>JALBWW010000003.1:41433352-42058352 GCA_023212625.1 Styphnolobium japonicum
ACATGTCACTTATAATTGGAAGAAATTCTTTACATCTTAACCTTTATTCTTTGGAGATAGGAGAGAAAGGAAAGGAACCATAGAAAAAGACTGAGTATTGATGCAATTTATGTTTAAATCACATAATATCTCAGAATATCTTTCCTTGGAGAATTTTTCTGAAGAAAAAAAAAACTGAAAAGGAAAATAATGATTACCTGGGGAATTTAGAATTCAGGATTTCCTTCTGTCCGTACTTTCTCCATGCATGATTATCATCAGTAGTGTGGGAGAGTACGGTCCATGTCTGTTCAGTCTTCCTGTGCAACAATTTAGGATATCCCATGCATGTGATTTCATGTAACATAATGGCTAGAGATTCAGAATCTGTAAAATATTTCACGGCAAGCTTCTAAGCTATAAAAAGGAACCCACTCGAATCTGAACCCTTGAAAAGTTCTTGCACTAATCAAAATCAGCAGACGGGAATTCACCCCATTAATTCTTGATATCAATATTCAAAAAAAAAAATTTCCCTCCCCTTTGATAAAAAGAAAATTCATTTTTTTTTCATCCCAAAAAAGAAAGAAATATCTTTACCCATATATCACCATGACACTATGTCCGTACATATCCCAATTTACCAAATCCTCTCAGCATCCCAAATCGCTGACAAAGCAAGCTTTGTTGAGTGAGGAAGTGAGCTGAAAATATATATATCACCGTAAAAGAATAGATCAGAGAATAGAAAGAGGAAGACCTTCTTTTGTAGCAACCTCTCCGATCCTTTGTGGCCAGCGACGACGATCTCTTCCTACTCTCACTGGAATCTTCAGACCTCCGATCATTGCTGGAAGCTGCCACCGGTGACTCATTTTCCCCGGAATTTAGCAGATTCTGAGCAACCTCATCACCACTGGCTTCAGAGGAAGTCAGCACAGAAAGAGTCTCAGTGAAAGATCTCAGTACATTGGCCACAAGTTTCTCAGCTGAGAGAGACCCATCATCCCCAAAAGACTTCTGAAGCAGAAACTTGAGCTGGGTAGCACACTCGTGGCCCTGAACGAGCTCACTGATGACTTTCTGCCTCTTGGCTGAGACACTTTCAGGGCAAAGAATACTCATTTGCTCTGAATGTGGCGGCTCAGGATCTGTTGAGATTCTTTTTCTTGGAAATTTTCTCGTTGTATTTTGGCTTTGGATTTTGCCAAATAGGGTAGAAGATGGCTTCGGAGTGTGGGGGAGGGACGAGAGAAGAAAGGGGTAGGCTTTTGCGAGGAAAGAGATATACAAGTGAATGGAAAATGTCGAGAAGGGAGGGATGATGTGAAATGCCAGTGATGAAAATTTTCCACAAATTATAACTTAACTTGGCTTCCAAAGCTAACTATGACGTTGCCATTGTGATGCAATGGTGACGTTCTCTTATCAAGGCGACAACTGTTTTTATTTTTTTCCCTTTTCTTTTTACATTGGAAAAGTTGCAATTTATTGCTCTCAACGACATTGCACATTTTTAATTAATGTTTAATTAATTAGCTCCTCTCTTATTTTAATATTTAAAATGTTAATGTTTGAATTAGATTTCGTAAATTTGGTTTTAAATAAATTTAATTTTATAATTTACATACTTAATTTTAGTGAAAAGTAAGTTTGAGTGAAGTAATTTTATGTATGGAAATCTTTATCTAAAAATTAATTTAGTTAAACAAATTTTATTTAGATAATATTGATAAAAAAAATTTTAGATGTATAATTACTAAAAAGGATATGAATTATTTTGAATTTAATTTTTAAAAAATTGATGTTAAAAAGATCGATTATAAATAAATTTATTAAAAAGTTAAGTTTATTTAGGATATTGTAAAATAAAATCAATTTGAGTATAACTATAATAATACTTTAAACAAGTATCAAGTTATATTTATTTAAATATTATTAAAATAGTGATATAATATCAAATTGCAAGAGTATTTCTATCAATATACACAAATGGATTTTCTTTCATCCCGAAAACAACAAAATGTTGCTTCTGTCCAAACGTAATTTGGGATGCAAAAAATATAAGAGTAGATAAAATGTTGAAATAAACAAGTGAAACACGATAAAGAGGGGTTGAATTGTGTTTCTTAACCTATTAAAAAACTTTTCAATAAGTTGGTTTATGGAACAAAACTTTTCAAGTTTGTAAGAAAGTATAGATGAATAAAAATGATTTGTGCAGGCCGTTTGACACAAAGATTTTAAGAAAAGCATTGGATGCAAACCAAAAATGTATGTTTGAATAAAAAACGTTGTTAAGAACAATAATGACAATCTTCAAATGTTAGCAAAATTAAAGTAAAGCAAGATAAGGGATGGGAAGACCATATCAGATGTTTATACTAGTTTACTCTTATAATCCGAGAGCTACTTCAATCCCTTTTACTTGAAGGAGTTTTCACTAATATTCATAAAGATTACAAGTATTATTCATACGCTTCTTCAAGCTTACAAACAAGTATTTTTAACTTTTTTAAGTTTTAACAACAAGTATTCTTTTCTAAACAAGTTTCTTTAAACTTCCCATAGAGTTAAGAAAAAGAGTGTTTAACACACTTAAGATCAACTCACGATGTGTGAGGATAAACAATAAGTTTAGAATCAGAGTAAGAACTCTATACGAGTATAAGAAAGTTTAAGCAAAAAATCAGTGCAATTATTTTCACTTTGTATTGTTCTTTGATTGATTCTTTGAAGACTTCATATATTTATATACTTGTGAGATTGAATTTGTCTTCATAAGCTTCTACGTCCAACGGTAATATTTATTATCATTTTGAGTTGCATTAAATACTTAAAGTTGATAACGTGTTAATCTTCTTTTGAAAAGTAGCTTTGATTATCAACGTTGCAAGAAACTTTAATATATTTGTTCTGACTCTTCTAAGCGAGCAGAAAGTTTATATTTGTTGGTCCTTATAGTTGTTAGGTATGTCAGCTTCAACGTACAAAGTTGACTTTGAATGTCGTGTACTTGTTAAAGATCTTATCAGCAATTAATGCATTTTGTCTTACTTGTATTTGAATTGGCTTTGGACAAATGTACTTGAGTGAAGGAACAACAAAGACAAAAACTTTGAATGATCCAATAAAATATCGTAAAGCAATTCATATCATATTGGACGCATGTAGTAAAACGTTTAAGTATGTTTTTAATAGAACTTGTCTTAGTCTAAAAAGTGTTTATAAAGGTTTTACATGAGAAATACAAATTGAGCTGTCAACACCTTTAGAACAAAATAATATAAGTGTAATTAAAGCTTATTTGTTCATTCTAATTTAATACTATTGTTATCTTCACAACTTAGGTGGTTCAATTTACTTGAACTATTTTGGTTTCTATATTAATTACTTGATTTCGTCTTTAGTTCCAACAAATATTGCTCCAACTTTTCTTGTCAAGATGCCAACGCCATGTTTTAAAATCCTTATAATGGTCTTTCACTCATATTTGTTAAGAGTTTAATTTTAATTCAACGTCAGTGTAAAACTTCTTTATACTGTCATCTAATCATGTATTATCAAATTATTAAAAAAGTTTGACTATCACAATAATTACTTAAAAAGTCTAATTCTTTTAAAGATTTGACAACATATTATTAACAACCGTGTAAATTTTTTTTAATTAAATCCATTTGTTAATCTCACAACACTTGTAAAGATCAGCAAAAAGAGACATTTAGATTTATTTAATTTTTATACATATATAATTACTGAAAACTCAAATTATGACAAAGATTGGTCAAATCATTTTTGAATTGAAATTCTTAGTTATGTTCTATATATATATATATATATATATATATATATATATATATATGTCACATTGAATTTATTAGGTGTAATTTATCTTTAATTCAGTATTTAGTTTGTTAAGCTGAAAAATATAAGTACGGTGTGAGAAAGTCAATTTATGGAGCTCCAATCATTTGGCCCAGACTTGTGTGATTTACTAATATAATTTTGTTAAGAACTACTGCCTCTTGCATTCAAAATAAGAGTCACTCACTTTTAGAGCTTGGTAACGCTTTTCTTTATGTGGCCAGATCGAATTGGTCTGTTTTAATAATGGGTTAAGAAATTTTTAATTTGAGCTTGACTCGGCAAAGCCTGCAGCCCACTAACCTGTTAAATTTATTTTTTAATATTTTTTAAAATATTTTATATATATTTTTTTATTTTTTAATAATTTAAAATTAAAAAATATGGGTATAAGTGTAATATGAGGCCATTAATTAAATTTTTTGGACTATTTTTTGAAGTTTTTACTTGAGCATAGAGATTAGATAAGCTAAACACTTATACTAAGCTACTAATTAAGAGTATTTTTGTGAAAGAAAAAAATTAAAAATGGGTCGTGAGCCAACCTGCTTAACTCGCGGGATGAACGGACTAGACCTTACCGAGTTAAGATAGTCGCAGGTTGAGTATTTTGCTGGTCCTAACCTTTTAAAAAAACGGGTTAAACAGGTCAGTTCGCAAGCCTCGATCTATTTACCCAGCTCTAATTACATTTATTCATAACTTGCTTAATTATAATTTTCATTGAGAAAGTAAGAAACAAATTGTATAGTTTCTTACATTACATGAAAGAAACTTGATTTGGCAACCATGTATCCAAAGTCGTGGATCGCCCGTGGTTGCTTGATCAGAGGATTTCTAGAAATAAAGTAAGCACTATGAAAAAGAATAAAAGGAAAACGAACAATGAAGCTAAAACTGTAATAGATTTCATTGGAATTAGGATGAACGAAGTTCAAAATCAAACTTTATTTGCCTGTTCCCCTCCTTGTTTTTGCAGAACATTAATTCAACAACCATTGCATGCCATTTGCCTGAAACTGAAATTTGACAATTTAGACAAAAAATAAAACCATTATATCAGCTAAAACAACAAAAATGCAAAATTCGAGTGACTAATTTTTCAATTTCAATAAAAAAAATCCAAAATTTCCTAGAATCAAAGATCAAGGATAATGGAAGATTAAAAAACGCAGTACCTAATAGAAATTGGAAGGTAGTACGAGAATTTGAGGAACAAGAGAAATATGAAATTTGAGATAGGCACACAAACCCTAGGAGAGATAGGCGGCACAAAAACCCTAGCAAAGAGTGCGTATATGGAAGTTGGGCCCTTTGCGAAGCAGAGAAAAACAAAGAAAATGGAGCTTTGGCCTATACATAAAAAACAATAAATAGAGAGAATGGAGCGAAGAAGAGAATGGCCAAAATTTATTAGCGTTGAGCTTCAGCCACCCATAAAGTCCTTGTTAAATCCCTTCTAAATTTTCTAGTTTAAGGATGGTTTATTGAAGCGTGGCTAATCAACCATGGTTAATAACTTTATTTTTTGTAGTGATAGTTCATACGTCATAAATTAATATAGCTTTGATCCCCTTGACCTTGTTAAAGTTGGAGTAGGATCGATGTGAGCTGAAAGTCATCAAGCCCCCAAAAACGTCTACCTCTAAAAAATTCTTGGCTTTTTAATTAGCTATCAAAATCTTGACAATGCCATTTGTTAAATCGAACATTTATCATTTGCTATCTACTTCTACTCTGTAACTCTTTTTATTTAAGTATACTGGCTATCTTGGTATGCTTTAATTTATTAAGACATGATGTTGTCTTAAAACCGACAATTTCACTTTACTATTTTATGAAGGTATTTTTTTTTGTTTGATGTACGAGTATTTTATTTTAATTTTTTAGTATAAAATTAATTTTATTCAAACTTAAAAGTATAATAGTTATGAGCTATTTCAATAAGAATAACTTCAAAAATCAAATATTTAACTAAATACTTAAAATTAGAGTCACTTACCACTACATCTAAGTGCTTAATTGGTCTTTATAAAAATATTTACGTTACGTAAATTTTATGCCTTTTTTTCCCTTTGTCGGTTATTTTGTCAACATAAGTTTATCAACAACATTAAGCATCATTTAAGTAAGTTCACATCATTATACGGAAGTAAGTAAAATTTTTGTATTGTAGCGCAACCGTTGAAAAATAAGTAGGCGTGTTTCAGGTTTTCATCACGTCAAGTTGCCAATTAGCCTTACTTAGCACTAGTGTTTGAAAATGAGTTGAGACAGTTTATAAACTTTCTCGAACTTGATTGATTAAGAATTTAATAAGTTAATAATTTTAATTTTTTTGTTAAATAAATTAAACTTAAATTTTTATATATTTGACTCATTACTTCGTAAGTTAACTTGATATATGTATATTATATAGTTATTTTTTAGGAAGAATAATAATAATAATAATAATGTTTAATTTAATATATATTTGTATTTTATTTTATTTTTAGTTTAACTAAATTATTTTTTAACTAAATATATGTAAAAAATATATTTTATTAAGTTATAAATTCGAGTCTAACTCATTAAGCCTAAGAAACTCAATTAATATAAGACTTGATATTAATTCATTGAGCTTGAATAACTCATGAGCTTAAAGTGCACCATACGAGCTCAATGAATTGAGTTTGAACTAAGAAATAAACTTAGTTTTTGGAAAAAAGAAAATTTAGTTTGACTTGTAGAAAAATTTTCTAATTTAGTTTGGTCGTTAAATTAATCAAGTATTAAACTATTTTAATTAATAATTTACTTACAATTAACTAAATATCAATATTCAAAATGAAAATAAATTATTAGTTAACTATAAGTAAATTATTAATTAAATTAGTATGATATTTGGTTAATTCAATTACCGATCCAAAATAAAAAAGTTTTAAAATAAGTTAAACTAAATTATCATTTTTCCTTGGTTTTTTATTGACTGAGCTTAAGCGAAGTTTGACTCAACTCAACTTATTTCTAACCCAACTTAATACTTCCAGTCCTGTCAGGTGAAACAAAGTAATATTAATTAACGAGATGAATAAATATATAACTACATTTTTCCTTCACCAGCTTAAGAGAGTTTTGTTTATGCGAATTGAACTTCAATTCATGTTAATTATATTATCTTTTGATTTTTAGCAAATACCCAAATTTAGAACCAACTGCTAGTTTGGCATCAAAGCTTCAAATATGATTGGCCGGTTGCTGACTAGTAATAACTAACAGGTAAAATATGTTGTGATAATTAAGGTCACCTTCTAATTTTTTTTTTCTGAGTCACCTATTTGCTTAATTAACAAAGTAAAGATCCCCATCAATCATGGATCTGCAAGCATACTGACCTATATCACCTGATTCTTGAAATATATTACAATTACAAGCCAACTCTTTCTGATTAATTAATACCCATTCTAAACTATCACCAAGATATAATTGGTGGATATATATAATATTTAATTATAAACAATTTTATCCATCTACAATATAACGTATATAAAAGTTGATAACTGTACCGATAATAAAATAACAGCGAAGAAATGTTCTCCTTGTCTTCTTCCGTTATCTCAATTTAGGACACTCATTGGCTCGTAATTTAATCAATAAAGTCTATCAATGGTGCCTAGGGTGTATAGCGAGTTAAGTAGACCTACAAACTCGTATGATTTTACTCAACTTAACTTATAGTTGACAAGTTAGTTTAAGTTTGTGGGTTAATTTAGATTTAAAATAGCTAAACTTATGAGGTATGAGTCGGGTAGTAGGTTGAGACTTTCCAATCCCACAAAACCCAACTCATTGAATTTTTTTATTTTATTTTATAATATTTTAAAGTGTGTAATCACTTTTTTATTAGAACTTTGTGAATCATATATAAGTTTATAATTTTTTTAGATAATTAATTTCTTGAGAATTTTTAAATTAAAATTATATAGCATTTAGTATTAAAAAGTGAGTTTTGGATCATTTTCGTAATTCTTTACAACTTACTACTGTTGAGGCATTGATTTGTGCTCATAAGTAATTAAAAACTCTTGATAAACACATTGATTTACAGACTCAAATAGATAAAATTGAAAAAATTGAAACATGTAATGTAGTATATAAAATTTGCTTAATTTGTTTATTCAATTACTAATAATTTAATCATTAATGCTTGTTAATGTTTCATGATTATTTTATTTTTTAGATATGTCTACTGGTAGAGATGAAGTTATGGATCATAATAATTGATCATTTTAGATGTTTTTCATTTAATTAGTTAAGATTTTAGTTCTTTTTAAGTTATTATTTCATTGTTGGTTTTAATTTTTCTTTATTTTGACAATTGTGTTGATTGTGATTAATGTTATGATGTTATTGACTTCTAGAAAAAGAGATGATGCATTAATTATAATGTCATTGGTTAATTGTGTCACATGTGTCTTTGTTATTTATTTTTATTGATCGTAATTATAATCCTAGAGTTATATATACTTTGAAATTTATGATTTATGTAATGTTATTTGGAAACTTATGTTATGTTATTTAGAATAGATTTCAATTTTTATTTTAGCATGTAAATTTTTTTTAAGTTCAAGTTCAACTCACAGGTTGAACCCAACCCACATATGAGCAAGTCGGGTTGGTTCGAATCAAATAATTTTTTTTTTCAAACTCAACCCATTATTTTCATGAATAAATTAGGTTTAAAATTATTTCAAATCCAACTCAATCTAACCTATGTCCACCTAATGTTGCCTAAAGCATTCCAGTAAGTTTATTAACACTGCAAATATGAATAAATCCACGACCGATTGTTACCAAATTTTGAATTCTAGACATGATAGGTTGATTTCTAATACAACATAATTATTTTAACTCTTTTAGTTGAATTTATTATAAAAATGAAAAATGAGCAAAATTCGAAGGCATTTTCATCGTTAAAAATATCATCAATTATTGTCGTATTGAGAGGGACACACAATTAATACGATATTAATTGGATGATACTGATCGGTACTAGTTACCAGCGCTGCAAGCCTGCAACTGTTGCAGTGTTGTTGACAAGGGTAATAAAATGATTAATAATGATACAAGAATAATGAATTGTTATATATGATGGGGTCTTTTTTATTAGTGTGGGCTACTTGGCCGTATGATTTCAATTAAAAATGGCTATGTCCAAAGCCGGGTTCTCCGCGTCATCATCTCCGATGTATCCTTTCAGACATTTTTTATGGCATTTCTTCCAATCATCCATGGATCGTACCATCTTTTGGTTTATTCATGGATGGTTACCAAAAAGAAAAAGTTTCTTATTTAATATACACACCATATCCTTGTTGGCCACTATTATATTTTTGTTCCTTTTTCCATGTAGTATATTCTATGCTCGGCTCTCTCTCATTCTTCTTATCCATCTTTACCTAAACATCGCAATTTTTGAAATCAATGTTAATTATATGCTTGTTCAGCACCCAGAAAAGGAAAAGAGTTTTACCCTCTTTTTTAAATAGAAATTTATACCCCATACAAATATTAGTTGGGTGCTCTAGAAAACCTTAAATTATTAAACGTTTTAAATATTCAAGTATAAACAATATGGACATGGTGATACATATTACATTGTTATTTACATTCGCCAAAAAAAAAAAAAAGAACCCTAACTATATATCACTATTAAGTTTTTGAATTTAGGTCATGAAATTTCTCTAATCTTATTGGTGACGAGGATGCAGTTATATTAATCAAGTTTTCTTAATTTCTATTAAGAATTTAGATATATATATTCACGATTTCTAAATATTACAAACTCTCATTGTTTTTTACATGTATATGGAATACCAATGATTATGTTGATATGAAGTCTATATCTAATAAATCTAGGAATATTTATACTTATATTTGGTTGGATATAAAAGATTGAATAAAAAATCAAATTAATCTTCAGGTCGTTATTTTTTAAAAGAATTTTTAGATAGATTCCTATACTTTAAAAATTATAAATAAATTCCTATAGTTTTAAAAAAATCAATGGAATTCTGAATCTAACTTACCGATAGAGCCTTATAGAGATTCAATTAATTTTTTTTTGGAAAACATATTCCCCATTTATATTTATAAATTTATAAAAATCTATTTAAAAAATCTTAAAAAGTACTTACAAATTAATTTAACCTAAAAAAATTAATGAAAAATTCTCTTTGCCAATGATCGAGAAAAAGAGACTAATTTCAGATAGCAAAAAGTGGTTATTAAAAGAAAAAAAAAAGAAATTAAGGAAAAAATTGTTCATCTAAAAATATAATTTTATTTTTAATTAATCTAACAATATTATTTATTGTATTTATTTGTTTAACAAATATTTAAATAGATAATATTTTTAAAATTTTGTGAGGAAAATAAAACTAATAAGAAAAACTACTGGAAAATTCTCCTTAAACTGTTAATGAAGATAACTATAAATAATGCAAGATCCAGACCTTACGTTGCAGAACAATTTTTGTAACCTTGTATGATATCTTGAATAACAAATAACTTTGATATGCATCTCCTTTTAATTTTGCAATGTTTGATGTGTGTATATTTTTAAAAAAAAGAAAAGGAAGGAAGTTGAAGTAAAAGTTAGTAGAAAGAATGCTGTTTTCCGGATGGTTGTGTGATGTCCGAATAAAAAGATGAGTTTCAATCCCATTTTCTTGCTTATTTACCTGTTTTTCTAATTAAATGATGGTAAATTAACAAAAAAATTCTTTTTTTAATTGATAATAATTTCTGTCTTAATTATTAATTTTTTGTAAGTCTTCCATATTTAATTTGTTGAAATTATAGGGTTTTAGGTAGGGAAGGAGTAAAAGAGAGAAGAAATACTAATGAATAACATGAGATTTGATTGATTTGATGTGTTGTAAAATACAAAACACTAACCCCTATTTATACTAATAATTAGGTGAAGTACTAGTGTAGTACTACTAGTACAAGTTTAGCTCATTAAGACAATAAGACTCATAACCCTAATTAAAAAAGGAAACAAATCATGAAACATAATGAAATTAGAAAATAAGTCATAGGATTGCTTCTTCAATTAGAGGACTAATTGATTTCACAATATATTTTAAAGATCTTCTGAAGATATGTTAAGATATTCTAAAAATATGCTAAAATACCTGAAAATATTCTGAGATATTCTAACACTCCCCCTCAAGTTAAAACTTACTAAGCTTTAAGCTTGTTACAAATAATAAACCCAGCCAAGAACACAATAATCCATATAAGAAATAAGACAAAATAGACTTAAGCCAAACAATAGCAAGTCATCAAACAGGATAAGTAGTGGGATGCACAGTCAAACAACCCCTTGGAGAGGTAAAATCAAGGCACAATGGGTGAATTAGACAGGAGAAAAGCCATGACCGTCTCTGTTGAAGTCTTTACTGGAAAAGGTGACACAAGAAAAGAGAACATTACTGGAATATGAGCATCACTAGTTACTGCAACATGTGAGAATAGAGGCTGCAGCTGTTGGAAACAAAGAACCTTATGAAATTAAGTTTGGAACCATTTCTGTTAAAAGAATTATTATCCCTTAAAAGTTTTGAAGATAATGAAAGTTTTAATTTAAATTCAATAGGTAAAAGACTCACGTAACTTGTTCTAGAAGAAAACAAATTGTTAACAAAGAGTTACTTATATGTGTGTCCATTTTTATCTGAGCTAAAGGAAACTAAGTATGTGTCCAAAACCTTTTGAACTGTTTTACAAGTTTTATTATATTGGATCGTCCAATGTTTTTCTTACCAAGCTCAGGTTTCAAAGTATTCGTCCAATGCCAAATTTCAAATATGAAGAAATTGTTCTTCATTAAATGCTGAGAAGGACTCTGATAGCGTACACTTCAAAAAGAAGTCAACTGAGCTGCTTAGCTGACATTGCTAACAACTACAAAGACCTGCGAATAAGAAACTTTTTGCGCGCTCAGACAAGTCAGGAGTAAGATATAATATTCTTAGACATTCCTGATAATCAAAGTGTCTTTTCAGAAGAAGCTCTACACGTTTTCTTCTTAAGCATTTCATACTACTTAGAACGGTAATAAATGTTTCCGTTGGACGAAGAAGCTTATGAAGACTGCTCAAATTGCTCTCACCTATAAATACAATTGTCTTCTAAGAAGGAAGATGTAACAACGATCTGAGAAAATCAAAAGTGAAAAAGGATTAAAGTTTTCATTCTTCTTAGTATTCAAACTCTTGTAAAGAGATTAAGTCTTGAGAATTATTTTCAATCCTCACCTGTAGTGAGTTAAAAACTCAAGCACTTATTACCTTTTTCTTTATTCAATTTGGTGTTTAAGCCTAAAGAAGCTGTGTATAAAAGAATACTTGGGAAGTAGAACTTAAAGAGGTTGAGAATATTTGTAAACCTGAAGAGGTGGATAATACTTGTAATCTTTGCATAAGATTAGTGGAAAATCCTTCTCGTGAAGGGACTGGAAGTAGCTCTCAGTTTATGGGAGTGAACCAGGATAAACATCTGGTGTAAGCTTTTCCTTTCTCCTCATGTGTTTTACTTTATCACTAACTTCTGGGGATTGCCATTGTTTTCCTAACTAAAGAGTTAAGTTAAACTTTAGAACTTTTTCACTTCGTTTAAAGTTATTTTTCTAAAATTTCTTTAGCGTCCAATTGGATTCAAAAGCTTTCTGTGTCCATTGCTTTTTGCTTCATTTGTAAAAGTTTTTCAAAAAGGTTAAGAAACACAATTCAACCCCCATTCTTGTGTTTCACTTGTTTACTTCAGCAGCAAGTACTCGCCGGAATTAAGGCGCGGCGGAGGAAGAGGCTACAGGCATCGGGTCACAGTAGAGGCAGACACCATTAAGCAATGAGCAACATGTGTTGAAAGAGTGCACACACATAAGAAGCTAGATTTGGATGAACAGGGGCTGACTGGCTGAAGAGGGATCACCAATACATGAAATAGATATGAAGAGTGGGAGAAGCGTCGTCGCGAGAAACTTGTTACAAACAAGCACACTAAAAGAAACTAATCATAAAAAGAGTGTGAATTTCATAAATAATAGCTCAAAAGACAACTCAGGGATGCTGGAGACGTTTGGGGAGACAATATATGATATGAGCGCTGCTAGAAAGATAACTCAACAAGACGCCTGGAGTGACGCACAACCAGAAGAGTTGGTTGGAAAGTTGCATGGCCAAAAAGGAAGAGACATCACTGGAAAGACACACGGCGAAAATTTCCTGGCAAACAATAATGATGTATAACAAAGCCCAAACTTCTCCAAGTTCATCAATAACAGCATTTGGAAGCTTCAAACAGTAGGAAAATTCAGAAAACCCAAATATTTGGAAATTGAAACTAAGGCTGGTGTGAATTACAACCAATAGAGACTTCATCACTAGTATGACTCATCGGTGAGATAAGAGAAATTACCACTGATATGACTTGTAAATGGGAAGAAATGTCACTGTCGGTATGAGTCCTCGACGGGAAGAGAAGCCGATATGATTCGTCGGCAAGAAGTAGCAAAACTTGCGACAAATGCAAGACCCAACACCAGTTGACCCAAAACCTGCCACCTACACTAACAGGTCAGAATCACCACCAACAGACCATTACAAAGGTTGCTGAAATTACCATCAACCACCTCAAAGAAGGGAGGAAAGTTCTGCACAACGTCACCAAAAAAAGAGGAATTCTTCACAACATGTCACTCCACGTTTGCAGCAACTGCAACCCAGAAACCACTCTACTGTCATCGCATTAAAGAAAATACCACAAAACAGATAGAACTGAGTCTGGCTTAGAAACAAAATGAAGAAATCAGAGGAAGGGATTTTACAAATGAGTTCTATGAACTCATCATAGCAGAAGGAGATAATCTCCTCAAGGAGGATATCATGACTTTGATACAATGTTGAAATTATAGGGTTTTAGGTAGGGAAAGAGTAAAAAAAAGAAGAAATACTAATGAATAATATGAAATTGGATTGATTTGATGTGTTGTAAAATACAAAGCACTAGCCCCTATTTATACTAATAATTAGGTCAAGTACTAGTGTAGTACTACTAGTACAAGTCCAAGCTCAGTAAAACAATAAGACTTATAACCCTAATTAAAAAACAAAACAAATCATGAAACATTATGAAATTAGAAAACAACTCCTAAGATTGCATATTCAATTAGAGGACTAATTGATTCCACAATATATTTTAAAGATCTTCTGAAGATATGCTAAAATACCTGAAGATATTCTGAAATATTCTAACATAATTTAAGAGACAAAAAAAAATAGATTTGATTCTTGGTAGATCCCCGAGTGAGTGTAGACCCATCAAGTGCAACCCACTAAGCACTAACCCACCTTTTGTTTCTTTCAACTTTCAGGCTGCGGGTTGTGTAGCAATCTATATCTATATATAAAATTGTCTTGAGATTTACAATCAAATCAAATGTAATGTAAAATTATTTTGAGATGTATTTAATAATATTATTAATTATAAAATCAAATATAAAATTAATTTAAATATGAAATAAATAATGACACTATTAGTTATATATATATTTAAAATTTAAAGAAGAAAGTTATCAAAATATAATTAAGATTGAGTTAAAAATTATTAATCAAATTTTAAAATAAAAATATAGAGTAAAATTATGAGTTTTTCATGTCATAAAAAAAATACTCAACATGTCAAAATAAATAAAAATAATTATTTTTTTATTCTATTTACACAACTTACATGTAAGTATTAAATTATATATATAAACTTAAGAAATGTACTTAAATATTATCACAAACAAACAAAATAAAATAAATTTATATAATTATTAAATCTTAAATATGAGTATCTTTATTACACTTTATAATATTAGAAGTATGATTGGATTGATTTATTTTGTAACAAGGAAAAACTTTTAGCTAAACATTCCCTTTGAAATGTTTTGGTTATATGCTTAATTATTGGTCATTAACATGATATCATAACCTCTATGATCAAGTAATTAGGAGTTTGATCATTGTCGATATCATTCTTCTAAATAAAATTGAGTTTAAACATTAAGGTAAAGTGAGTCTATATATTATCTATATTTTAAACTTAAAGACTCTTGTGTGAGAGGGCATGCTAAAGATATGAAGTCATTCATAAGCCTCCAACTAAAAGTTTAAGCTTATTAAAGAGTTAAGAGCATGTTTGAGAAAACGTTTTTCTTTCCCAAAACAACTTTTTTCCCCCGATAAAAATTGTTTTATCTAAAATCTATCTTATTTGTTTAAAGTGTGAAAATTGATTATAAGTTAAAATTATTTTTCTATAACTAAAACCCAGTTTTTTTTAGAAAAGCTTGTATTTGAAGCTTTTAATTATGTGATTATAGATTATTTCAAAAGCTTTGATAGATAAATATTCTTTTGCTCTTAACTAAATAAAATTTTCATCATTCCATATCTCTTTTAGTAATTTAATATATAAAAGTGATTATTTTTATACAATCCAAACAAAATTCTTTATCTTAAAATTGATTATAAACTAACACATTCAAAAATAAATTAATTTTCTCATAATTTTTTTTAAAATCAATTATATATATAATCAATTTTTAACATATATTTTATCACAATTAATCCAAACGTACACTAAATTTTTTACAATATCCATATTGATGAATCCTAAGGATAAGAGTAGATTGGTCTTTGAACATTCTGCTATGTCTAAAGGGGCCAGTCTATCCTACTTTTAAGGAGTTTGCATTCCCCAATTAAAAAAATATTTTTTATATTGGAAGTAAGAAAAAAAACCCTTCCGAATAGAAGTAGAGTTCCCCGTCCAAAGGTGAAGGCATGCTGGCCCGAATAGGGCATCACTAAAAATTGGTATCCACGTGCGATATAAATGCTTTCCTCCTTGGAAATATGTCGAGCTAGGCTACCAAACAAAGATATATCTTGAGCTGCGGGGAGTTCCGATGGAGAATAAATTTGGGAAATTAATTTAATATCTAGGTTTTTTTTTAAGGCATCAATAATTATTAAATATTTATTAATTATTATTTATATTTAATAAATTTTTAAATATTTATTATAAAATTAATAATTAATAAATAATTAACAACTTATTACCATCCATTCAAGATACCATAACATTTCTTATTAATAGTGCATGGATCAAGAGTTTTGTCGTGGATTGATGAAGTTGAAAGTTTAGAGCATGTATAGTTTGTTTGTTTTATTTTTATTTTTAATTAGATATAATTTTATTATAATTATAAAAATATCATATTATTTTTATTATATATATAATTTAAATTTTTTGTAAAAAAAATTATAAAAACAACCGAAAAACAACGAAATAAGAATTTTACTATTTATTTTAAAATAATTTTAAAATAAAAAATAATATTTTTATAATTATAATAAAAATATATTTAACTAAATAAAAAATAAAAAATAATTTAAACGCGGTCGGCGCTCTTTCCAAAACTGCCGAATAACAACGAACATACAGACCTGCTCGCCGGCAGCCTTTCCCGACTATCAGTAAATTAAGGATCATGCTAGGGCAACATAGAAGCAATAGAATGCTCCACATCAAACTGCGTTGTCGCCAATCACATCCAAAGTAAAATTATCCCCTAGTTTTAGGAAGCAATCTAACCCAACATTTGGTGGATGATGATTATTATGTAACAGTTTCAAATTCAAAACCTGTAACTAAGAAGGGTAATGCTGTTTTCAATGTGCCTACCAAAAGTTGGGGTCCTCGTGTATGTTTTTATTGTGATTTTTTTTTTCAAGAATTGCTTTCTTGAAAAACGTTTTTATAAAAATAAATACCACTAAAAATGATTTTTATTCCTTTTTTTTTTGTTTTCTAAAGAAACCATTATCTTTTTTGCTTCTTTTTAACAGCCATTATTTTAATTTTGTTGTCATATAAAAACATTTTTATATTTTGGCCAAACATTTCAAAAAAAATAAAAGTATTTTTTAAACAAAAAAGTTGTTTGTTTCACACAATGAACAAACATACTCTTATGACATGTGACACAAATAATAGATGTTTGGACCCTTTAAACATATGGTCAGAAGTTTGAAGGATTATTCCTCACAGTCACATGTGAGGATACCCTAAAAAATTAAAAAAAAAAATACTCATATGACAAATATAATTTGAGATATTATCATTTCATTTTATAAAATGATTGACCATTAAATTTGTAGTTTTTAATAGCCGCTTAACATTAATTTGGACAAAAACGTGTTGGAAGAAATTACTTTTTCGTATAAATTAAATGATCTGTTATTTAAGCACTTGATCGTATTAAGAAAACAATTGATAATTTTTATTTGTAACTTTTTGAGGAAAGAAAAAAGTAAATTTTATTAATTTTTTAAATATATTGAAATAGTACTTTTTGTGTTCATCCAAAACGGCGAAGTTTTTAATATTTTAATCTTTAAACATTAATTTTTTCTTAAAGAATCAATGAAAAGATTGGTGATTAGGTCATTCAGCATGGGATTATCAACTAATTAAAAAATTGAATAAAAAGTAACTACCGATATATTTTTCAAAATTGAATGAGATTTGTTTAACAAATCTTATAAATTATATGTATTTTTTCTTTGTTTTTCTTAGAGGATTTAAGGCAACATGAAGTCGGAGAGGGAAAATCGGATGGAGAAGTCAAATACAAAAAGAAAAATTATTACGTATTTTATGATTAGTATACAAGTTTATTAAAATAATTTTAGTATAAATTAGGGTATTCTTTCGTTCAGATAGCAAGAGACTAATCTTAGAAGTACGGTCAGACGCGTAAAGTGAGAACTACTTCTAATTATATTTTTTCTATACACACTGTTCTAATGATCAAATTCAAAATAAAATGTTTAAAGTAACCAAACTCTTTCTACTCGTACCAACATAAGTTGATAATTAAATAAAAATTTAATACATAACATAACATGCAATACATTCTATTAAATTATATATATAAAATATTATATAATAAAATTTATGTTAAACTTGGACCGTTGGAAATATTATTCTCAGGTACTTAAGAATTTATGAGCTAAAGAATAAAAAGAACACTGCTCATTGGTCGTTCGGATATCCGACCAGATTTGCCTGTCCAAAAACTAATACTCTAAACAGAACTGAAATAAAAATAGAATAAAATTGTAATAATTGAAAACGAAATACCCAATAATGAAATCAGCAAAAATAATCAAAATAACTGAGTGTAGATTTTAATTAGTTTATTTTATATTAAAAAAATCGGTTAAAATTTTCTAAATATTTTAACTATAAATTTATTTTTTTATTAAAAGAAAAAAGCTAATTCAAACATTGAATATTTGAGTATTAGGTCACCGTGAGTGGCGGATTTACTTTGAGCATAGCATCAACTTGTGAGCGATAAGTATAAGGGATAGGGTTGTCAGTTGTCTTGTCCACGAATGTGATTTTCTTTTACCAAAAAAAAAAATTGTCCCATTTTTTTAAAATTCTTTTTATGTGCCAAAATAATAGGGCGGCCAACAGTAAAGAAGGAAATGAGAAAAACGTTATATGCTTAATCAATACCCGCGTACTATGTCATGTGTGGGACAGCCGCACAGGTCTAGTCTATTCCATATAAGAATAGTCTCCGTGTGAAATTTCTCCATGATTTGCATAGAAGAATCGAAGAGAGAAATGCAAGAATAGATTGAGAGAGAGAAATTCTCATTTCAGATTAGAGCCAGCTAAGCTACATGACAACTGTCAAAACAGAAAAAAAAAAAAAAACGAACATAGCTAACTTAAGAGAACTCATTTATTGGCAAGATTCATTAGTCAATACCTTCACAAGCTGGAATTTGGATGGTGAGGATTCCACGCTTGGCATGAAGCATGTAAAATGGACCTAGTTGGAGTGGCTTGATAAGTACATTTGCAACTTGATTTTGAGTGGCAATGGGAAGTAGATGAAGGAGTCCTGCTTGAACCTTCTCTCTGACTGTATGATTAGGGATAATAATTTCTCTCATCTCTTACGAATACTCGCAGGTAATACTTTTTGCGAGACGGAGGTTTAATACTTGTTTATTAAATGGAGTGGGGGATAGGATTGTTTCTCTTGTATTGTGGGTATCTGATATATAATTTTAAGTATTTAAAGTTGTATTATTGTTATGTATATATATGTTTTTCAAGAAAATTATATTATTATTTTTATTTTAAGTATTTAAAGTTGTTGAACTAAATTAGTTTGTAGTGGATAAATTATGAGAAATTATGATATTAAAATTTATTTAATTTATTCTATTTTTTTTAATTTTTCTTTTTTCAATTTTAATGATTTTATGAGTATCTGCAGATACCCTTGGATACCCGTCTACCTGCGAGAGAATCAAAAGCAGGTACTCGCACAAAAACAGGGCGAGGGACGGGGGGTTACAACTCGCCCTCGCCTCACCCCATTGCCATCCCTATGTATGACAGTCCAGTTCGATGTGTTTCATTCGCTCATGAAAAATCGAGTTGGCAGCTATATGAAGAGCAGATTGGTTGTCACAGTATAAGACAACTGGTTTAGGATGAGGAACCTGGAAATCCTGTAGTAGATACAGTAGCCACTAAGCTTCACATGTAACCTGTGCTAATGCTCTATACTTAGCCTCAGCTAATGACTGGGACACTGTGGATTGCTTTTTGCTTTTCTAAGAAATAAGAGAGGTTCCAGGGAAGAAACATAAGCCAGTCACAGAGCGCCTAGTGTCCGGGCACGCACCCCAATTAGAGTCAGTGAAGCCCTTCAAAGATAAGTGGGAGTCTTTGGAGAAGAATGAACCCAAGCTAGGAGACCTTTTGAGGAACCTGATAACACGCAAAGCAGCTTGGTGATGAATAATAGTTGGTGTGGAGAGGAATTGGCTCAATCTACTTACTACATAGCATATATTGGGTCTAGTATAAGTGAGGTAGAGTAGGCGGCCTAGCAAGCGTCTATAAGTAGAAGGATCTGTTGGAACCAAAGACAGATTTTACTATCTTGACTGTTCAATAAAATTGAATCCCTCAAAGTTTTGAAGATAACAACAATATTAAATTAAAGAGAACAAATAAGCTTTAAAATAACTTATACTTTTACAAAGTTATATTCATTTTGGACGAAGGAACAAACCTTGTTTTTAACTATTCTTTAAGCCGTGCGTCCAATACTTTTTAATTTATTTTTACTATATTATATTGGATCGTCCAATGTTTGTTGTTTGTCTCTGTTATTTTCTCTAAAAGCATCCGTCCAAGGATATTCAAAGACAATCAAAACAAAGTACATTAATTACTTATGAGATCTTTGACAAAAAGCTACTTTCGATAAATCAATTATATACATTGAAGCTGACACTCCTAACAACTACAAAGAATAGCAAATGAGGAACTTTCTACGTATTCAGAAAAGTCAGAACTGAGATATCTTATTCTTGGTTATTGTTGATAACCAAAGTCTCTTTTCAGTTGAAAATCAGCACGTTCTCAGTGTTACGCATTTAATTCTAGTTAGAACGATAATAAATATTTCCGTTGGACGAAGAAGCTTACGAAGACCACTTCAAGTGCTCATTACCTATAAATTCAAATGTCCTCGAAGAAGAAAAAATAATCAAGAAATCAAGAATATCTACAAAAACAAGATAAAGTTTTCAAAGCTTCCCTTTGTGTTAATATCGTTTTACTCTTGTAAGAGAATTCTACTTGAGAGTATTCTTTTTATCTTCACTTGTTGTAAGTTAAACTCAAGTGTTTTTCAAAACACATTATTCACTTATGTTGTGTAAGCCTGAAGAGGTTGTGTACAAAAAAAATACTTGTTGGTTAGAACCTGAAGAGGTTTAAGAATAATTGTTGTAGCCTGAAGAGGCGTTTAGAAGAATACTTGTAAACTGTGAAAGTTTAGTAGAAAATCCTTCAGGTCAAAGGGATTGGATGTAACTTTTGGTTTATGAGAGTGAACAAGTATAAATCTCTGGTGTAAGCTTTTCTTCCTTTTCTATGTTATATCTTTTATTTACTAACATCTAGGGATTGATATTGTTTTTCATAACTAAACTTTTTTAAAAGGATAAAGTTTTAAACTATCGTTCAATTACTTTAGAAAAACTCTATTTGCGTCCAACGGATTGCAAAGACTTTACGTTTTGTCCATTCTCACTTACTTTGCTGCAAAGTTATATTTTGAAAGATTGTTTTAGCAAAAGTTTTCCAAAAAGGTTAAGAAACACAATTCAACCCCCTTATTGTGTTTCAAGTAGTTATTTCAAGATCAGTCAATGGTATCCCAGACTCTTGGTTGATTTTGTGATTTGGATCCATGGGGGTAGAGCACGACTTGGAAGCCAATAAACCAGTCTCTTGGAGTAGGTCCAATGTGTATTTTTGTTGATATAGAGCAATGCCAGAGTGAGATTTAGCAATTTCAAAACCCAAAAAATATTCGAGTTACCCAAGGTCCTTGATGATGAATTTATGATCAAGTGTTTTCTTTATCCTTGTGATTTCATTGAGATCACTACCTATAAGGATATGGTCATCCATATACACTAGGATGGCTGTGAACCCTGAATTGGGTGACTTGGTGAAGAGGGAATAATCATCCTTACACCGAACATAACCAGAATCAAGCAACGTCTCAGTCAATTTTGAGTTCCATTGCCTGCTAGCCTACTTCAACCCATACAATGATTTTTGTAACTTGCAAACTAAATCAAAACTAGGAACGACCAAACCAGGTAGGACTTGCATATAAACTTCTTCTAGTAAGTCTCAATGTAGAAAATTAGTGTTTACATCTAATTGATGTAAATGTCAACTAAGGGATGCTATAAGGGAAGCAATATTTGCACTGTGGTTATCTTGACAACTAGGTTAAAGGTTTCTAGGTGGTCAAGGCCATCTGTTTGGGTCAAACCCTTTGCTACTAAACGAGCTTTATGCCTTTTAATGGATCCATCTGTATTATGTTTCATTTTGAACACCCACTTACATCTTCCAACTTTCTTATGAGGAGGAAGACTAGTGAGCGTCCATGTATTGGTTTTGGTGAGATTGGCTAGCTCATTGGCTATTTCTTGCTACCAATAGGGGTGTTGAATAGCTTCAGCATACGTGGTCGGTTCAGAATTGGATGAGATATTAAGAGAAAAATGTTTGTGTTTGGGGGACAATTTATCAAAAGAGAGATATTGGTTGAGATGATACTTGATATTGCTTGAAGATGTGGGAGTTGAGTCATTGGTTGTTGAAGATGTCAAAGAACAATGATAGTCTTGCAGATAAAAAAGAGGTTTTCGAGTTCTAGTGGACTGTCTGACAAAAGGAACTTAGGGTGACCTTGGAGACTCCAAAGTAGAAGAATGACTTGGTAAGTTTGGGGCAAGATTACATTGATTTGTATTGGGTTGAGGAATGTCAAACCAATGGTCAAAACTGAGACCATCATTGTATTGACTAGCTAGTGGATTTGATAAAGTATCAGTAGATGTAGTAGGCTGATGTTCTGATGACTCATATAGGAACAAATTTTCATAAAAAATAACATTTCTAGACACAAAGAGCTCCTTGGACTTGAGGTCATATAAAAGATAACCTTTCATGCCAGGTTTAAAACCTAGATGGACATACTTTCTAGCTCTAGGATCAAATTTCTTTCTGTTTGCAGTAAGAGTATAAGCAAAACACAAGCATCCAAAGACTTTCAAGTCATAAACAGTTGGTAATGCTTGATACATGACCTGATAAGGGGACTAGTTTGATAGATATGGGGTTGGCAACCTGTTTATGAGGTACACAACATGGCTAACAGCTTGTATCCAAATTTTTTTTGGAATGTGTGATTGAAAAATGAGTGCATGAGCTACACCAATGATATGTTGATGTTTTCTCTTAACTATCCCATTTTGTTATAGGGTTTCCACACATGATGTTTGGTGCATAGTTCCCTTATCTGCATATAATTGATTTTGTTTGAATTCTCCCCCATTATCAGATCAAACTGTTTTAACCTTTACCCCAAATTGTGTTTCTACTAATGATAGGAATGACTTAATGTGTATAGAAGTTTCATATTTCAATTTCATGAAGAAAATCCGTGTGTGTCTAAAAGCATCATATATTACAGTAAGAAAATACCTATGTCCCATCATGGATAAGGATGAAACGGGTCCCCATATGTCCATGTGCAGAAGATCAAAAGGATGAATAGATTTTGATTCACTATCAGGAAAAGGTAGGCGTTTGTGTTTAGCCAAATGACATGACTCACATGAAATATAAAGTTTAGTACAACTCATAGAAAGAAAAATCTTATTCAATTGAGTAAGTTTTACATAGGATGAATGGCCAAATCTTAGGTACCAAATGTTACATTTATTTGAATTGAGAAATTTAACAGAATGAACATTTACAGAATGAATAAGGAATTGCAATAGTGTCTGGGGACAACCACCACCTGAGTCCTATCTAGAAATTTTACAGAAATTGGTCTAATCTTCTTGTGGCAATGGAAAAATGATAGAGAATGACACACATGATCTGTGGTCCCTGCCCATGTGTCTAATATCTAGCACTTTGACTTTTCTAAACTCATAACAGTGCATATTGTACTTGATTTATCTACAACAACTTGATTTGCATTTGGGAAGTGATATTACTCTTCTGTAATAGAGTCAATAGTGCCTTGTGTTGTTCTAGGGTAAAGAAAGGCCTTGTAGTCTCATCTGGCATTTCTTTGTGTTGCACAGAATGAGTGTCATCATCTTGGATGTCTTCTTCCATGGTATAGTTGTTTGCTACACCACTTCTTTCAAAATTAGAAGGATACCCATGCTTCTTGTAGCAGGTATCCACCATATGTCCAGTCTTATTGCAGTATGTACAGATCTTGAAACCTTTTCCCATACCTCCATGATTTTTTCCTGCAGAATTCTGGTTCCTTTGTCTATTTCCTCTACCATCATTTCCTTTTCCTCTGCCACCTGATTCAGCAGTGGTGACCAAGGCGCAAATTCAATAATGGAATAACCAATTTTATTTGAAACAATAATTAACAAAATCAGAATTTAAATTACTAAATCAAGACATTCTAATTCTATAATGTAGCTCACTCAAACATTCCTCTAATGAATTCCCTAGGTTTTTTCCCAGGAAAGATTTTGCCCAAGCATTTTATGACTTCACAAGATCTTCCTTGTCTTCTTCCTCAATAATTAATCATTAGGTGTGTAGATAAAAATAATACAGAAATTATGCCCACCATATTTAACAACAAACTGATAGAAGGAAAAAGGATTAATGAAGCATAGAACTAATAGCAGCAACAGTCAGGCAGCCTATGCGATAAAACAAAGGAAAATCTAATGTCAGCAAACTAGTAAGAATAAAATTTCTTTCATTTACTCAAAATCTAATTGCATTACACTTAGCAAAAATCCAATTTCTTTCATTTACCCAAAATTAAACTTTTCTGCATTCATAACGGGATAGGGAACAAAAAATTGGCAAGAAACACATAGCCAACTACACAAACACAGCCAAGAAACGAAATCAGACGGAGAGCCTCACCATTCGCCGCCGTCACTGCTGTGGAGGTAGAGCTCGTCCGTGTCGCCGTTGCGTTGTTGGAGGTGAGATCGCTCGCACCGCCTCTGCTATGTCGTCGAGGAGCTCGCGCTACACCCTGCTATCGCTGCTCGCCTGCTTAGTCGTGGAGGCGTGGAGGTGGAGCTTCTTGGTCGTGGTGGAGGCGCGGAGCTTCAAAGCTTCAACTTATTGGTGCGTGCATGAGTGACTGAAAGTAACCTAGGTTTTTTTTTTATATTAATAAAAAATTTACAACTCAGTTTACCAAAAAAAAATCAGTTTAAAGAAAAAAGGTTGAACCGGCTGGTTCACAGTTACCGGTTTTGAACCGGTTTAATCGGTTTTCATGAAAACTCAATGGTTAAACCGCTTGAGTGGTTTTGTGGTTGAACCATGATCGAAAGAGTGTCCGGTCCGCAATCCAACCAATCCGGTTGGACCGATTTTTAAAACACTGGTTGAGAGTTCAATTATCTCTCTTGCTGGATCAACAATGAGAAGACCTTGTTGATATTTGGGAGAGGGTCCATCATCATGATTTGTGATCTGACAACAGAATATTACTCATTGAGGCCTTTCAAGAATCAGATTACGTAGTCATTTTCTCTATAGGATTTGATTGTGGGGATCATATTACAGTTACATGCTACCTAACAAGAACACCTGGGAATTGGCCTGAAATTTTCTTACTCTTGCCATAGTCCTTTCAAATGAGTGTAGTAAGCTGTCACTAAGGAATCACCTTGCTTTAACAAATACATTTCCTCTTGTAATTCACTGATCCTGAACACATCACCCTGAAATACCTAGCCCGAAGATCATTCCAGATATCAACTGTTATTTCCATCTAGAGCACACTTTGGACAATCGGTGGATCTATCGAACGAGTGATCCATGATATCACTAACGTGTTGCACCTCTCCCATGGCAATAAATTCGGACTACCAGGTGCGAATTTCACCAAAGAACCATCAATGAACCCTACCTTGTTCTTCAATTTGAGAACTATGAACACGACTCTTGATTGTTGGTGATAATTTTCACCATTCAACAAATTCGGAACCAGAATTGAGCCTGGATTCTCATTAAGGTGCATAAAGAAAGGACTTGAAGCATTAATAGCTCCATTCACAACAGCATTTACAGCAACTGCTACTATTTCATCTATCTTCAATCTTCAAGATCAAACACTAAGGTTTTTGATCGAAAGAAAAGAACTGAGAAATGCAAGATCAGAAGGATACGCAACAATAGCAAGGCCCCTAAGAAAGGAGCTCTCATAGCATGTGAAATTTCTCCATGATGTGCATAAAAGAATCGAAGAGAGAACTGCAAGAATAGACTGAGAGAGAGAAATTCTCATTCCAGATGAATTAATTTAGCATGTACAAAGGTATATATAGTGAGCCTGTATAAAGGAGCCAGCTAAGCTAGATGACAACCGTCAAAACAGGAAGAAAAAAAAACTAACATGGCTAACTTAACAGAACTCCTTCATTAGTCAACACTTTGGGCTCCAATTTATTTATAATATATAATTTATGACTCAGAAGCTGTTGTTCCACCACATCAGCCATATCAATTTATTTTAAATCTCCACGTTAACTTATTTAAATGTTACTATTTAGCCATATCAGCTTCTCTCGTTTGTCTATTTTTCAGCCACGTCATTAATTTCCAAGAATTCACACATTCTAACCTTACAGTGCCTTGGCATCTCAGCTTCAATCACGTCCACAAATTTTCAGAATTTTTGCATTCTCATTCACTGTCTCTTCACATCTCTACGTTACTCTTATTTCACGACTCAACTCAGCTTAACTCGAATTGGTTCGGTTGGTTCTGCGTAAAACTGAAGCACTGTTAGGTGTTAGCCGAGAGAAATCTTGCAAATAATAATCTTTCCGGGGGCGTGAAACCGAATTGGAATTGGAATTGGAATTGGATGAATGTTTGGGATGAATTACAGTGAACACATTTGAAGCATTCGTGTTAGGAACAAGACGAATTCTCTGAGCCTGAATTCACCGCGAAAGAAACACGAACTGATGAAGAATTTGTGTTGACTTTGAAGGTGAAATTTCGACGAATTACAATTTACTCAACTCAAGTGGGGTAAAGTTCTATGCTTTTTGGAGATGATGAACCAAAAAGGGAAGAGGGTAATTATTCGGAGATGAGAAGCCGGAGGAAGGGAAGGGAAATTGAATGATATAAAAGGGTAAAACACAACTCATACAGCAACACCCATTCGAGTTGACCATCTTCAAGCCATCGATTCACATTTTATAAATTATATATTTATTGATTGAAAACCATGTCACTACGATTCTTTCGAAAATGCCCTAGAATAACTGCAACTAAGTCTAAGATCAGATATTCAAGCTACCAGGTGGTACACACACCTGCACTTGAAGATAATCCATTAACCTCTGCCACCAGTCAGAGTTTTTCATTGTTCTTTTATTATATAATATAAATATCTAATCTATTTACACAAATATGCTAAAAGGTTTTTTTTAAGTAAATATTTGATAGCGAAGCGGTTCATCTTTTTATAAATCAATATATTCTCTATTTAACAAGAAAAATAATAATTGTGTTTACTATATGTTAAAAAATTACCTTTAGTAAATACAATAAATAAATTAAAAATATTTTAGTATTTTCACAATAAATTTAACACTATTTAATTATTTATTCATCCGTTTACAAAAGAGATGTTTATAGATTATTTTTTAGAAAAAAAAAGGACATGAAATATATATTGAAGTTTTGACTTTTGAGAGAAAAGGTATATGTATATTTACCAAAAAAAAAAAGGTATATGTATAAGTTAAATGTACCTTTCCTTTCTAAATTCAAATTTCAGATTTCTTTATTTTAAAAAATTATAAACTCAATATTTAATTTAAGTTCTCAGGTAACAAATTATTTCTTCACGTTAATTTACTGTTTACGTAATATACTTTAGTGGTGGTATTGGAAAATGAGTCTGCACTAACGAAAGATTATTTGACAAATATAATTATTTATTTTATTCTCTTAGTAATAGAAAATATAAATGTTGGAGCCTCTCGAACCAAAAATTTAAAATAATTTCGTTTATATGCGCGAATCTATATCTAGTTATACTAAATACCACCTAGATATGGATCGTATAGAAGCATGGTGCTCTTAAAACGCTAATTTCTTATAAAGCAGAAGACGTTATTGATTATCCACTTCAACGACCTTATTGATTATCCACTTCCACGATGATGGTGTTGGTTTTCGAACTATATTTTGTGGGCATTGTTAGGACTTTGGGGTTATCATTTTTCTTTTTTTTCTTCTTTGTGTAAAAGGTCACATTTACAATTTTTTAACTTAAAGTATTTTTGTAAAAGATTAATTCTTTCCTAAAATAACTTTTTTTTAATAAAAAACTGTTTTATTTAAAATCTATTTTGTTTGTTTAAAACGTGTAAAATTGATTATAAGTTAAAATTATTTTTCTATAACTAAAAATAGTTTTTTTTTAAAAAAATTGTTATTTTAAACTTTTAATTATTTGATTTCAGATTATTTCAAAAGTTTTAAGAGATAAATACCTATTTGCCCTCAATCAAATAATTTTTTCAATCACTTCATACATCTTTTGATAATTTAATACACAAAAACGATTTTTTTTATACAATCCAAACAAAATTCCTTATCATAAAATCGATTATGAATTAACATATTCAAACGTAAATTATTTTTCTCATAATCAATTTTTTTGAAAATTGATTATACACATAATTGATTTTTCACAACTAATCTAAACAACTTGATAAGAAACAAAAAGGATTTTAGATCATATCATCAGGATAATGATATCCTTACAAGAATTGGACTTAGTAATAAATTTATTAACAAATCCATGTAAGAGTCACATTAATATTTTATTACGTAAATTCATACATTTAATGATTGACTGATTGTATCCAGGAAATATATCCTTTTGTCTATTTAGCATTTTGGTTGGAAAGTGTTTTTTAAGAGTAAAGATAAACGCTAACAAGTTGACAACCATGTTGGTCATTATTCAAGTTGAAATGATTATGGTTTTTGGTTCGTTGGTCCCTTTCTAAGAGTTAGTAATTTAAGTCGTTAACTATCGCAGGGGGAAAAAAATTAGTACCTGTCCATTGAGAAATGTATAATGCAAAATAGAGATGATCACGCTTCAAATTGATTCGATTTTGAGAAGATAAAAAAGTAATCTAAATTGAATTATCTAATTTTTTTTATGTTAGAAACCAATTAATTTTATTTTAATAGGAGAATCAAACCATTCTGAATTAATTTAGTTTGGTTCGATTAAATTAATTTTTAACTATGTACTTTTTTCTTAAAAAAGTTCATACCCGACTTTATTTTTTTTTTATGGCTAATTAACAACAAATTAGTTTTAAAATTCTAATAAAAATATCATCAAATAGATATAAACAACTAATTAATCTAAACATTTTCATAAAAATAACAACAAATTAAAATCAAATTATGTAAATTGTATATATATATGAGTTCAATTAGATTTTATAAATAGAAGCTAAGAACTGAACTAAATCAATTTTTATAAAAGAAAAACTAAACAAAATCAAAATTAATTGACTTCGTTTAATTTTTAATTTTTCAATCCGATTTTTTCAAATTTAAATTGTTTTTCTTCGATTATAAACACCTGAAACTTGATAAGGCTACGGGGACTCTTATTTGACCTGTAGCCTTTTTTCTTGTTCAGAAGCCCAAAAGCATCATAGAAGAGGCAATTGAGCTATAATAATGTAAGAGTATGATAAAGAAGGAGAAAGCTAACCAACAACTACAAAATGGCCATTACCTGGAGACCTTTATTTATTTATTTATTTATTTTTGGTACATGGAGACCTTTATTTTCTATTAAACGTTTTTGTTCTTCTATCTTCTAGTGATGGAAGGGCATGCTGGAAATATCTAGATTTAGTGGGTATGCTGAAAATCATTTGTTATGCTGAATAATACCATTAGCATAAAATCTCTACTAGGGTCAATATGAATCATCATTTGTTCAGCTTAAATTCTTTTTGAGGTCCTGCAATATAATTCTTACACTCCCGTAAAGCGATTCAAACAGAATTTAATCTTTACATCGTTAAGAATAGTGTGGTAAAACAATAATGGCTAAATATTAATAGATTTATAGTTAGGGTGAGTGATAATTTAGGAAATCGTGGTCACAGACTCACAAGTTCCAATTGTAGTGCTAATTTAACAAAAAAAATAAAAACTATATACGAGTTTCGTTGGCCTTATTCAATTTATCGTAATTTGGGCTTTCTATTGATCAAATTACATCTTCTGATAGACATTCGGCATGTCTATTCTAATATATTTTGAGCCCTCCCTTATACAGCTGTTCACGGGCCGGGCCAGGCTTGAGACATCCTAGTGGGCTTTAGGTGTTTGCACTTGGGCTCAAGCCCAACTTAAGTGAAATTTCATAGAAATAAAAATAGTAACATGCCAAGAATATCAAGGCGCACAATTAATATGTATTTTAATGGCCATACCTGCTACGCAAGACACCCACAATTCACCATCATGATAGAAGTTTGGAGGAATTACACTACAACCATGTATCCTAAAAACAATCTGGCCGAAAATAACATCTAGCTGGCCCCAAAATCCTCGTTAAAATAGAGGAATGATGTGCCTAGAACATATGAGAGTGAAAAAGAGTAACCAAGTAGCGCTTTTCATTCTGGATCGGGTGAACCGCCAGGGACCAACTGCATTACACAACATTAAAACTGTAGCTTAGATATTCAAGAGAATGGTAGTATCAGTATGAAACAAAGCATGATGCAGATAATGACACTACTATGGTCTCGAATGCTGTTGCTGACAGAAAACTTACAATAGAAAACAAGTGGACGTCATGTGGGAACTTAATGTCGAGTTTTTCAAGTAATGCAGTATGACTTCGGAATTGTGATTTATTAATAAATACTCAATATATGTATGCAGAGGAAAAGTAATTGTAACTTACAATGGCAATGTTGTTTCCATTGAGTAAAATCTGATCAAGCTTTGTTATCCGCCTCCCTTCAGCAGTGATTTCACTGTTGTATGAATATAAAATTAATAAACCAAAGTAACTTATTATGTGCCTATGGCATACAAATCAGTGAGGAAGAAAGCTGCTAATATAATAACGCCAAAATAAACAAGAAGGCCCTCTGTGAAAGTCCACTTTCAAAGCATTAAGTTAATTAACCACGAATCTTTCGAAGTTAACTTCTAAACTAAATTACACAAGATACTTCAGACACCTTAACAACAATAAAAGAACCCACTGGGAAAGCTAAATCTTCAAGGTTATGTATGCTCCATGAGAAACACTGACGGGAAATGCAAGAAACAAGGGGGGGAAAAAGGCTCAATCACAAGTTAATTCAGCAGACAATAACCCAGAAATGCTTCTTGTAAAATTTTGCACATGCACGTGGACACACACACATATACATAACCAGTTTTTGTCTCAATTCTAGCAAACTTCTAACTTGCTACAAAAGGGAGTGTGGTTGAACAGGAAGGGAGGATTTTATCCGTATGACAAAAGAAATCTTTCTAGACAAAGAAAGCCATTAATAGTGGAAAGACAAAGCTTCTCTACATAAACAAGTTAATGAGCACACTTCACAACCAACTTTCCTTGGCGGCAAATAGAACTTCCAAAAACCATCTATACCACTATAACTACATTGAGTAGCATTGGAGTAATTATTTAGCAAAAAAACTAAGGGATCAAGTTCAACTTATCAAACAAACCCACAAAAAAGTCATGTGCTGAATGCAAAGAAGGCATAAAAATATCCTACCACAAAACAGATCTATGGATAAGGACTTATTGAAAATCCCAGAGAAAAGAAAGAAAAAAAACTGTGATGGCATAGACTATTTTGTAAACTGCATTAAAGAAAGGACAAGACAGAAATGAAGATTCAACCATTTTGGGATTGGTTAGATAAACACTCGGACATCATAACAATTGAAAATCAGGTGATATAAATTCCTTTAGAAAATTGAATATAAAAGAAAGAACTATAACCTAAAAATCAACAAATAAAGGTGATGGGACAGCTAACCACGAGGTGTGGCCAACTAAGCTCTTTGTAGGCGGACTTTACCTACAGTGCAGGAGTTCAATCCCACTGTAAACACCTTGTGGCCAGGGCCAAGCTGACACCCAAGCAAGGATTAATCCCACACCCTTACACCTCGTGGTCTTACCAAAAAAAAAAGGTGATAGGACAACTACAGCAGTTGAAGGGAGATTATTGACCTTTCACCCTTTGTTTAGATTGATAGAAAATGGGAAGAGAGAATTTGAGAGAAGAGAAAATGGGTAGAAAAATTAGTTTTCTCTCATTAGGAACTGAAGAGAAATTGGGGATGAATGTTGAGGTGAAAATGGAGAGAAAACAAAGAACGCCAGTAACCATCCTTCAACCTCCAACCATCCCTTCATTTCCTTCTTATCGTTCTCTCTCTTCAACCCCAAAAATCGGAAGTTTCTCTCTTAACAAAAGGCGAAGCATGTTATGAGCTCAGTATCTATTGGCATCAATAACAATTAACGAGCAACTTTTGAGTTACTGTTTTCACTGAGCAATGTCAAACAGTGTGTAGAGGTTACAGCAATTTGCAAACCTCACCAAAATTCCTGAATTCAAGTCAAAGATAAGATCACAAAGCTGGAGAGGATGATATCCCCTGCCACAAAAAGTTGACCCTACCTAGCTGCTTCATTGTAGTATAGTATGACAGGCCAGTAGGTCACTGTTGGTTCTATTTTGGTAGGGATATAACAGCAACTGTGGTGTCACCGGCAACACTGCCACCAAATTCAACCAATTTTCTACTTGCTCTTCCATCTTTTTCTGTCAGATTTCTTTGGATTAGCACGTTCTTTCATGTATTTGATTTTTTGCTCATCGTGGCTTCTTCCGTTTTCTCTCTTTTGCATCACTCATTAGATTTCTGCTTCTGGGTTCTCTGGTTTTAATTTTTTCAACAGATCGGATAGATCCTCTCGCCTTTGAAGAAATTTTGAGTTGGGGTGAAGTAAAAAATCCTGATTATTAAAAAGTTAATAAATGAAAATTCATTTTCTTTCTTTCTATTTTTTCTTCAACCAACCATCAATTTCAACCTATTACTTTTCTCCTTATTTTATCTACTCTCCATTTTCTTTCTTTCCATTTTTTCTCTGCAACCAAACGAAGTGTCAATACTTAATGAAACCATCCAGCATGGTAAAGGAGTTTCCTGTTGCCTGAAACCTTGTGCATTACAGTAAAGCTTAAAATATCTTGTTTGTTTTAACAACTGTCCTATCAAACAAACACATACTCACATGTTTTATATAGGAACACCCAAATGCACACAATCCAATAAGAAAATTTCAGGAAGAATAACATCACAGCATGCATAAAGACTTAATAAGTGAGTGCAGGTCTTACTATTCGGTAACATCTTCAAGAACCATGTTGACATAGACATCAAAGCCTCTGAGAGTACCAACAAGCTCCTTGTCGCCTTTCATTATCACCCATATTTTTGACCCTATACAGCGGTCAATCAACTCTGCATATTTTCCACAACAAATATTTATTGGTGTCCAATTCAAAGAAAAAGTCAGAGAGAGAATGAGATCATAAGAGGGCAAACCTGATGGAAGAAGCTGTGAGGGATTGTTAGCCATGGAACATCCACTGGTAATTTTTCCAGAATCTGTAGTTGGTCCAGAAGATCCGGTTCTAAAATCAGAAAATGTTACAAATTTCTAATCCCAAAACAACACAATACTTCCAAAAACACAACACAAGAGTAAACTAACAACAAACTCGACCAACATAGGAAGATACAATCAAACATAAATTCAAACAAGGAGTATGTCAAGATAACTAGACATCATGAACATGAAGAAAAGTTAAAAATTTGAAAACTTGCTCAACTTCAGACTTCACGTCAAGCAGTGATTAAACTTCAATCAATGAATGCAAGATGAGAGATAAAAAAATTCCCATTGGAGTGAAAAATTAGAACAAATTGTCAGAAACTCAGATGTTTTGGCATCATTCTAGCGACAAGGCAGCAAAGCATGATTCGTATAATAACTAAACAAGGAACAAAACATCGTACCCAATCGAACGACAAGCTGGATACTTTTCGATTCCGCGTGTTACCGAAAGGGAAACTGTGAGTGTGAGGAATTGAAGCTAAGCTACAACTCTGCAAACAAACCCTAAGTCCTAACACCACGATTTAGGTAGAAGACGATAGACGAAGCAAGATGGACGAGGTGCATCCTCTTCCTCGCTTCTAAACGCATCGTTTTATCGGATGCTTTTGAAGTGTTTTATTTATTATTATTCTTTTTTTATCCTCACAATATTTTTTGAAAAAATTTAAATTGATTCTGTTTAAAATTTGTAAATAAATTCTTATGATTTAAAAATAATAATAATTAGGTTCCTAAATTCACTTACTATTAATACACTAGAGGGACTTAGTTAATTTTTTTTTAATTATAAAGATTTATTTATAAATTTTTAACTATAATAACCTATTTAAATTTTTTTCAAAAAATACAAGGATTAATAGAACAATTTAACCTTAAAAATATTGCAACATATGATTTGTGTATTGTTTTTACATTTCTTTTTTTTTTGGGGGGTGGGGGGTAAAACTATGAGGTATTTTCATATTTTTTGAATATCTCTACACCTAATTAATTTTTGCTTGTGCACTAGCTTAACTCTAATTATAAAGTATTTTTATTGAATTGTGTTACCATTTATGAAAATATTTATTGGAGAATATTGCATTTTCATGTTTGGTTGACCATGAATATTATTTTTAGGCATGTTATTTCTCGTAATACTTTTTTAAATTTTGAATCAAATGTTCATATAAATTTAATTTTAATTTATTGTTAATGTGAAAGTTATATTATCATACAATTATGTATTGACATACCATAAAAAAAATTTGACATTTTAAGTAATTATTATTGTAATCAAACTTTTTGAATGTTATGTTTAAAGATGATTAAATGATAATATTAAAAACTTTTACATTAAAAATGAATAAAAATTAAATATTGTATCGTGTACAAGTCATGAGGGCAGGCCTATATGTATAAGGCCTAATACACCTAAAAATCCATCTATCTCCCCCTCTTATATAGAATGAGAATGTGAGCCCAAAACCCACCAAATAATTTGCCCTAACTCTAAGGCAAACCTCCTTTTCGAGGCCCCTGATAGCTACCCTAAAAGGTGCAATCACCTATCATATGGCATTCCAAGACTTACCACACATCAACTCTTGTCAAACCATAATAACTAAAAAGTGACCACTTAGAAGAGTGTTCCCTTAAGGTATATTTGAATAAATGGAGTGGAGTGATTAGTAATAAAGTGAAATAGTAAAAAGATCTCAACCTATTGTTTGAAAGTTTTTTAAATAATGGAGTAGAGTGGTTAAGGAGGGGAACCCAAATCACTCCATATCACCCAAATCCCCAATTTTTCATACCCTCCAATTTGGGGGATTTAGGATGGAACATTTCTTTTTTTTTTTTTTTTTTACTTATTCATTTATAATTTTAACCCTCTTTTATTTTTAAATAATATTATGAGTAAGTGGGTAACAAAAATTAAAAGGATAATATTATAAGTAAAATGTAAAACCACTTCACTCCATTAATGATGATTGAGACTTCCAAACAATAGAGTGTGGCTTTCTTCCATTCCCTCATTAAAACTTCCAAACAATAGAGTAGTATACTTTTACTTTTCTACTCCATTCCATTCCAAACCACTCCATTATAAACCAATCCACTTTATCCCTTTCAAAACTCCTAAACATAAGCTTAATAAAAGGTATATCCCTACCTCAAAAATAAATAAAAAAGAATATACATTAATTTAAACATCAAAGTAATTTTTGCAGTACTTACCATTCAGTTCATGATGGTAGCTTAAAACTTTGGAACTCAAAGATCCACTAAAGCGGACTGAAACAAATCCTAATGCCACGTTTAATATGCGAGAAAATTAATTCCATTCCATGCTCGTTTACGTGAGTGATTCCCACGTTTTTAAGAGATTTATTTTTAGTGACTTTTATGGTATATATGTATATGTACTTTGACATCAAGATATTACTCTAATATAATTTCTTAAACATAACACAAACAAAAACATATGAGTTTTATTGTCATTAATCTATCATCATATGCTATATATTAGTAACACCAAAAAATCTATCATCATTTACGTGAGTGATTCCCACGTTTTAAGAAATTTATTTGTAGTGACTTTTATGGTACGTACTTTGAAATTGAGATATTACTCTAATATAATTTCTTAAACTTAACAACAAACAAGAATATATGAGTTTTATTGTCATAAATCTATCATCATATGCTATATATTAGTAAAACCAAAAAAGAAAACTAAAAAAAATGCTATATATTATGAATGTACTGTTTAATATATTTTGAGCATTTACTAAAATAAAAAATGGCATTCAATCAAAATGATATTACTACTTGTTCTCATACAAGTTCTTCATTATTTTTTTAAATTCACAATCTTTATTTATTTTTTTCATTCTCATACAAGTTTTGAAAAATGGGAAAGTAATTTCATTTTACTCCATCTCTTTTCCACTCCATGTTATTCCATTTCGTATATTTGAAATATCCAAATATAGCCTAAATATATAATATATTTAAAACACTTTTTTTTTTTGGTCTTATTTTGGATTGAACGTTTGCCGATGAAGCTGGTTCAGTGCAAAAGTTCAGTCAAGGTGGGTGACATGTATAGTAAATTAAAAGAACTAATTTAATATGCCTTACCTATGACTTCATACTATGGCTGTGTTGTGCCTCACCAAGCTGATCCTACTCAGCGTGTTTCGGGTGGTATTATTGTTGCGCCTGAAGGAATCAATGGCAGCATATGTGGCATACGGGAATCGGTGGAAATGGTTCTTGAATATATACAAAGTGATAACCGCTTGAAGGGGCTAAGACAAGTGGAATCGCGTCAGTCCTGAGGAAGAAGCTATCCATCATGGACATTGTACTAGTTCTCCTCTTGCTGCAGGGGAAGATGCACCCTTCCGATGGGATCATGTGAAGGTCAAGTTGAAGAATGAGGTGATGTTCACAATGCCAAAAGAATGTACTGCTTCGTTAAATTAAATATGGATATACAAAGAATTTAACTAGGTTGACCTTTCGGGCATTTTAACAACCTGCCTTGGTTATTTATAATTTTTTTTCATTACATGCTGGAAGATTGTTACTCTTGGGATGCCTACCGTATCGCCTATTAAAAGGGTTGGAAAGTATGTTGGCCGAAGAGATTGGAATGCTTTGATTAGTGATCCAGATACAGTAAGTAGCTATCTTCCTATTATCATTCTTCTCTAGTATTTATCTCTCTTCTATGGGATCTTAGAAGCTGCTGGAACTTAATATATTAAATATGTTTAGTTTTTCTAAATTGTTTGGATTCTTGAATACAGAGAATATTTAAGCTGCTCAAAGTCTATGAATTCTGATCTGTTTGTCTGCCATTGCTGAAGACAAATGTACAATAATGCAACTTTAGACCGAGGGTTTTCTAGCTAAAAAGGGGAGAAAGTCTTGTAATCTCCAAAAATATTTAAATGAATTTCTTTGAAATTACTTTATGTTTATGGCGTCTATTCATCATTTGTATTATGGCTGGATAGGATTTCTAGGTGAGTGGGCCTTTTCATTTTGTTTCTTTTCTTTGGTTGTTAGCTACTGTAGATTGTTTGCTTTCTTAATACATGGCTCAAGTTCCCCTATTGGTGTTTCTTCTAATGTATGCTATATGTTGTTCTTGAAGAAGAAAAAAGGATATGTTGAGAATCTGTAGTATTTTTACTTTTAGCTGGTTGTAATTTTTTCTATCATCACTGTTATATGTGTGGACTGCAAATTGTTTATGTCCAGTGTGGTTGAATAAAAGTTTAGATAAATTCATTTCATATGCACTTGATGGGGAAATGGAATAGATAATTTCACATATAGCAAGTTGGGAAGGGGGAGGCATAGTATTGATGCTGCATTTACCAGACATGCAAAATTTTCTCTCTTATTGACATATTCGTGTTTAGGTAGTGATTGATGTGGGGAATTATAACTATGAAATTAACCAGAATAGGAATGTTTAAAGGAGCAGTTGATCCTTGTAGTACCTCATTTCGTGAATTCCCATCTTGGGCGGAGGATCATTTCCAGCTTACGAGAACTGTTGGCAAGCATCCAACGGCTGAGGTAAACAATTCAGGCCAAATTGATGAAAAAGAAATAGAGAATCCAAAACAACATATGCCACGTGTTGCAATGTATTGCATTGGAGGAATTCGATGTGAGAAAGCTTCAAGTCTACTCCTTAGCAAAGGTTTCAAAAGGTGATTCTCCCCTTAAATTCTATACAATACACAAACAAAATTTCTTTGTGAAAATCATTTGATCTTTTCTTCTTTTATGACAGGAAAAAAAAAAGCCATAATTTTTCTTTAATAATTCTTGGTCATGACATGATATTATCTCAAGGGGGTTTCTAATTTGGAACTTTACGCCACTGTTATAACCTTTCAAGTACTTAAAAGGAAAGAACCGTTACTTGTTAGTTATTTTATCGTTCAAAACTTGTCTAATGAAGGCATTATGGTGAGGTTGTGTATAAAACTGACTGTCTTGAGGCAGCGGAGCTTAGCAAAAGGTTTAAACTCCAGATTTCATAAATATGAAGCCTTGCCTCTGGACATTAGATCCTTGGTAGATTGTAGCTGGCAAGCTTCTATTACGTGGGGGCAATTTTTCTGCAGACTTTATTACAAAATTGCGTTTGGGTTCAAGATAGAGTGAGGAAGGATTTGGTGATATGGAATCAAGCTCCTGTGGGAAATGGTTGTGTTTTTTACCGATAGCTCAGCGCCTCAGCCGTTTTTTCCTCCTAGGCATTAGTTTTGTTTTGCTGTTTTGTTAGTCATCTGTTAAACTACAGTTATTTGAAGTATGTGCAATATGGTCAAAATATCCACCTTCTTAATAACCAGACCGTTGATAAAAAAAAAGTTAGTAATACTTTCTGCAGGTATGAATATAAGTTTTTCTAATTACTTTTTTTTTATTGGCATACGATTTGATTTCATCATGTTTCTATTGAAAATTTCCTAGATTTATCACTGGGAAGGTGGAATTCTGAAATATCTCGAGGAAGTTCCTAAGACTCAAAGCCTCTGGGAGGGTGAGTTCTTTGTTTTTGACAAGCGAGTCTCGGTTGAGCATGGTTTTTGGTACAAGGAAATTTCAAGCTCTGCTATGGTTGTAAGCTGCCTGTGAGTGATGCTGACATACATGGAAGTCCCCGAATACGAATATATATGGAGTTTCTTGTCCTCACTGTTTTGCACCGAAATCAGATGAAGAGAAGGAGAGGGCTCGAGCTCGGCAAAGACAATTTGAGAGATGGGGAATCATAAGTGGTAGCAGGAAACCTAACCAGCTTTCACATTCAGTTTAACTAGTCAGACAGGAAAAACAAGAGATCTCTTTCATATCTGTTTTGAAAGAATTGTTGGCCTTCTCTTACTCTTGCCCCTTCTTCAGTGTGTTCAGAGTGCATGAAACTATAAATGTACGTTTAAGTATGATTTCTCACCACTTTTTGACATTCCATGAGTATTGTAACCAATTTTACCAAGAGAAACTTGGGCTTTTTATATAAATATATTTAAAAATAAATTATATACCATTTTACCACACTTTTAAAATTATGTACCAAAATACTTCTTTTTTTTCTATGTTGAGAAGTCGGTTTGGCTCAAACCAACTTCTCAACGTGCTTTTTTTTATAATTAAAAACCTGTTGAGAAGTCGGTTTGGGGGAAACCGATTTCTCAACGTTAAAATTCAATTTTTTTAACATCTTGTTAAGAAGTCGATTTTCCCCAAACCGACTTCTCAATAGATTTTAAATTAAAAAAAAATATTGGGAAGTCGGTTTGAACCAAACCGACTTCCCAACATGAAAATAAAAATATTTTAGTATATAATTTTAAATGTATAATAAAATGATAAATAAAATTTTTTTTAGGTATATTGATATAAAAAAGCCTTAAAACTTCACTATTTTGTTTTGCTTGTTTAAATTTATGTACTAGATTCTCCATTTGATTATAAAATATTAAAATCAAATAATCAAAGTCCTAAATTTTGCATGACAGTAAGAGTCCATGTATTTTATAAACGTACCATACTCATTTGTGATACCTACCTCACTCACAAATATCTTAAAACCCCATTCTTAGAAGTACAGGATGCATTCTGTCAAAAAAAAAAAAAAAAGTACAGGATGCATAAGCATCTTAGGCATTAAGTTATTAAGATGTTCGGGGCTTAGATATTAATCTCAATGTACCAATTTGTTAAATACCTACTTGTACTCAATTATTAACACATGTTTCTTTGATGTCTTTCTTTTTTATAAGGATACTAATATCATTTAACAGTTAGTAGTCAATATTTGGTCATATATCTCACTTAATTGAAATATAATTATTTTATTTATATTTCAATCAAATATGACACATGCATTGATAGACCTACTTAAGGGCATATGGGTTTTAAAACATATATATGGAGGAACTATTCTCAGAACAAAATAGTCTTTTATCTAATCGTATGCTTATTTCATAAACTTGAACCCAAGCTAACATCCAGACAATGTCAAAATTAAAACCTTAAGAAATGATCTTGTATTTTCATACTAGTAATTTATTTTATAATCGTTATATGTAAATAACACTAAATTAACAACTTCCTGACATTTATTGTTGTCAAAATATGAAGGAATTTATTTATTTTTTACCATTTTTGGAATCTCCATCCCTTTGTTACTTATTAAACTTTGAAGATTTACTAAAATAAGAAAGGAAAATATATGTTCTTATTGAATGTCTATAATTTACCTTACTTTATCTTCTAACTATTAATAATTTTTTATTTTAATATATTTATCTGTCTAAATTTCATCATTTGTCTTTCCAAAATGTTGAAACAAGTTTCACCATTGAACAAGTGGTCAAATATTAACCATTAATTATTACGATACCAGTATCCTTATAAAAACAAAAAGTAATGAAGGAATTGTAAAGACTTATATATATAAGTATATTATTAACGTTCATGTCTTAGCAAAGGGAAACCCTAGTAATTATAGGAGATGGTCGCTTAATCAATATCATTTAGGGGTGTTGAAATCCAAACTAAACTTAAAAAACTGAAAAATCGAGCTGAAAAAATCGAAAACCAATTAAAATTGATTTTTTTTTTGTCTAGTTTGATTTTTTTTTCAAAAACCGATCGATTTGGATGGATTCTCGGTTCCAATTTTCAAAATCAAATCGATCTAAACCAAACAAATTAACATATATATATATATATATATATATATATACATTCTAAATAATTTACATATAAACTTACCATTCTATCCCCTAATTAATTATGAACTTACCCTTTTACCCTCAAATTTGAATCCTAAGTCCCCCCAACCCTAATCTAATACATCATTTCTCATTTGTCAACCCTAAGCTGCCTTGCCCAAGAAGAGAAGAGGTCACACATCCCTCGCCTGTAGCGTCGTTGGTTACTCGCCCAACCTTCCCTGTAGTGTCGCCGGTTGCTTGCTCGTCCTCGCCTGCAGCTTCATTGTCGGTTGCAACGTCGTTGTTGTCTTTTCCGATTGCCAGTTTGTCATTGCTTGTAGGTTACAACAGTGCATCGTCATTGCCGGTTATCCACCATGTCTGAAGTAAGTTACTTACTGACTCATTTCCTTCACTTTTTCCTTTTCTCTTGTAAGTGGGTTAATGTTTAGTAAACTCCTTTAGGGCTGACTATAAAATTTTGATCCTAGAGCATCATAATTTGGTGTTAGATTCATGTGTGTAGAAGAGAGATACTGGACCAAGAGAGTGGAGGTGGCATTGATAAGTGTTGATGAAGTTTAAAATATATAATAAGGCTTTAATTTGTGACATAAAAGTTACTGACAAAAATACATTATACAATCGTTTTCCCAATAAAAATGATGATTTTTTCCATTGTTAAGAAGGAATTGTGAGGACATTATTTTGAGTCATTATTTTATCAGACTATGATAATATGCTCATGGCATTTGCAATATGCTCCTACTTCATTTAGTCTATTTATAAACATTATTTCAGATCAATAATTCTCTAAGTTTTTTTTTTCTCTAAGTTTTTTTTTTTTTCAATTTTGAACATGTCACAATGAGCCAAAGATATGAATTAGGACAACTTATATGAGATTGAAGATTATATTTTAATCATTGCTTTGCTTAAGGGAATTGGATGGCAGCAAAAAATCCTAAGATTTTGGAAGCTAATGTTAAATGGTAAGGGGTTAAGCAACACGTGAATTGAAATTGAATACTAAAGGTGTAATTGACCTTTTTTATCCTGGAAAGTAAAGTAAGTCAAATATGAAAAAAAGATTAGGCTATTTCTCAGTCCGTGAATGTTTCTTGGGAGCATTTAAGCTTCAAGTTTCTAGTCTAATGAGGTAAATTCAAGGAAGGATCTGCTAATATTTTGAAACCAAGAATTACTAAAAGCATCTAGCGATGTAAACATGCCATGAAAAGGACTCAATTGATAAGAATTTGAAAATTAAGTAAAGGAATAAGATATGTTTTTTGTTAAATGATCAAAAATTAAAATATTAATCTAAATTAAATCAATTGATATTGGTTCTATTTGGTTTAACTTTTAAATTTGAACAAAATTGATCGATTATATATATAAAAGAATCAATTAATTTAATTTAAATAATTTTACCTCTCAAAATCAATCTAAATTAATCTACAAACACCTCTAATATCATAGGCACTTTTGCTAGAAAATGAAGTTTTAGTTTATTGGTCTTGGGCTTATCTTTGCCTTTAAATGCTGGCATATTTACTTCCTTTTTTTTTTTTGGGTACAAATGAGGGGCATATTTACTTTCTTTTGGTTGAATAAATTTTAGTTTGTCGTGCTTGCTCCCTATTTATTACTGGCAGATCTTTAATGGTCTGTTTGGTTCAAAGGAGGGGAGGGGAAAGGAAGGATTTTAATGAAGGGGAGGGGAGGGGAGGGGAGGGGAAGGGAGGGAAGAGAGTTTAATTTTGTGTATGTTTGATTAGAGGAGGGGAGGGGAGGGATTTTAATGGAGGGAAAGTATAAATTTACCTTTTTACACAATTATAACATTTAATGTAACATTTAATTTAGGGATATTTTAGTCTATTTTTTAATATATATTCTCTCCCCTCCAAATCCCCCCACTTTTGGAGGGGAGCTAAAATTGGCTTAGGAGGAATTTTGCTCCCCTCCCATCCTCTCCACTCCCCTCCAAAAAATTGAATCAAACACTTAAAATTTAAAATAACCCCTCCCCTCCCCTCCATTTCCTTCCAACCAAACATTATGTAAGTCTCTCTTCTTTCGTAACCCTTTGTATTTGATAAACCCAAATCAAAATTGAGCTTAAAGGCTTAAAGCAGTCAAGTAACATGGATTTATATTTAGAGTGATGATATTTACACAAAAAAAATTCTTATAAAATCTTCATAAAATTTAAAGTAGATTTATTTACGCTATTAAAAAAAAGTTACAATGGAATTCAAATTTAATTCAATAATTTATATAAAATTTTGTGAAAATTTTGTTAAAATTTTATTTATATAAGGATAATTCCTCTTACATTTATTTGAGCACAATCAAATGACACGTGATGTGAGAAAATGGACCAACAAACAGAGAAAAAGTCAAGGTCATAACCGAACCGTCAAAATGGATGGGCTGTTCAATATTATTCATAGTTGAAATTATTCGGCAAATTGGACTACTCTATTTTTTTTTTTTTCAAAAAAAGCAAATTGGACTACTCTATCACATGCTAAAAATATTATTTACTTTTACCAATAAAATTAATTTTTATTGTGGTATTAAAATATTGAATATTATTTTTATTCATTTTTAAATAAATATAGTTATATTTTATATTTTAATATTTAACTTATTCATATTCCAAAAGTAATTTATATATTAAAAAATACTAATATTCAAATTTTCAGTATCATAACAAAACTACAAAATAATAGGACCCTATATAATTAATCGTGTTTATAACTTCAAATTAGCCGTTGCTAATGACAGAATATGATTGACAAAGTGATTTAAAATTAAAGACAAGATTCAATAACTAAAATATAACCAACATTAACATACCGTAAAAAAAAAAGACTATTTTTAATTATATTTACCTGCAGCTGTCTACACACTTCAGGAATTATATAGCTTTTTTTTAATGAAAATTGTCCGACATTTCATCTAAAAAACAAAACATAAATTGTCGGACCTTTTAAGAATTGATTGAACATTGAAGTCGTGTGCTGCTAGGGTTGCTTTCATCGTAGAGATTTGAGATTTGAGGAATGGCCGGTTTACCTGCGAGGCTCCGTCTCCAACCAACCGACGTGAAATCCGCCGCCATGTGGGGAGTGGCTGCCGCCACTGGCGCTCTCTACCTCGTTCAGGTAAATAAATAGTCACAAAACTTAACTCCCAATCTCTCCCCTTGAGATTTTCGTTTTTCTGGCTTTCGAAGGATTATGTCTGTCAAAACATGGACTTGTACACTATACCTTGTTTGGATTGACTCCTCACATTTGGTGATCTTCGATGCTGATCTGAAATTTCGTTCTTTATTCTCTGTTTCGGACGCCATTTTCTCATATTCTAAAACTCACTGCCTCATATAAATACACTTTGTTTGGATTTGGGTGGAGAAATTTGGAAGGGAAGGGAGGTGAGGGATAATTATAAAATGTTTATAAAATTGTAAAAGAGGTGAATGAAATGTTACATGATAATTTCTTTATTTTAAAAAAATTTCAAATAAAGGAAATGTTTACTTAAAATAAAAAATTACCACTCCTGTTCTTTTTTAAGCAAAAATGTTCATGTCTTTTTTTTTTAAAACAACTGAGAGCATTCTCTATTTGCCACTGATCACCAATAGAGCAGTCTTATAAGTTGATTCTACATGTTAGAGGTTGGCTTAATGGCTTCTTAGTTGCAATCATGTCATAAATTGCATGACTATGAATCTCGGCTCCCAGAACTAGTATTGTTGGTATTTACCATGTCATAAATTCAGGGTAGTATTTTCATTCAATCTTTCGTTTAAAACTCATCCCTGAAATTTTCACCCTCATTTTTTAGGGGACTCCAAACTGACCCTAGGGAGAATATATACCACTAGAAGGATTATTTTACTCTTATGTTTGTATAAGTACATGAGGGAAATTGTAATATCGGTATATGTTTGTTATTGAATAGCTTGCAAATATTGGCACTTGATTGTAAAATGTTTTGGGTACAATTTTGAAAATGTTTTTGCATTTTCCACACACCATTAAAATCTCATCATCTGCAAGCAAATGGGTAAATTTATGATAAGGCTTATGATGCTAATGATGCTGTCAGGGATAATGACCTGATCTTGTAAGTGTATGAAATGAAAGGGTATAGAATAGATCATGTTACCTAGCATTTGCCTGTTCTGAAATCGTTGATATTTTTTGTTGCGGAAGATCATACTCTATCTGGCGTGTCAGTTCAGGCATCTTGGGAAACACCTGTTGTGTCTTATTTAATATGGTATCTAATGACTAATGAGGATATTCTAAGAATTTAAAGGTATCTCCTGTATATAATGATTAATGCCTTATTTAATATTCTTTCCTGCTGAGGTTTCAAAAAGATATTTAAGTATCTATACAATAGTTTCGAAAATTTTAATTTTTAATAAATTCATTGGTGTTTCTTTGATATTTTAACTCAGTGTCTGATACAGTCTTTTGTTTTTTCCTCATAATTTTTAACTTTCTATTCTGCTTTATGGTGGATCAGACATGTTTGGCATGAATGTTTCAGTGTAAATTCTTTGTTTGTGATGGTGATGGGAATCTTTGTTGTTAGAAGTTCTATTCCAGCAAATTGATATATATGATCTGCTTTTGATGGGCGTCTTACTGAGTGCGTTATTGTTGGATTTGACATTCTCTATTCTTTACATATAAAAAAAAATAGATATGCTGTTCAATTAATAGGCACTGATTTTTATCTTCGCCCAACAGGAAAAAGAGAGAGTAGACAATGATTATCTCCCAGAAATTCCAATGACTTTTGTTTTCATTACATGTTCTCCTACTTCAAATAAGAGGATGAAGAGTTGAGACTTTGAGTTGATTGGGTTTAACATCTCTACCTTGTGTATGCTTGTATATTCTGGATTGCCAATAGAAGATCTTTGCTTTTTGGAGATTAGATATGATATAATTATTCTCATTTATTCTATAAATATGGATGGCTTTATCAATCACTTTTAGAATATATACAGATCTTGATTTTAATGAAATTGATGTTTGTCATAAACCTTAATTTTGTATCTCTATATAACCTTACATGAGGAAAAATGCATAGATAGTAAGCTGTTAGTACTGTGGTAATGACTCCAAATGAAATATACTTTAAGTTGGATATGCATGTGTCAGTCTGTAAATAGAACAGAGTCTTGGGACAAGTTGCTAGAGTTCTACTCGTAGTGTTTGTTTAGTTCTTTCAAACATATCCAGTTCTCTTGGCCAACTCTGCATTAACTATGTGTTTATTAGATGTTGTCAAAATTCTGTTTAAATATCCTTCTTGGCTGGCCATTATAGCTGTTGAGATTCAGTGCATCACTCAAGTGCTTCGTTGTCACTTTAGTTTTCCACTAACTAAAGCAAGCATAGTATATATTATCATTGTTATGTATGTTATCTTAGTTATGATGATGTCTGTAAATTTAGGTTATAAGAACATATTATGTAACAAGCATATTCATTCAAGTAATTCAATATACAGAGATATTCAAGTTGGTATCAGAGCGAGAGAGAGATCCAGAGAGTGAAAAGTCAGCATCTGAAGGGGGAGGAGGCTACCCATCAGATTTTCCGACCACCACCGGCCGTGAAACTCCGGTCACAGCCTCAGAGACTGCCGATGAGCATTCCGCCGCCGGAAAGTCCGCCGTCCAGTCACTCACGCGCCCCCACGCGCCGTCACAAAGTTCTGCAACTGTCCGCGCGTGAAGGCCACGCGCCACATTCCCAGTCGCCGGTGATCTCACCGCCGGTCTCATCTGTCTCGCCGGCGTCTTCTCTGTCATCTGTGGTGAAAAATCACCGCGCGTGTATCCCACGCGCCGCCGTCTCTTCTGTCACTGTTCAAGTTCCTCTCTGTTTCTGTTTTCCTCTTTTTCAGTCACCATTCAAAGTATTTAAAATACTTTACCTTTGTCATTCTCTCTTTGTCACCTTTGAAACAGCAACCGTAAGTCACCCGAGTCACCATTATTCACCAAACAGTAAACCTCATCAATGGATCCCACATTTGAATCCTCCGCTGCAACATCCAATCAAAGTTCTGTTGGCCCATCACATAGCAAGAATCATCCTTCCTTTGTCTTCTCTGGGAGTCCAACTATAACCTCCGAGAAGCTTAACGGAAAGAATTACATGGACTGGCAAACTGCTGTAGAAATTTGGTTCTTGGGACAAGGTCTCGATGATCACCTGACCAAAAAGGCGGTAGATATTAATACAGCAGATCAAGATCAATGGAAGAAGGCAGACTATCAGTTGGTGTCTCTTCTATGGCAATCTATTGATCCGAAGTTGTTGGTCCATTTTCGAACCTATAAAACGTGCTACGACATCTGGAAGAAAGCTCGCAATGTTTATTCAAATGATGTCCAGCGCTTGTATGATGTGGTACACAAATTAGCAACACTTCAAATGACAGAAAATGATCTCCCGACGTATCTGACCAAATCCTAGTCTACTATTGATGAGGTCAAGTTACTCATGACAGGTGATAATATGGAAAACAAGCTAGATAACATGTGCATGGTGTTTGTCCTGCATGGCCTCCACAAAGATCTTGAATCTGTCCGGAATCAAATCCTGACTAATCCTAGTATTCCTACTGTGGAAAACCTTATGGATCGCCTCCTACGGGTTCCTCCATCGGAAACTATGATTGGATCTAGTTCCGGTTCCGAATCATCTGCCTTTTTCTCAAACACCACGAACCGAGGAGGCCGAGGTCATGGACGAAGTGGCCGAGGAGGACGTGGTTCTGGTAATCGCCCACATTGCTCCTATTGTAATCGCATGGGCCACACTAGAGACAAATGCTACTCTCTCGTCGGATTCCCTGAGAGATCAACACATGTCGGATTCCCTGAGAGATCAGCACATGTGACATACTTACAACCTCATGCCTCAGAGAAGCAGACTGATAATCAGAATGTCTTATCCAATGCTGAATTTAAGGAATATCTTCAGCTCAAAACAGCCCAACAAGGCCAATCTTCAGCTGCCGTCGCCCATACTGGTAACTCTACGGTTTGTCTGTCGCAATCATTACCTGTTGGATCTTGGCTTTTGGATTCTGGTGCTTCTGACCATATAGCTGGTAATCCTTCTCTTTTCTCCACCATAGCACAGCCTAAAACATCACATTATATCACTCTTGCTGATGGGTCTAAATCAAAGGCCACTGGCATTGGTCAAGCCACACCTTTTCCATCCTTATCTTTAAATTCTGTCCTTTTTATGCCTGGTTGCCCGTTTAACTTAGTCTCTGTTAGTCAACTTACTCGTAACCATAATTGCTCTATCACTTTCACTAAAGACTCTTTTTTCATTCAGGACCAGAGTACGGGACAGACGATTGGCACAGGATCTGAATCACATGGCCTTTACTATTTCCAGCCTCCACCTTCGGTTGCTTGCACCACTGCTGATTCTCCAGATCTCCTTCATTATCGTCTTGGTCATCCCAGTCTCAATAAAATGAGGAAAATGGTCCCTCATCTGTCTAAATTACAGTCTTTACAATGTGAGTCGTGTCAACTTGGCAAGCATGTACGAGCTTCTTTTCCAGTCAAAAGTCCTCATCAGACATCCACTCCTTTTAAAATTGTCCATTCTGACGTATGGGGCCCTAGTCGAGTCAGCTCTATCTTAGGGCATAGGTACTTTGTTACTTTCATTGATGATTTTTCAAGATGTACTTAGATTTTTTTAATGAAGACTGTTCAGAACTATTAACTATTTTTCAGCATTTTTATAATGAGATTAAAACCCAATTTGACCATTCTATCCATATTTTACGAAGTGATAATGCCAAAGAATATTTTTCTGCATCCTTCAATCAGTTTATGACTTCTCATGGCATGATTCATCAATCCTCTTGTCCACACACACCCCAACAAAATGGTATTCTTTGAAAGAAAACACCGTCATATTATTGAAACCGCACGCACTTCTCATTACATGCTAATGCACCTTTAAAATTTTGGGGTGATGCTGTTCTTACTGCTGGTTTCTTAATAAATCGGATGCCTTCTTCTGTTCTGAATGACAAAATACCATATTCCCTCTTATTCCCAAAGGATCCACTGTTTACTGTGCCCCCACGTGTGTTTGGTTCTACATGTTTTGTTCATGATCTCACTCCAGGTCTTGACAAGTTGTCTGCTCGTGCTGCCAAATGCATCTTCCTTGGTTACTCTCGTGTCCAAAAAGGGTACAAATGTTATTCTCCAGCTACTCATCGCTTCTACATGTCTGCTGATGTTACCTTCTTTGAGGATACACTTTATTTCTCACCCTCCATAACACCGGCCTCCATTTCTCAGATATTACCTCTTCCTTTGTCTAATCCATGTATTGTCGAGTCTCCTACTACACCAGTGTCTTGTCCTCCTTCTCCCCAACCTCTCATTACCTACCAGCGTCGTTCTCGCCCAACACCATTGGAGGATGCTGAACCCAACCAGGCCGGTGATTCATTTCCTACTCCAGTTGATCTACCTGCTCCGGATCCACCTGAGTCTTCTCCTGATTTACCTATTGCCCTTCGAAAAGGTACACGTTCCACTTGCAACCCTTATCCCATCTACAATTTCCTAAGTTATCATCGTATCTCTCCATCCCATTGTGCTTTTGTTTCTGCTATTTCCTCTGTTTCTATCCCTAAAACTGTCCAGGAAGCACTATCCCATCCAGGATGGCGGCGAGGCTATGATTGATGAAATGACAAAGATTAGAATCCAATAGCACATGGACCCTTGTTCCCCATCCTCACGGAAATCCACAGCTTGGATGTCGTTGGGTATTCACTATCAAAGTTGGTCCTGATGGTCGATTGATCGCTGAAGCCCGTTTAGTAGCTAAAGGCTATACTCGGATCTTCGCTTGATTATGGTGACACTTTTTCCCCTGTTGCCAAAATGGCCTCTGTTCGTCTCTTTTTGGCCATGGCCGCCATGCGTCGCTGGCCCCTGCATCAGTTGGACATTAAAAATGCATTCCTCCATGGTGATTTATCTGAGGAAGTCTATATGGAGCAACCACCTGGTTTTGTTGCTCAGGGGGAGTCTCATGGCTTTGCTTGCAGACTACACAAAACTTTATATGGTCTCAAGCAGAGTCCTCGGGCATGGTTTAGTAGGTTCAATACAACTCTCCAACACTTTGGCATGATCCGCAGTGAAGCAGATCACTCTGTCTTTTATAAATGCTCCTCCTCTGGCCAGTACATCTATTTTGTCGTATATGTAGATGACATTGTTATTACAGGGGATAATCTTGATGGCATTAAGAGTCTCAAGCAGCACTTATCTCAACAATTTGACACTAAAGACTTGGGACAATTGCGGTATTTTCTTGGAATTGAAGTTGCTCAGTCTAGTTCAGGGATTGCTATATCTCAGAGGAAGTATGCTCTTGATATATTGGAGGAAACTGGTATGCTAGACTGTAAGATGATTGACACACCTATGGATCCTAATGTTAAGCTTATGCCAGAAGAGGGGGAGCCTTGCTCAGATCCAGGAAGATATCGCAGACTAGTTGGAAAGTTGAATTATCTCACTATGACCAGATCTGACATATCCTATGCTGTCAGTGTTGTGAGCCAATTCCTCAATTCTCCTCGTGAGAGTCATTGGAATGCAGTAGTTCGGATCTTGAGATACATTAAAAGTTCTCCTGGGAGAGGACTAATTTATCAGAACAAAAACCACAGTGATATTGTTGCTTACACAGATGCAGATTGGGCTGGTTGCCCAAGCGATAGACGGTCAACTTCAGGTTATTGTGTTCTTATTGGAGGCAACCTCATTTCGTGGAAAAGTAAGAAGCAAAGCGTTGTAGCTAGATCAAGTGCAGAGGCGGAATATAGAGCTATGGCTCTTGCTACATGCGAACTCATTTGGTTAAAGCAACTTCTTTCTGAGTTAAGTTTCTGCAAAATCGGGTCCATGAGTCTTATATGTGATAATCAAGCGGCCTTGCACATTGCTTCCAACCCAGTCTTCCACGAGCGGACCAAGCATATCGAGATCGATTGCCACTTTATCCGCGATAAGATTATATCTAAAGAAATCATGACGTCATTCGTGAGCTCCAATAATCGGTGCACATGCTTACTAAATCACTCCGGGGTCCAAGGATAAAATATATATGTGACAAGCTTAATGCATATGACATGTATGCACCAGCTTGAGGGGGAGTGTTGAGATTCAGTGCATCACTCAAGTGCTTCGTTGTCACTTTAGTTTTCCACTAACTAAAGCAAGCATAGTATATATTATCATTGTTATGTATGTTATCTTAGTTATGATGATGTCTGTAAATTTAGGTTATAAGAACAGAGTCTGTAACAAGCATATTCATTCAAGTAATTCAATATACAGAGATATTCAAGTATAGCTATTCATGGTTTTCTCCATATTGGTGATTGTGTGTCAATATGCGACATTTTGCTTCTCCATGCATATATTATCTGGTTTCTTGTTGATTCTTAGTGCAATTCTAATGCGTTTTTGTTTAAATGATTTACAGCCATGGGGCTGGTTGAAGAAGACCTTCTTGGAGAAGCAAGAGCCTGAGCAAAAATGAGCTGGGATCTGAGAAGAATTGTTTAAATCTTTGGATCATGTCAAGGATGGGTAACTGAAAAACAGTCGAATAATGTTATTTTCTGCTGAGATCTTCTGACACCTGTTTCTGAGATTATGTGATGGACTTAGATCTAAATTTTAATTTTTTTTTTGTCCTGGTTGTTTTTGCCTGAGATTTTCTGTTATAACTTATCTTCCTTCTTGCTCCTCCATGTTGTTGAACGAATCAACTGTAGATCTTAATTTTGTGGCAATCGGTATTCTTTACCGTGGATGATAATGCACAAATATATTTGGGAATACTTAAATAAACATAAAAGATAAGCAGGAAGATTAAGTCAAGAGAAATGGCTCTTTTTATGTGACTTAAAGTAGCTGGATGGGTAGAAGTGATCAAAACCACTGCACAAATGCTATGCACAAATATGTGTGATCTGTAGTCTTAATGCTTCCTTTAGTTGATTGATATGGTCCCCAATTAGTTGACTTTCCCTTAAACTTTATGGCACTTGGGAATGTGAAAGATTTCTTTTTCGGCATTATTTTAATATGTTGGTTCCGAATTGTATTATATAACAAAGTAGATTTTTTAACTGAATAATAATGTTACAAAATAAACCACATTGGAAAGCCTAAATAAAGATATTTTCGTAAAAAAAGAAAAAGCAAGAAATTGCAATTCTTAAATTACTTGTTAACTAAAAAAGAATAATATCCGGGGACTCTGGAAATATATCTTCTGTCTGATCAGAGCCCTTTTCTTCACGAGGACCGTTATGCATTCCAATTAAGCACATGGGAAAACAATTTTTAACGTGTTTGTTTTGTAAGATTGTTTCCAGAACGCTTTTACAAAACAGAAACAAACATGCCCTGTTCTTTTATGGTTCTATTTTAGTTTCTGCAATCAAGTCTTCATCGACTAAATTTGGTACAAGGGTTAATCTGATATATATATATATATATATATATATATATATATATATATTTCATAGGTATTGAGTTTATTTATCATTAGTTATATTTAATAAACTTCTCATATTTATTTTAAAATTAATAATTAATAAATATTTAACAATTCATTTTAAATATGAGGGAGTTGTTATGATATCCGGATGAGTTTAATATTCAAGATGAGTTGTCAATTATTTATTGATTATTGATTTCACAATAAATGTTTAAAAATTTATTAAATATAAATAACAACTAATGAATGTTAGACAACTCACCTTAGGTACTAGTACCCTTAAAAAAAAGATGGGTACTAGAGTAATTCTCTAAATATGATATACATATGGTGCCTTTTGCTTGAAGAAGTAAATAATCATGAATTTTTCTTATTAAAAAAGTATTTTGCATAATAAAAATTTAAGTAAGGGAAAGATTCATTTGTAATTTAAGGCCTGAACAAATCACGAATCTCAATAAGAATTTATAGTAGAAATAAAAATCACTTACCAATAAGCATACCTTAAATTTGAACTTAAATCATGATTAGTATGAGTAGAAGGTCTAATTAGATGAGTTAACACCTATTGACAAAAAAAAAAATCATGCCATTTCAATTCCCCCCTAATGGAATTTTCTTTTGTGGTGAAAGATAAAAGGCAGAATTTATTTTGTTTCCATTTTTGGTTTAAAAGCTTCCCACACCACAGGTGATCCGCTTTTTAAGTTGTTAGTTTGAGCTCTTGTCTCTTGACAAACGCCAAGTATTCCGACCAAAAAAGCAAAGAACATAACTGAAAACCACAACTACCTACCCCTCAGTTCTCACTTCTCACCAATAAAATAAAATTGTACACTTCACGGTTCACAGAGACACAGACCTCGTGACCAGTTCCAATTCCAAGTTTCCACCGGAAAAAAATTATGAATTATTTATTAAATAACTTATCTGTACCAAAAAAATAACTTATTATATTCTATAATTAAATTATGCACAAATTTCATAATATGTATAATTGCTAATTTAACAAAACAATATTTTCTTAAATGAAAAATGCTATATCAATATTGTTATAAAAATAGAAGATAATTAATGTATATTAATTATATATAAATTTGTATATAAAAATTTAATTTAATACTATATATATGAAATATAAACAAAATAATATAAAAATAAGCTCTTTTTATATAAGTAAAATGTGAAAATTATTTTGATACTCACATTTTATTTAAATATCAATATTTAAAATAAATTATTAAATATTTATTAATTATTAATTATATTCATTAAAATTTTAATTATTTATTATAAAATTAACAACCAATAAATTTTTAAGAAATGATCCTAATTATGATTTAAGAAATATCAATATATGTATAGTTTACTTTTTTTACCCGATCGATAGTCTCGATTCGAGAATAATCGATCTCACACGCAACACCAACCGTTGGATCTGGCTCATACTCTCATGACCCTCCGTTTATATCTTACCCTTCTCTTCTCTTTCCCTTTCTTCTTTCCCTCGATTTCCCTTCACTGCCAACAACCGCAGCCGCAGGAGACACCATTCTGGTGAGTTCTCACTCTCTTCGGAAATTTCTGCTTTTTTTATTTTTTGGCTCCTTTTCTGGTTCCTCACTGTGAAATGCTGTCTGGGTATCTAACATTTTTTGATCTTGTACTGTTTTTTTTTTCTTTCTCGCAAAGGATTTTTTTTTGATCTGTTTGGTTTGCGTGTTCAGGTGGAACTGTTTCGTGGTGTTCGATGGAGAAGGAGTTGGTCGAATTGTACGAAGCCGCGAAGAAGGCGGCGGATGCTTCAAGCTCCACCGATGGAGAACACGAAGAAATTCGATGTATTGATGCGCTCGAACAGCTCAAGAAATTCCCCGTCAATTATAAGATTCTTGTCAACACCCAGGTGATTTTTCTCTTGGTATTTCGCAATTCTTTTTTCAAAATTTCTTTTTGACGGTTTTTTTTTTCCTTCCAAATTTTCGCTTTGATGGGTTGGTTTTTGTTTGCTTTTTATCATTTTTAGATGAGAAAATTTGGGAAATCAATTAGTTATGTGAAGGAGGACATTGAACCACTGTCGTGTGTTGTTCATCAGAAGAAAAAGTGTTAAGAGAATAAGTGAGTGGTATATTAAGTTGTGTGATTTAAGTTTTGCTTCTTATAACGGTGAGGGAATAATTGAAAACAAAATACAGCTTGAGCTGGATGAAAACTGTGATGAGGACAGTGTTTAAGTCATATTTGTTGTTTATTTTGGTTTGTGTTATGCACACAAAGTAATGAATTTATGTTTTTGGATGAGCTAAGATTTTTGCTTTTAGGTTTCTGTAAATAGCTTGAGGGGAAAAAACGCGTCTGAATATTGTTTTTCTGTCTGATCAATCATAATTGAAAAGTTCCTTGGGAGCAGAGAGCCCTTTTTATAGGGATGCAGTTCACTCATTTATGTTACGGAGGATGCTTGGGGTAATGTTTTATGCATAGAAAGATTGGGACATGCTGTTTTGAGGTGTGGTGGGCAGGTTTAAATTTAAAACAAGTTATCATATTGAAGTTTTGATTATCTTTGGTTACAAAAGGTTTGGAAGTGTTTCTCATGTTAACTGAAGAATTTTATGTCAGACTCACTTGGGATGCAGAATCACTTTGGATGTTAGAATGGATTTAAATTTACAGAGAGTTCCAGGGTGACTCTTCATGCAAATCGAAATTTTTATAGCTTCCTGAGCTTGTCCTTGTAGCTGCGATCTGCCATCTGGTAGTGATGGTTATATAATTCTTTTGAATTAAATTTCAATCTACTGTCAGTGTAAAGTCATTTAATCATGTGCTAACACATCATTAAAAGAGTTAGACTTTTTAGGTGGTTGTTGTGATAGTCAAACTCTTTTAATGATTTGGCAACACATGATTGGATGACAGTGTAAAGAAACTTTACACTGACAGTGGATTAAAATTAAACTCAATTCTTTTTGGGATTTTGATCTTCTCCTTTTCCTTAAAAAACATGATAGTGTTATGTTATGAGAGAAAAAGACACAAACTACATCTGTGCAAGATTTGTGGACCCTGCACAGGTAATGTTGGGTCCTCACACAGGAAAATTCGTGTCTTTCTCTCTCATAACATAAAACTGTCATGTTTTTAAGGAAAAGGAGAGGATCCAAATCTGTTCTTGTTGTGCATAATGCACTTGAGCGTGAGTAAGAAGAAAAACATCATTACTAGTTTTTATTTATTTGTTTTATTGATACAGTGGATGTAGAAATAGTGGTTCCTTTTTGCTCTGTTGCTGGGCGGAAATAATGAATAGCTGCTGCTGTTTCATAATTTGGAGTTTTGTGTGACCTATGTCAAAATGTGTTATGGGGTTTGTGATGGAAAACAACATTTAATCAAAGTTTACTTCTTCATTTTTTCCTTCCCACTTCCCCTTCTTTTATATTTCTATTTTGGAGGATATCTCAGCCTCCCACTAGTTGTGATTTACTTCTTTTCTCTCTGATGAATTTCCTTTTTGTATCAAAAAATAAACATTTACTACTAGGATGGGTTTCCGGCATGTGTCATGTGGATTATTTTGTTTGTGTGTAAGAATTTGGCTCTTTCAGGATAGAGAATAATTAAGTGGATAGGTACTAGAGGATTCCCATTCTATGTTTCATCCCTCTTGTGCTTTTTTGTCTTTTGATCTGATGCTCCAAATAATGGAGCTTGATTCTGGCTCCCTTTTCCTTCCCCTTTAAACTCCGTATGTTCTGTGTTACTTAAATTTCTTGCTGGTGAATCTTTCTGTATCCTTGCTTAGCAAATAGGTTAAGATTCCTTTGCTTGTACTAATTATAACAGAAGCACACTATCAATATTGGAATTTTTTATTTTTTATTTTTAATCCAAGAATTTATTGATCTATCTGAAGGTGACAGTGGATGTCCCATTCATTCAGAGATAAAACGGGAAAAGAAAAAGAAAGTTAAAGAACATAGTCTTTAAAATTAGTATGAATGTTTAAGGGGATCAAAGTCTGGTGGACGGAGAATTAGTGTTGTATTGTTTCTTCATCCTTAGAATAGAGGTGATCCAAAATGACATGGAAAGGAACAGAAAGTGCATAAACTTGAAGTATTTTGTTTACCAAAATTAAAGAAAATTTTCTAGAATATCTTTAGAGCGCAAAATTTCAATATTTATGGATAATTTTAGATAGCAGGCTTCTGAGGAAAAAAAAAATAGGGATGGGTTTTGACTTTTTTCATACATTTTTTTTTTCATATGAAGCTTATTCCTGACTTTTTTTCACCCCTCCCCCAGCCCCTTTTTACGGGGACACCAAACTGAACCCAATCTGTATAGATTTCATGGCTTTAGCTGGAGAACTCAAAGGTTTGTTTTGACTTTTTTTCTTTTTTTAATATGTAATCTTTCAGGTGGGCAAACATCTTAAACTTCTCACAAAGCATCCGAGGCAGAAAATTCGGGCCTTTGCTACTGACCTGATTGAGATATGGAAAGGCATAATTATCAAGGAAACAAGCAAAAATAAGAATGGGAGCTCAGATAATAAGGTTGAGTCAGCAAATGGGGAGAGAGCTAAAGCTGAGAAACTTCAAAAGAGTCCTTCGGTTAAGGTTGAGAAGGTTTTGAAGGCTGAAAATGTCAAGGTTGAGAAAATTGATAGGAATGGTACATCAAGGTCAAGTTCAGAAAATATAAAGAAGGTACAAAATGTGGATGTCAAAATTGAGAAAACTGATCGTGCAGCAAATGTCAAGTTGGAAAAGATAGCTAAGGAGGAGAAGCAAGTTTCTGGAGCGAAGAAAATGTTATCCAGCTCTGTCACTACCCCGAAGCTAAAGACTATGATTAAATCTAATGACGTGATGCGAGACAAAATAAGGGAAATTCTCCAAGAGGCTTTATCCAGGGTTTCTGGAGAGGCTGATGAAGATGTCATGGATCAAGTTAATGCATGCGACCCTATTCGGGTTGCTGTGACAGTGGAGTCTGTATTATTTGAAAAGTGGGGTCCTTCTAATGGGGCCCAAAAGGTCAAGTATAGGTCCTTGATGTTTAACCTTAAGGATCAAAATAACCCTGATTTCCGGAGAAAAGTTCTACTTGGTGATGTTCAGCCAGAGAGGCTGATCAACATGAGCACAGCAGAAATGGCTAGTGAGCAAAGGAAGCATGAGAATGAGAAAATCAAAGAGAAAGCTTTGCTTGAATGTGAGCGGGGAGCTCAACCAAAAGCCACGACTGATCAATTTAAGTGTGGTCGATGTGGTCAAAGGAAATGCACCTATTACCAAATGCAGACTCGCAGTGCTGATGAACCTATGACAACCTATGTCACTTGCGTTGTCTGCAGTAACCGTTGGAAGTTCTGTTAGTGTAGTAGTGAGTCTCACAGGAGCTGTTATTTGTTGCTGATTTAGGGTATGAAGCTGCGAGTGTCATCATGCTTCCACACTGCAGCCGTGTCATAATTTTCTACTCAGAACTGTTGTTACATGTAGAAATATTTTAGGCAAAAATGTACTTTTTATTCTTTTAAGTTTTAACTATAGCTTCTTGTAATTTCATCCCCTATAAAATTGCACCATTGTATTTTTCTTTTTTCAGGTTTTGCTCGTCAGTCACTACAGAACTTACCTAATGGCATCCAACCTAGCTGACCACCCAACAAAATGATCAGCTAGGTTTTCTTAGTCAGAAAAAAAATGGCACTGTTTTGTATTGACCCTATTATCTAATTGTTTTTTTGGGTACAAACCCAATCATCCAATTCTGATATGCTCACACCACAAGTAGCTCCTTGGTTTGGGCTGAGTGAACCACACAAGATTCTGGTTGGTCAATATTCTGTAACCCAGCAGCACATTCTAAACTGCATTTTTCAGTAATGTGAAGATTCACTTCCAGATTTTGTCATAACTGACTCAGAAAACCAGAATATCTTCTTTCATGTGTCATAAACACACGAAATGACACCAAATTCAATGGAAAATATAATCCAAACCTAACAAGAACAAGGAACCTGCATACTCTCCGCTAAACAAAAATATATAACTTCCTAATACAATCACCGTAGGCCCACATTGAGAAGCTGGAAGCAGCTACGACCACTCACTTCGGAAGAAAGGATTAACACGAAGGGAAAAAAGATATATTGTAATTGTAGTGGATGAAACGCAAGTCACATTTTAAATAAATCCATGTAGAATATCGTTTTTTAATACAAAAAAAATATAAAGAAACTGTTACAAATTGAGCAATGAAAGTTTTGGCGAAATTCCCAGGAAGATGAGTACAGCTAGAAAGATAATTAAATGAATGTTTGATAGGTAGCCCCTGCAACAACTGAAAGTTAAGTGGGTCAAGGAATAAATGTGGAACATATCGACTAGTTCTTGAAAAAACTGAAGAATTGATGTTAAAAATGTAGAAAAGTTAAGTGGGTCAAGGAATAAATGTGGAACATATCGACTAGTTCTTGAAAAAACTGAAGAATTGACGTTAAAAATATAGAAGCCGTTATGTGATTGCAATAATCAATTTTATTATCACGGAAATCCATAGAGCACTAGATGTGAAAGTTGCCATGTCAATGTGCCAAGAAATCTAGCTCCTGTCCTCAGTATTAAGCTAAGCTATTCATGATTGATGAAAAAATAATGCAGGACGTTGAAATGAATTAGACGTAGCAACCACAAAAAGAATAAAAGGGGCATTGACATTATCATATATTCGTATGTGTACATGGTAATGTAGCACAACATCCGCATTCTAAGATACAATTGGTAACTATTTTCTAGATGGGTTTATTTCAACTACAACAATTGACGTCAACATCAAATTGAAGTTACTCCCTTCTATTACGGAGATTGTTGAGAAAGAACATCACTGTTCAGTTCCTTAAGAGCTTGGAACACTCTAGAGCTTCTATCAAATATGTGAGCCCTGCGGTTGTAATCCGTAGGCTCTTTTCCCACATCTTCACCCATAATTGCTTCCTTTTCCAAACACTCCAACAACTCCACCACCCCCTTCCTTTCTCCACATTTGTGCCTAAACCTTGCCATTCCAAGGCTTGCCTTTTCTTCGTCTTCTTGTGGGCTCATCTCAGCTTCCAGTTCTCTCTCCAACTCTGTCACCGAACTCCAACTTGCACATCCCACCACAAACCCATTATCCTTTCGCTGCTGCCCTAAACACGAGGCATGGTTTGGCAAAGAATGGTTGACCACCTTGAAGCCCAAATTTCTCACCTTGGCCACCATCACATTACAAGGGACACATCTTTGACATGGAATGACAGGGTGGTTGGCGTTGCTCAAAGGAACAGACGAGTAGAGCCCGTGTGTATTAAATGCAAGACACGAAGACCCTCTCATGGTTTGGCTCTGGATTTGGATCTAGTTCCGAGTTTGAAGGCCTTGGATTCTATTTCTAGAGGCTCGTGTTGTGTTAAAATGTTCCAAACTGTGGATGGGGAGAGAGATATATAAGAGGGTAGCCTCCCTTCCACGTGTCAGCACCATACTCAAGATGCGTACGTGGCATCTTCATAGTACATTGACAGAGCATTCGAGATTATTGGCTGATGCCCCCCACTTGGCTATTGGCAAGAAGAGGTGGAAGACGGCACGACGTTTGAAAGAGTGATGGATGGTACACTAACCCGTTTTTCAAAGTGTTGTCATCATCTGCACAAATTGTCAACCAAAGGGTGTGAAAATTTGCGCTTGATAACTAAAGGATTGTGTTTCCTACCTGCAAGGCACAACGCAACCTTCGAAATTAGGTTGAAAGCTGACTTTTTGGAACAATTCTTAGGAATTGTAAGGAAATTGACTGAAAATATGGACCATATGATTTCTATCGTTTTGAGTTTCACGCCTGTGTACGAAAATCGTCCCAGCAAACAATTTAAATGACTCAAAACCACGTTACTCTCTTTCACCTCGTGGGGAATACTAGTCAAGCTCATTTGAAGGGTTAATAAATATATATAACACGGGTCTCAACTTTGCTCAAAATTGAAATAAAATAGTCATATACATCTAAGGATATGTACAAGAATAAATTTATTGACATAGAATAGAGAGAGATTTGGTTAGATGAAGCTTCGGATGAAAGTTTCATGGGATAAGGTTGGGTGGTTGTTATTCATCCTTACTTCATCTTCTCTTTCCTCTCCTTTCTTACCCCAACCACCTCCCAAAGGGGAAAAAAAGAAACAAGCACGTAATTTCACTACACTTCAAAACTGTAGGGACGTTACCGTAGGCTTGAAGCTTTTACTTCTACTTCCGCAAAGCTCATGGTCAAACTCCAACAACAGTCTTGGTTTCGTTCCTATTTCCACAATATCAAGTATAGGCGATAAGTTAGTAGACATATGTTGACACCTGCATGACATACAATCTGACTTCAACTTCCGAAGGTTGATACTTCAAAATAAAATAATCTCACAATTGAATATAAAATTTGTGAACAATGAGACTAACATACAAATATTAAATCCATGGCCTCTTTTGCAGCCAGTTTGCTTGATGGAGCGACTTTTGAGTATAGCTGTTAAAATGAGTTAAACTCGTTTAATTAGTCTGTTTATTTGCATAAATTATGTAAGTTAGGTTTCAAAATTAGTGACTCGTAAAAACGTGGATAATTTTGAATCGATTTGTTTAACTTACGAGTTAAACAGATTAATCCGCGAGCTGTCAACATAATTTTTTTTTCGTAAGTTTTAATTTGTTTGTACCTAAAAAAAATAATTTCAAAACTTAAAAGTTAATTAAACATTATTTTCTCAAGTAAAAGTATAAAATGTATATATTGTACAGGTTAACACTGACACAAATCATATATAAACACATTCGTCAAACTCCATAAATTTATGTTATTTATTTGTCTGAATTCTCTCTTAACCCTTTAAATAAGATTAAAGTATTACATACTATGTCTATATAATGTAATATTTGCTTTGAGATTATTAAATTTAAATTTATTTTAAAGTTTACAAGTAAAAAAAAAATTTCGCAGACTAGCCTGTTAAGACTCGCGAGTTGATATGAGACAAGTCGAGTTAGTTAATTTGTAACCCGTTTAAATGCGAGTAATTTTGACTCAGCCTGTTTAATTCGTGGCCCGTTATGGGTGGCCTAAACGGCTCACCTCGCCCCGTTTGATAGCCCTACTTTTGAGGACAATGATCACTAATGGGTGCTTGGAGAACTACTACCAAAGTAATTTTGGCTTAGTAGTGGGATAGAAAAATGTAATTTTTATGAAGCAACAGGACCCTTTTGAAAATCCTCTCTCAGGTCATGACAAACAGTCCCTAAAGAATGCTACATAAATTACTGCCTGCTAGGAGTACCAACAATGAAACGAGAGTCTTGTTTCTCTGTCCAATACAATGCATGCGGCTGATTGCTTGTGCTTCAGCAGCTGGTTTGAGTTATGGCTCTACAAGGACCTCATGCTGTTCTTCCAGAAGATTAAGGCCATTGGCTCCATGTTGGATTAACAGTAATAACACTTGAATAGATTTTGACGTTGATTTCTGGAATATCACGTTATCACATCCTTTTCTGCCATTCTGTTGTCCTCTAAATTTAGTGATGGCAACATGTGATTTTCTGAACTCAAATTTATAAAATATGAGCATAATAAAGTTGAAAGTGGCTGATTATTTAACTAAAATGTAGATCACCAATCAACCATATTAACTGAAACAAAAAGCCTCCATGAATGTCGAGCCAAATTTTTATGTCGTTATTGACAACCTTTTTGGTGCACATTTTACCAGAATTTGCTTGCCAATATGTTTGAATATAAACAAGCATTGCAGGATTCATGAATATGCCAAGAGGCCCAACTACAGAAAATACATGACTTGTCACCACAGTAAAATATCAACAATCTTTGAAAATAAAAATGTAGCAAAAATTCAAGTGATTACATGAAAAAAATAATTGACATATGCAGCATAGCTAGGGACCTACCAGCAAGAATGCCTCCAAAGACTTTAAGGCGAAGAAATCTCCAGGCACAATGAAATATTCCCACCTAAGCTATTGTGACTCAAATAAGCTTAAGGGGAGAAAGAACAAAATCATTATAGTATTTTTGGCTCTGCTCTGTCCCCATGATATACAAATGATAAGCTAAAAGCTTAACAAAAAATTTGCTCGAGTTCAATCGTTAGATGAAGTCATAAGTATGTTATTATATTTATATTACCATTATAATAAATATTGTTACCCTTAAATTAGAGATCAAGGCCAAAGAGAATGCTTAACTCACTTTGAAGGCTAAATAGCTTCATAAAAACCTGCAGGATCAAACCTCGCTGTTTCCAGGTAGCAAATGTTGTCTCCCATCTCTTTCTGTCTACAGATCAACTTCCATTTTGATACATCTACAAACCCATAAGTAACTTCTGAAGTCATTATTTCAGGACGTAGCCAAGACATGACATTCATCACACTCTTTTTCCATAGCTGTATTTAAGAAGTTACTCATCTTATATGCATCAAAGGCACTCTTTAGTACCTCAACCCTTATCCGGAGGGAAAACATGTCCTCAGAAAATGTAATACCAAGAACCGGCCTCGACGTAAAAAAATTCAAACTTACGAGTGAATAAGACCAGAAATAACTTCATCAGGTCCATAAAAAATCCCAAACAACAACACTGTACGTGTTTCCACATGGTCCATTATTGCTCATTTTACAAACTCCAGAGGAATATCAGTATAGGGTAATGCAGGCCAATGGCCTAAGTTAATTCGACCAAGAATATTATTGACATTACACACCCGCAATCTTAATGAGTACTGGGAATCCTGATAAGAATCCACATACAATTCAAAACCAGAAAAACCTTCTCTCAAATTTAAATCCGTTAAAACAACTTCAGAAATATCAAGGTGTTCACTTGACAACCAACCGGACCAATCAACTTGCTTCTTCCCTTGTTTCTACTACATTCTGTTTATCGAATTCTGATTCAGCAGTAGTATTTGTTTCAAGTATGTGGTGTTTGTTTTCGTCTACCCATCACTTGTCACCACTGACAAAAGACAGCAAAATAAACTTTTTTTTTTTGGGTGGAAAGACAGCAAAATAAACTAAGCTAATATAGTGCATGCTAAATATTTTCACAGAATTGAAACTGAAGCTCAACATGGACTCGCAAGAACTCAAAGATTTAGCATTCAGAAATCAGAGGAAATACCATTATTGTACAATAGGAAGAGAACAAACAAAACGGTAGTTGAACATAAAGACTGAATTCAGAAACAGAAACATTCAAAAGTTGGCAAATGCAATTAGGCAAAGCATTAGAAACTCAAACAACAAGCCTTTTCGGATCTGAATAGGATTTTGGATCGGGTTATTCAAAGTCCAATGGATTTTCGGGTATCCATATGACCCGATTCTCCCTATGAAGCTCATCGGTCCATCCAACCGTTCTTGCCCCCTTGCTAGATCTAGAAAGAGAAGAAGATGATGAAGATCCATGGAGGTTGAGTCGCACGTTCGAGGAGGCAGAGATTCGGCGCAATCTGTGGGGTGAGGTCGTACGTCCTCATCCACAATCACAACCACAACAATGGTTGAACCGTAGAATTCATTCACCCCTGCTTCCTCGAAATTTGGCTGAAACAATGTTTGCTGGATTTCTTTTGGTTTTCATTCTTCTCATAGATTTTTGAAGTTCTGGGATTTTTGTATTTCACTGTGACAGAGTGGAAAAAGTGGAAAATTTACATCTTCAGTACTTGAATATGCTGTAATTTTTCATGTTTGCCTTATGAATCTTGCATTCACATTTTTGTATTTCACATTTTGCTTCTCTATCATTAGCTTGACTTGTTAGTCAACTGGGAAGTTGCTAAATTGGCTGTGTGCAAACTGATATTGGGGTTTTCATCCTCATTCCTCTATAAGCCTTGTTAGGGGTTGTAGAAAATTATCATTGTTAATCCTATAGTGATTGTGGATTTGCGTTATTATCATACACTGACTTGCAATTTCTGCATCTGTTTCTCTTTGTTGGAGACTGAAGCGTTGTTACATTTATTAGTAATTTTAGATTGTAGAAGTGATGCAGTCAATATTAGCACTATTTTAAAACACATGGGTTGATACTAAGTATTTTTGTGGTTTTAAAAAATTGTAGGTCCTCCTTTTAACCTGTGCTTGAATGAATTCTAATTGAAGTGAGACAGATTTAAACTGTAATATTTTCAAACTAAATAGGTAGTTTATTGACTGTTGAACATATATGTTTCTAACCATTTATGAATAGGTAGTTGCATGTAGTAGAACAGCACATGGCAACGTATTTAATTGGTTTTTTAATTAGTTTGATTCTATTCCATTTTTTAGAGTGAATAAGTGGTTGCTTGAATGTCAGCTGCCACACTGGTTTAATATAACTACTTGTTTCATTTGAATTGTTTTAGATCTTAGATATTGGTGTATTAAACTGATATCTTGGCAAAGAAAAAGGAATGAAAATGCTATTTCTTAGGAAACACCAACAGGCACACTTGTTAGTGATTTGCTCAGTTTCCCTTTACTTATAATTGGTGATATACAATCATGTTTACTATTGATACATGCGACTGTTTTTAATGTAATTAGATTCTTATAAAACTGCAGAGTCTGAGGCTATTCAGATAGCATTTATCAGCAAGAAAATTTTGTTTATACAAATACTAGGCTATTCTGATACATTGTGTTTATGATACAGAATATTGCTCCTTATTACTGCTTTCTCTTTTACCCTCCAAAATCCTGTAATTAAAGGCTCTGTATTCTTCGTAACTGGTGCTGGTTTGGCACAAATCATGGAATAGAATCACACTGTTTATGTAGCGTCTACTTTCCTCTGCAGCAAGAACTATAGATTGCCAAACTGTAAATATGATTGCAGTTCTATCTATTGCCCACTTGAATTGCTATTCTCGTCTGCAGCTACTACTTGTCCATTGCAGTCGAGTGTCCTGTTTACTTTTGTTGCTAAAGTTCTGTGTGTTCTTCTGTAATTAAATGTCACTAAGATGAACAAGTAGCTAAGTGCATCTTAATTGATTTCAATTAACATTGAGATATGTTTTTCACGCAAGCCCATTCTTGTCATTTACTTTACTTATCAATTGAAAACCTTCTGCCTGGTACTTCTGTTGAAGTTCTCACTTGTTGGGGACGGAGAGTAGTGTTGTCAGATGGGTAACCAGCATTATGGCACTTACTGAGTTACGGTTCCATTTTGATATGGTGCAGGTTGTTTTTCCAAACTTTGGTGAGAGGTACCTGTCCTCTGTGCTATTTGATTCAGTTAGACAGAATTTCAAGTCCTCTGTGCAGGTTTTTTATGATGCTTCAATTATGATTTCAAGTGGTGAATTTTAGTAGGCTTAGCTAGTGACTCTTTGATGCACATGAACCTTATTATGAATTTTTTTTTTTTGGTAATTTGATGCACATGAATTTTTTAAGTGCCTCTTTCTTCCATATCTGCGGTTATTCCATTGTATCTCACGTTAATATGTATCAGGGTATTGGCAATGGTTTGCCATTAGGAGCTGTAGTTACCACTACAGAAATAGCAAGTGTGTTGGCCCAGAAAATTCAATTTAATACTTTTGGTGGGAACCCTGTATGTTATACTATTTCTACATTTTATTGTATAAAAGCGTATTAATAGCATAAATTGCATGTGTTACTCTTCATGATGTACTATTTATTTATATCAGCAACAAATAGAAAAGTATGGAGACAAAAAAAAATTCCTTGGCATCTTAAAGCTTTCATGTCAAAAATTCTCCACCTCACCTAAAAGGCCAGTCAGTTGAGGTTTTTTCCCCTGGGTGGAGCGGCTGGAGGTAAATAAATAAATAAAATTTTAAAAACAGAGAGAAACGGGTCGTGTCCAGGGAAACCCGACCCACGAATATTCGGGTTGAGCACCAGATCTGCAGCATATATCTGGATCGGGTCGGTTTCAACCCAGGTCCACTAAATTGCCATCCCTAATTGCAGCGGCTCGTAAAGTTTGTCTTTTTTTGCATTGAACGTGGAGACCGAGACCCAGCAAGTTCCAGAATCAGAGGTGTGAGTTTATTTTGAAAATTTTATACATTTTTCATTTACTAATTGTTTGTTGCTGGGGACGTGCGTGAAATTGGAACCAAGTTGAATTTTTTTATTGGAAATATCTAGGATTTGTGACAGTTTAGATAGCATTTTCGTGCGCACAATTTTTGTTTTTGTTAGTATGTTTGTTTAGCTGCCAATTATGATATGCAGCTTTGCGATAAACCTTGGCAACTGGGAAATTAGGGTTTTAGGTGGATTGGGGGAACTGCCATGACCATGAGAGGAGGAAGGAAGAATTTGAAGAGGGCAACAGAGGAAGAGCATGTAACCCTTCAAGATGGGCAAAGCATCATGCAGGTGGTGTCTCTTCGAGGCTCCAATCTCATTGAGGTTATACTACTTTACAAGTTTTAAATATTCCAGAATTTCCATTTTTTTTTATGTTATATGAGATAACTGAGGTGAAAGTTACTAACTTTTATAGAAATAAAAAATGAAATACACTTTGCATCTACGAAAACAAGGTAAAAATACATAATTTATAGAAAAAGTTACAAGGAAAATAATTAATGTTGTAGTACTAAACGCATATAATAGCTGTATGTTTTTTCAAGAAATTTGCAAATATAGGTTGGTGTGCGCTATTGGGCAATCGTGCACCGTAACAGGCCCAAGTAGTTAACAAAAAATTTGGTACTTAGTTTAGATTTGAAACACTCGGGCAAATAGTTTTTTTTACTGACCGTGCAAGAAAGAAAAAGATTAAGGGAGAGAAAAAATTTGAGAACAATTTATTATTTGACTGGACCTTATGTATATTTTTTGATAAATTTTAATAATTAGTTGAGTACCTGAATACCAAGGCAAGTAAATTGATAACAACTGCACAATATAGCGTTTGTTTTAGAAAAATGAAAGGAAAAAGTAGAGATGGGAAAAGCAATACAAGAAGACATGTGAATCCTATTAAAATGATGACATTTAACGTTACTTAAGAATCCATTCCTTTTGGCAATGGGGAGTGTGTATATGACTATATATAATATATATAGCATCTAGGTTTCTTTATCATGATGAGGATGTTTTTCAGATAAACACCGTATTGTTGTTTATAGGTCTTATTTCTGTTTCCATTCTGATTTGTCTCAAGGTCATGGATGCACGTGGTGAGAAATCGCTAGCTCTATTTCCTGCTAAATTTCAGAAAAGCATGTGGATAAGACGAGGTTTGTCCTATGTAAGAAGCAATTCAATACTTACTGTTTTGATGAAAAGGCTACTCAATATGTAATACTTTCTTTTCAAAAAGAAAAAAAAAATGTTTTTCTGATTGTATTATGTCTCTGTCTTGATGAACCAATGATTCTGTGTTATCGTTGTTGATTTTCTAAAGCTCATCAATTTAACCCCTGCTATTAGTGACAACCCTATTGACCATAAGCTCAATAATGGAATGCATAGTGTCTCTCTAACACCAACCCAATGAACCCATCAGCCAAAGAATTTGATGTTGAAATCAGGAGATCAAAAAATTGAACTGTGTATTCTTTTTGAAATTTTCTTTCTTGGTCCTGCCTCCACTTCATTGTTCAGCCAACCCAAGCTGCTTTTTCAATGTGCAGGGAGCTTCGTTGTAGTTGATGAAAGTGGAAAGGAAAAGGCTCTTGAATCAGGTAGCAAGGTTGCGTGTATTGTTTCTCAAGTTCTTTTCTACGAACAAGTTCGAGCACTTCAGAAATCTCCAGAATGGTGTGTGTGCTCTTGTTTCCAACTTGGATTTTGCTAAGAAACGAGGCCTAAATACTTCATGGCAAAAGGATAAAAAAAAGGCATAGCAACACCTTCCAAACAGTTTCCCGTTATCTATGTTCCATTCAGTTAGTAATCTAGAGTTTTACCTGCATTAGATTCCCTTTTGAAGAATCATATCATAACACTTTGTCATAAAATTTGGACTATATATTGTAACTCCTAATGGTCACCATATCCAAGGCATCATAGATTGACTTTTTTCAATCATTGTTCCATGTAGGCCTGAACTTTTTAAATCTGGGATGGTAGATGATTCAAATGAAAGATCCACCTCCCAACTAGAGAATGAGATGGACAAGAGTGATGATGATGGACTACCCCCACTGGAAGCCAATACAAACCGGTTGAGACCTTTTGAGTTGCAAGCTGATGAAGATTCAGAAGCCAGTTCAGATACAGATGCTTGAATCGTTTAGTTTGGCTCCCATACTTGCATCTGAACGATTATATTCAAGTTCAACCGGCAATGTATGTGAAAGAATGTTCTTATCCTATCTTTGTGTGCTGATTCTGCTGAATATTTACATGTTTCAACTAAAAAAGGAATTTTGTTTGCATTAACATCTCAAATTATAAAACACGGACGCTGATATCATTTGTTTGATCAATTACTTCTGTGAAGCCTTTTTTTTTTTTCATTTTGTCTGGCCTTTATTAATTCTCAACTTATAGCTACTTCATTACCTTCACACTGCAGTGTCTAATGTTATGGTAGTTAGCTGAACGAAAGTGCTTGCATCTTATGACTTGGTTAAATGAATGCCATCTTTATAATGTATCAACTGCACTTGACTTAGAAACTCCTGCAATTGCCTTCCAGGTTGCACTTTTCTGGTTAAGAACATCCATAAATTGTATGGATCATACTAGAGGGAACCTATGCAATTTCCATGATTCTTTACATGTGAAAACTATTTGCTATAAAAGTGAATAGCGAGTTATTAATATAAAATAAAAAGAAAAGGAAAGCAAGAAACTTAAGAATCGAAAAGACCCAAATGCACAAAAACTTAAAATAAAAAATCAAGGACTACCTATTTAATTTGACTTCTTTCTTTATAAATGCATTAAAATGTTATTATTCATTATAATGTAAAAAAATAAATAAATAAACGAAACCAAAAACAAATAAAAAAAGATGAATTCAGTCCTATGCGAAATATTATACTGTAAATGAAATATTAAGCAAGTGGTTATGAAATGTGAATCATATTATTTTGTCCATTTCAACAAAACAAAAAAATCGTATTGATTAGAGTTATTTATGGGGATAATGTACCGGCAAGATAAATGGCAAGGCGTATACCAAGATCCTAGGCCCTTTCAGTAGACTAGAGTCGTATATCTAGCTCAATGCTAAGATTGAACTTGGTTTCGGTTTACAATATTTCATTCAATTCATACACGTGTTACTGATACATGGGCTGAATTTATGTTTAGGCTTTCGCCATTCTTTTCTGAATTCTGGGAATACTTACTTCCTGGCGCCATCACCCCTCCCATCATAATTTTTCTTTTTTTTTTGGCCAGCTAAGTTTCTTTGCATGAAGATGATGAGTATACCAAGTATCTAAAGAGGTGTCATACTCTCCTTTTTTTCACTTTCTTAATTCTCTCTAACCCAATGTTAACTGTGAAGTACATCATTTTTAATCTTATATGCTCCAGTAATCTGAGACAGCATTGCTAATCCCTTTGCTGTCATGACTTTCTTTTGTTGACCTTCACGCAACGGTCATCTTGAAACTTGAATGCGAGCTTCATATTTGCGAGAAATATGATTGTATGTAATTAAAGGTGAACCAAACTAACATAAGATTTAAAAGTAATAGAAGAACAAAAAAGGAATGTAGATGGGATTAAGTATGTGTTTGGATTAGTTGTGAAATAAAGATTATGTTAAAAATTGATTATGAGAAAATTAATTTATGTTTGGATGTGTTAGTTCATAATCAATTTTAAGATAAATAATTTTGTTTGGATTATATAAAAAAAATTAATTTTATATATTAAATTACTAAAAGAGATATGAAATGATTGAAAATTTTATTTAGTTGAAGGTAAAAGAATATTTATCTATCAAAGCTTTTAAAATAATCTATAATCACATAATTAAAAGCTCCAAATACAAGATTTTTTTAAAAAAATTGTTTTTAGTTATAGAAAAATAATCTTAACTTTTATTCAATTTTACACACTTTAAACAAACAGATATATTTTAGACAAAACAATTTTTTATTAAAGCTGTTAAACATGCTCTAACTAGGATTATAAATTTGTGCAATTTATGTGATATAAACAAACTATATGTAGAAAAAAAATAAATGCAAGGTTTTACTGAAAACGAATTATGAGTATTATTTTTGGATATATAATTTGTTAACGCTTTCATTAATAGTAGAACCGTAGAAAAATTATTATTTTGTACTTCATTGATTTACCTTAATTTGAGTACTACTTCTAATTCAATGATTGAATTGATAAAATCACACTTTTTAATAGAAGTTATTAGATGGCATAAGTAAGACAAGTCTTACATCAATGCCTAACAGTGATGGTATAAATATTTCAAAACACTCAATATAAAAAAAAATAACTGATTTTTTTTTTAAGAAAAGTTTTAAATACCCACAATAACCACTTTTATATACACCAAAATCATATTTTTCCAACTATTATCTCAATTTCTGTGCATGACAGGTGCATAGCACATGCTGCTGAACTGGTATACATAAAATTGAAAAATGGAGTTAAACTGCTTCTAATACGCATTGTAGAGCAACGAGCCAATCCTATTGCCCTTGTTCAAGATACCAAATAGTTAAAACAAAACTATATAACAAAATCACATGAAGTCATCATGTGGATATCACTACATCTCAAATTCTGATAAAGAACTCCCCCAATATCTTCCCCGCTTCACTTTAGATTCACCAAACATAGAAGAAACAGAAGTTTAATCTGACCCAATGCGTGACATTTTAGTTCTGTTGAGAATTATGACTCTGTTTCTTGATTCAGATCATTTTCTCCATTGAGCATGGACTCTTTACCTTCAACAGATGACCGAGTCCCTCTTATCACTTGACTTGGTGAGGAATAACCCATCAGTTGATGAAGTGAACCTTTTGGTGGTGGCCGTGCCTCCATTTCTGCTGACAAGTTCCCAGACCCAGACATATTGGAGGAAAGCCCAGCTGATTCATCTGTTTCCACTGGAGTCTTGCTTGTACTAGAATGTCTTGAAGCAATCTTCTCCTTCTCTGTTATAGGCTCAAACGTCCCACGAGAGACACTTGGGTTATCATATTCACTGCCATGCAAGGGAAGAAATTGTGTCAGAGAAACAGGATCTCCTTCTGAGGAGTAGCTTTTAGAGACAGAAAGGTCATAACCATAAGAATATGAAATGGGATCTGCATGTGAATAATGGTAATAGTTGGCATGAGATGCTGAAGGTAGATTGCTGCTAGTAATCACCTCGCTTTGTTCATTAAGGCCACTTGATGGAGGGCCTATAGCATTTGGTGAATAAGAAACTATATGACTTCCATTCTTCAGCGAAAATTTGAGTACCTCTGAACATGCACCGCATTTTAGTTGATGACATACCCTTTTAAAAAGGAGAAAATCCGCAGGCAGCTGCAGCAGCTTTAAGCATTTATGACAAGTGACAAAAGGAGCTCCACCTGCTACTGGCCGGTAATGTCGCTTAGCCAAGTTCTTTTTCTCCCTTAAATATTTCTTCACCTCGGGAGCCCTATGCCTCTGATCATCAGATTTTGTTTCACGGCCATATACTGGGAGTTTAGAGGCTGTTAACCACTGCGGACTCGAAGGATAAGAGCGGTGAGAAGAGCAACAATTTTGGCCCGGATGGGACCTACATAACTCTTCATGCTGGAAAAGACCGTGTGGATGCAAATCTGCTGAGAAATGCCGCTCTTGGGGACAGCAATGGAAACAAGAATGATCAGCATGGTGTGTACTGTTTGTTGCCTCAGCTGAATAAGGTATCCGTGAAAACTTATGCCTTTGGCGCCAGTTGATTCCATGACTACATCTTCCATTAGACCTAGGGTAATCCATACCATGATAAAATCTTCCCTCATGAAGGTCATGGCTGTGGTATGCAGAAATATGCTTTCCTTTATAAGAGACACCTGTGGACAGCCTTCCATTTGTTTCCCCACTCGTATAGCTAGTTCTGTTGAGTTGATCCTGCAATTTATAAATCATTCTCAACAGTTTCATCTTCTCCTGGTCAGTGTCCTCACAGTAGTCAGGTGAAAGAAAGCTTGAGCTGCAGTAGAGCTCATCATGCATTTGATTTGATGGGCTGCCACTTTCATAGCCAGATTGGGAACCACTTCGATAGAAAGGCACTCTGGATGGAAACTCATCTCTCTTTGTTCTCATCCAATGTTGATGACCATGTCTTGTAGTCCCCAGCACTTTGTTTTGATTCCCTCTGCTGTCTTTCATGACATGAGGCTTTCCATTGGGCAAATATGATTGGTGTTGTGTTTCAAGATTTCTATATGGCATGCTATTAACAAGGCCTTTTCCCTTTCTAGGCCTTCTCTCAGAAGCACCATTAGCATCGGTGTAAGTGTTCTCAAAAGAATCTAAATGTTGGATAGGGAACCGCTCATCCTTTCCATCATAAGAAGAGACGCTGCCATCATAAGCACAAGAGCTTCTAGTGGTTGGGGATTTAGACAATTCTTCAAGAGTACCACTAAGCTCTGAACTGGGATTAATTAATTCCGCGGCATCAAAGGTTACCACAGACCTTACACGGTCAAAGCTATGGTGAATATTTTTCTGAGCTTGCTTCTGTTGTTTATTAGGAGAGGATACAGGATTACCCGATGTACCTTCTTCAAGTTTACAAGGAGTAAAACGTAAAATGCTTCCCTTTTCATATACGAAATTCTCAGTACTTGACCTTTTGGTAGTAGAAGCACTTCCAGTAATGTTAACTTCAGATTTTGCACCCACTAGAACTGATTGATCATCATTGGGATCTTCTCCATCCGATGCACATATATTGAACTCCTTTTCTGCTCCCTCTAACAACAATTTTCCATTATTTAACTCTTCTGCTCCTGCAATATTGCTTCCAATAATTTCCACTTCAGGGTTGTCACCAACTAGACCTGATTTGTAATTATTGGCATCTTCTTCATCCGATCCAGAAATTAACTCTTCTTCTGCTCCCTCTAGTAACAAGTTCCCATTATGTAACTCTTCTGATCCTTCTAATTCACTTCCAGTAATTTCCACTTCAGGGTTTGCACCTACTAGAACTGATTTGTCATTATTGCCATCTTCTCCATCCGATCCAGAAATTAACTCCTCTTCTGCTCCCTCTAGTAACAAGTTCCCATTATGTAACTCTTCTGATCCTTCTAATTCACTTCCAGTAATTTCCACTTCAGGGTTTGCACCTGCTAGAACTGATTTGTCATTATTGCCATCTTCTCCATCCGATCCAGAAATTAACTCCTCTTCTGCTCCCTCTAGTAACAAGTTCCCATTATTTAACTCTTCTGCTGCTTCTAAATCACTTCCAGTAATTTCCACTTCAGGATTTGCACCTTCTAGAGCTGATTTGTCATTATTGGCATCTTCTCCATCCGATCCAGAAATCAACTCCTTTTCTGCTCCCTCTAGTAACAAGTTTCCATTATTTAACTCTCCTGCCCCTTCTAAATCACTTCCAGTGATTTCGACTTCAGACTTTACCCCTGCTAGAGCTGATTTCTCATTATTTCCATCTTCATCCGATGTACAAATTAACTCCTTTGCTCCTTCTAATAACAAGTTTCCATTATTCAACTCTTCTGCTCCTGCTAGTTGCAAGTTTCCATCTTCATCCGATGCACAAATTAACTCCTTCTTTGCTCCTTCTAATAACAAGTTTCCATTCTTCAACTCTTCTGCTCCTGCTAGTTGCAAGTTTGTATCATTTACCTCTTCGACTGAATTATCTCCCATCAATGCTGATGAGGCCTCAATCTCACAGTTAGTCATCTCATTTGAACAACCTTTGTTGGACACTCTACGCCTTCTGAGTGACAACTTATAGATATCCAACTCATTTTCCAGTTCTTCATCTAATAAATTAAACGTTCCAAGCTGATCTCCATTGCATTCACCATTTTCATTTTGACCTCTTCCACCATTTCCATCCAAAGAACATTCTCCTGAGGAAGAACTAGTTGCTTTTTCCCTCAAGCCATTCTCCAAAGGAGGAATCAGCTGCTCTCTATTGCTACGTTGTTTATCCTTAGAAACAAGATCCAATGCGTTTCTAGGAGCTGCATCAATTTCAGGTGTACCGGATTCTGAGTTCACAGCCTCACTTTTTCGTCTCTTAGCTGTATGGAGAGAAATGAAATGATTTCGGTTACAAATTCATAACTACAAGATGTATAGAATCAGTATCCTCATTTGAAAAGTTGGATATTCGTAAAAATTTATTCTAATAAGACATTTATATCAATCAAGCAAGGAGAATAAACCATATCAGAGAATAAGATATTAAAGGTTATGGTCAACCCAAGCACATTATGTAAGAGTTCAAGAACTGCAACAGCCATAAACTTCACAGCAGAATTTTTTTTCTGTATAATGTTTCCTAACAGAATAAAACTCGAAAAGTATAATCATATACAATAATGACATTTTTCACCTTGAAGAGTTGTGCCACATCCACCGCACTTGTACACATCATATTGTGGAGACTCTTCAAGAAGTAGCCGGCATTTAGGACATCTAACTACTCGAAGTTTGGGAGCCAATTCACCGGACATCTTACTCCAAATACGTAATAAATTACAGTCCAAAGATTGGGTTTTGGCCACAAATTTTGCACAGAAGTAGATGTCTAAGTCAAATACCAAAGTCATTCACAAACAACATTCTTGCTGGAAAAAATGAAGCTCTCACTGTCTGCATCAGACAAAATTAAAGTTTAGCTTGGATTATTGTAAAACAACTGCTTAATGGAAAAGGAGAAGTCTGATATTCAACTAAATGAAATTGTACTAAGCAACTGCAAGATGCAGCAAATCAACATAACTATATATAATAAAAAGTTTTCCTCCATATTTAGTAAGTTGTAAGTTGTGACAAAGGTGACCTTTATGGGTCTTGAATCAGCTAATTATACCAACTCTAATTTAGTAGAAACTAGAAACTAAACATTGCCACTATAGATACACCAATTACTGTATTACAGATTTTCAGGGAGTAGGAATGCTCTTCAAAAGGAACATCTTAACATCCTCCAGTTTCTGGAAACCGAAAAATAACTTGGAACGAGCTTACGGCTAAATCCATAATTCTCAGAATCTATCCATTTCTTGCTCTTCTACGGCAGTTCCCTACTCCATAGACAATAAAACTAGAGACCTCATAGAGTTTACACACTCAAAAAGTCATTCATAACTAGCAATTAGCTTAGCGAAACAGTTTACCATTTTTCTTATATTCCAATCTCTGACAGTTATGTTATGCTGTAGTACAAATTGAGTCTTTTGGTCTAAAAACCAGAAACAAAAAAGAGAACAAGAAGTTTAATTTCAGAAAACAAAAATTTAATCTCGTACAATCATTGAGGCAATCATGTTTTAGATGTTGTAGGCATATATCTCAAATATTTGAAATAATCCCACAAAACATGCTGAGTTTATAGTAGAATTTATGGCATATGCCCATTTCCAGATTTACTGAACAAAGAGAAGCCGTTGAACAATAATAAATTCCATTTTCGCATAAAAAACATATAAATAATAGGTATCATTCAAACAGAGAATAAGAATTGGGATCTAGAGGAAATGAGACCCATTAAGTTGAAAATGCTAGAAAATAATATTTCATAATATGTGTTACGCAAACCCACAAGGGAAAAGGAATATCAATTTATCGTGGTAAGAAAAACACGGGTAAAAAAAAGTATAACAAGTTGAAAAAGAAAAGATGAAGAAGAAGCCATTGACATGTAGAATCAAGGTACTCTAGCTATATATATAACCCCACCTTAGTTTGCAGGTTAAATCGGATCGGATTTTATAGCTGCTTGTAGTAAGTGACAATGAATACATACATATAGAGAAAGTGCAAATTCTGAGAATTTGAAGAAAAATGGAATGAAAGATGAGTGGGTCAAGGTCAACATAATGTGTTGTGTTGTGTGGTGCAAGTTAGAGGGGGGAGACTTGAGTCTAGACGAACCTGTTGGGAAAGTTGGAAAGAGAGACAAAACGATAAACCTTTTCTTTTCTTTGCCACAAAGCTTACGGCCAAAGAATGTGAAAGAGCTTATACATTATAGCTCTCTTCTCCAGTTCTCCTTCTTGTTGTTGTTGTTGTTGTTCTTCTTCTTCTTCTTCTTCTATAGACGAATAATGGTAGCTAGCTAGTACCAAGAGTCTTCCATTCCGTGTTTAGAAGGGATTATAGTCAACTCTGACCAAAACCCAGAAAAGGGTTCTTCTTCCCTTCTCTACCTTTGAATTAGTATTGTGCTCTGCTAACTGCTATGGTTCACCACATCCACATTCACATTCACATCCACTGCGTGCGTGTTTCTCTCTCTCTCTCTCTCTATCTTTTTCTCTCTCTCTTCTCCCCGTCCCGCGTTTGTGTTTGTTTTTATGTTTTTCCGCTACTGGAAGGGACAACCCGGACGATGCGTTGGAATGGAAATCGGCGCAACAATTTATTGGGTCGCTTCAGGTGGGTCCCATATTCTTGTTCAAAATTCAAATGTTGAAATTTTTTTACCCCCATTCATATCTATTAAAAAAATAAAGTTTTATTCGTAATATTATAACTTGTAGTGTAACCAAAAAAAATATTATATTATAACTCTATAGAAAAGAAAAATCACAACTAAAAATTATAATTATTATTTTTCTCTTTTTTTTTAATACTTAAAAATTTGCCGACTAAAGTATTTTCATGGTGTTTCCCAATGGCAATGATCAGAAGATTCTGATTTACTATCACAATCAGTGCCCGCTATATCTTGGGAAGACGACGGTGCCCGCCAACACACTTTAATTACTGTGGGGGAAAAAATGATTAATTAAATAAAAGTAAAAATATGAAAATAGTATGTGATAAATTATTTATTAATTATTATTTTCATAACAAATATTTTAAAAATAATTAAATATAAATAATAATTAATAAATATTTAACAATTTATTTAATATTAATATTTAAAAAAAAATCGATTCGAAAATAATTTCCTTGAGTATTTGATAAAGTCAACTTACGGAAGAGTGGGAGAACGTGTCTGAAGGGGTCAATGGCCAGCTGTCATATGACACGTCGCATTTTATTATCCATGTGTTGTTTCTCCTAGTCAAAACTTTCCTAGCTTTTAACATAACATAATTCTTTCTTATTGAGTTATTATCAATCAAACTACACAAAATAAATATAATATTCGCCTTGTTTGTATTTTAATTTATTTTCTCATTCTCGTATCAGATTTTATATTTTTTTTGTAAATAAAAAGGAAAAAGTCATTTTGTTATAAGTTGTTCTTCCATGTATGAGAAATTTTTTATTCTTCATCGTTATTTCTAAGTGCTGAATTTTTCAGCACGAAACCAACAGCCTTAGTTATATTAGTACACAGACCAACTATTCATTTTGAGAAATCAGTGGTATAATGGCAAAAAAAAAAGAATATTAAATCAGTGATTTGAATTCTTAAGGAGTGATACTACTTAAATTACACTAGGTTATAAAGTTTTTTTTTTATTTATATGAGCGTGGACTATATAATATAAGATGACATTCTTTTTTTTAACAACGTCAAAATCTAAAAAATAAGTAGAATCATCTAAGTTCATAATATAGTTGAGTAATTTTTTTTTCCAAATTTATACGAATTTTTTCCACACCAATTTAGACAAAGGTATGACAAAATAATTATAAAAAGATAAAGGGAAAACCAAATGCTAGCCAACACGGCCATTTCTTTTCCTGCCTTACCAGTCAAACAATATAACATATGTTTTTCAGCCCTCATCTTTTTTCTTTCATCTTTTGCTTCTCTCTTTTCTTAATAATTTTTTTTTCATAAGAACTGGTTGCGTATTAGAAAAGATATTATTAAAATCTTTTTATAAAGGTAATTTTTTTTAAAAAAAAAAACAGTTTAAAAGAAAACGAAAGTTATCCCATTTCAAAATCAAACAATGTTATCAAAGTATTTCAATTCTTATTAGTTAAACCAATTTCGTTCCCGGTTGATAATAAAGATAAGATTTAAACTTAACTTCGTTCGTCTAAATTGTAAAACATTTTATCATAAATGATGACAGATAATGGGTAAACCTTTTTTTTTTTACATATATAAATAAACATGTTTTGGGATGGTTAGACGGATTCACTTCGAATCTATTTGGATGGATTTTTTTTTTTTTATGAAATGCAGGGTTATTTACATGCACACTTAAAAGACAACACTTTTTCAATATCTTGTGTATATTATTTTTAAAATTATATATAGTTCGAATAAATAAATTGCAAGAAATTGTATTTCGGTCTGATAAGTTATAATAAATTCATGAGTAAATATTTAATTTAATCATCCAAAATTATATGTAATATTAGTTTAATCTTCTAATTATTTTTTAGATCAATGATTATTTTAACATTCGATGACTATTTTAATGTCAAAAATTATTAAATGACTAAATTGATGTCACATGTATTTTTAGTAGACCAATTTAAATGTTTACTCTAAATTCATTTGAATACGCCCGTGAATGTTCATTATATGCAGCGTTGAATAAGAATTTAAATAAAATCAAACCCATTTAAATAGGGCTTACACTGATTAACAATTTTATCAAATGGAGATAACTGTTTCAGTCAACAGCCTTTTTTTTCCTGGCTTTCAATTGTGAAACAGTCAATAACTCTTCGTCCTTTTAATATGCAGAACTCGTGTGCATCTATGGCTTCAAATTCAATGTTGTTTGAACTTCTTACATTAATTGATAGAATATGTTCACGAAGGATTTTATCCAACACATAATGTTTGACTGTCTGTATACGTTTTTTGAAAGGAAAAAAAAGAAAAAAAAAGAAAAAGAATTCTATCAGGCATTAGCTGTATTTCAATTTTCAGGGTTATTTAACTTATTCAATTCGCTGCTAGAGGTAACAGGGATTCATAAATTTACAAAGAAGAATTTAATTTTAATCCAACGGTCAGTGTAAATTTTATTTACACTGTCATTTAATTATGTACTGATACATTATTAAAAGAATTAGAATTTTTAGATAGTTGTTGTGATAGCTAAACTCTTTTAATAATTTAACAACACATGATTAAATAATAGTGTAAAATAACTTTTCACTAATGGATCAAAATTAAACTCTTCTAAAAAAAAGCTATGGAAGTTTGACTTACGCAGAATTGACAATGGAACAAGACGAAGTCGTATACGCTATATGATGGAGACTTCACTTAGAATTGAGGGTGTCTTCCCTTTGAAGGAAAGTCAAAGAGGACCACACACAAAATTCGTGGTGAGCATCTGTGTTGAAGGTTTCATTGTCTACTGAGTCTTAAACCTAACTTGCATGCTATATTAATTGTGCCAGTCACAACTGCCTTCAGAATTTTGAATTAATGAAACTTTTAATGCTTTCAATAACGTTATTTGCACATCTTATAACTATGTGTAACTGTAAATCTGTAATGTCTGGAGTAGGGCGCCATAAGATTCTCGCTTTTGTAAGTTTAAATTTCACAAAAACAGACCTATCATGTGATTTTTTCTCTTAATGAAGACAATTTTATTCCTTGAATCCCTCCTACCGTCCTCTCATTTTAAACTTCACTTTTAATTTAAAAAAAATACTCATAACTATGTGCAATTATAAATATAATAATTAGATCTATAACATTACTTAATTATGTTTTATCATAAGTAAATACTCTACTTACCTATATATGGTCTTACAAAAAATACCGTGCATTGTCTATCACTTAATATGCCATGTGTAATTGATAAACTTTTTTACAATATTTGTTTGTTTATATCTAGCATTACTCTTTAAAATAGTCCATTTGTTAAAAACAATCTCAAATAAAATAGGGCTCGTTACTACAGAAATTTAGAGTTCCTTCAGATAAGTTTCTAAAAAGAAAAAAGAACTTTTTAGGGACTTTTTTAAGTAAAGTTTTTTTTAAAGAAACAATTATTTTGTATTTAAATACAATGTTTGTAAAGAATTTTTGAGTAATAACAGAATTTGTAAGTTTGTTTGAATAAAAAAAAAATTTTATAGTAAAATTAATAAAAATGTAAGGTGTTCAAAATGAAAAAGTCAGGGTTTGTAAGAGAAAAAAAAAGACATGAAATATAATTTTTAATAAAGGTAAAAGGTATTTTTATTAATAAATTATATTTAACTCTTTTTTTTTTTTTTAGAAATTAGAGATCACTAACTTTTATAAAAATTAATAATTAAATTTTTTTAACTTCTATTTTTTAAAAAAATTTATTCAAATATACTTAAAAATTTATTAAAGTACTTTTTTTAATTAAAAAATTGTTTTCTTTATAAAAAAAAACCGTAACCAAACGCATTCTTATTACATTGTAATCCTATCCTATATTTGATTTTAAAACATGTAAAATAATTCCTCTTAAATAGCAAATACTCAATCATGGTTTAACCGGTGCATTTGTAGTTCGGATTTTTATGTTCTTTCCACTCGACTATTGCGACTCGACATAACATAATGCAACTAACCACTGAATTGGCCCGAGCAGTGAACACAATTTTTTTTCAAATCCAACGCCATGAAATTGGGTTCTTTGGGCTTCAGAATTTAACCCCAAACAGCATTTACTAGAGTGGTACTTCCTTATTAAGAACTTGTCTACGGCTGAAGCAGTAGAAAGGTCAGCATCGTAGATCAATAATGATTAATCATACTTCTGTTCTCCTCTGTGGAGAGACTGAAGATAACCACAACCACAAGTAAAAATTAATTTGACTTGACTTAAGCACAAAGCTATAAGTCTAACGAATTCAAACGAAATGGGATATAATAATGGGCTCGTTTTGAACTTGATGACCTAACCTTACCATCAGCACTTAATTTGGCCTTGGCTAGAGCTGTCGATGAATGATTTGGAGACTGGAACCACATTGTGCATAACATTAGCCCAAAAAGTCACTAGGCCAAGAGCATAATTTTTTTCAAAATATTTTTTTAATTAGAAGTTATTTTATCTAAAATTTATTTATTTAAAGTATATAAAATTAATTATAAATTAAGATTATTATTTTATTAACTAAACATAAATTTTTTAAAAAAATATTTTAAGTTTTTGATTATGTGATTTTAATCAATTTTAAAAGTTTTAATAAATAAATATTTTTTTCAGCTTAATTAAATAACTCTGAAATAATTATATATATAAAGATAACTCTTTATACAATTCAAATAAAAAAATTTGTTTTAAAATCAATTGAAAATTAATATCTCTAATCATAAATTAATTTTTTCATAATTAATTTTTAAAAAAATTAATTATATACATAATCAATTTTTAACATAATTTTTTTTTACAACTAATTCGAGCACACCCTAATGATGAAGAGTTCAAATAAATTGCAAAAAGTTACTAGTTTAAACTTCCGTTCCATGCCCTCACCTCAATGTACCAAAAGAAAAAGAACGCTACCGAAACAAATAAAAACGGAAAATCCACTAGACTGATAAGTGATAAGAGCTCAAACTGTTTTATCTGGCAGTGTAAGGACCAAGGACCTCACATCTGCGTATATTAACTTGAAAACGAAAATACACAACCAGGAAAACCACCATTTCAGACGGAATTAAAACATAGAATAGAAAAACAAAAGGACAAGAAAAATTAAAACAAAATGGCCTGTGGTAAAGTGTAGCTCGTTTAGTAACCTCTTTCAGCACCAGAAATCTAGGCCATGAAAAATAACCTTTCCAACAATAGATGTCTAGGCTATGTAAAATAACCTTTTCAAACACCAGAAATCTAGGCTATGTAAAATAACCTTTTCCAACACCAGAAATCTAGGCTATGAAAAATGAACATAAAGACTTCATCAATGTCAATTACCAATTTAACTGTTTGATCTAATTTGATAAGAAGCAAGATAATATTATGTAATGTTTAGATGCTCAACAGGAATAAGAGAAAGACATGCAAAATTGATAATAAGCAAGATCTACAACACAAATTGAAATGATGAGACACAACTGAATGTAACTTAGGAAGCTATAACAGCATCACGCTTGTGCCCAGTAAATGCTTGCAGAAGTTCTTGATATCCACTCCTATAGTGCTCAAGTGAAAAGCAAAGTTGCCGTATTGCCTCCCTCTTCTCCTCAGCCCTATCTGAGATCACAGCCTTCTGTCTAGTCACCTCTTTTTCAAGCTCTTCCACTTTCAGTTTCAACTCATTTACTAGATTCAATCTAATTTCAGATCCTGAAATCAGCTCTGCCTGTTGTGCATGTAGCTGGATTAGCTCTCTCTCCATGTTCTCAATCTGATTGTCTCGGAAGCTGACCTCAGCCATAAGTTTATGAATCTTAGCATTGGCCCCATCTCTTTCAGTAATGAGCATGTCATATTTCTGCTTATGGCAGTCAAATTCCTTATTTACAGCTTCTAAACCATGCCTTCTCTGACCAAGTTCTTCCATCAAACAACTGATTTCACCTTGCAAAACCATTTGTTGAGCAGCATGCAGCTCTTCTAGTTTCAATTTTTCAGCCTCAAATAGCCTTAATTTGTTTTCTAATACATTGCTTCTAGACTCCCATTCCTCAAGTCTAGAGCCCAGCTGTATTTTCACTTCTGACAAACTTACAATATCAGAATGCATCCGATCTTTCTCCAAAGAGAACTGTGCCTGGGCATCAAGCATTTCAGCCTTCAGTTTTTGCACCTCATGTTCATGGTTAGTTTCATTAGCTTTGTACCATGTAATCCTGTGTTCCAGCTCCTGAATCTGCTTTCTCCCTGAACCAAGCTGGCATTCTAATGTGGCTACATTTTCCTGTGCCACTTCAAGCTGACCTTGCAACTCATGACTACCATCACACGACCTACTACTAAGTTCATCTCTTAACCTTGCAATTTCATCATTTGATACCTTGAGCTGCTCTCTAGCTACCTCCAGCTGTTCCACCAACTTTGCAATCTTGTAGCAACAATCTGGAACATGATTTTCCAAATCAGGTGTCTGTTTTTGCAACTCCATTACCTGTCCTTTTTCATATTCAAGATCATCCTCTTTCATTTTTAATTCTTTCCTCACATTATCTAGCTGACCCTCACTTTTCTCAACTTGAATCTTCAACTTGATAACCTCCTTTTCAGAGAGCTGAAGTTTTAAGTTGGAAACTCTAAGCTCTTCCTCATTTTTTATGAATTTTCTGAGCAACTCTTCATAACTTTTATTCTCTCTCTCCCACAATATATTATCTGTGTTATCTTCCCCAACCATTTGATTTTGTTGCTCCAGATCAGAAAATTCTTCTTTCAGCTTAATACCTTCAGGGAGTCTCTTGCCATCCGTATTCACAGGCATGCCATGGTAATGGATTATAGACGGGTTAAAAGATTCAGGTTCTGAGTCTGAGGTTGATGAGGAAGGTGATCCAGAGCCCTCCTTCATAGAAGCCACAGAGCTATCACCACCTGAGCTAGGAGACAAGTCCATATTGACAGGTTGAAGGCCAGACTTCTGCAATATCTGCTTCTGATATGGAGTATAATATGGAGTCATCAATAGACTCCCTTGGCCACAACCTAAATCAGAATTGTCAGAGCCCTCCATCTGAAGTTATGAGGGTAAAGTCTTTGATAAGAACCTTGCACTAAACGAAAAATAAAAATCCTAAAAGGTACAAGTTTTCCGTTCCAATCATCAACAATCAGCAAGGAACAAGCCATTCAAATTATAGAAATGAAAAAAGCAAGTAGAAATAATATGAATAATAATTACAGATTGCAAAACCACTTAGTAACAGTCATCACCTTATTTTTTTCTCATTACATTCGTAAGCTAAGAACTAAATATAAAACAATATTATCAAACTAAACAAAGTATTCAAAAGTCCAGTTACAATCAAGATTCACAACATATATGTTTAGGTATATATGTTACTTTTATGTTTATTTACACTGGTATCAGACTCTGAACTACACTACACTAGAGTATACTAGTTCAAACAAAGGGAATCAGAATTAACATATCAAAAAAGCACCTTGCAGAGTCCCTTGAAGAATTCAACAATCACTGCCCATAAAACGGCGATTCATGATTGTGAACCAAATCCACTGGATCTCGAAATAAAATCCGAAGCAGTTAGGGTGAATCGGAGATACAAAATCCGACCCAGTTAGTTCAAATCATCAAGAAATTGTAGAACCACAATAACATAAAGAGCAATCTTCGAGATCACTGACCTGTAACTGTAATGCTTCGAGTTAACGAAACGGAAAGCAGATTGGGGAGTATATCCGAGTGAGGCTTAAAGAGATTGGGCCCCAAATGAAGAAAAGAGATACTGGTGATTTTTCTAGTTCCGTTCTAGGGATGAGATGAATGAAAAGGTGTGTGAGAAGGAGATGAAATGAAAGCACAAGAACTACGTGGTTGCTTTTAATTTAAAAGAGAGCCAAAAGGAAAAGGCTGAGTGACAGAGAGACGTGGCCCCTCAATTTTGGGTACCATGTATCCCCCGCCTTTTCTCTTTCTCATCTCCAAATTGAAATTTCAACTCCCTCTCCCATAAAAATAAATACCCAATCATTTTTTATTTTTAAGATCACGATATTTCTCTGTACCTTTTAAACGTAGTCTTACTTAAGTGTCTATTTTGACACTGAAATAATGTCCTTTTGGTAAAATTTAAACTTTATAATATAAATAAATTATGCTCTCATGAGTTTAGTTTATCAATTGAATGATATATCATGGTTAAATACCCAATTATTTTATTTCTATAATTTTTTTTTATTTTCTTCTCTTCATTTAAAACATCAATTGCAATTAGTATTAATTGATGAATTCTAAATTATACTTCTTATTATCCCTTTTTTTTCTCATATAATTTTAACAGTTAAAATTTGACTTTTTTTATGTAAATTTTATCTTACTTCATAGATATATGAAGCATATTTGATGTGCATATTTAAAAGTTGTGATCATTTTAATACATGATTACATGATAATTGTTTGTTTTTATTTATTTTTAATTATACATTTAAATTAAACTTATTTAAAAGTTATAATATAAAAAAAATGTGACGAATAAAAAATAACGAAAGCAGTTTTTTTTTTGTTTTTTGTTGGTAAGAACAAAATATACTTTATTCTATAAGAAGTACTTTATTAATGGCCTATTTGTTTAAGTTTAGGTGAGAAAAAAAGATGTTTTCCCACCGCTTGCCTATTCATCGTTCCGTCACACTTGCGTTTGCGTTTACAAACAGGCCTTAAATCATTATTACTAAAATCTATATTACTCACCATCTCTTATTAGTTATTACAGATTTTGAATTTTAAACTTTTTATATGGCTCATTAATAATTGATTCAAAGTGTGGGCCACGGCCGGCCCAGATTAAATTTCTGGCGGGAAAAGAAACAAACAGAACTTCGAAAATGTTGCCAGTACTTATCGTTCTGGCCCAGTGGGCCCATCAGTTATTGTTTTTCTTCTTCGGCCCTCAATCCCCGCTCCCATTCTTCAGAGTTGATGGGACTTTTATCTTACTAGAGAGAAAAACGACAAAATAATTTTATTATACATAGTTTTCTTTATTAGTTTTAGGGAAATTCTATCAAACTCAAGCACGAGTTTGAGTTCTAAAATCTATGCCTAAATTAAAAATAACCATTTGAAAATAGTAATGAGATGTAAAGTGTTTTCTCCTCCTTTTGTTCATACCTCCTTCTCCATCTTTATATGCACATTCAACTTTTTCTTCTAATATCTTAGAATTTACTTACTTTTTGACTCATTTCAACACTTGTTCACTAAATCTGTTACTTTTCATCCAATAAAAGAAATTAATAACAATATAAATGGATTCCGAATTTTTTAAGTGGCAACAAAATGTTTGAACTTCGACCAAACAATCACCTGGTTTTAAATCTGGATCTTAAGAAATATCCGACTTCAATTGTGAGTATATATATATATATATATATCTCATAGACGACTACTAGTTATAGGCGAAAGGCAATTGGTCAAGTAATCTACATAATAGATATATGTGAATAATATTATCTTATGTATGGGTCAAATATACGTTTACAATTGTGTGTGTAAGTTATGTGTTAAATCTCACTTTGAGAAGCATATGATACGATAAAAAAGAACTCCTGAAAAATTATTTCAGCATTGTTGGGTCATTATGTGAATTGGGGACTTCCTCAGATATCACACACAATCCTAGTGAGCTCTTGCTTCAATGGGCGAATTCATATGAATAGAATATTTCATCCCCTTTAATTATTTTAATTATGTCCCCCTAATTAAAAATTAAAAATTAAATAAAAAAACTGTCAATTAAGAGAAATTATTATCAATTGAGAGAGAAGTATATTTTCTTGCTTAATTATCATTTTTTTAATTTTTAATTCGTGGACAGAACATTTAAATCCATCAATAAAACTATACATAATTCCAATAAAGAGTGTGTTTGTAGTATTATTATTAGGAAACGTTATTTTTACATTAGAGATATAAATCTGAATGATACGAATCATACCAAAAAATTTAAAGGGAATACAGAATGGGTATGAAGCAAATATAATATAACTTAAATACTACTATTTATTGAGATATAAAATGTTAGGTATACTTATTAGTGACAAATAATATATACTATTTCTTACTCTTAAAATTAACCTCATTTGTTCTTATATACAATACCAATTTCATTTTTTAAAATTTTTGTATAAAATTTAGGAAAAATAAGATGATTTTATCATTTTACTTTGAGAAGAAGACATTAATTTGATATATTTGTTTTTATTATCTATTATTTTATTTATATAAATGTTTTTTATACGAATTAAATATTTGATTCCTTTTAAGTATGTGTTCCCCCACTGACTAAAATTTACGTGCCAAGTGTCGACCATTGCTTGCTTTGATCCATTTATTTTCATTTTTCTTGTAATTTGTTTGACTGAATCTCTTCATATTCTAGGTATCATATGAAGACTTCTTGGACTTGGGCCACGATGTATCCTTGAAATCCCTTTATTCATTATTTGATGGGTTTGGGCTACTTTTTACCTATCCACCTCCTTGATTATTTAATATCTTATATTTTTAGTTATGCACAAAAGATTTATTTTTACGTTAATTGAAATTAAATAAATTTTTATAAACAGGAGAAAGAGTAATTATAAATATGACTTCGCGGTGATATATATATCATTTATAAAAATAATTTTGCTAACGAGTACTTTAAGGGTATTATTTAAAAAAATTAAAATATTAAATATTAAATAAAAAATATAAACATTTAATATCATGATAATTTAAACATCATTTATTACTTTCTTTTCTCAATAATTAAAAAAATTATTAAAAATATTAAATATTAAAAAATATTAAATATTTCTTAACCAATATCCTAAAAACACTCATCAACAACACCCTTATAAAAAAAACAAAAAAGCTTGTTGATTATGTAAGTTAAGCACGTAAAGTCATGGAGAAGTGGAGGAATGTTAATCTCCACTGTCTCGCACTCATAGGGACATCCAAATTGGCCTTACTTCTTGTCTCTGGAAATGTATAACATTTAAGTAATGGTTGAAAATAATGACTAATTGACTATCTTACTTTTAATGTAAGAGGTGTAAGATTGATCAAAAAAATGTAAGAGGTGTAAACTATTTAAACAAATTAGGGAAAATTATATTTTAAAAATTATTTAAATTATTTTATTTAATTTTAATAACTAAATAATAGTTTAATTATTGAATTAATAATTTAATTATTAATATTGAAAATATCTAACTATTATATTATAATTCTCATGAATAATTTTTTTTTGAATACTCAGAATTTTAAACTATCTAATAATCATGAATTTAATTTTAATTCATTGTTTTAATAAAAAAAAAAGGATAGAACATAAAAAATTAAACTCAATAATCATAGTTATATTTTTAATAATAATTTACTTTTAATCTTTTAGAAATAATTCTTCTAATAAATTAAAAATTATAAAAAAGAGTATATCAACCATCGCATTTAAAATTGCCAAAGACCTTTGAACTATATTGTTTCCTCTGAAAAATTGGTTAAATCAAATTCTTGTTAAGGATGATGTGGCAATGGAAGAGTACCAATTCAGGTGGCTTTTGCCGAGTATCAATTCAGGTGGCCTTTCCCAATCCCAAGAGCAATGAATCATCAAATGAAATGTGATGTAACTCAATTGTCAATTCGTATAGATTTTAATATCTGAAATTAAAGGCTGATGATGATATTAGAAGTTGTTTAATTTTCATAGCATGATTTAGAGTATGTTTAAGAAATATTTTTTAATTAAAAGTTATTTTATTTAAAATTTATCTTATTTATTTAAAGTATATAAATTTAATTATAAGTTAAGATCATTTTTTTATTAATTAAACATTAAAAAATTTTAAAATTTTTTTTTAAACTTTTAATTAAGTATTTTAACTTATTTTAAAAGTTTTAATAAATAAATATTTTTTTATCTTTAATTAAATAACTTTTCAATCATTATATATATATTTTAATAATTTAATACATAAAAAGGGATTCTTTTTATATAATTCAAATATATTTTTTATTTTAAAATTAATTGTAAATTAACATATTTAAATATAAATTAATTTTTTATAATTTTTTATTTAAAAAATAATTATATACATAATTAATTTTTAATATAATATTTTTTTTCACAATTAATTCCAACACATTCTTATTATTTCTTCCTTAGGCTAATCTAATGAGTGGATGCTCCATCTCTAAAAGCGGATCAAATCAAATCCCAAAATATCACCAATTTCATTAGCAATACAATCAAATACTCTTGTTTCATTCTTAATTACCGCAGCTTGCTCACGCCTATCTAACAGTCCACCCAAAATTGCCATTCAACCCCACTAATTTGCTATTTGAACATTCCACACCAATATCATCATTTGAGAACAAAATCGTACCATCCTCTTCGGCTCCATAACCCATGTTGACCATTTTTCACGCTGAAATTTCATATGATAATTATCGAAATCTTCTCCTATCCGTTGACACTTTTCAATAATTAATAAAAAAATTAAATAGAAGTCTTAGAATATAATGATTTATTGAGGTTACAAGTTCACCTCAACCTAAAAGAAAGGTAGTGTTTAAGATGAATAGGTAATTATATGATTTATGAGTAGATTATTGATTATAAATTATTATATTTAATATAAAATAAATATATATTTTAAATCAATCAAATCAGATATCATTAATATAGTTAACTTATAATACAAAAAATTATAAGTTTGTCAACAATAAAATATATTATTTATTGTGAAAAATTATAAGTTTGTCTTCAATAAATTTTTTTTAACATTAATACTGTTTTGCTTTAACATTATTCGTACAAACTTATCGTCATCCCAAATCAATAAATTAGACCTTAAAAAAAATTACACTCTAGAAGCTACCTAATCCGCACGAACATATTGTATGTTATTTTATTGATTAATCACATGTAGTGGTTTTTTACTGTAAAAGCCACCTAAAAGTAAATATGTAATTATAAAATTACGAGGGACCCACCCTCTAGTCCCATTTTGTCTCCAAATCCGTGGGCTGTGGTGGACGAATGGGATCCCCTCAAACTCAAATGAGTGAAATCCGTTATTTTCTGCAACAGTATGCAACACCAAGCAAAGGAAATGGTGACTCCGTTGCTCGTTTTCCTTCATTCCCGGTCATCTCCACTCTTTCAAACAAGCCTAAATGCTACTGATGTTATATCTTTCCAAATTGTATTTTTTAAGATATTAGCCAATAATGTTTTTGTTTTGCTAATCGAATGGAGTTTAAGTTACAAATAAGGAATGTATGCCACATTCAAGAGGCTATAATAGGATTTTAGTTGCTCTATGTATTACTTTGGGTGGGCTCATTTGACTCGATAATTTATTCGACCGGACTTATTGGGTTGTTAATTAGGGTTATTAATTTTGGTTCGACTCACTGGGGTTAAGGTTAGGGTTATTAATTCCATCTGAGTCATTGAGTTAGCCCATTTGGCTTAACAACTTTTTGTGTTAGACAAAATTTGAAAGCTCAACATTTTGTTGAGTTGGGCTAACAAAATATGTTGACCTGACATGACTCAACTGACCTAATTTATTAAAAAAATATTTATTTTAGTCTGACCTATGTCATAAAAAATAAGTACTAGACTCAACTCCTTACTATCACAATTAAAATTAGATTGGCCATATTACCATACACACAAAAAAAAAGATTGGCCCAGTACTCAAAACATGAAATAGACCCGATACTAGTTCTCGTTTTGATATTTGTATATATAATGTTGAACAATATTTTCTTTGACTATAAAATTTATTATTTTAAATTATGTTTTACAAAGAATTTCAAACACATCATTAATTAGATTCATTAAACTTTTTTCGTTGGGTAATGTATCTGTTGTGTGGGAGTTGTTATGATATTCTGATGGGTTTGGTACTCAGAGTGTGTTGTCAATAAGTTATTGACTGTTGGTTTCACAATAAATGTTAAAGAGTTTATTCAATATAAATAACAATTAATGAATGCTAGACAACTCACCTTAAATACCGATACCCTAAAAAAAAAAATGGATACCGAAATAATGTCCCTGTTGTGTAGATGGTGAGCACAAAATAAGTTAAATAACTCCATATGATGTTGACAGCATAATATAAGGGTATAACTATAACCTACCCAATTGAAGTCTCACTTTCCAATGACTATAGTTGCACTGCCAGCTAACCATAATACCTTTTTTCCACCTTTTTAATCTACATTTTTTTATTATCCATATGCTTCCTGTACAGACTGCAGATGATGAGATTAGATAGATTACTGTTTATTCACATACATAACTAGTTGAATTACTTATGACTTTTGCATCATGAACCACTTTTTGAGCTTTTACTTGTCCAGCTAAAACTCTTTTCTCATTGAATCTCCTTTACAATAATGTGACAGCAAAATCACCAAAATTCGTGGAGGTAAAGGTTCACAACTTTTTGTATAGAGAAGCAAACGTTCTTAATGGACTCGGCCACGATTTTTTCTATTTGTGGCGAGAATTTTTGTTATTACAAAGTCCAAAAAAAAGTTCAGCCAAGTGATAGAATTCCTCAGCATATTGAATGGAAGAAGGGAAGAAAACAAAGAGAACCATCTGGCATTGCCTTCTAGTTGTGCGGTCTATTTGTGGATTAAGACACCCCGTTTCTTTCTTCTTGTTTTTCTTTGTTTTTCAAATGTAGTTCCTTTCGTCATTATTTGGAACTTCTATATTCCTCCAATAGCAGTGTTAAGTCGCATGTCCCACGATAGACAGGAAGTGTTATATGTGCCATCTTGTTGCACGAAAGAGATAAAAGGCAATCAGCAAATTACAGTATGAGTTTAATTTTAGTTTATTATTAGTGTAAAAAAAATTTATATTGTCATCTAATTATGTATTACTAAATTATTAAAAGAGTTAAACTATCACAACAACTACTTAGAAAGTCTAACTATTTTAATAATGTATCAACACATGATTAGATGATAATGCAAAAAAAATTTATACTAACAATGAATTAAAATTAAATCTTTATAGTATATATCCAAATAACCAATAAATTATAAATATAAAAAAAGATATTATCGGCCAGCAATATCCTACTACATAAACGTTATAAAGGAGGGATCGACTTACTCTTATGCCAATTTATAACTATTAATTTCATTTTAATCTAATTAATCAATTTTGTTTTATTTAACAAAAAAAGAAAATAAATAAATTTAACTTAAATGAAGAGAGAATAATTAAATTTGTATTTAATAAAAATTAAAAGATTTACATCGAATATTACTATTAATCTTATATTTCACTTTTATTTATATTAATTTATTTTGATTTACATTAATTTTTTTGGCACATTTTAAATATTCTAGAATTAACATAACAATTAAACAGATATTTAAAAGTCCAATCCATAACAAAATGATGATGTACAAAATAATTAAATATATATATTTTGGAAGTAAATTAATTTTTATTTTTATTTTTTATCTATTGTTAATGAAAAATAAAAAAAAATATTTGAATTACCACATAAAAATAAAGAAAATTTAACATAAGCAATGATAAGTTGCACTTATCAAATTACGCATCTTAATTTTAATATCGTATTTGTAGAGTAAAATTTTTTTACTTCAATATTGTTTGTATTTTCTTTCAATTAACAGATTGTTTATTCTACAATGAATCGAATTAGTATATTACTTAAACATTATTTAAATACATTATAAAGAATTAATATTTTATTAATGATTTATATAAATTTTTATCAAAATTATGTAACTTTTTATTTTATAAAAAAAATTAATGAGTAAAGCCAATTTTTCTATTTTCATTAAATATAAATTTCATTATTCCCCCCTTCATTTAACTCATATTCATTTATTGTCTTTCTTCATTAAACAAAACTATCTTGTACTATTAGATTAAATTGATATAAATTGCAAAAAATTGGTGTAAAAATAACATTCTTATTGTAAGTTGATCTCTTCCTTCCCTTATTATTATAACATTTGCTTACTAGTGCCTTTAAGGCATTATTTTGTTATGCTTTAAAGCAGTTATAAAAATCAAAATAGACCGTTCGGTCTAGCGGTGGATTGGTGAATCGGTCAATTAATCGGTCCAGATGATTAGTTAGATTAGGTATGTCTCAGACTCGATCTGACCCGGTCTGACTTAGCTAGTTTAGACTGAAAATTGGTGACCTAACCAGTTGAACAGGTGACCCAATGAATCTGTTAGGTCGAGTCATGACATTAAAAAAAAACTCTTAAACTTTAGAAAATCATCACGTTTGAGTCGTTTATATAATTTAACCTAATTATATGTATATTTCATGTAAATTTTTTATATTTACGTCATGTTGGTCCTAATTTTTCAAAAAAAAATATTTTATGAGTTATAAGCATTTTAATGAAAAAATTAGGATTTTTTTATGAATTAAGAGTTAAACTCTTTTTTTTCTTAAAGGTCATTATTTCTCTCAAAATAAAGATATTTCAGTTATTTATAATGATAAATATTATCATATGTAGTGTGTATTTATATATATACATATATGTATTTAAATATTTATTTAATTTTATGAGATTCGACCAGTGACCCACTGGTTGAACCAGTGACCCATTAACTCAGTATATTAACCGAGTCGATTACCGATCCAAGTTTAATAACTATGCTTTAAAGATATTAATTGCTTATACTTTTTCATTTATTTATTTTTTATTTTAAGTAATTAGGAGGATGCAATGATATTTTTTTTGTTATGCTTTAAAGATATTAATTGCTTAAAATTTTTCTTTTTTTTTTTGTTTTAAGTAATTAGGAAGATGCTACGAGGATTTGTGAAGAGATATAATATTACTCTACTTTAAAAAAATAAACAATTAAATGATTTTTTAGGTTTTTAAGATTTTAAATGTTTTACTTTTTTATTTGATACTTTATGTTTTCATTAATTATGAGGATATTAAGAAGATATAACATTACTCTTATTTAAGTATAGAGTAATGTTATATCCTCTTAACATTTTTTTAATTATTGAAAGCCAAAAACATTAAATAAGGCCCTGTTTGAGGTGATTTTTGATTTTATGTTTTGAAAATTTCAAAATTCAAATTTAGTTTCAGTTCTAAGTTTTGAGTTTCATTTTTTAGTTTTTTTTTTAACCAAGTCACTCTCTTTACCTTACCTCACCATGAATTCACCCAATATAAAAAAACATTGACACATAAAAATAATTCAGAATGACAATAAAACAATTAAGTCTAGAGAAAAAATTAAAAATACTTAAAAAATTAAAAATATATATAAAATTTGACAACAAAAATAAATATTATAAAAATAATAAAAATGATAATCAGAAGTAGTAGGATCAATCACGATAACAACAATAATAACAACAATAATAATAAAAATAATTATAATGCTTATATAAATATCCATCATACACATGTCTTAATCTAAACATAAATATAATAATAAAAATAATTATAATGTTTATATAAATATTCATTATACACATATCTTAATCTAAACAAAAATATAAATTTTCAGAGATTGAGAACAATATCTTTCTTCTACTCATCTGATAATGCCAAAAACATGTTCTTCCATAGAGGGTTTTCTTTCAGCATCTTTACTACTTTTGTAAAAGGAGCAATGCCTTCAAGTTTGTCAATGATGCTTAAACAAGTCATCAATTTCTTATTTGCTTCATTGTCTTATCCATCTACTTCCCCCGTAGCATTAGAAGATGACTCCACAACTTGGATGATGCTCATCTTCTTCAAAATATCAGTTTTTCTCAACCACGTCATCTTTAACCGTTTCATTCTCATTTGTCATATAATAAAGTTGTCTTTAAAATGTGAGCTATTTTTAAATCTAACAAACTAATTAACATGAAAGTATTCAATGGAATGAAAATTGTAGCACAAACATCATAAACCAACAAATAATTATAAAGCAAAAAGGTTAAACGAACAAATAATATTCCTAACTACTGCAGGATAAGCAATTTCACAATTTACTGAAAAATGCAAGAGAGGTTAATGAAACCACAATTATCAGAATTGATATTATTATCTCGTGAGTCATTTTACATTAATAGAATTAGAAACTAAAATTGATTGGCAAATGAAACTAAACTGTAACTATATTGTGAATCATTAACATCATTAGAAACCAACAAAATCAAAACCATAATTGTAACAACATCAACCTTGTTGAGAATGGGAGGGAGAAATGATGAGAATTGTCTATAAAGAAAATGAAAGGGTGAGAAAAAAATACAGCAAAGACAAAAAAAAATAGCCAGAGAAGAGAAGGGAGGAAAGAATGAGAGAAAATACTTTTACAAAAGCAAGAGAGTCAAGAACAGAAGAGTCACCAGCAATAAAGAAATGGTGAAGGGGCAAAAAGGGATGGTAAAGGCACGAGAGTGAGAACATGATTTTAAGATGAAAATTGAAACAAAAATCACAAAACTTATTTTTATAGTTTTGTGCCTTAGAAGAAATTTATTTTAAAATTAAGTAAAAAAATCAATTTGAACCCCATTTTACCCGAACACATTTCGTTGTTAAATTTAGCTTTTAAAACCAAAAACATGAAACTGACAACCACTCCGAACGGGGCCTAAAAAAGTAAAAGTATTTAATATCTTGAGAAATAAAAAATAAATTAATACTTTCCTTTTTAGATAATTAGGAGAATTATTAAGTTGATTGACTACGAAACTATAAGATTATTCTTATTTAAATTGAGAGTAATCCTATATTTCCCTAACACATTCTTCTAATTACTTAAAATAGAATGTATAATGAAAAAACAGAAGCATTTATTATTTTAAAAACTCAAAATACATTTAATAATTTATTTTTTTAATAATCAAGAGGATTATTAAGCTGATTTATTATGTGGATATAAAATTATTGTTAAATAATTTGTATTTGTTTACATGTATTTAATTTTAATTTAGTGATAACAAAGTTTTATAGTACATGGGACTCAAATTTTTTGTCACCTCTTTATGTTCTAAAAATGTTATTGTCAACTGATAGATTTTTTCTCTCTGAGTTTACAGTATTTTATTAAAGATATGAGACAGAAAATTTAAATCCTACTATATAATACTAGCTATAGATTGTTAAACTTTTTTTTATTATTAATAAAAAAATTTAATAACTACAATAATATAGACTCTTTTATTTATTATCGACATAATATTTTTATACAAATAGTAAATTAAATTTAAATTTTTGCATACTATCTTTAAAAGTAGGGTGTCAAAATGAGTTGTCTTAGAAGAAAAGCGTGTATTGAACTAAGAAAATCTCAGTCCAAATTAGTTATGGGCCGGCCTAGCCCATCTTAAAAATAGGCTGGCCCAACAAAGTGAAATTTTCTTCTTGTGTTATGTATTTAATTTTGTTATTATTTTTTCTTATCCTTGTTTGACTAGCTTCCTTTGGATAAAAACAAAAAAAAAAAACTTAATCAAATTTAGTGAATACATCTTGGTCTTTTTTTTTTCTTCATTTGTATATGATGTCTACATGTTCTAATTCCTTAAATTGATTAATTTATTGTTTAAGAGATACTTCATAAATATATCATAAATCATTTATATCGATAATAATGCAGTAAATCTTCATTACTAATGTTAATGTCACTTAATATAATCTATTATACTTATATTTAATTTGAGTATATTATTTTTGTGAGCTTGAATTGATATAAAAAATTATTTATCAATAACTTAGTATTATAAATAAAAAATTAAAAAAAAGAGATATGAAAAAATAAAAATTGAAGAGCTCGACTCATAGACTAACCCACAACTCGCATAGGGCCTAACTAACCCACATACATCGTAAATTGACTTAACCTAACTCAAAATTAGCTTGTGCCGAATTCACTTCATTAATTGGAAGTGCTGATACAGTGATGCAATTTGGAGCCCTTTTTAACCACTTGATGAGTCGTAGGCTCATCTGAGTTCATCCTACGCCAGTGCTGTGCATGACTGAGATATGTTCCACAGACGTAAGATGTCTATGTTGACATTTTCAAACTTCTGATGATGGGTGGAAATGACCCTAACCCAATAAAGATATCTATAAACTCCTGAATATTCCAATAAATATGATTAACAAGGAAAGTTAAAAAGGGAAACGTCATGACCCCTTAACAGTTAACACTATTCCTATCCTATATATGCTCACCAAGAAGGTTGAAAGTAAAAGAAAGAACTGAGAAAGCATAATGTTAGTGAAGGCAGAGAAAGCCATGCCTGTGAGAGGGGAAGAAGGGGTTGGTCTGAGAGGAACTATTCCCTTGAAGCAGCACTTTGTGCTTGTACATGGCATAGGTGGAGGAAGTTGGTGCTGGTACAAAATCCGGTGCCTTATGGAGAATTCCGGCTACAAGGTCTCGTGCATAGACCTCAAAAGTGCCGGAATTGATCAATCTGATGCTGATTCTGTTGTTTCTTTTGATGATTATAATAAACCTCTCATGGATTTCATGTTTGCTTTGCCGGAGGGTGAACAGGTATTGGTCCCCCTCTCATCATGTCTCTTTCTCCAGCTTATATTATATGGGAATTTGATCAACTAGAGTGGCTACACAAACTGACCGTATGAGTGATGTGCTTGCTATAGGTGATATTGGTGGGGCACAGCGCAGGAGGGTTGAGTATTACTCAGGCCTGTCACAAGTTTGCAAATAAGATCCGCTTAGCAGTGTATGTGGCAGGAACTATGCTCAAGTTGGGATACTGGACCGATGAAGATATAAAAGATGTGAGTCCTTTTCACTAAATCTGTTCTGTTTTCCCTGTTTCAATGTCTTATTCTCATTAATTAGTTTCTTAAAATTGAATTCAATCTGCCAAGCATGTTTCTTTATATATATATATATATAAAAAAGAAACTTAAGAATTAGTAGTATTTATACACAGGGTGAATCAGTGCTATGATAATTAACTGAGTTGCCAAGTATGAGCATAAACTTGGGGTGAGAGAATATGATCGTGATGTGTATTGGCTTCCATTGTTGCTCGGTGTCTGGAATCTCCAACTTTTCCAGCAAGGATGATGTTGATGCTCTGTTGAAATAATTGGTTGCCAACTGTCTTCACAAATAGATTAGTTCTTACTTCTTAGGCAACTCTGAGGCTCACTACCGTTATGCATGTACCTACTCTCACATTTTTCCTAAGATTAGTGCCATATACAAACAAACTAGCAGCTGTTCAGCCCTAGAGGAGTTTGTTTAGCAAAAAAGGATTTATTTATTTATTTTAAATGGGGAATTCTTTAGCTAATTATTAGAGTTATCAATTTAGTCAATTGCCTTTCTACGTACCTTACCTCTTTTTCACGCTCTGACAACAAACTAGTGTAATTTTATAATGGTCAATAAAATGGGTATGCGCGTTTTCACCTAATGCAATCTGACCCAGGGTGCATATGGTTTATACTATATAGAATTAGATTTTAATTCTGAAAAATGATGAAGAGGAATCTAACACTAACCCAATCAACTAAGAGTCTAGAATGTGTACGAACAAAGCTAATTTTCTTTATTCATAATCATTGTAGCAACTTCAATCTAATAAAGTTTCCTGTTTCCCCTTCCAACCGTGTCTAACTCTTATCATCAATAATTCTGTGCCATCTAATCCCCCACAAAATAGCAATCCTTGTATTAATCATTATAAGATCCTTGATAGCTTTGTTATCTTGTTTGGAGACAAGAAATTATCAAATCTCTTGCTTTCTTCCTTTTCCTCGACTAGAATGGTTGTCATCCGACAGCCCTGTCTGTTCCACAGGTCTACTCTGCCCTCCTGGGGTAATAGCTAATTTTCACTGTGTTCAATGTACACCTCCAATGATTGAAAAGCAACTAACAATTAATGAGCCTAATTTGCTAGCTTTGTATGACGGTAGAGTATCTAGCTTTTTGCGCCTCTCGTAAATAATAGATAATGAATTAATGATGATACTTAGAAAGTGTTTCTGTTTTGCATCAAGCAGGGGGTGCCTGACTTATCGGAGTATGGGGATGTGTACGAGCTAGGATTTGGACTGGGACAGGATAAGCCTCCAACCAGTGCTTTGGTGAAGAAAGAATTTCAACGCAAAATCATCTACCCTTTGAGTCCTCATGAGGTATATCTCTATAAGGCTGTTTAACCCTTTTTCACTTTCTCGGGTCATTTGGCTGTAGGGTACCCCACATGACATATACTTTGGTTTATCATCAATTTCATCCTCTGCTTTTGCCACTTGTAGGACCATTTTTGGCAATTTTCTTGGGAAAAGATGAAAACCCAAAAAATTCACTCAAATGAAAACTACTTTAGCAAATATTCTAGCCAGTGTTTGCATTGTAATTCACCCATGTGCACCACAATTCTCACCAGTCTTAGCAATGAATAGTAATGTGACGAATAGAAATGTTGATTATGACTCAGGATTCGACCTTGGCTGCCATGCTGCTGAGGCCTGGGCCATTGCTAGCATTGACCAGTGCACGATTCACAGAGGATGGTGAAGTGGAGAAGGTGCCGCGCGTGTACATGAGGACAACGCATGACAAGGTGGTGAAGCCAGAGCAACAGGAAGCCATGATAAAGAGGTGGCCACCATCTACTGTGTATGAACTGGACAGCGACCATAGCCCCTTCTTCTCTACCCCATTCGTCCTCTTTGGCTTGTTTGTAAAAGCTGCAGCTTTTGACGTTGGATGCAACTAGCACAGGGCAGAAGAGCACTCAGTTTATATATATATATATATATATATATATATATATATATATATATATATATATATAAAATCTTCTTTGCTCTCCAAAATATATGCTGTGAGAAATCAAGTTGCTAATTAATTTATCAAAAATATTGATTGTATTATAATCATCAATAATTTATCAATCATTATCCTATGAAATTCTCCGATAATATGTTTGGTATTGAAATGAGGAGTAAAAATAGAAAAGTAGAAATTAGTAAATATTTAAATATAATATAATTCTAAATACATTTTTATTTTTAATTTAATTTAAACCATAAGTAAATGTGTTTGTACTTTGACTATTCAAATTTGAATTTTAAACTAATATTTGTGAAAAATACTTCACTCAAATAGTCAAATGCACTAGCCTAATGCATAGACGCGCGCCCTTTAAATTGTGAGAAGAAGAAACATTTTAATGTTGATTAACGTATAGGAAGTGACCTAAAAGGCTAAAAGTAGCGCTTATGAAACAGCCTATAATTTATATTTTCCACATTATTGGAGACTATGAGCTAACTTCAAATTTGACACGTGAGATAGCAGTGCATATTTGCAATCCATGGAGTCACAATAGACTTTACTATCTAATTCAACTCATTTATATGGATCATCCTAATCGGAATTCTTAGGTTCATGGGAGGTGTCGGATTAGGAAGGATAATGATTCTGAGGAGTGTGATAAGTAGATTATTTGAAAATAAATTTAAGGTATAATTTTTATGAGTTTAATATTGATCCACTATTAGTGTAAAAAAAATTTACACTGTCATTTAATTATGTATTGCAATATCATCAAAGGAGTTTGACTATTATAACAGCTACATAAAAAATTTAACTATTTAATGATGTGCTAAAACATGATTGGACGAAAGTATAATTTTTTTTTATATTAACAGTAAATCAAAATTAAATCTAATTTTTATTGAGAAAAATATAATGTTAAAGTGAAAAGTAACCTAAGCAATTTAGCAATTAGCATCTTTCTGCTTTAGAAAAAAAAAATCTCATGTAGATAAAAATTCTGAATAAATTGAAATGATTGGCATCCAATTCGATAAATGCAGACAGCTTTTTTTATGTGTCCACTGATATGTGGATATAGGAGTGGGGATAAAATAAGGTGTTCTAAAATTGATAATTATGTTTTTTCTTTCTTTTTTTCTTTTTTTTAAAATCTAAATCAGGGTATCATTTTATCCAAAAGGTAAGACTAATCTCATGAAGTATAATTAGATACGTAAAATGTGAATTTTTTTCAACTGAGTTTTCTACATACACACCGTCCTAAAGATAAAATCCGCGACAAAATATTTAAGATGACTGAGCCTCTTACACTTACGCAACAAGTTGATGCTATTTTCCTTTTATCACATGTAGAAAAAGAAAGAAAAGAAAAGGAAAAACTATAGAATAAAATGGCAACAATGTCTCTAGGATTGCTTGCGTGTGTGTATATATATAGACACAAACACACACACACACGGGGAATGACAGCATGATGGATTTAGAGAGGGAATCTCACTCTCCATCCCTATCCTCATCAACTTTTGTTAAACGCCTCAAGCATGGGAAATAGAAGAGAACATATTCTTTGCTATACGCCACATGCACGAGAATTTATTTGTGACTAAAAATGATAGTTGATGCTTGCATAACCATTCTATTCACCAGTTTTACACAAACTATGAAGTTGACTTTGTTTCACTTAGAGAATATAAACGTGGAGATACTTAATTTCAGGAGTTACGATTTTGTACAAATTTGTGAGCGCTAAATTATACACATGTTGTGATTTTTTCTTTTTTGGTACAACTGAAAACAAAGGAAAAAAAGCAAAAACTAACGAATAAAAAAACACCCCCAAGGAGTTTGTGATTTGTTAACTAAATAGTGGAGAAATACACCGAATACATGTACGCAAAACCATGACAAAAGTAATTTTAGAGATAAAGAGGAAGAAAAAAAATGAGAAATTAAATTATTTTTTAATTATGTAATTACAGTTGTAATCTTGTAACATTAATGTATTTAATAAATCTTTAAGTCAAGAAATGAGGACAAAAACTACCTTAAGTTCTCTTAATTAATAGTTAAAATGAGTAATATAATTAACTAGCACAACATAACTAAATGCCATTACATGTGTTTTTTTTTTACAAATATAAGATATATTACATTAATTTCTATATTCATTTTAGGAAACTAAAATAACATACATTAAATCGTTAAATTAATAATATTATAACATCACAATTACCATGAAGTGGTATAGAATAACTATCAAAGTTAGCTACCACCAAGTGAGAAGAAACCATTGCGAGAGCACTGGAATTTACTCTGCCTAGATCATAGCCAATAGGAGATTACAGAGAATGTATACGAGTGGAATAAGGATATTGACATTGTATACCCCAAAAAAAAAAAGGATATTAACATTTACACACAGTAAATTTAAATTTATTTGAGTGCTGATGCTATGTTTCCTCAGCTATGGGCCCACTAGATCGAGAATCCATGTGGTATGTTGGCCATCGAGTGTGAGGGATGGGTCACCCTATGCAGGTATGCGCGGGCCTTGCTACGGTCCAAATCTCATTCACTGACATGCATATATTTTTAACCAAAAAATCAAAACATGAGGTAGATATCTTATGGATATTTTAGGTAATATATTAATGACCACTAAATAAATTAGAATTAATAAATCCAAGTCATTAAAAAATAATTCATAAAGTGAATCGGTTAGTCTGCATTTATATATTGTCAAATTAGATGGATAATGATTTGCTGTATAATTTTGACACCCCAAATATTCAATAACAACATATATAAAACTACTTGAACTTTGATTAAAAAAATTAGTGTAAAAATCTTGTACAAAGAAACTAATATAAAAAATAAAATAAAAAATATACAACTAACATTTATTGACACTTTCAAGGTGTAAACACCTAAATAGGAGAGGAAGATAGACGATACAAATGATCTAATAAAAGATTAAACCTTGAATATCATCATCACATCCCAATTTTAGAGACGGGAACCAATGCCAATCTTCTACATTTATCTTTTATTAATTCGGTTTTTTAAAACCGTAAAATGTAATTACTTCTTTGAAACAAATACTTCTTTGCATGGATATAAAGCAAGCCTTGAAGCAATGGAAATATTTCTTTGCATTGAGAAAGCAATAATGTCTTTTCATTGGCTCTTCAAGATACAACTTAGATACATTTATGTTGCTTTAACTGTTTCAAATTTTTTATTTAAAAAAAAAATAGGTAACATCTAATTTTGCTTTTGAGTATGCTGAGACACTAATGCACTATATGAAGAAGATAACGGAGTCAGTTACAAGACTTGGTTGCAAAATCAGCCACAGCAACTGTCTTCCTCTGAAGCTCTGACTTATCGGCCCCAACGAGTTTGTCTACTACTCGTCCATCTTTAAGAAAATAGAATGTCGGAGTTGCAGTAATATCCAACGAAGTACTTAACTCCTACATTCAACCAACAGACAACAAAACTTATTTGCCAAGAAATTAAATATGCTGCAAAAAGTTAGTGAGTAGGAAAAGTTACATAATTAGATCAAATCCTAGTGCCTACTCAAGCATACCAATCGTAAGCAGTGCTGATAACAAAAACTTTTTATCTTATAAAAGTAAAACACAGTTAATATAACTACCTTCTAAAAATCAGTTGCATTTGTTTGAAGTGGTAAAGGGCATGTAACTATGACAAAAAGGAAGTAAGAGACACCATAGGAAAATTAATAGTTTTCCAATCCATACTTTTATAATCATGGCATACTGCATTAGGAAACTTTTTTACTTACAGCAAGCTCATCGGCATCCACTGACAGAAACACAAGGCATGAATATTTCTTGGCGAGCTCTGAGTAGGTTGGTACTATATCTCTACAAGGATGAGACCAAGATGCACTAAAATTTGCTACAACCTGTTGAATATGTCCCCCAGCATCGATCCAAGAAAAAAAATGTTAAAAGAATGATAAACAAAAAATATTTTACCTATTAAAAATTATAACCAGAGATCAATACTTAATTATTTAGAATCTGACTATCTGACAGCAATTATGCCAGTTTTGCAATAAAAATTCGGAAAATGACCGAATAGTGCGGCTTGGAAAAAAAATAAGAATTTAATTTTTATCCACTGTCAGTGTAAAGTTTCTTTACACTGTCATCCAATCATGTGTTGCCAAATCATTAAAATAGTTAGACTTTCTAAGTAGTTGTTGTGATAATCAACTCTTTTACTGATTTGACAACACATGATTAGATGACAGTGTAAAAAAACTTTACACTGACAGTGGATAGAAATTAAACTCAAAAAATAATCATTTGATTCGTTTTGAAAATTAATTAAGTATTCAACTACATTAACTAATAATTTACATACGGTTAACCAATAATTTATCTTCATTTTAATACTTAATACGTGGTTAACCATATGTAAATTATTAATTAATGTAATTAACTACTTAGTTAATTTTCGAAACGAACTACATGGTCATTTTTTTTTCAAACCGCAATATTAGGTCATTTTCCCGTAAAAATTTAGCTTGAGCATCTTCAGCCACTCAGCTCACCGGTGAATTGAACTAAATGGAGTCCATAGGAAAAATATTCCAGTGGCAGTAATCTACAGGAATCAAGTAAGCACATGAATTAAAAGGCTTAATGAGAACTAGACAAGAGAAACACAACTTTCAAAGGAGAAAAATCTTAAGAGTCCATCATATAAGAAAATGCATGAACTAGTGAAGTAGAAAATGTAGAGACAATTTTTTCTCTCTGAATTGAAGATTTCATGGCATTATATTGACTTGAAAAACATTAATGTCATGCAATTTTAAGAATTGATGTCTTGTTACTCACTTGATACTTCAACTGAATTAAAGATTATTTTCTTATTAGTTCACATTTGGACAGCCAATTTCATAAAGAGCCCCTTCTAAAAATTAACGCCCAGAGATTGAGGAAGTCAAAAGCCATTCGCCTACACTAGGATTTTCCAATGCTCATGAAACAAACAAGACACATGTTGCTTAACATTTGGGGGGTAGCAGATAAGATTGATTTGACATCCAGCTGTTCAAAAGTCTTTCTGAGGTTCCCCCTAAGGTGAATTTGGACTGTGATACTTAAGGGAATTAATATAAATGATCTTTTGGAAACTCGTAGGCATCACAAGGCTATATCTCATGATGATTTTTCTTATGTGCTTTTGGAGTTCCGAGATAAATGACCTTTTTTTTTTTTTTGCATTTTGAAGTCGCTTGGCAGCTCTGGAATCAGGCATTTTTTAGGAGCAATGGATTTGTTCAGGATCCTTGGATCAATTTCCGTCGACTCATTTAAGAGGCTTCAGTAGCAAGAAGAGTAAAATTCTTTGGAATTCTGCTCTTTTTACAGGGTTATGGTGTTTATGAATAGAGCATAATGCCAAAGTTTATAGTCAGAAGTTTCCCCCCTCCTATCTTTTGTTGGACAGGGATAGCATTGTTTTCTTGGCATCCATGAGGTTGTCAGCATCATGGTTTATTTAGGGGTGTTTCTCTTACAGATTTACAAAAGGATTGGAGAGCTATTTTGAGCTGATGGACAATTTTTTCTTTGTTTTTTATTTTATTTTTTTGATTGTTCTAGGAGGATTTCTTATCCTCCTTTTTGCACTTCTTTACATCTCTTAATGATATTTTCCATAAATTAAAATAATATAAAGGTCTAAATTGAAGCAACTTCTGCATAAATCCCCCATAAGATTCTTCATTCTATATTAATTAAGCCTTACACTATAAACTTACAATCTTGCCATCCCGGCTGGCTTGTGCTAGCTTTGCTTCCCAACTCTGCATTGTAGTTACATGGTGCACATTTCTGGAGGAACACTGTACCTCATGATGATTCTGAACACTATCACTGCCACAGAACTGCAAGAATCATCAACTTTGAGATGGAGGTGATAGAATAACGAACTATATCTGGATATGTCAAGATTGCAATTAACTTATAACCGGAACAAATATAGATGTCAATTATTTTAGAATCTATTTTATTTCCAGAGTTGAACTTTACAAGTTGTTAATGCACATGATTCTATGGCTTGTAAGGCAATGCCTTTAAAGAAAGGGGCTCCAGTATATGCCTGCATATACATGCAAGATACAACTATGTGAATATATTACATTTTGGGAGGCATAATCATACCTTTACAAACTTCCTGTTAACAAATAACATCAGAGGAGGGAAGACAAAGAAAGAGAGAATTTCTTCAGATGATAGTTTGCTAGATAATTAGGCATTGTTGAAGTTGATAAGCAGAACTAGAGTAATAGCATATTAATAAGGATTGTCTATCTACCAGATTTAATGGATAGGAAAGAAATACAAACAATAGTTGCTTATGAAATTCTTAATATCTACCAAATAAGTGGTCAAATGTCTCTGCAGAACATTGTAGACATAATTCTTATGTTAGAATACCAGTATACCACTAGAAACTAGAGGGATCTCATAGCCACACTTGACTACAGTGAAGTCACACAAATAGCAATAAGAAGTTTCATAAAATGAACTCAAAAGAAGCAAAATGGCGATTGTGATAGCTGGAGGCTTATAATACCCATTACAGAAAATCTGGACTGCAAGTCTGGCATTTTATATTTAATTGTTAAAAAAAAGAGAATTTTGTAGCAGCTTACTTCAAAAAATGCATCTTCAATTTGGAAGAAAATATCTTCAGAATAGGGGGAATCCATAACCATTCATAAAGTTGGTCAAGATGGATGGGTATTTGGCATACTCATGAGTCAAGTGGATTGACTATTGACACAAGGTGTCACAAAAATCCAATTTCCAAATGAGCATGAATAATGAGATATGATGAGACAAGAAGAGTCATACATAAAAAATCTAGTACACTTAAAAGAGACATGCAGGAAATGGATACCAAAAGGGAACTGGTGTTCTGATAAACAACTTTGTGTTTTCTTGTTAGCTGAAAAACAGAAGAAAAAAAAGCCAAAAGCAAAATTTACCTTAGGCCAAAAACAGCAAATTGAGCATGCACAACTGGACTTTGGTACTGGTACCTTAGAGCAACAACAGCCCATTGAGCATTTACAATGGGACCTTGGTAATAAAATTATAGCAGGTCCCTGAGACAACACCTGTCAAGTAGCTCTATCAGACTCATGAATATCCAGAAATTGAACCTGCTTTAAACAGATGTTCATATTACTGAAGATTTTAGTATGTTATATGCATTGAATATTTTTTTTAAGAAAAACTCTTCAGCAAGGAAACAAGAAATGGTTGAGAGACCGAGGAGGCTTTGAAAAATAAGGGGAAAAAATCCTCAGTCAAACATTCTCTGGTCCAAACATCACACACCAAAGAACAGCTCAACAAGCTGGCAATATATATCAAGCGTATGTCCTTAAAGGATAGATTGCTTCAATGGGGATATAGTGATCAGGTGGAATTCGTACCTATTCTTGTCATTTAACCATGCAAAGAAGACAACATTTCCATAATCATAAAAACAGTTTTACAAGCAAAATTTGGGAAATTATTCTGTCAAAATGTCACTGTTGCTATAAACTGTTAGGAGGAGGTGTTTGGTACACTGGCATTTTCACTCAGGTATGACACATGCCCTGGAATGGGAATTTAAGATTTCCATGTTTGGTATGACAATAAAAAATCATTCAAAATACACAAATGATACCCAAGAATGTGGAGATACTGGACTGCCATACCCATACATCCTACATTCCAATGTTTTAATTAATATGAAGCGAGCAAATCAAACATAGGCGCACAAGATAATGGGTATTAATTACATACCATACCAGTATGAAAATACTGGCTTACCGAATGCCTCTTTAGGATTTAAAACTAAAGTGAATATAAGATACAGTCAAAGAAAATTCTTTGACTTCTTCAAAAATCACTCACTTGATACTGTTTTTTCTTACGTCGATCCTTTGAGGAGAAAGAAACTACTGCATCACCTGAACAAGTAGTATAGTAATCATGACTTGCAAAGTCTTGAACTTGCTGTCTTGATGTTTCATCTAGAAAGAAAACAGAAAAGAAAAACAACGATCGGTTCGGAAAATTAATTAGAAGAAAATTTTCTTAGCTTTCAGTTTCTCTGCATGCAGACGTGTGTTTAAATGTTAGTAGCACCTGAAAATTGGGACTTTTTTTTCTTGATAAAATTTTGTTATGAGCCTATAGCACGTTAAGGACATGAAATGTTTAATATATGCAAAATGATGAAATGAAGTTTGCATGTTATCTAGTGGCATACCCATGTTGCAACTGGTCTTCAAAACAATTTTCTGTCATGCATTGCATGGTTGGATGATGCCCACTGGAGATAACAAATACATCTCCTTTGCAGCAAAGGAGATGTATTTGTTATCTCCAGTGTGATTATTATTACCAAACACTGAAAAAGAGAAGTCCTTTGCAACCCAAAGTGAAAAAAATGACAAAGAAGAAGATGGTGACATAAGAAATTTCTCAAGTTGGAAGGATCAATTTAATCACCAAGGGAAAAGGGTAAGAAGGTTTACCTGTGAATTTGATCATGTATATAGTCATGGCCCCTTTCACATTCACAACTTCTTGTTGATTTGAAATGCTATTATTCTCAGCTCAGATTTGAACTACAAAACCCAGAATTTGATGAGAAGCTTAGAAAAGGAAGAGAATAGGAAAAATTGATGAATCAACAAGTAATGCCCTTGTTATGGGAATGGTCAATGGCAAAAAAGGCAAGGCACTTTTCTAACTCATTTTTATTTTTAAAATTGTTATTTTAATATTTTCATATTTTCCCCAAATTTAGTAATTTTTTATTTGTAATAAGATAATATAAATTATTAAAATTAAGAATGTGTGTTCTTTATAGTATACTCTAATTTTATGACTTTCTAAAATAGCAAGTGAAATGATAATAATTTTGTCATTATTTTTAAGAGTTAAAGATTGAATGATAAAGACACTACTAATTTTTCCATAATAATAAAAAAAAGACACTACTAGTTTGTTATTTTTAATGAAGTGTAACTATATATATAGCTTTATGCAAATCCAGATGTAAATTTAATTGTGCAAAAAACCGTAAGCTTTTATTTTATTTTTTTATTGTTTGTACATGTATCGCCTATAATTGATTGAAAAAAATGATAAGGAGCAAGATGCACTAATATCGGGACTTAATCCCATTGTTAGGAGGGGAGGTTGTATCATTCAGCTATGATTTATCTCTGAGAGAGATGCTTAAAGACCAAACTATTGGGACTTAATCCTCTTTGCTATTTGTGTCTTTGTTTAGCAAATCATTGATTTGGGCATATCTAGTGAGAGTACTATTTTATTATGAGAAATGAGAATAATAGATCTTAATTATTGGATCATCTATGTATGGTTAAGATTAGAAGTTACTTAAATGTGCCACTTAAAAAAGTCACATGACTTTATATTATAATCTTGACCATACATAAATGATCTAATGATAAATATTTATTCATTTCACTAAATCAATCTTCTCACTAAATATGTCCTGTCGTTTCTCATACTCCAAATTTTGTGAAGTTTAGAGAGAGAGAGTCAGTGCACAAATTAATATGGACTGATATTTGGAAGGTCCATTACAAATGAGCTAATCTGTAACATGGATCTCATCCTGTGTTATGTTTAAGGTGGAGGTTTAAAGGGTGAGATTAGTGGCAGCATTGCCCCTCATGGGATGGTTGGGCTTTCTTGGGTCTAAGAAAGTTTATGCCATGGTGGGTTTGGACTTTGGAGTTGTAAAAATCAAAAGCAACACAATCCATCGAGGTTTGTTTTTATCCTAGACTGGAAACCACCTTTGCTCTCCATTGCTACAAACTTGTTGAGAGTGGGAGCTTAAGAGAGAAAAAAGGAAACCCAACCAATTGAATTTATGTGCTTGAATTTCAAGAAATAATGATTTATTGCTGAGTTTAGAAGGTCATGCTTGACCATGGTTAAGATAATGGAAATTACTCGGTTACCCTTTATATATATATATATTGATACTCTCATTAATTATCAAATATTTTATTGATCAGTAGTTATATTTAATGGATTTTAAATAGTTATTGTAAAAACTAGCAACTAACTTGATATTTAACAACTTTGCTTAAAAAAATAACTCCTACATTTCTTAATCCAAAAAAAAAAATCTCATACAATTTATTGGCTTAATTCTGATATTGATTGAAAAAATTTAAGCTATCCTATTAAAGTCTGTTTTATTTTTTAAAATAAAATGACAGATTTAGATGCTTTAAAACGAGGGATACATTTCAGATAATAAAATATAAACGATAAAGAAAATCAAGGAAATGGAATCTTATATATTTATGATCTGATATATATGTGATTGTATTTTATAAAAAATTTAAATTATTAATTTTTCATTAACGATTATTAATTTTGTACTTCACTATCTTCCTCACTTTAAAAGATCCAAATTCATAAATGAATATATATATTTTAACTCGAAAAAACATTCATTCATGAGTAGAAGTCTGATGCAGAGCCTCCCAGAGTTTCTTTATTATTTCTGTCATGGATCCTTTTCACTGCGTATATATATTATAATAAATAATAAATAATAAATAGAATTTACTCTATTAATTTTTCGATCTATCCTATGCCACTATCACTTATATTTCATTAAGTGAAAATCTATCACTTTCCTCACCTCTTTGAAAAATCTTTCAAATAAGGAAAAGTTTTAATTTATTATTTGAAAAAGAGTAAATATCTAATTTAATCATCTAAAGATACATGAAATATCAATTTGATCCTCAAAATATTTTTAACATCAAATTTATCTTTTTGGAGGGACCGATTTGATGTAAAAATATATATTAAAAGATCAATTTGATGTAAAAAATTAATATTGAAAGACTATTTTAATGTTAAAAATGATTAGAGGATCAAACAAATATCCTGTATATCTTTAGAGAACTAATTTAAATATTTACTCTTAAAAAAAATTATTCTTTCATGTCAATACACATACAAACTATATTCCATTTAAGTGCCTAATGTGACGTGACATCTTTTTTTAATTTTAAATTACATTCAGATAAATACTCTTGATAATAGAATAACAACAACAAAAAAAATATAATCATTATGTTAATGTTTTAGTTACTTCAATCTTTTTAATAAGAAGAATACTTATTCGAAAGAGAATTTTGTTTTTCAAAAAAATACGAGCACTAAAAAATAACTTTTCTCATAATCTCCTCTCAAACTCCATTAAAAAATAGTTTTTTTTTATCAAAGAAAGTTAGAATAAATTAGTTTTGTATGAAAATCCAAGCCACTAGTTTAAGTGGATTCAGTATGAATTCAATGTAAATTTAGTTAAATTTATATGTTAATATATATGTAGGTATGTAACTAATATGCATAAAGTAATATGAGAACAGATAAGTCAAAGGATCAACCGATCAAGCTATATTTATTATTGAAGGGAAAAGAAAATGTTGGTTAATGGGGCTCTTTGGTCTGCATAATGAAACTTTAATTATTCTCATTGACATTTAGCCAAAAGTTTCAAAAGGTAATAAATAGGGTGAAACATGAAAACAATTTTATGGCCAACATGAATAAAAACATTAGTTATTTTACAAGGAAATATGCTTATTGCTTGAGGAGAGAATATCAGGAAAGCCTAGCTAGATATCTATTGATATGTATCCAACATTGTCTCCTAGAACTTTCCCTCTCAATTGCAGTTGTCAGGCAAACAGTTATGGTGTTTGCACATTAGACTCGGACTCAGAGGATGGCCTGTTCTTCAACTCAGGGTGCTTAATTTCCTCTATCATTCTAACAGCTTCATCCATTCTGGGCCTCATATCTGGCACCTTTGCTACACAAGCCAATGCAATCTGAAGCATCTGTACCATTTCCTCTTCAACATATTGGCCTCTCAGCAGCTCCTCATCAAAGACTTCAGCTGTCCATTCCTCTCGAACAACAGACCTTACCCACCTTGGAAGATCAACCACATCATCATACCCAGGATATCTCAGTGGGGTTTTGCCTGTCAGCATTTCAAGAAGAAGCACACCAAAGCTGTAAACATCAGACTTCTGGGTGATCTTCCGGGAATCAGTCACTTCTGGAGCGCGATAGCCATTGGCTCTAGACATGGTTGCTGGGGTATTCATCAGAGGAGTCAATCCAACATCAGAGATGCAACTATCAAGTTCTTGGGTTATGAGCACATTGGAAGACTTGATGTTGCCATGCGTAAATTTTGGACCCCCCTCGGAGTGAATGAAAGCAATTCCCTTGGCAGCTCCAAGTGAAATCTTCACTCTGGAATCCCAGTCTAATGGAGTTCTTAGTGCACCCCTGTTTCCTATTGTTGTTTGGGATAGAAGAATAAGGCAAAGATATAGTATTATTACAATTGACAATAGTAAAAACATGTGACAGTAAGTTCCATGAGTTACTTCTGCAAGTAATTAAACAGAGAGAGGGTTCTTTCAAGGAGTTAAAAGCTTAATTTTGCAAATGTTCAACGTGATTACTAGCAATCTAGCTGTAAGGCTGCATACATAAGCATGCATTGAACTAGCACTTGGATTTCCAGAGTCAAAGCTTTTATAATCTTTTTTTTGTTTTGGGTAATCTGAAAAGTCAATGCACACAGTAGTCTGCAAGCTACAATATCATTATACCGGCATGATTTAATCGCTTAATATCTAACCACATTAGCATAAAATCACTGATTACATTGTGGACCTAAGTCACATAATGCCAATGGTGTTGCATGTGATCCTAGTTATAACTACGGAGGAACATAACTATACTTTCCATGTCAGTTCCACTTCCTATTTGAATTTGGTGATTGACTCTGACTTTAGTTGATTTATCACAGTTTAATTAAAACTCAAGGCCCATGTAGAAATCATAATTCATACTACTTTTGAACAAACCGAGCACAGTTTTGCCATGACAACAAGTCATTGAACAATGGGTTATCGTAGAACGTACCATGCAACAAGAAAAACAAGTTGCCGCCTGGCATGTAGTTGTAAACTAGAAGCTTCTCATCTTTGGAATAGTAATAAGCTCGAAGGGGCATGACATTGGGGTGCCGTCCCATTCTCCCCACAATCTCCATCTGCTGCTCAAACTCCTTCTTTCCAACCACAACTTCCCTCAACCTTTTAACTACCACTGTTGTTCCCTCCTCCAAAACAGCCTTGTATGCTGTTCCATAGCTCCCTTTTCCAAGAACTTCAGCGGAAGCCTTTAACAAGTCCTCAAGGTCAAAGCTATAAGAGCAACCTTCAAAGAAAAACAGCTTGTTCTTTTCAGCCTCTTGCACCCCACTCCCAAAACTTTTTGAAATCTCAGCCTTTCCAGCACAAGACGCCTTTCCTTTCAGTATACCACTGCTTTTACTGTTTTTCCTCTTCAAACAGCATATCGAGATCACTAAAACTAGGAGAGAGAGGAACGCACAGCCCCCAATGACTAGAGCAAGTATAGTAGCTAGGCCAAAGCTTTTCTTATGGCTGGTAGCTTTTTGATTTTGGGTAGTTGCTGGAGATAGTGGCTGATAAACAGGGGAAGGAGATGGAGAATGGGAGATTGCAGAGCAATGATTGAGAGGAGGCCCACATAAGAGAGAGTTCCCAACAAAAGAAGTATAAGGGAATTTCTTGATGGAATTTGGAATTGAGCCATTCAAGTTATTATAGCTCAAATTCAAATATTTGAGCCTTGGAAGGTTGAAGTCAGGGATAGCTCCAGATATGGAATTATTTTGGAGATACAACCAGATGAGTCGTCTCAGATTCTGAAGTGCAGGTGGGATACTTCCAGAGAAGGAGTTAAAGGAAATATCCAATGCAATGAGTTTAGGGGAGACAGAGGAAGGAATTAGACCCGAGAAGTTATTGTGCTGCAGGTGTACAAATTGGAGTGAAGGAATGGAGAGGATGTTAGAAGGAATATTTCCTCTAAGGCCATTGGAATGAAGGCTCAGGACCCTAAGAGCATCTAGTTTTCCTATGCTGTTCTCTGGAATGGACCCCGTTAGTCCAATTCCTGGAAGATGGATGCCAATTACACGAGTTCCATTTGAGTTGCAAGTCACACCAACCCATGAGGTGCAAATTAAAGCAGAGTCATTCCAGTTGAGCCTTGGGGCATGTGGGACAATAGAAGCAAACTCCAAGAGAGCTTGTCTGTCAGAGTTCAAGTCAGCTACAATCAAGCCAAAGAGAGACAGTATGAAGCTTAGCAGAACAAGTGCAACAATAGAGAACTGCAACTTCATGGGTGCTTGTTTGGTGGGAAATCGAGGCAAGTGGAAGTTCCAAGTTCTGACCTTAACTGTGCTTCATCCTTTCCTGGTTTGGCTTTGGAAATTAAGGCAAATTGTTAGCTGGTCGTATAGATAGGAAAGTAGAAAATGTTCAAACTTAAAATTCACTATTTTTTATTCATAGAAATGGAATCATTTGGGGTAGCATGAACCTAATCTAACATCAGTTATATTTTCAATTCTGAAAGTGAAGCAGAATTCAAACAGAAAGTAATGGTTTTGATTAGTTTACAGGATGAAAGGGATAGGAAGAACAGACAGTGGATTTAGAAATTGTACAGAAATGAATTCAAATAATTTGAACAAACTCCTTACTCTGAAAATTTGAATTTTAGTACGAAAATGTTTCTGTTGATGCAGAAAACATCACTTATTGCAGCTTTGCAGAACCAAAAAGAATGTTAAGACAGTCTTATAAATGCTTACCATTAAGCAGGTTTTGAAGTAGGGAAAGAGACTTCCTTCTTTCAGATGCATCAGTTGAGGCATGTTCATTCTTTCAATACTTGAGGTGTTATACTGACTCTTGGAACTTTAAAAAGAAAAAGTAAAAAGCCAAAGGCTTGCCTGTGAACTTTAAATAATGGGGGACTAAAGTGCACTTTTCACTGGGAATAAAGAAATTCTCTCATAAAATCGGTGCTTATATGTTTCAGAAACAACCAAGAAGGGAGAGGAATAAAAGCATTATGAATATGATAATTGAGAATCCAAGAAAAAATAGAACTAAAAAAGAAAAAGCTAAAGTTTGATTCTCCTTTGTACTTAATAAAGAAAAAGCATTCTTTGCAAAAAGTAGCCTGCATTCTCCTAATTTAAAAAAGATCAATATAAATCATTGGTGTTGATTTCTCATTTTCGCCACCTTATCTGGTCAGTGAATACTCCATAAAGGTCATCTTGAAGTACTGAAAACTATTTTTCTTAGGAACCAGATTTAGACACGTACGGGAACATAGGATAATTAAAGGGATGCAGATGGGTCAAGTATTGCACTAAAGAACTCAAAGCAAGCATACCATCAACATTTCAACAAAAACAACTTGCTGATTCCTCCATTGAAGACAAGCAAAATAAAAGATTTGTCCATCATCCCACTTAGGGAATACATTAAGAATAATAAACAAAGTCATGAGAGAAGGAATTGGAAGACGTAGCAGATCATACTAGAATAATTCTCCAATTGCAAGCCAAGATATATATGCAGATCTATGAAGAAGAGGGATAAAAACTTCATAGGGATCAGGATCCAAGAACAATTATGATGACTCAAAACTATGAGCAGCAGAGGCGGGAAATGGACAAGCTTCCTAAGAAATGTCTTATTTTCCAATCTTTAATCATGGATAATGTTAAGTGTTAAGTTAGGGACTGCAAGTATTCAGATTGGAATTTAAAGGAAGTGAGAGATATTACCTTGGCATGGAATTCAGTTTCAGGACACCAAGAACACTTCATACTGTGAAGCATCACTGCACAAAAATGAGTAGGGGATATCATCGAGGTCAAGAAGAAAGCAAGTATTATAAAGCACAATATCCCACATTTTCCATGAAATGGAGCGCAGTAGGACTTAACTTTTTGTGCATTCAACAATTGTATGACATGAAACTTTGGAATTAAGGGAGAGGTTAATTTCTCTGAAAGTTACTTACTGCTACTCAGCACCGTTGGAGTTGGTGGCATCAGACTTGATTACAGTTTTACCAGTAATAAGAATCTGATTTATTCTCTTGTCAACAGGTTCACACACAGCGAAAAAGAGAGGGTCAGCTGAATATCTCTTGATGAAAGAACCAAAAGCCACTTTCCTACTTAACTAAAATGGCAGCAATAATGAGGGTGTTTACCAATAAAGCCTTTTATCTAACTAAGTAGTACCCTTACATTAATGCCCACCTGTTGATGTTGAAAATAGCCCAACACAAAAGGAACAATGCATGGGTTGCGTAGGTCTAACCGTATGAAAGAAGTACTCAGAGTACAGGAGCATAAATGAGGATTTTCTGACACGTCTTTGAGATGACTACTGAGGGACCGTATAGAGTACTAACTAACCCATTACCCCATGATTATTACATTCAATAAGACATAGATTTTAACTCTTCTTGAACTCCAACTCCCTCAGTTATAGGGGACAATTTTTTTGGCAAGGGATATGAGCCAGTACTCTTTGTCAAAACTTACATGAATGACGCTTCTGTACTGCCCAAATGGTTATGATGGGGTTGGAAACCTTCTGTGAAAGAGTAATTAAAGATTCAAAAAGAGAAAAATGATTGACATAATTGCATCTTTTGAATTCATATTCAACATCAAAATCCATCATAATGGTCCCCGTGAGGATTAAAATGAGAGGTCACATGGTGGGCACCAACACCAACTTCTACTCATATCTTAGTAGACCATAATCTGGTATTATTAATGAAGGGATGAGCTCATAAACGGCCTGTGTTAACTTGTTATCAAAATCTATTACAGTTCATTGGCTAATTATTTTGATGCTTACTTGGTTGTCATCTTCCAAACTGTTTGCTATTGTGGTTCGACTACAGAGGAATAAGAAGATGACGACCAGTCATGAACTACAAGTTGGAGAAGGGCGTTGAACGGAAACTAAACATATAAAATTGGCACATATTGGCTAGGTTTCTGAGAGGGACTAGACCATAATGGGGCCAACCGTGTAATGAGTTACCCATAAAAGCACGAAGAAGGTAGTTGGCTGATACAGAACCATTTGAAATCCTTCCTCCCTTCCTCACTTATGTCATTGCTATTGGCTAGGTGAGCTGTCATTCATAACTCATCATGTCAACATTAACCATCATCGACACTTTCTCTATTTGGATAAATATCTGCTAGATTCTGCATCCAAACATGGGTATCACAGTGGGGCAAAAAATTGAAAAATAGTGCAGTAGTTTCACATTGTATGTATGAAATATTAATGTTGATATTGCGGAATGGTTTTTCTCGTAGCTTATCCTATGGAAAAGTACACCTCTCAAAAAGTTTTTCTCATAATGAAATGCATTTCAAGTCTTGTGCAAGTGAGAAAATTAAACCAATTTAACTCATAATTATTTATTTTGTTATGCTACGAAAAATTAATTTAACCAATCAGACCCTAATGGTCTATTGGGCATTCACCCATGCTTATTGCTTAACCCTGATAGGAAATTCTTGAGACACTGTTATATGCACATTCAAAGACCAATAATTTTAAAACCGAAAGTTCAAGGGACGTATGCATCAACAGAAAGTTCAAGGGGCTCTTACAAAACATGAAGTCACTTTCACATACAGCTATGAAACAAGTGCCTCATTAATATCACAAGCCAACTTAAGTTCAGCAGTCATTTTTTTACTTCTATTCCAGACACGGCGTAGATGTACGGGATCTTTGAAGCAGTTACATAGTGACAGTGGATCTCTTAAATCCTTCAGTTCCTAACAAAGGTGGCATTCAATGTCCGTATGTCAGTCTATGTGTCTACATCGCTTCCATTTGATTATTCTCTTTCCCAAAATATAATATGAAAAAAGGAAAACAAAAAACAAAAAAGAACCGTCACCTTCCTCACGGGAGAGTCAGAGGTACCTGCTGTTTTCTGTTTGCCAGTTGCCAGCAAACAACAGTAATTATTATTTTCTCTATAATTTCATCATTAGACTTGTAATAGGGAGGCACCAACCAGGGACACTGGATCCTTTGGTGATTGGAGGAAAGTGGAATAACACTAGTTTCAACTTACTTTCCACGGTAAGGGAGCAGGGGGTCAAAATTACGTCCCTGAAATGACATCCAACAATGGCAGATAGTAACCATATTATAGACAAGGATAATACACTTGTGATAAGGGAACATCGAAACCAACAAACGCTTAGTCCTTTGATATGCATGTTGGTCCATGTAAGCTTTATTTTCTCAACTTTAGTTAGATAAAATTTGCCATTTAAGGTGCTGAAAACCTTGGAAAAACTCAAACTGATACAAAATAACTGTGTTCTAAATCACATCCCTTCAACAGAGATAATCAACGCCTCAGCATTCTTCAAACAACTCCTGTAATCAACAAGAGAAGAAATCGGAAGAGAAACACCTCGAACGACTATTACTAGGTGCCACTATTTTCAAGCTTTTCCATTTCTTCACGGTGTTTTCTTTCAGCCTCCTGACGTTCTCTTTCAGCATCCTCCTCTTCCTCAATCTCATCAAGATCATCAAATTCCTTGGTTGCTGCCATTGCTTTCACTACAGGATCTCTTAGCTCAGATATCAGCCCCCCACCAACTCTGTACTCTTCTTCATCCCCAATCAGATACAACCGTTGGTCAGGGCCAGAAGCCATGGGAATATCAATGGCCAACAACCTCATATCATACTGCACATGAAGATAACATCAAAGGCTAAGTAAGCAAATCCCAAATCATCAATTATCCCTCTGCATTTTACATTTCTTTTTCTCTTGGAATTCTTGCTTATAATAATAATAATAATAATAGTTTTGTTAAACAGAAAACAAACAAAATATCAATATGCTGATATCTTGCTAGTATCAGGATAAGGGAAGGGCAACAAAAATAAGCAGTTACACACAGGGATGAAGCCAGAAACCAATCTTAAGGGAAGCCAAAGTTGAACATTGTAAAATGTTATATACCCTTTTAAATTTTATTTACAAAATTAATTTAACCACTTGATAAATTAGTAGATAGGTTTTATTCGTCTTTAATAACTACTAACATCACTTCAAAGAAAACTACTATCATAATTAAAAAAAAACAAATAATAACATTTCAAAGATATAAACTAGTTGATTTATTTAAGTTTTTCTATTTGAATTGAAGATAAGTACTAAAATAGTAATGATATATCTTTACTATATTAAAAAATAGACATTGTACCTATTAATGGGCTCATAAGGTCAAGGGGGGCCATCCCCCATGTGACCCTAATGTAGGACCGCCCCTGGTTACATACTTAGCAGATGACAAATGTGAGAGAGAGACTTTCGTATTTAGAAAGATATCAATCATGAAGAAGATCTAAACCCCTTCATAATGCAAAATAGGAAAAGGCAAAATAATAGCACAAAAATCCTCAAGTAGAAACCACATGCCTCGCTGGATGCTCAAACAGGGACTTTTTTTGGAAAGGGGGGGGGGGGGGGGTTGCAAAAGTCCATTCTAAACTATGAGCACCCCCATTACCGGCCCATCACCTGCCTTTTTCTATATGAACAGAGCAGCTAATTGAGCTCTTCAATTCCAGTTAATATTTTCAGGGCAAGCAATATATCATACATCAGAAATGCAAAGAGAAACGAGGAATATAGATGTGAGTCCAAGGAACACAAACAACACTTTGATTTAGTGTTTTTATCCTGAGGATCAGATTTGGTATCAACTATAAATCTACCAAAACCTCTTCTAAAGTAACTTGGGGGATGTTGCTGGAGACGAGAGCCCATGTTATTTACACATAATGTTAGCCCAAGGTTTCTAAAATGGTTAATCTTTAATGATGATCCCAAACATAATTCTAGTATATAATGTTGTATGCTTGTACTTCATCAAAGCTGGAAAGTAGCATTGCAAATTTATCAAAGAAAACATGAAATCTCAAGTTACAAAGAAAGTATTTCAAATAGCTCTCAAGTTACAGAGTCTCCATGTACTGCACAATGAGCCAACTCATACTAAAGATAAGAAGACTTATTTAAAAAAATATCCTAATACCCAAATATAATTTAATAACATACCCATAATCAATATTCAACATTCTAACTCCATAACAATGCAAACAAAAGTAATATAGTAAAAAACAAACTCAATACTTGACCCAACTGTTATATTATACTCAGACCAGTACTTACAGTATTTTGTGGTTTAACAAAACAAAACAAAACATAAAATTAGCTTCATAAACTCAATACATATCGCAGAACAGAGGTAACTCAACCCCGGTACCCAATAAAATCAATCAAAATTTTGCTTTTTGAGGCCAAAACCATGTGCAAATCCAGACTTGTAAACTCATTGGTAGAATCGAGAGTTTACTGATTCTATAAGAGTTTACTTGAACTCGTACAAGTTTGACAAAACGAAAGTTTACATGTGATTTGACTCGTGTTTGTATCCTAGGTAGGATCGTAAACTCATAAAAGTTTAAGAGTTAACTCAAGAGTTTGACAACCATGCTTATGATTAAGATAAACTTACTCAAACCAGTCAACTACTTCATAATTGAGGAATACATTGATGAGTTGTCTCATGAATGAATATGAACTTGCTTATGTCAAGAACGCAGAACACTTTGTTTTGCATTTCAAATTTCAAAATGACTAGTGGATGATTCCACAATGATGATAACGCTCTGCATATCCTCTACAACGGTTAGAAGAATACTAGCATGCACTGAAAAAGCAATGGGTCATTTTGCAACTGCAAAGAAAAGACGTTCATGTCCAAATACAAACAAGAATCTTTCTAATAAAGCAAGGCCAATATTGCAACGTTCAAATTTCCTACTTGCCTACTTATATCCATCATTTCGAGAGGAACCAAGAAGAGAAGAAAAAAATATAAAGAATCATTTGAGCTTTTCTCTACGAATCATCTTGTAAATTTGTGTTAAGGTATCTTTGTATATCCAACTCCTTGTTAGAGAGTTTTTCTATGTTATCTTGTCAAGCCTAGTGAGGGTGTGTCGTTTCATTGCTTGGAGAGGCCAAGGCTAATAAAAAATACTCGGTTCTAACTTTAACAGGTTAGGGTGGATCAAAACTACATGTTATATATAGCTTGGAGAGGCTAGGGTCGATCAAAGAACACTTGGTTGATAGTAGAAAATCTCAAGGAGACTGGGGACTAGAAGTACGTTCCACTTTAGGGCCAAACTAATATAAATTTGTATCCAAGCTCTTACTAACCCTTCTCTTTACATTATCTTGCTTGATAGCAAGCCTATTTCTGCTGTGTTTGTTTTCTGATTTCTGATTCTATACTGCAAAAAGCTTGCTCATCATTTTCATAAGCTATCTCATCTCTGCACCAATTTTGTATGAGTTTGATTTTGCATAAACCCCCCCATCTGAAGTCCTCGTTCACCATCACACAAAAATTCCTAGGGAATATCTTGAGAATGTATTCAGGTCCAAAGAATAAGATGACACCTTCAGCAACCAATTTTAGATTAGTACCAAACCCACTGTTTTTATTCATTCCAACAGATTCAACCCAAATGAGGATTTGATACTTACAAAACTAACCACATAATTATAGATGTTTAATTTAATATTATACCATGAAAATGTAGTAGATATGTCAAGCACAGATCAACAGAAACATGGCATCAATACTTTTGTAGTAGGATAAGTGATATATTTCAAAACAATCAAACAATCCATTGAAACAACACATCATTCATTACTTTTGAACTCTTTTTTTAAAGTAATTTCAAAATAGAAATCTAGTTGCAGTTGCCTCTTTCAACTTCCCCTCAAAAGCTTTTAAACTTATGCTCTATCACTTAGATACATCCTGATATATGCCTACCAAAAAACAAATGGAGCATACAACTCACATTTACAGCCCAAAATGGCCTACATCGTGATATTTATAGCAATATCTAACTCAAGACAGCATATTACTTCTCAGATCTGGGTGATTTGATGAACTCCATGTTCCTCTCTTTTTCCCCCTCTCAATCTTTCTGCAAGCAACGTAGCTTCAGGCTTAGAGCATGCTTTATTTTCTCTTCAGTAACAAATCCATTCCTTATTTCATGACTTCATCCTAATTAAAGTATTGGAGAACCAATCCCCAAAGCTTCTTTGCACAGCCAGCCTCTTATCCTGATCCTACCTTACGTAAAGCAAGTTGCTAGCCACCAATCATCCTACTGCTATGTTCACTAAAGCATATATTGAAGGGAGAGAAACGCACCTAAATACACATGCATCTCTTCCAGTGTGTACTTATGTAAAAGGACCCCTCGTATACAGTAGCACACAGCCACACACCAAAATTAATCTACAAATTTACAACAACAAAAAAATGTCTAAAAATGTTTGCAACTGTGCTTCTATGCACACAATCAAAGCAAGATATTTTATATGCTTTTATTTGGTTGCATATATAGAATCTTGGGAAGTTTATCATCGGCATTCATATACTGCACACAATCTGATGTGGTTATTTTAAGAGGACAAAATTTTGAATTGATATATCACACTGGTGAAGGTGGAACTACCAATCAGCAGATATGAATTTTTCAAAGAAAACAATCTTGGGGCTAACAAATCTCAGACATGGAACAACAAAATGTACTAAATCTCAAAGACATGTGATAGGAATCCTTAACAGAAATAGCAAAAACAGAGTAGAACGATCAAGAATGGGTATGAACACCCTTCTGTATTGCATGAAAAGAATCGAAGAATCAAGATGCAAGGGGCACTCCCCTTCTCACTGAGCCATCTCAGTCGAAAGAATTCATTAATCATCCAAAAGTGCTTGCTTTCCGAATAGAAAGCTTATTTATAGGCTAGTTAAACAGTAACTGCCTTCTAACTACTTGCTGACTCATCACTAACTGAATTGTTCTTTATTACAATTAGAGGTCCCTAGCTTCCCTAGCTTCTTTCTATAGTAGACCCTCATGATCTGATTTTTCTCCGCTGAGGTTTCAGCCTGCCTAACAATGCCACCCTCTCCGGAAACAACCTTGTCCCCAAGGTTGAACTCTGGGAATTGGCCTCGGATGGTAGAGAGGTCTTCCCAGGTAGCTTCTTCTGCTGTTTTGCCTTGCCAGTGAATCAATACTTGTGTTGTCGGAGCTCCTTCATGATTAACCACCCGTTGACCCAAAACACACAGTGGGGTATAGAGTATGGGCTCCCCTTGTAAGTCTATCGGAATCTCGGCCTCAACTGGTTTCGTCCCCACGGCTCGCTTAAGTTGAGACACGTGAAAAACTGGGTGAATGCGGGCATGATCCGGGAGTTGGAGCTTAAAAGCTACTGCCCCAACTTGTTTAAGTACCAAATAAGGGCCATAGTAACGTGCTGTCAGTTTAGGATGCAACTTAGTAGGCATGGAGACCTGTCTATGGGGTCGAATTTTTAAGTAAACCCAATCTCCTGGCTGGATAGTGGCTAGTTTACGATGTGCATTGGCATACTTGGACATCTGATCTTGAGCACGAGTTAAATGGTATTTTAGCTGTTTGAGCGCTTCATCTCGATCCATCAGATCTTGGGCCACCGCCTCAACTAATGTTTCCCCCGGTACAAATCGGGCGAGGGATGGAGGAGGTCTGCCATATACAACCTCGAATGGGGTACATTTCGCTGCACTCTGGTAACTGGTATTGTACCAGTATTCTGCCCATGGCAGAAATTCTGCCCAAGCCTTTGGTTGTTCAGAAATGAAACATCTCAGATATGTCTCCAAGGTGCGATTCAAAACCTCTGTTTGCCCATCAGATTCAGGGTGATATGCAGTACTCATTCTGAGCACAGTCCCCTGCAGTCTGAAAATTTCTTGCCAAAATTGACTCAGGAAAGTGGGATCTCTGTCACTGACAATAGAGGTAGGTACTCCATGAAGTCTCACTACTTCCCTTACAAATACCTCTGCAATAGACCTCGCTGAATACGGGTGTTTGATCAGAATAAAATGCCCATATTTGCTCAATCTATCAACCACCACCAAAACAGCATCAAATCCCTTGGATTTGGGGAGTCCCATCACAAAGTCCATACTGATTTCTTCCCAAATTGCATTGGGAATAGGTAATGGCTGAAGCAAGCCGGATGGCGACGCTGCCTGATATTTGCTGCGCTGGCAGATGTGACAACTGGCCACAAAAGCCGAAATCGTTCCTTTCATACCTACCCAGTGGAGGGATTGGGCAATTCTCCTGTATGTTCTATAAATTCCTGAGTGGCCGCCAGTGGGGGATGTATGAAATTCCTGGAGCAACTTGGGAATCCAGGTCGAAGAAGCGGCTAACTCTAACCTGCCCTTGTCATATAACCGATCATGCTCCAAGGTGTAATAAAGGTGGGAGTTAGGGTCCTGTTTCAATGCTGCAATTATTTTGGACAGCATAGGATCTGCCCTGACCTCTTCATCAATGGCCGCAACATCTTGCCAATAGGGTCTAGAGATCATATTGAGGTCAAGCTCTTCCATTCTGCGGGACAAGGCATCGGCTACTCTGTTAGATGCTCCTACCTTGTAAACAATATCAAATTCATATCCCAATAACTTGGCCAGCCAGTTTTGTTGATTCTGAGTGGTGATCCTCTGCTCTAACAAGTGCCTTAAACTCTTTTGATCAGTAAAGACTGTGAATTTCTGACCCAAGAGATACGGCCTCCAATGTTGTATGGCCAGTACCAGAGCCATGAGCTCTTTCTCGTATACTGACTTAGTGAGTGAGGACTCAGATAATGCTTTACTAAAGAAAGCTATGGGCCTTCTGTTTTGTGTCAGAACTGCTCCAATGCCCTTGCCTGATGCATCACATTCTATAGAGAAAGGCTGAGAGAAGTCAGGCATGGCTAATACTGGGGCTGAAGTGATGGCTTCCTTTAATTGTTGGAAAGCGTCTGCACTCTCTGCATTCCACCCAAAATTACCCTTTTTTAACAAGTTTGTTAAGGGTCTGGCCATCCTACCATAGTTCCATACGAACCTTCTGTAATACCCGGTCAAGCCCAAAAAACCCCTCAATGATTTGATCGATCTAGGCTCAGGCCATTGTAATATAGCTTCTATCTTTTGAGGGTCCATTGACACCCCCTCTTGTGAAATGACATGGCCCAAGTACCCGATTTGCTGCTGGCCGAAACTACATTTTTTCTTATTAGCTACAAAGTGATGATGCTGTAATACATTCAATACCAGCCTCAAGTGTTGCATATGCTCTGCCCAAGTTTTACTGTAGATTAAAATGTCATCAAAAAACACCAATACACATCTCCTGAGGAACTGTTTCAAAATGGAATTCATCGCACATTGGAAGGTGGCCGGGGCATTGGTTAGCCCAAACGGCATAACCAGAAATTCATAGTGCCCTTGATGGGTTCTAAAGGCTGTTTTAGGAATATCGTCTTCGTGCATCCTAATTTGGTGGTAACCCACTTTTAGATCGATTTTGGAAAAATAGGCAGCTCCATTTAGTTCATCAAGTAGCTCTTCTATAACCGGAATAGGGAACTTATCTGATATTGTAGCCTTGTTGAGTGCTCTGTAATCAACACAAAACCTCCAGCTTCCATCCTTCTTCTTCACGAGTATAACTGGGCTGGAATATGGGCTGTTACTAGGTCTGATTATTCCCGTGGCCAACATCTCTGTCACTAACTTCTCTATCTCGTTTGTTTTTCTGTAGGTGCGGGTATCTATACGGTCTTACATTAACCGGATCTGTTCCAACTTTAATGGGGATGCGATGATCCACTTCTCGGTTAGGGGGTAGTCCTTCCAGTATTGTAAAGACCTGCTCATTCTCCTGTAACACTTGTTGTAACTGCATTCTCTGCGCATCTGTTAATGCAGGGACCTCACCTTGATCCCTTTTTTCACTACTAGTATCTACTACCCACAGCATTGATACAGCCTCAATCTCGGATATTTTCAAGAGTGCTTTAGATGAGATCACTGTTTTAGCCAAACTCGGGTCTCCTTTGATCTCTACGGCGTTCCCCTTATCCATAAAAGTCATGGTGAGGGTTCTCCAGTTCACCTTCACTTCCCCTAACATAGCCAGCCATGATACCCCCAAGATTACATCGACTCCTCCTAGCTCAAACAGGAAAAATTCTCCTGTATAAGCATAATCCCCTATTTGCACGCCAAGCTGCTTGCAGCACCCTTGGGTTTGTTTTCGGTGACCGTCTCCCAACCTCACCTTATACACTACATCATGATCAACCCTTAACCGCAATTTTTGCACGAATTTGGCTGATATGAAATTGTGGCTAGCCCCACTATCAATTAAAATCACCACCATCTCACCCTGTACCATACCTCTCAATTTCATAGTCTGAGGCTGTGTCATCCCCCCTGCTGAACACAACGAGAGATCCATCCATTGACAAGTAGCCTCGGGTTCCTCGTCGCCTACTATTTTTTTTTCCTTTTCACCAGACTCCAATGCTACTATTTCCCCCTCATCATTCAGTTGCTCATCCTCCGCTAAAATAACCATTCTCAAGCTCTTCTCTGAACACCTGTGACCCGGTCCATAGATTAGCCCACACTGATAACAACGCCCTTCATCCCTCCTTTTGATAAATTCAGGATATGGGAGATGTCTAGTTCCCTTACCCCTAGACCCCGAGGTGTTATTTTCCCCCGGTTTCCCCACTGAATCCATCGAAACGGCCTTGCTACCCTCTTGCGAATTGCGACTCCCAACATTCAAGTTCTGAGAACTATTAGTGCCACCGAAGGCGCCTACCCGAGCCACAATTCCTCCTCCTCCTTGGGTCCTGAATCCCGCACTCGAGTTTCGGTATAGATTTCCGCCATAGCACCGCATACCCCTCATGGCCTCTTCAACATCACGGGCCACTTCCATCGCGCGCAACACATCTTGTGGATCATGAGGACGCACCTATCCTCTAACGTCCTGACAGAGCCCCGCCAGAAAATATCCTAACAACTGTTCCTCTGAGGTGTTTGTCGCTTGCGCCACCAGCGACTCAAATTCTTGGACGTATTCATCCACTATTCCCGTTTGTCTTAGGGAGGCTAATTTTTCAAACACTGAGCCGCGACTTAATCCCCCATACCTTCGAACCAAAGCCCTTGTCAAATCCTCCCACGTAGGGTTCTTGGTTTTTTGGCGCCAAAATTGGAACCAATGAACTGTGTTACCCTCCATGCTAATAAACGCTAATTGTAATTTCTCCGAAGGCTTAATGTGTTGCACTTCGAAGAATTTTTCGGCCCGTGCTATCCATCCCAAGGGATCGTTCCCTTCAAACGACGGCAATTCTACCTTTTTCATCCACGAACGAGGGCCTTCCCCCTCTCCCTCCGATCCTCCACCTACGGAATATCCCTCCATTACCCGCTCTGTTCCAATTTCTTCTTCCTCCGGCCCATCGAGCGAAATGCCTTGTTTCTTCATAAATTTCGCTAACAACTCCCTAATTCCATCCATTCCCATCACATTTTTTCTGATTTCCGCGATGTGAGAACCTTGCTCGCTGGTCACTTTCTTCAAGAACTCAACAGAGGATTCCAATGCTGCGAACCTAGCGTCGATCTTCTCCATTATGTTCCCCTCCTATGTAAATCCGGCAGGTCGGACCACTTGATAGGAATCCTTAACAGAAATAGCAAAAACAGAGTAGAACGATCAAGAATGGGTATGAACACCCTTCTGTATTGCATGAAAAGAATCGAAGAATCAAGATGCAAGGGGCACTCCCCTTCTCACTGAGCCATCTCAGTCGAAAGAATTCATTAATCATCCAAAAGTGCTTGCTTTCCGAATAGAAAGCTTATTTATAGGCTAGTTAAACAGTAACTGCCTTCTAACTACTTGCTGACTCATCACTAACTGAATTATTCTTTATTACAATTAGAGGTCCCTAGCTTCTTTCTATAGTAGACCCTCATGATCTGATTTCTCTCCGCTGAGGTTTCAGCCTGCCTAACAACATGGAACAACAAATTGTACCTTAAGTTAACAGTATTAGTAGTATGTGATGTTGAAAGATGATGTTGAGACAGAAAAAGAGATACAATACATGTCAATGCAAGATTAATGAATTCTATGAAGTGATTTAATGAAATAAACAGAGGGGGCTTGATTTACCTGGCCCTTCTTTTTCTTGACTTCAACGCTGACTAGACCCTTTCTCTCAGAACCTCTTATGGGGAAAATGAGAAAACATCGCCGGCTCCTAACACTTGGTTTAAACTTCTTTAATGTAAGCCCACCCCCTGACATCACATAGGCTCTTAAATCAGTTCCTGAAAGAGGGGCACCCATAACTTCAAGAATCCCAGCAGATGTGTTAAGTCTTGTCATGGCCATTCTATAAACTCTATCAGGGTTGATTGTGAATCTTGAGCGGATATACAAGCCCTTCAAAAGGCAATATACACAAAATAATTAGACAATGATCCATATGTTAATGCATGGTTCAGTAAGGACAGGTTCCACCAGCAGTAGTCCACATATAATGGGAAAGGAATATGCACATTTCTGATCCTGATCTATGAAACTTTATTGAGCAAGATACTATCACAACGCACATGAATTTATTTATAATTCGGACTAGTGATAGCCTAATGCATAATGACTATTGTTAAAAGTCAATGGACAAGGTTTCTATTCAATAATTCAAAATGAGGAGGATGGGGAAATATCAAGCAATTTGACTCACAAATTAACAATGTGGCACCAATCAGCCGACTGCAGATCAATGACTAATGTGCATATCATGGGCCACGAGGTAGTAGTATTCTGTAGCCTAAACATCTAATTGACTTAAACAGCTGGGATATACAACAAACACAAGCAGCATTGCTGCCACCAACCATCTAAGTGAAGGTATGCAGGAAACACTTCTATGAATGATTATCTGCTATGCCTATGCAAGTAATAGATGGCTGAGGATGCCAACTTTCCTGATGTTAATGTTAGTCCTCTGTTAAATGACCCATGATCTCAAGTGTCAACTGTGTTCAAATGGGAAAATGACACTAATTTATTGCATTATATTCAGGAAAAGCTTGCAGAGATCTCACAACAAGGAATTGATTGAACCATAGGTTTAGTTGTCTAGATATTATGTTTATCTGCTCCTCAACTGCATATGCAGTACAACTGTTTACATATGTTAATGCCACAAACTTGTCAGATTAAATTAAGTGTATAGATGCTATCAGAAAAGCCAGTAAAGTTTTTGAAGTGAAGAAAATACAGTACACAGGACATTTAAAAGAACTTACGGCAAAAGCAACGATAGCAGATGAAAGGGCAAGAAACCCATACTTAGCCATGCTATCTGAAAGCCCAACGAAGGTGTTTGCAATCCCAAACATAATCCTCCAAAGCAAAGCACAAACCATGACACCAGCGGCCCCCAACAGAAGCAGATAATTTCTCTTGAAGAATGCCTCAATTTGCAACCCAATAGCCTCACTGTGTCGAGAAAAAGCAGAGCTGACTGCAGTCACCGGTTTATCGAAGACCTTTTTCACAAAACCTACATTGACATTACCAAAATTCGATGACTTTAAGGAAAAGAATCGGAATGCGGCATAGTTGTAGCTCGGTTTAGGGATTGCCAGGCTCCTGGAAGAGAATGTGGGAGCAACAAGTCTAGCGGAAGAGAAGTATTTGGGCCAAAGGAGGGGTTTGTGCTCCGGGGAAGAGGAAAATTGGGATAGGGTCCCCCCATTTGAGGAAATGGGATTGGGTTTTGCAGCAAAAGAACCGGTGAAGAGCAAACTCGAATAATGGGAAGAAGAAGAAGAAGAAGAAGAAGATGAGAAAGTGGCTGGGAATGGATCCCGAAAAGGGGAGGAGGAAGTGAGGCGGTGAAGATGGTGATTGATACCACCGCTATGTCGCCGGACCAGACCTTGGATGATGACTCTTTGCGAACATGCTCTTGACATTTGCCTCTGTCACCAAACAAACACCAACGCTGGACCGCACTGCGGATCGGAGACAAGGTCGTTCTCCTTCACAACAACAGCTTCTGTCGGCCGACCCGACAAATGATAATTCTATAAAATTTTAACCTCACGCACCAAACCGGCCCGTTCCAACTATAATCTGTTGTTAAAAATGAACTTATAACACACAAGACCCGGCAAATATTTTTGGGAAAATGACAATTGCGACTGCCCTAAAAATAATGTTTCGTTTTAGTTCATGTATTATATTAATTAAATATTAAATTAATTAAATTAATAATTTACTCATAATTAATTAAATATAAGATATTAATAATTAACTACTGATAAATTATGATTATATTAATATAATATTTAATTAATTCAATATAACGTGAACTGCTCTAAAATGTCATTTTTCAAATATTTTTATAGGGTCAAATGAGCCACAGCCATAAATAACACCTACTTGCATAGCGGTGATTTTTTTGTCTTTCAAGTTTTGACAGTTATAGTGGTTGCAATTTACGTTGTTATCATTGTCTTTTCATTTAACATTTCATTAAGCTGCACGAAAATGCATACATGAGGAAGAAGAAGGATCCCTCCATGGAGGTAGTAACCAGTAATTCCATCCTCATCTCAATTCTTGTACCTCCAGGCGACAATGTTAACACAAGATGGGGCTTGTTCATTTTCAGTAGACTGGTACCAATAACCAACCATGAATGTAAAGTGGGAGGACAAGGGCAGAGGGATAAATTTACTTTTGTTGTCAACGTCAATTATCTGTCATCATCGACCCACTTATACTGGGAAAGCATCATAATCTCCATCACAAGGATAAGGTAGTGGCCACGCAATAACATATGGGAACTTCCAAAGTTACAACTCCTGCGTCATCTATCAAAGGATTCAAGTGTCACGACACCAGGACAAACCACGCAGACGCCTATAGCATTTCATATCATCAGATTAAGTAACAATCCATTTTCAATCTAAACCGTCACACTCTGCGTATTAACATTCTTCTCACCATCATAAATAAACAAGACTGGCAAAGCGGCAATTCAATTGCAGAATAATTGGTACGATGACCCAAAATTAATTGGGCAACAAAGAAGCAAATAAGCAACTATCAGACGCGAAACAACGATCAACGGAACAGAGATCCGAACAAAATATAACATTCATTCCATTCAAGGTGGTTCGGCAAAGCGGAAATAAACTCAACATAGTTTTAATACTATGAGCATGACAAATAGGAAACACAAATTCGGTATTGTATAACTATTGTGGTCCAAAGTCTACTAGTTCCAAGTAACAGACAGTCTAAGCAGTAGCACTAGTAATAAAAGCTCTTCCAGGTTCACGGTTTGCCAATGGTCCATGGCACCCAAGAAGCTGCAAAACCGCAAGAGGGAACTTGTAAGTTAAAAGGTCCATTACATAAGCTAAAAATAACTGAACAAAAGATCAATTGAATATACAAAGCAAAATTTAAGCAAAAAAATGCTCCAATGCATTCCCAAATATCTGAATGCAGCTATTTGAAATTTTTTTAGCGACAGACCAAGATCCAAGTTAACAAAAAAATAAAAAAATGTCCTCAGCATGAATAAAACTGTATGCCATAAAGTTTCAATTATGGTACATCATTACATCCACATGGAGCTTCACATTACCTTTGCATTCACACCATCAGGCACAATCCTGTTCTCTGACTTGTACTTGAGATAATCAGTTCGGCTAAACTTTGTGAAACCCCTGAGCAAGCATTTAAAGCAATAACAACTTTTAAACAGAACCAAACTCAGAAGAAAGATCTCCATATGAGAAAGAGCCAAAGCAAAGAAAATCTAAGCAAACCCTTAAACAAACAGGTCACAAACTCAAACCAACTAATCACAAAATAGCAATCAAGGTATTGTGGTAAAGATTCTTCTAAAGTCTAAAACTGCCTTTAATTGGTCTAACCAATTAGATAATTATGGCAGCAACACCATTAGAGTGAAAGTATTCCTGTTCAGATGCCAAGGTTGTAACTGCTAATAGAATAAATACATACCATTTCCTGCTAACTATGATCTTTTGACGACCAGGGAACTTAAACTTAGCACGGCGGAGGGCCTCCTGTGCATGATGGCTGTTGCTGTCCTTACAGCGGACAGAAAGAAGGACCTGACCAATGGCCACTCTAGCACATGTTCCCTGTGGCTTTCCAAATGCACCTCTCATCCCAGTCTGAAGCCTATCAGCTCCAGCACATGAAAGCATTTTGTTGATTCTAAGAACATGGAATGGATGTACCCTGACTCTCAAGTGGAATGCATCCTTTCCAGCATATTTCGCCATATATTTGTTGCAAGCAATCCTAGCAGCTTCCAATGCCTCACTTGAAACGTTTTCCTTCTCCCAGCTAACCAGATGGACACAGAAAGGAAACTCATCAACACCCTTCCTCTTCATACCAACATCATAAATTCTGATCTTAGGATCAGGAACACCGCGGCAAAAGCGTGATTTGGGGTATGGCTTGTTCTTGATCTGCCGATAACACCTTGCAGGTCCTAAATCAAACATCATATATCATTCATCACTGCAATCACACCATGAATACAGCACACAAAAACTGAACCAATTTCATCCCAAAACCATTTTCAATAATTACAAGAAACACTCACATACCAATGGACATATATCATACAGCCATTACATATAACATACAATGGGATTGTGGTTACAGATAGAATAATATAACAATTAAAAAGGACTTCCCAACCAGTGTCAAAGGAGTCAAAAGGCGTGCCTAAGGCGTTAGCTCCTAACTGATATCAATACTATGAAGTTCTCAATATAAAATAACATTGAGCAAAACATATAAATTTCATACAAGGATTGATAACCCTATGTGTATGACCTGTGAGTATGTAAAGTAATATAAAATGATAAGTTCTTGAAGCATCATCAATAAGCAACCTTACAATTGCAGGTACATATCATTAATGTGACTCCTAGAGGAATCTAGATAATTTTCAGACAATGTCACTGTGCAATAACAAGTGACGACCATGACACAAAACCAAAGGATACAGCTTTAGTCAATGGATTCCGAAAGCATCTACTATGCATTTGAAATCTTAAGGAAAAAATAAGTTTTCTTAATACATTGGGATAAATCCATTCAATATAAGGTCACTGGATTTAAAATGCATTCAAAATAAATCATTCGTTGTATTGACTCATTAAATGAAGAAATAGCGCTATTTTTCCAATCAAATCCGTTGAGGAGTATATCTCAAATTACACCAACCTCCAAGTTATTTAAATTTTCAAACACTAAAATAATCACTTATCAAATCAATGAACCGTTCTTTTTCAATGTCATTCAATCCAATTATAAAAAAACCACCAATACATGTATATATATTGACCTTAAAGATAATAACTTTGTAGATTACTTATCCTTGGTGGACAGACATACAAATAAAGTATATTTACTTTATCCATTCATCTGTACAGCCAAAATGCCACCTATCATAATTTGCAGCAACCACATACCAACATGTAATATATCACATATCCACATATTCCATTTTCTACAAGCGAGCTAAGTGAGCTTTCAACTTTCCACAAAACAGCTAAAGAGATTCAATTACTCTTCTTTTAAGTACAATCTTGCCATATCTCGCTTCCCAATGCATATTTCAATCTAGAAAACCCCAGAAAACACATCAATCTAGCAAACCTTCAAATCAAAACCATTAACACCCCGAAATCCAACTACAAAAATTAAAAATATAATTAAATAAGCAGACAGCAACACAAATCTGAAATGCATACACAACCACGTATTCACTTGAACCATTTCTACTGAAACTGCAACAGCAAATAAACGAAAAGTTGATGGAAATCAACACAGCTGAGATGAAATCGAAACGAAAAAATGGCGAAAAAATAAAAAACTTTAGGAGAGAGATAGATGCTTACTCCTCCCCATGGCGACGTCTCTCTCTCACCGCGCTCGTTGGGTTCAGGCTGTCGCTATGGCTGTGCACGGAGGAGCAAACCCTACAAGGGTTTTATATATATAGACGCAGCCGCTTTGGGCTTTTCATACGCTCCTGTATCTATACGATCTTCATTTATGGACGGGCTTCTGTTTAGGCCCAATTTCCAAACAGGCTTGAAGCTTATTGGGCCAAACTATTAATGGGCCAACGATCAATAGGCCTGATACTGGTCCACTTGATAGCATGTCCTCCTAACTACTAATGGGCCAACCATCAATAGGCATGATTTAACGATGTTAAAGGGTCTTGGATTTATTTCCTGCCAATGATCCTTCGCTCATTTCCAAAAAATATATATTTATTAATCTCTTATATAATATGTCTTATTATCATTTGCTAATTTTCTTGGTTTGTATGACATTTTATGATATTTGCATAAATATGCTTTTGAGTTGATGCATTGATCATATATATTTGAATAAGGACGTTAAAATTGGTTAAATTTATCAAACTAACTCATTTATTCATTAAAAATATGCAAACAAGGTTTTAATATTATTAACTTATTTAAATCAATTCATTTTTTGTTTGGCTTGATTAGCTCATAGGTTAACGAGACAAACTCGTTTATTCGCAAGCTAGTCCATTTTCCAGTATGTATATTTTTCTTTTTGTATTTTTGAAAAAAAAACAAATGTGTACATTTGTTGTTACTATGTATGATGTTATTTTGTTATATTAATGCTTTGTTATTTTTAATGTGTTTTTAATGTAGAGCGTGAATGCATGTTTTTTTTTTTACTTTTTTATGTTATTGTAAAGTTAAAGCAACTGTCAATGTATAAATTTATCAATTTATTACTGCAAAAATTGTATAATCTTAAATATTAATGTTATTGATTATATTTTGATTTATTAGAAGACATTTTTAAATTTTTTTATACTTGTAAACTTATTTAAAAATTATTAAATGAGTTTATTTAAAGAATTAAAAAAAATTATTTAAAAAAAAAAACAACCTATTTAAACTCACAAATTAACCTTATGGGAGTTGAATTGACAAAATGTCAATCCCTCTAAATTAAATCATTTCTTGACTCTTGGGCTAGGCTTAACAGCACTAAACGTGGGTATGCTTGCAAAAAAAAATTCACTTATCCTATTTTTACCCTTACACGTTAGCATGCTTAAATGAAGAAAAAACAAAAAACTCAGAAAACAAATTTTAAAAACATAACAAGTAATTAAAAAAATTATAAAATATTCAGACAAATCAAAACAATTAATTATCTTTTAGCAAGTCAATTCACCTGAAAAAGTATAATGGGGTGAGTTAATTCGCCGGGTTCAATGTATATTGACGCTTCAATTCTTATAGAATATATTAATTTCATTTTTTCTTATTGATTATTAAATTATTTTCTTATTTTTATTAAGATGCTAATTGCTAGATTCGAATGCGCTATACAAAAATCTTCATTCTCTGGTTTTAATTAAATTAAAATTATCCTCGCTTATTAATTTTTTCTATCTCCTTCTTTTCTCATTTCTGGGTTTTCTAATTTTTTTTTTTTTTACTTTTTGTTAACTTTCTTTTTATTATTTCTTCAACTCATATCTTACGTGTTAGAGAATGAGCTTTTGAATTTTCATGTGTTTGGGCCGCGTGGCTTTCTTTGGTAGCCTCCAAGGCTATTTTTATTCATTCCTTTTTTTATTTGTTTTTGCTTATCATCCTTTTTAAAAATTAAAATATTTTTTAAAAAAATATTGTATTCTAAATATAAAACTATTTAAGACAAATTGCACAAATATACATAAAAAACTAAATTAAAATTATAAGGATAGACTAATAAAAAAAATTATATCAGGCCTAACTAAAAAAATATTTAAAATATTTGTGAAATTCACTGATGCATCTGTCTCTCTCTCTCTCTCGTTTTAAGTTTAGATCATGAAACAACAAATTTGACATACGTCATTTTAAAAATGTTAAATTTTGACAAATTTATCTTTTAAAATTTTGATAAATGTAAGTGACATAAACTTAAATTAAATAAATAAATTATTAATTGTTAATAATAATTATTTTATCTCATTATTAATAATAAATTCATCAATTCAAAAAGTCACTAGTACAAAATAACCATAAATATATATATATAGTGGTTTGAATTTAAATTGAAGAAATTCATCATTTGATATTCTCAAAATATAATTTAACATTTTTTTATAAAAGTCCAAGCATTTGTTTTTCATTGTATTTTTGAAAAAATCATAATATAAATTAAGTATTATATATATGCGTGTGTGTAAATTATATTTTTATAAAAACTATTATTTCTAAAAATCCAAAAAGAATGTAGGGGTGGATAAAAATTAACATTGCTTTAGGCTTCGTTAACCCTATTCTCTAATTGAATGTAGAATCATATTTATGTATGACCTTCTATTAATTAATAATAATATTTCTCTTTTCTATATTATATAACTCAATGCATGGTGAGTTTTTTTTTATGTACAGAAAATGAAAATACAAATGTATTTTTACAGTCGTGTATGAATGAATATTTATAAAGTGGTACGAATTCAAATTAATTGATTTGACTATACAACTTTAATAATAAGAAAAATATAAAAATGTCACAATCACAAAACAATTATAAATATTATGTAATGTGATATGAATCAAAAGTCAAGAATATCAAAATGATTGTAACATAAATGCAAATCCAAATTTATTAATAATTAATTATTTTATTTGTGTTTTGTATAGATTATTTTATAATTTATATTTTAATTTTTTTTATAATTATTATTTTAAATATATTCAATTTATAAAATAATTTTTATAAAAATTCTTATAAATAGATAAAATAATTTTAAATTAAATTTTTATGTCTAAAATAATTTATTTTATTTTATTTTATCTGTGTTATTTTTATTTTTAAAAAAATAAATTTTTTATATATATTTATGATTTCATATATGTTAAATTTACAAAGTATTTTTTAATAAAAATTCTTAAACGTAAATACAATAAACATTATAAATTAATTTTTTATATTGAAAAGGTTGTCTATTTTTTTATTTCACTATTTAATTCTTTAAATTTTAATTATATACTTTGATAACATTTTACTTCTTAATATAATTATCTTTTTAAATTTTATTATTTCATTTATGTTAATGTTACCATGTATTTAATAATATAATTATATTTAATGGTATTATTAATTGCTTCAAAAGGCAATTTTACTTATATATATAGATAGTCATTTTATATAAAAACTCTATAAATTACAATTGTTAAAGTTAGTATAATGTATTCTTATTATTATCAACTATTATTTTTCTTTATTTAAATTGTGATAAATATGAAATAAATACATGTTTTTTTCTATCACTTGTTTATGTTAGAAAATTTTTTAAATAAGTCATGAATGATGAGAAACTTTTGATTTTCAACTTTCAATCACTAAGATAAATATATTAAAAATTGAGAATAATAAAAAAATAATTAAGCGATAAATTATTATTTTAATATACTCTTCTTAAATATGATATTTTAATTTAAAACAAAAGTAAGGGAGACGAGATAAATGACTTACGACAATGTTTCATTACTATTTGTATTTATATTTATAATAAATATTCATATTTTGCTATTTATGCTTTTACCTTTAAACATTTTAAGTTGGGACATAATTAAATGAATAGTAAAAAGATACTAATTTTCAATTGACCACTAACCTAATTACCAAAATTATGATCAAAGAAAATATAATAAAATTTCATTACAAGTTAAAGCTAATCTTAATGTAAAATTTGCTAATCATTTCCAATGCTTTAAACTTTTTAATACCTCATTATTTTGACAAGTTCAAAGTTCAAATGATATTTACTTTTTATTTTTAGTTGTATTTCATTTTAAACTATACAAAATCTTTTTTTAACTTCTAACTAAATACAACTCTAAATACATGAAAATAGCTACTATAATTTTTCTTTCTTTCCCACATGCAACCTCCTCTCCTATATTAGAGTAGGATTGATTAATATATGTTCATCCTTATAAATTAAGCACTATTTTTCACAAAGTATTCATGAGTCATTCTTAATATTATTTTTGAAACTAAACATTTAAACAATAAAAAATAAATTTTCACTTTATTTTTATATGAATTACTTGAAGATGAAAATCACAAAAAGAAAAAAATGAATTTTGAATATGAAATAATTGCTTACATTTTATAGGAGAAAAGATTTGGAAAAAATAAGGCAGAATTATAAAATTAAAAACAAAAGTTACTTTACCTTACTTTAACTTTTTATTTTTCTTTAATTATTTTTTATTGTTTTGCCTCTCTAGTCCAAGGATAGCAAAAAATACCTTTTTTATTTATAAATTTTATGAGATAATATTTTATAATTTTTATGTTTTTCATGTTGCGTGCACGGTCTTATACTAGTTCTAATGATATTATAAAATCATACATCTTTCTCTCTTCAAAAAAATAGATCCCATATAAAAATTTAAATCATTCTCAAATTTTCAAAAAATAAACCACATAATAAACTGCTTGATGATCCAAATCCTTAATTGATAAAACAAGTTACAAATCTTATGTTTTGAAAGATTGACCAATGCAGTAGTTCTTTCCAATTGCCTCTCATCTTATTAACCAAAAATTTGCCAATTTTTATTACATTTTATGAATAAAAAGTTTGAAGAAATACAAAAGCCCAATAACTCTAATACAATCCTACAATTCTACAGCTGAATTTATATGCCAAAAAACTATATTCCCCCCTCCTAAAGTGCTCTGATTTTGCAATCACTCTTCCTAAATTTGTTTAAAAAATTATTTCGTCGTTATCTCCTCCCCCCCCGGGGTATGGTAAACTTCCCGTTGTTATATTTGGCCAAACACATTTGCTTTCTCCATTGACACGTGAGAGCATGCCCTGCTTAATTTTTTTGGAATAATTACTTTTTTATAATTAAAATTTATTTTATTTAAAATGTATAAAATTAGTTATAAGTTAATATTATTTTTTTATAATTAATTTTTTTTTATTTTAAACTTTTAATTATTTAATTTTAAATTATTTCAAAAGTTTTAAGAGAAAAATATCTATGAGTTTAATTTTGATTCACTGTCAGTGTAAAGTTTCTTTAAACTGTCATCCAATCATGTATTGCCAAATAAGTCAAAGAGTTTGATTATCACAATATCTACTTAAAAAGTCTAACTCTTTTAATAATGTGTCAAATTAAATAACAGTGTAAAGAAACTTTATACTGATAATAAATTAAAATTAAATCTAATATTTATTTATCCTCAATCATATAACTTTTTCAATCATTTCATATATATTTTACTAATTTAATACATAAATTAATTTAAATAAAAATCTTTATCTTAAAATTATTATAAATTAATATTTATAAATATAAATTAATTTTTTTTAAAATTAATAATACACATAATCAATTTTAACTTCATCTTTCACACCTAATACCAAACCCACGGAGGCATGGAGTTCCCTTATGTTTCCACCTCATACTCAAGTCTGTTTCGTTTCAAACTAAACCAGGTTGCTAGAAAGAACCCGAAGCTTGGCTTTTGAAGGGACGTAGTGGGATAGTGATTATCCGTAACATAGAGTAGCTGCACACTCGCTCAAACCATGAAAATCTATCACATTCCTTGCCTCCAAGACAATTATTCCTACTTGTATGTCTATGTTTCTCTTTGCAGTCCGAACCATAATTATTGTTATAAACACACGTACACACAGTCACAGACACAGCTTGCAAATCTAGTTTTGGGTTTTGTTTTTAATTTAATTTTCCTTTTTGGCCGATCCTTCAATTTGGGTTTGCACTGCAGGATCGTTGACGAGAGCACCAAAGAAGGTGCAGTGGTGGACCCCGTAGAGCCTGAGAAGATTCTTGAAGCTGCGAATTCGCACGGGGTCAATCTCAAGCTCGTCCTCACCACGCACCATCACTGGTGCTGCAACTAGTTTCCCCTTTTTTCTTTTTTCTTTTTTCCCGTATATATTGCTGCTTATGTTGAATCATGCGTATTTGTTTAGAAGATTTTTGAGTGACCTTTCAGGCTGTACACTGTTTTGCACCTTTTTTTTCCCTTTAAAATTTGTTTTTATGTAATTTGTGCATATGTTGATTGTACAAAATTGTATATAATAACCTTTGTTAAGTTGGCTACAAGTACATTAGAATTACCTGACTCAAATGAGATCAATTCTAGAATCTGTATACTTCGGATTGTATCAGCTTTGAAGCTTAGTAATTTGCATATTAACTAGTAGTCAGAGATCTATCCTAAGGCATTTTTATGCTCTACTAGTATTCATCTATTGTTTGAAATCTCTGCTCTTCGGTGCATTTAAGTTGTTAATAACTCCAGACTGTCACGTGGATTAGCCGTTATGTATTTACTAAGTTATTTTGTCAGGTGGTTAACTTTTGAGAAAGAAATATGATTTACAGTTTATGCAACTATACTTGGGCAACAGCATCAATCTTGGTGGGCTATGCGAGTTTGTAATTTTTGTGTCTTTATATTCCAGGGATCATGCTGGTGGAAATGATAAGATAAAGCAATTGGTGCCCGGAATCAAGGTCTATGGTGGTTCAGTTGACAACGTGAAGGGTTGCACTGATAAAGTTGAAAATGGTGATAAGGTGCCCCTTGGAGCTGATATTAATATATTGTCTCTTCACACACCTTGGTATGGTTATTGATCTTGTTAATTGCATATTGTTGTTGGCCCCCTTCCCCCAACCAAAAGTGGAGAGTTTCAGATGTACTGCACTGCATTTCTAGACTAGGACTGTAACTTTTTGGTCTTTCCTTCCTTTCATATGAAATGATAATAGTCTAACAGCCCTTTGTAGGTCAATGATAGTGCAATGCTGAAAGAGATTTTGAAAGAGTCGTCAACTTTCTAACTGCTAAGCATAATATTTTATGCAGAGAATTGTAATCTTTGTGAATATTATGTCAGTCTTTAAAAAAAGGAGCTATAAAATTTGTAATGTTTTTCTCTTACCAGAAAGTTTTGTGCTGAAGAGTTGTGTACTGCTTGCTGAATTTTGTTGTGCCAAGTGCTCTCATCCTCTGTTACCCTCTGTTTGGAATCTTTAAAATGGCAGGATTGTTTTCATTTATAAATGAATTCTTGTAGTTGTTTGGCATATATTGGTTTCAGAATTCAATTTGTCTACAAATCATTTTGTGTGTAATATTTCATGATTTGTAAATCTTACCCTTTTTTATAGGATTTTAAATCATTTCATTGAAACTCTAAAGTTATATTGTTCCAAACACGGTTAAAGTTTCTTAGCGCTGTTTATGTGTAGGCAAAACCAATAGATGCACTGAGTTTTTGTGATAAGCCACCAAGGAGGCATTGCCTTGCTTCATTGTCCTTATTAGTTATTATTAAATACATGTTATTGCTTGATGATTTCTGTAGAGGTTCTCTTTTGTTAACATAAGCCAATTTTCTGACCTTCTCAGCCACACCAAAGGTCACATAAGTTATTTTGTGACTAGCAAAGAGGATGAGCACCCGGCTGTTTTTACTGGAGATACACTGGTAAGCTGACTGATCAGTCTTGTCTTTTTCATTTTAATGAGTTCTCATGAAACATGTCCAAAAGAAAAGAGTTCTTAGGAAAGCATATAATAAATTTATTCTAAAAGCTATGCTAAGTGCTTGGAGCCAAGTTATATGACTTACCTTATTATATTATTGTCTTTTTACAGTTTATTGCTGGTTGTGGGAAATTTTTTGAAGGAACTGCAGAACAGATGTATCAGTCACTCTGTGTAACATTAGGTTCATTACCAAAGCCAACCCGAGTTTACTGTGGCCATGAGGTAAAATAATACTAAAATCCCCTCCCCGTTACTGAAAAACATTTGATTGGGAATGTCATTGATCTTCTCATAAAGCTAGATGCTGGATGGGATTGATCCACCCAGCTGTTTCAACGGCTAATTTATGCATGACTTTACCTGGTAAAAATTTCTAATTTAATGGAGATAGAAGGAGTGGTTTATTTCTAGAATTTTGAGAAGATGAGAAGAATAATTTAGCTGAGAAAACTCAACCTGGAATTAGCAAGTTGGAAAGTGATACTAAATATATTGGAGTTCTAACTCATTCTACAGTTGACAAGCATGCATATCTAGTTTGATTGTGAAGATGTTCTGCATGCATCCAGATTTTTTTTAGCATTTTGGATCCTTGGGTCCATCCATGAAATGTTTGTGAGCATTTTGAGGATGTATAGTGGTCCAGCCTAGGAATTGTTGGTTGTGAAAGTGGTTGTGGATGGTCCAAAATAATCATCTTGGACCAGGCCATACATGTAAATTCGTAAAAACTGACAAGGATGGGAAAGGCAAGGCTTATATTCCGGTTGGTTGGATATAGTCATCAGATTGATATGAATGTAATGAACAGAAGCGTGAGGCCCCTATTGACACTTAAATTCGTGTAACAAATTTAGGGATATAGTTAGTACTCTTAAGTAAATACTGTTTCCTGACTTTTTTTTATGCAGGAATCAGTCTATCCATGTGCCTAACATGGAGATTTAGATTTCTGGTTGAGTTAGCTTTCTGTTCGGAAATCCTTAAGCATGACAATCCACAGATCCTTAACACACTGGGTTTCGAGAGATCTAAGAGCCAGCTGCATAGTTATGATTTGAAAGGAAGTGGATTGCTTTAGATACTCCTCAGCGAGTTTCATAAGAAGCTCATTTGTGCAAAATTGGTTGTGCACTATGCTCAAAATACAAAATTTATGATTTAGATTCAATCAATAAGGCAGCTTTGAGGCATAGATAACATATAAGGGGAGGGAGGGGGATATTCTAGATTCGTTTTCCTCAGCATGTGCTTGTGTACCTTTGACCTATAAAAGCTTAAATTCTTTCTTTCTTTTTAATCGGAAAAAGGAATTCTATTAGAAAGAAAAAATAATTAGAAGTTTAAATTCTTATTTACTTATCTAATGTATGTTGTGCCTCTCTTATATTATTAATCAACCGAAAGAGTTGGATTTGTTTTGTCTCCAGTACACAGTGAAGAACTTGCAATTTGCTCTGACAATTGAGCCAGACAATTTGAGGACACAGCAAAAATTAACATGGGCTGAGAATCAGCAGCAAGCTGGCCAACCTACAATTCCCTCAACCATTGAGGAAGAGATGGAGACCAACCCATTTATGAGGGTTGATCTACCTGAGATTCAGGTTTGTCACCTCCTCCCCAACCACTTCTTCAAAGGGGTATCAAAAAGAAGATTTCATATTGATAGGAGGAAGGAGTGGAATTGATATACTCTTTTTTTTTTGTCATCGAATTGAAATTCTAACACGCTTAAGGAAGCTGCTATTTGTGGCACTCTTTTCAGTTTTTTGTTCTTCTGAACTCTGAAGTGACATAAGGCTGAACCTGAAGCGTTTCTTGAAATGTTGAATCTTTGCAGGAGAAGGTGGGCTGCACGTCTCCCGTTGAAGCTTTAGGAGAGATACGGAAGCGGAAAGACAACTGGAGGGGCTAATGAACTACTGCATACTCATGCTCTCCTATTCCCTTTTCCTTTTCTGTTCCATCCATATGAAGGCGTTTATGTAGTTTTCTTGTAACAGTTAGTGTTACTGAAACTGAAATGGCAGTATCAGATGCTTGTCATGTTAGAGGCGTGGATTGTGATTTGCACTGTCGTCTTTACATATATTATGTTGGTTAGTCTAAATACTAAGATGTTCTATTTCATTCATGTCAATTACTTGTGAACTTGAAATACATTATTTTCTCCTTTCTCTCTCTGTTTGCGAAGTAACTTTCACCCTCTAGATTTAATAAAAATACCATAAATCATATGTTATGCTTCGTTTCTATCTATCATTGTCGTAGAAAATAATGGCCTGCTTCTTTATTTAGTGATTTTATTTTATTTTTTGTGAACTATTTTATTACTTATTTTGTCTTAGCCTGTGGAATGATGGCCTGGCTTTTTTGTTGGCGTGGCGCAAACGTAGATATTTGTGGCAAAACGCATGTCGCAATCACTACCGGCGGTGCCTTCAAATTTCAAAGTCTACAATCAATTATTATATCGCAACCAAAAGAATTGTATTTATTAGGCCCTCGATATTTACAGATTATTTTTTTTTGGTTTCTCTTTCGTTTTGGTAAAATATCTTTTATATATATATATATATATATATATATATATATATATATAGGGGTGAAGTTTCACTTATTTGAATGGTAAGTTTTGATATATTTACTTAATTAAATAATTTTTTATAAATATTAAATTTTATCAATCTAATAAATTGAAACTCCTTAAGATTAAGTTTATAAAATTTAAAAATTAATTAGTATTTTATTTTAACATATAATATATTTATTAAAATATAAATAAATATCGATTATAAAATTAAATATTTATGAATCTCCGATTGATTTTAAAATTAGAATGTATGATTTTCACGATAACATGATATTAATTAAAAGTTAGATTGGTAAAATTAAAGGTTTACAAAATGTTATTTAATAGTGTAAGTTTATTAGACTTATTTTTGAAATAAATGGATCTTCACTTATATATATAGAGAGAGATTTTTTCAATATTTTTATTTCTTTTTTATGATATTGATATTCTTTTATTATTAGTTATTAAGATTTAGTCATGTATTTTATTTAGTTAAAATATAATTATTTTATTTATATTTTAATAAAATATTAATAAGATACATAATTAAATATTAAATATTAAATATTTAAAATACGGATATTTTAATAAAAGTAAAAAGTATCAAAAGAATTATATATATATACATACAAATATATATATATATATATATATATATATATATATATATATATATATATATATATATGAATGAAGTTATATATACACAGGGCAAAATGAAGGAAAAATCATATTTGGATGACAACGCTCTCCTGAACAAATGTATATTTATGTTTTTGGGCCACGTACGATGGCCATCTCATATAATTATTTTGATTTTTTTAAAATATAAATATTATTAGTTTAGTTTTTTCATAATTTTTTTATATTAAATAAATATTTTTAGATGATTAATTTAATATAAAAATAACATTAAATAAATAATTTAATATTAAAAAATGACATTAAATGATAAAATTATTGTTAAAAATTAATATTAAAAGACCATTTTAATATATTTAACATTGAAAGACTTAATTAATGATACTTATATTTTTAGAGAATTAAAATAAATATTTTCTTAATTAATAAATTTTGAACTTGGCAATTTGTTTTAGAAAAATAACTTTGCAAATTTTCATTGCATTTGAATTAGAATTACTATGAATCTATCTATCTATCTTCTATATTATTATTATTACTAGCATATTGAGAGTCACTGCCTCTCAATTCGCATTTTTTTATTCATGTTAATTTAGTTATAGTACGATCTAATGTATAACTATCACTTGAGGCCATCAATGTAAAATTATTAGGTGCTTGAATAAAATTGTAATCCGAACCTAAACCCTGATTAACACAATACTACTAATTTTTTTCAATAATATTGTTCGAAGATACAAATATATTTTTCGCTAAAAAATATTTGAATTATTATGAATCTATCTATCTTCTATGTTATTATTATTATTATACTCTTTCCGTTTTTTTATTTGTTGTTTTAAAAAATATTTTATTTTATTTTATAAAATATTATTATTATACATATTTAAGAAAAATATAACTTAGTCAAATATAATTTATTTAAATTAATGTTATTTAATAATTTTTATTATTTATATAATTAATTTAAATAACAAATTAAAAATAACAAAAATAGTATATAATAAATTTATCTTGGAAAGCAATTACTAAATAGTAAAACAAAGAGACCGCCGCCATGACATCCAGGCTCTATAGCAAGTTTATTACTAATATCATTGAATACATATAATGCAGTGATAACATATCTATATCAATATCTATATATTATTATTATCAAATAGTAAAATTATTATATATATAATAAAATTTCTTTGAGGAACAATTAATAATAGAGTAATGCTTCACAATTAAAAGAAATTGACAAAATTTTAATAAAAATTTGTTAAAATTTAAAGATAATTGTTAGATGAGTCAAAAGAATAAAGATTACTCATCTATTTAAGATTTATGAATAATGTCAACTCATTATAACAAAAATTATATTTTTTTTGCCTATTTAGTATTTTCCTTACTAGTATAATGTAAAATTGCCTTGAAAGTTAATTAATAATATCATTAAATATATAAATTATACATTGATAGCATATCTATATCTATATATTATTATCATATATGTATAATAAAACTACTTTGGAGAAGTAATTATTAATATCATTAATTATTGATATCATTAAATGTATAGAGTTAGGTGATAATAAAAATTAATAATATAGGTACATATATGCTATCACTACACTTTATGCATTTATAGATATTAATAATTACTTTTTAATACAATTTTACTACATAAAATTACCTTGAGATCTAATTACTAATATGATTAGATGCATAAAATATAGTAATAATAATAACAATAATATATATATAGATATGCTCTCACTGATTCACTATACTCTATGCATTTAATGATATTATTAATTACTTTTTAATGTTATTTTATTATGTATAATAATAATAACATTATATTAAGAAATAATTAATAATAAATCTAATTAAATTCATATGACATAAATGTTGGTAACAAAAAAAATTATTAAAAAAGAATGATAGCATATAGCACAATTGAAATTAATTTTCATTAAATTTAATAAAAATTATTTTATAAATTTAACATATTCAAAATAATAAATAAAAATTATTTTTTAAATAAAATTATAAATATAAAATAATAATCTAAATGTGACAAAGAAAATAAACCAATAATTCCTAAAAAAAAGAAAAAGAGAAGAAAGGTTGGCAAGTCATGGCTCTTCATCCGTACAAAGAAAAGAACTGATAATGTCCGTTTAATTAAGCGCGTTTCTTTATCATCCACCTCATTCATTATTTCCCTTATAATATTACATCTCAACACACTCAGACACAGTCACACACCCAAAAAAAAAGAAAAAGGGAAAGCGAAGGTTACAGCTTCATGACTTGACTTTTCTTCTTTCTTTCTTTCTTTCTTTCTTTCAAGCCCTTCTCCTTCTGCTGCCACCGTCGCTGGTTCAGCTTAAAATCCTCCTCAGCCACTAACCCTCTTTCCCAGTTTCATTACGCCAAAGCTCCTCTCTTTTCCACTTGCTTATCTCGTGAGAAAAAAGGTAAGTGAACCTAACTGTATTCCTCTTTTGTTCATTTATGGCACTCCCTTTCATGTTAGATTTTTTTCCTTTTCTCAGCCTTCACCTTCTATTCTCTCCCTCTCTCACAATAAATTCCCTTCTCCTTCCAGGGTAAAAAAAAATATTAATTTTCCCCCCAAAGGGAATGGTTTTTCTATATCTGTGATCACAGGGGAAAAAACCCAAAATTGGAAAACATCAGAAAGAAAAAGGAAAGATCAAACGGACAAGGTAAAGTGAAGATTAGGGTTTTAATTTCGTGGCAAGATGGAAACACCGGGTGCTAATTCAGATCAATACGCCACAATTTCTTCATCGTCATCATCTTCTGGAGGTGTAATTAATAATAATAATAATAATAATAATAATAATAACAGTAATAGCAGTGCTGGCACTGTAGCATGGTATGGGATGAATTTGCCCTCTGTGAGCCCCTTGCGTTCTCCACTTTCTTTTTTGTTGGATTACTCGGGCATTCTCCGCTCAACCCGTGCTGATTCTGAGGCTGTGATTGTCGACAACGTAGTTGCCCCTTCTGAATCACGCCCTCGGCTTCAGACTCAATCGCTTGATTCTGCGTGCGGTGGCAGCAGCGGCACTGGGGAAGTTGCGATACGGATCATTGGGGCTGCAGAACAAGAGCACAACGTGGTTGGGTTAGGTTCTGTTCCTTCATCTTCACAGAATCGACTTGGAGAAGTGGCTAATGATGATTGTGACGATTTGATGGGTGATAATAGTCGTTGGATGCCCGCGTTGGGCGAACATGCTAGGAATCGCATGGTTGATGAGAGGGTTCCTCTTATGTCTTCTCCTTATGCCGGCATTGACGGGGATGCTGCTGGCAATGGCTTAGAAAGTAACAGTAGGGATTCTTCTTCCTACCAGAGGTATGATATTCAGCAGGTTGCGAAGTGGATTGAGCAGATTCTTCCTTTCTCGCTCTTGTTGTTGGTTGTTTTCATCCGTCAGCATTTGCAAGGTACTGCTTTTGTTCTGGTTTGTTTGTTATGTTGTGTCTCTTATGCTAATTTTACTGCGTTCTTTGTCCCAGAAATTGGGCAGATCGTTTCTCATGTATAGCATATTCTAGACTTTGATGATATGGCTGAACTGAACCAAATCCATTGCCCAAATATTAGAGAAATTGTATATGCTAGACTTGTTTACGTGGCTGAACCAAGTCCGTAGCTTATTATTATTTTTTTTTGGTATTGTGCCTCGTTTGGGGTATGCTTTTCTGCTTGGTGCTTTTGATGGTTTTGCTTTCATATAAGTAAGCCGCCTCTTGTATTTGGTGCTCTGTCTTCTTAGGGAATCTGCTTGGTCGAATAATAACCGAAACAAAGCTGGTGCGTGCTGTATGGCTTACAACACTACATGTTATCTTTGAGGGAAGGGGGTAGAGCAAAAGAAGAGGTTACATGAAAAGATTTCTGAGGATCATGTGGGTCTTTTGTTTACTGGCTCTCCTAGTCGTAGCCGCCTCCTTACCTTTGTAACGAAATTGGAGCTTTCCTAATCATAAGAAAAGTAAAGATGAATTTGTAGAGTTAATTAAGCAATTAAGTTCATGCCTTGTCTTGTGTTTCTTTAGTGATCCTTAGTTGATAATATGAAAGCTTTATGTAATGAATAAGAGTATGCTGAATTGCTGCTTGCTTTCTATCTTCCTTGTGAGTGTGCTTTTTCTTTGAAACCTTTTCCTCCATTCTGAATAGGGAAATAAACAATGTGGTTAATTCTTTTAGTGTTGTGTGTATTGAATTGATTGATTCTACAGTCTAGGGGCATGATGAACTGCTTCTCACATATAGTTTATGTACTTTTGATTCTTTACATACACATAACTTTTGTGATATTCCTTTCTGAGAACTTGCAGGTTTCTTTGTCACAATTTGTGTATCAGCTGTGATGTTCAAGTCAAATGAAATTGTTAAGAAGCAGACAGCTCTAAAGGTGCTATACCCAGATTTTTACAAATCCTTTAAATTTTCCATTTCCAAATTAAGTATCTACTTGTAAACTCCTTTCTCCCTCATAAAAAAAAGGAAAAGAAAACTAGAGAGGCTCAATACAAGTTCTATTTTGCAGGGAGATAGGAAAGTCTCTATTCTTGTTGGTATCTCTTTTGTCTTCATGCTTCACGTGATATGCATTTACTGGTGGTATCGAAATGATGATCTTTTATACCCACTGGTCATGTTTCCTCCAAAAGCAACACCACCTTTCTGGCATGCAATATTCATCACTTTGGTTAATGGTATGGGTTTATTCAGCGTATGCACTTTGCAGTTATTACATTGTTATAGTGTATTTATGCTAGAAATTTTTATTTGCCCTAACTTAAATGGTCATGTAAAATGAATGTTCATAGCGTATGATTAAAATAGAAAGTAAGATCCTTATCGAATAATTATGCAGTCTAGGTAACAAGTTGAATGCTTCACTAATATGCAAGGGGTTTGAAGTTTCAAAGCAATACTGGGGCTGCTTGCTTGATTGACAATGATGAAATTGAAGCCTTTCTTTTTGTTGTTTCGTAACTCATATTTCTATTTTGAATTTTTTTATTATTTAAAATATGTCTTGGCTGTATGGAAGGAGTACAGTAAATGGGTTCTTTGTATTTAATTAATGGGTCTGGACCGAAATTCAATTAAAATTGTTTCAGGGTAAAGTTAATAGTTCTTTTCTTGTTTCCCCTTTTGACATTAAGACAAAGTTTTCTTTGCATGATATGTGCTGTCATTTCTTGATCACTTCTGTAACTCACATGTTAGTACTTTCCAAGGAAAAAAGGGAATGTTACTGCTGAAATTGTGTTGTAGATCCAGACTTGCTGTAGGGAAACATGATTTCATGCTCTCAACTGTGAAGCATTCTATCTCCACTCTCTTCCAGCCCATTTTGATAAACCATTGAAATAAGTGCTTATATACAAAGGAGTCTCAGATTCACTCTTAACAACACAAATTTGAAGTAGCTTAAGAACAGATTATTCTAAAAGCTTTATGTTTTATTTGGTGTCAAGAATGAGCCGAGCTTGAGTGCATAGAACCCCTCCCCCCCACCACTTTCATTAAAATTGATATTATCACATGAATTGAGGAATTAATATCAATTGTGTTGCTACTGTGGTTGGTTTCAATGTTTCTCTCTGAAATTTTAGGCTTCATGTTGTTCCTGTATGCCCTGCAGAAAACTTTGGTGGAATCTAAATGAACTGATTACAATATTAGATCTTTGTTTTCGATGTTGATCCAAGATCTGTGGGTCTTCCAGCATGTGCACATTTTTCTATGTTCTATATATATATATAAAAAACTCAATATTTACCCAAACTGGCTGTTAGCATAATATTGCAGTAGTTTTCTGTCAGTTAATATTGTTTATTTGTTTTGGAGACAATTTTTTTTTGAGCCACTTATTTGCTTCAATGTCTGAGATAATGTTCGACACTGATAATGAGCTGTATCTTTCTAAATCTCTTGTGTTATATCAATATGCTCCCTTTCTTTTTTGTCTTGGTTGATTGTTTCTTTATGTCTATTGACTCTATTCTATCCCTTGATATTGATATTTTCCTGGAATTTAATCATTCTAATTTTGTTGGTTCAAGCAAAATATAATTTTTTGGCTGGTATTCATGGTCAACATATACATTAACTTTCAGATACATTGGTGCGGCAAGCGGCAATGGCTTTCAAGTGTTTGCTACTTATTTATTACAAAAATGGCAGAGGCCATAACTTCCGTCAGCAGGTTATTAGTAGCTTCCTTACTATTTCCAACAAGCATGTATTTTTCAAGTATAGTTTCCTCTTACAACAATCTGAAAGTGTTTAACTTATTTCAAGGGTCAAATGTTAACTCTGGTTGAGTACACCCTGCTATTGTATCGTGCCTTGTTGCCAACACCAGTTTGGTACCGATTTTTCTTGAACAAGGATTATGGAAGTCTCTTTTCATCACTGACCACAGGGTTGTATTTAACTTTCAAGCTAACATCTGTGGTTGAGAAGGTATGTTTTCATTCTTTAAAATTAGTGTTCCTAGTGCTGTATTTAAAGATGTTTGTGTACGACACTAAATTATTCCATTGTCTTCAATCTTCTATGTGCTTATTAGGTCCAATGCTTTGTTTCTGCCTTAAAAGCATTGTCAAAAAGGGAAGTTCATTATGGGGTTTATGCCACAACGGAACAGGTAAATATTCCAGTTTCTGTAAAATGCTTTGGTTAAGTCTGGATCTGAATAATTGTAATTGTAAGTAACACTTCTCTCTTCTTTGTTAGTTGTTACAATTGCAGTGCTTTGATACTGTTATATGCCGTTATGTTGTTTGGACATTGTAGTTTTCTTACTTTTTGTAAACGCATACAAAGCTATAAAATATATTAAAAATTGGGTATGCAAATTTTAGATGCATAAGAAAAGGACTTGTGAATGAATTACATAATTCAATGAAGTTAACTATTCTCTCTTCTCCAATAATACATTGCATTAATCTGAAAATAAAGGTATATAAGTTAATGCAACTGTTGTTTATAATATTACTTAAAAATAATTACTATTTATTAGTATGGATTATGCATTGTAATGAAGAACTCGTGTATCAAGATGAATAATTAAATATTCAATCATGTATCACAGGATTAATAAGTACTACTATTTAAGAATTTTATGCACAAGAATATACAAAGTTGATTGTGAAATGAATGTATTAATTAAGACTTTTAAGCACAAGAATATTCAAAGTTGATTGTGAAATGAATGTGATTAATTAATTTCTAACTCAATGGTGATGTTTTGGGTTTTCGTGCAGATACGAAGCCCTTCATCCCTTATAGAATATTTATTCTTATTATTATTATTTATTATAGTACTATAATAACAATAATAATTAAAAAAGACTGAGATTATAGTAATCACTTAAACCTATTTTCTGATCAGTCTAAGAGGCTTAAAGTTAAACCATTGGCTAGGTGTTCGGATCAATTAAACTTTACGATGCAAGAAAACACAGAACACCCTTCCAAGCAAAGTGGAAAAAGGAAAACATATATGTAAGCTTGATTGGCTCCCAAAACTTATTAATAAATTAATTCATTCATATGCTCAGTTTTTTGGATATGGTGGTTATTTTTGGAAGGATAACTTAAACTGTTATTTGCTATATATGTTTTTCAAAGAAACTACATGTCATCCATACCATGATAGCAGGGGCTTAACTCTAGGATTGTATATTGTGCTTTTTTACTTGGGTGATATAGGTGTAACATTATTTGCATATGCTTGCAGTTTTGGAGTTCTACAATAAATGATAAATTAAAGCTGTATAGAAAGAATTATATATTAAGTGAGTTTAATTACATCAAAGTTAAAACCCTTTGTTCAGTTTTTAAAGATGAAATGCATTCCAAACATCATGTGTGTGTGTGTAGAGAGAGAGAGAGTATTAATTGAACATAGTTTTTTGTATAAATAATTGGGAGAATTACAATTGAAGAGTTCCAGTTTAGGTGTAATTAACTAGACAAGTAATTAATTAAGTTAATATATGGGTAATCTATCAACTGCTTTTTGAACATTCTTGAACTCTTGTTGGTTATTTGTTCGTAAATTGGAAATATTTTTTTTCCAAATAATTCCTAAATTGGAATTCTCCAAAAGTAAATGATTTAGTCAAATACCTTATTGAGATGTCAAAAGTCTGTCAACGAAAGTTATGCAAACTAACAAGATATCCCAATAAATTGTACCCAAGCCATTTGTGAAGTCAAATTAATTATAAACCAGGTTATGAAGACAGTAACCTGAGGAAACATGTTAAATCTATACTCTTCATTGTGCTGCAATTGAACAAATCATTATTTTATCTAAATCTTCATGCTTTAATTTAAATAAAATTTGTAAAAATATTTATAATTTTATTTCCTACTTTCTCTCCTTTATTTCCTACTATGCTATGGTCTGGCCTACAGCTAGTATATTATTATATTAGGAATTGTTGCTGGTACTGTCTATCCAGATCAATAGATTTCTGCAGTTTATGAAAATAAGATACAAAATTTACACAAACTTTCCACATAAAACAATATGCCTATTTGTCATGCTAAATAAATTTGTCTTTGGTTATGTGTATTTTGCTGCATGGAATGGTTAGCTGGCAACAATATACCTGTTCCGACATTATGTATGTGTCCCACATCTGAGAAAGACTCATTCCACAACAATCTAGGATAGAGGACATGTAATAGGGATGTATAACCACACATTTAAGCTTGAAATCCCTCATTAAATAGTGATCAGGTGAGGGATATGTTTGCATTCTCTCCAGAATTAGATGTGTCCTCATGGCACTCCTATATTTTATTTAGTTGTTTCACTTGTTTGCTTGCATGTGGTAGTTGTGTGCTAAAGTAGAAAATTATTTATATTGATGACATGGGGGGGGTCCTTGGAAAGAAAATCTATGATAGCATGTTCTATTCATCCCCCTTCGTTTTTTTGGTTGACCCTTGAACTGGTAAAAGATTCAAATAGCATTTCAAAGCATGGAAGTTAGCAAGGGAATGAGGAACATTTTTATGTGAAATTTTTTGTGAATGCTCTTATTTGTTTATATTTTTTCTTCCACTCTTCATAGTTATTACTTGTTGGTTCGCTGAACCATATTTATTTTTATACATATATACACCTTTGTTTACCAACATTTATATATGTGCACTAGGTTTGCATGGATACAGGTACACGTACTGGTACAGGTACGCGTATTGGGTACAAGAAAGTTTCTAAAACTAGGATACGGGTACATAAGGGTATATTATATAAAAATTAAAAATCAAGTAATTAAATCAAGATAAAAATATCATTTCTACAACATTTTAACTAAGTTTTCAGCAAAACTCCATAAAGTACATTGAGCAAGCAAGAGATACCTAAAGAGGATACAGCCTCTGAGGTAGCCATTCATATTTGAAAGGTTGAAGTAGTTGTCTGTTTCATTTAGTACCAAACCAAAAAACTTAGTACCAAAACATTGTGTTTTGCATGAACCAAATTGTACTTAAAATCATAATAAGCTATACCGAAACATACTTGATAGCAAAAATTTTAAAAAAATTACTTAAGTGTATTGGGTATGTAGCCATGAGAACCGGTACCATAGACGTACCTGGTACGGGTACGGCAGCCATATAGAAGTACCCATGCATCATAGTCTGTGCATCTTTGGATTAAGCTTTTTGGTTCTGCTAAGTCAGTTTAGAGGTTTTAGGAGGAGTAAGGAGGGAAGATCATCGTGGCATGTGCCTTGATTGCAGTTTTATTGTGTCTTTTGGTTGAAGCAGTGTTGTCAAATGGCGGTGGTGGTGGCAGTTTTTAAGAACATTGCCATGAGAATCTTATGGCCTTGCGGGTTTATTATGATGCCTCCATGGCTGATGGTGTTATGGTGGCCGCTATGAGTGAAAATGGCGGAGGCAGATGAGAATTTCCTCATCTGTCCTCGCCTCCAACTAATGGGCATCAAATTTTAGAGGGTATTCTGGTATTTCAACATACTCTGTGCAACAAAACTGAGATTGTGTGTATTTTACTCTCTAATGCATTTATATTTGAGATTGTGATATATTGGTGACTTTTATTTGCTAGAAAATATTTCTATTGTATTTATTGTTCTTGATATAAGTTGTTAGCTTTTTTATTAATATTTATATTCTGCAGGTATTTTAGTATATTTTACATTTTTGTAACATGGCCACCATGCTCCCTCCATTGGCCTCAATATGGCGGATTTTTGGCTTGCCACCATTTGCCATTGACAACACTGGGCTGAAGAGAAATGTTAGAATTTTTCAAGGATAAATTCCTGCTTTTGAATTTTTTTTATTGGACAGTTGTTTTCTTGGCTTTTCTTCAGTGCTTGGTTAATGGCTACTTTCATGAGGATTCTATATGTGATATGCAGCGGAGCTGGAGGTCTTTGATACATTGATGTGGTTTTGTTCTGTATGATGTTTGTTTTTGGTCTTATGTTATTTGATGCTGTCTTCTGCCTTTGTTTTTTTCAACTAGTCCATTATAATGGGGGTTTTCTATATTTAAGGAATACACTCTGTATATATCAATATTGGTATCATTGAAGATTCTTTTATGGCAATCTTTTTATCTATGATTCTAAAAATGCAGGTAAATGCTGCTGGTGACCTGTGCGCTATATGCCAGGAGAAGATGCATGCTCCTATATTGTTGCGCTGTAAACACATGTTCTGTGAGGAGTGTGTGTCTGAATGGTCAGTTAATAGTTTTATTCCTTGCCTGGTCCTTTTAAATTGAAAGTTCACAACATATTTAAGAGAAATAAACTATAGCGTTTTAAAAGCAATAGATAACTGTTTAGGGTGGACAAGAAATCAGCCAAGAATGTTTCCCATAAGCTGCTACTATTAATTCTCGAGAATGCGTTGACCAAATACTTTTATAAATATTCTTAAGAATGTTTTGATCTTGGCCAATGATTTACTTCTCTCTTGCACGGAAAAAAAAGGCATATATTTGCCAGTTTTTTCAGTGGTATATAATAATTTTCCATGGAATAAATTCAGAAAATTGAACTGGTTTATATGAATAATTTGTAATTATTTAATAATAAAAGTTGAAATCCTTGCTTGTTATACATTATCAGATTTATTTATTTGTTAGGCTTTTGTCCTGGGGAAAAATTCTTGATGGTTCTCGGTTTCTTTCTTTATGCTTTTCCTAATTATATAACTATTGCATTGGTAAGTTTAGCTAATAATTATATGGAACATGAGAATGGGTTATTAGGGAAAGAGAGGTGATCATTGCCCTCTTACGCATTAAGATAGGGAGAGAAGAAAATGTATTGTTAGATGAAATGGAATTTTCTAGAAAGTGCACTCTTGAGACATGAAGATACCTCTAAGAAAAATTATAACTATGGTTATATTATGCATCCATGTACATTCTGTTACTCTGCTTTGCACCAAATGGCTAGATGCACTGGTTTCCTAGAACTGTCGAACTTAGATTTTATGACAAGTTTTATTCTTGCCACTTGAATATTCATCAAATGTTTAATTAACTATGATAAGTAAGTATATTTGAAATGCGCTGGACTTATATAAGAGTCATTTAGATTGTATTATGATTTGTTCATAATCATATTTATCACTTCTCTCTTGACCAACAAAGACACTTGTTTTTCAGGTTTGAGAGAGAAAGGACTTGCCCACTATGCAGGGCATTGGTAAAGCCTGCTGATCTGCGGACCTTCGGAGATGGATCAACAAGTCTGTTTTTTCAGTTGTTTTAAACTCATTTTATTTGGCTTGGATAAAGATTTTGAGCCAACATCTTCCTGAGAAATATCATGTTTAGTTCTCTGGTTTGGTAAACTTTTTCATCATTGGATTCCTAAAATTTGAGATTGAAGGAAAGAATCAAAGGATATTAGAGTTATGGCCTAAGTACAGTTTTTTGCTGTAATGAGATCAGATGTACAAAGGGCTTTACACAGTTGCCAGATACTGAAACCCGAGGGGATCTACTAACCTGATATTTCTCGTGTCACATTATGATGGACGCATTTGTTCATAATGTTACTTCCTTCTGAAATTCATTTCCCTCGCACACACAAGCCCCCTATGTGTGTGATAATATATATATATATATATATATATCATGCATAGGTTTTGTGCTAATATGTCAACTAAGTCGTTCTTGCACGTGTAAGTGCTGAAATTGCTACCTATTATGAGAAATTCGGATTTGGATGCCTTTGGTAAGTGTGCATGTCTTTTTTTCTTTAATGTTTTGCTCTTCGCCGGGTGAGTAATACTTCTTTGCGAACTTCCATACCAAATGTAATTTGCTAGTATGGCTTTCATTTCATACATGCATTAATGAACTCTTAACCTCTAATTTTATGCGTTAACGGATGTTATCCAATTATGGTGGATGTAGATTGTATGGTGCTTCTGAATCATTTCAGAGAAATTACTTGTCTTGTCGAACTTCTGTTGTATTAAGAAGAAAAATGTTATTGTAGTGCCGAGGAATCATTCTACGGAGAAAATACTTGTATTATCGAACTTCTTTTGCATTAAGAAGAAATTTTTTATTGTAGTGCTGTTGACTCATTCCAGAGAGAATAACGTTATTAACACATAATCCATAAACTCTTTCCTTACATACTCCTATGAAAACTACAAGATAATAGACTAGATTTTAGAGTAATTTTTTATTAAACGGTTTACATGTGCACATATCTCAGATGTGCAGTAATTATTATATTCATATTGCCTTAAAAGAGTAATGATAGTTTGTTCACAAACCCCTCACATTGTATTTTTATATAAGAAGCAACTTTTAACTTCTGTGCAACAATTTGAAAGTGAGAAAAATAGTGTCAGAATAGGCCATTAAACATAATTAGAGGTAAGGGATTTTCTGGTTACAATTGGTCACCCGAAAGTTTCAACCTTTAACTTCATATAAACTACTCAAATTCTTTACAAGAGATAAGGGATACTTGAATAATGCATTATGAAGGTTCAAACCTACATATTACTGTATATCAAAACATTTGACTATATATATATATCACTTACTTTAAAAGTAAATTCGTTGAACAACTTATTATAAAATCCGAATTTGACTATTTAACTATTAAATTATGTGATATTACTGTAATTATGTATACAAAATTTAAGATAAATTTAGCATTCATAAACATCTCATTTAATAGTGAAAACTTACTTATATTTTAAAAACATATTTTAAGTTAAAATAAATTAGTTGAATGAAATACCAACTAATTTTTAAATTCTATGATCCTTGTAAATGCTTAAAGACATGGCATTGCTGGTGATGGAGAAAGACAGGATAACCAAACTGTCATTACAACGTGGTTTGGGAGAATAACGGATAAAGACAGGATAATCATACTTAAACTAATTTACAAATCTGTACAAACTACAAAAGAAGTGACTCTGCCTGAATTGAAAAGTAAAATTTTTAGATAGGGTAACGTTATATTAAAAACTACAGTTGGAACCACAATATGTGCACGTTTAAAAATTAAATATATGATTGTGCAACATGGCTATGCAGAAGCCAACATTATAGTAAGTGTATCTCTCGGAACTATATCTAAGCCGAATATGGAAAATATTAAAATTATGAACCCGTATCTTTTGTGGTATTGGGGGAGTTGCTATGGTACTTTGATGAGTTTAGTACTCAGGTGAGTTGTTAATTATTTATTGATCGTTAGTTTTACAATAAATGCTTAAAAGTCTATTACATATAAATAACTAATAAATGTTTAACAACTTAATAACAGTACTCAAAAAAAAAATATGAGTACCGGAGTAATCCTAGTTACATGGGTGTTCTGGCTGCTGCTCCCCACTGTAGCATTGTGGGAGATTACATTCACTGCCTATCCTCCCTTTCCCCCGGCCCCTTGCATCACTGAAACTTTTGACCCTCCTCCCCGCCCACCAAAAGTGCCAACGTTCATGCTTTTACATAATGACTTTGGTTGGCGGTGTTGACTCATAATCTACACCATCACCTTTTTGGATGGGAGTTCTTTTCTTTTTCTGTTTTTCTCCACTCACATGTCCATTTCTATCCTGAGTTTAGTTGTACTCCCTTCCTGCTTCGCTGTTATCAGTTTTACTTTTGCCATGTTTCAAGTAGCTGTTGCATAATTTCACTGCAATGAAAGCTAGAGTAGTACTAAATATAGCACCTCCTAAATCTCATTGTTTTTCTTTGGTTTTTCACTCATCCAGCTGTAATTGGATTTTCAGAAACTAGAGGGAGAAAAAACTTGACATTTATGATAAAATCATTATTGTTAAGGCTTAAATGAAAGGGCAAATAAAAAGAAAGTGTGAATGGAGGAGAAGTATTATTTAACTTTTATTTTTAAGAGGAGAAAGAGAAGTGGAGATGAAACCCAATCTGATCTTATCTAGCGGTTTCCTTGTTAAAGTTTATCACCCACTCAATTATAAAGACAATGTATTTATGTTCACAACTGTTTAAGTATATTCACTTTTGATAGAAAATATTTTTAAGCAAATTATTTGTACTCAAATAGCAAAATCTATATGCAATTATGATTAGTAATAAGCTTACGAGTTATGTAACTATTATTACTCTTTTCATCTTTCCCTTTTTCTTTAGAAATATCTCTCTCCTTTACTCGTGTGTCTTTCGAACATGACCTTATGGTTATATTGTTCTGCTGGTTACCAGTGAGGTTGAATGATGAAATAGTTTTAGTCTGCAACCACTTATGTATGTAAACAACTAAACATTACATCCCAATGGGAAAGGGAGAATCAGCTTAGATTAGAGGGTGGGCTGCAAGCCTGTCGTGGAGCACAATGCACGTGGGTTGATAATGCCGGTAAGGTATTCTGACAGGTTAGTGAATTTTGATGATGGGAAATAAGACTAGGAAAAGCACAGCTGAATAATCCATGAAAGGATATCGCAGACCAGCTAAGGAAGCACATTATAGAGCAGCACTTGAATAATTTATGAGCAATTTGTGATATATATGATCAGGCATATATCTTGGTTTCGGCAAGGTATATATCATTCGTGGATGTTAAATGGTATTTTAATTTGGAGAAAATGGTGATCTATGCTTATTTTCAACGAGTGTTTTAGCATATTTAATTAATGACTTGTTTCATAAGGATCAATTTGTTCGTAAAAGTAATTTATATAAATGTAGGCTTTACATACGTCACGGTGGAATTTAGTATTTTATACAAGTAATTCTTATTTGTTGTAATCACTCACTTGGTAATAAGTGACTCTTTCTGTTTTCCTAATTCGAGTTGAAATTTCAAATATACCTAGAAAAGTAATTCTTATTTTATTTATTTGTTAATATACACTTCAAAGTTATTTCAATGACTGTCTGGTCAATATATCAGATATTGTTAATTTTTATGACTTGCATAATAATTGATAATTAAAAAAATAATTAAATTAGTAATATTGGATTTATATTTAAACATGATCATTAATTTTATTCTTTTTTCTACTACTGATGTATAAATAATACTAACTCTTTAAGCGTCTTATAACTCTTTTAATAATATAATTACATGAATTTGATTTCTCTTTCTTTTAGAGTTTTAAATAATCAGATTTAAAAATTGTAAATAGCCATTTTTATTTTTTTCTAAAACCAAAATAAGAATATATTAGAGGCTGGAGATAACCGCAGCCTTTCTTTCACCACCAATATTGATTAATTGCAATAAGATCACGCGTACTTGGTAACAAAGTTGTCAGAAGTGAGAAAAGGTTTATATATAGGATATTTAAAATGAAAATAATGGGAAATTTTTTAATTTTGACTTACTATATATATTTGTAGTTTATTTTTGTTTTGGATTCTTGATATTTACAAATCTAATAAGATGAGATGTATAGTCTTGAAGGTGGAAAGGAACAGTTCCATATTTAGTTCATCTTTCTTATGTTCTTACCAAGTATTACTTTTCATTTTCATAGTACCCTCCTATTTTTCCTTGTCTCAGTTTTTTCATCCTTATAAGCATATATATATCTTAGGTAGTAGAGAAAATAAGAAAGTGAAAATTATAAAAATGAGAATAAAAAGTTCGAAATGTTTTAGATTTTACTTGTTAGGACTTGTAAAAGAAAAGATGAAAGATAGAATGATTTTAAAAAAAAATCGTTTAAATTTTTCATATTACGTATTTATCTTAAATATTTAAGATGATATACTAAGAGAAGTGCAAATAGGGGTCAACAGCCCCCCAAAAAAAGCTAGTAGAGAAAATAAGACAGTGAAAAATATAAAAATGAGAATAAAATGTTAGCAAGGTTGTTAGATTTTACTTGTTAGGCCTTGTAAAAGAAACGATGAAAGATAGAATGGATGAAAACCTTTTTCGTTTAAATTTTTCTTATTACATTTTGATCTCAAATATATAAGATGATATATTCACTAAGAGAAGTGCAAATAGTGGCCCATTTTTTTTCTCAATCGTTCCTTCTTTTCTCATTCACAGAAAGAAGTTTGCCACTCGGAAAACAAAAATAAAAGTTTTACACATCGGATTCTCAATTATGGTCTTTTTTTTTCGGAGGAGCTAAATTATTGCTTTGATTGAAAACTTAAAAATGTATGAAAACAAAAAAATATATATACTAGTGCAACCTTCAACATATATTTAATCATGGACATTGTAGAGATGTGGGTTCAAGATGCTGCTGATGAGAGAGTAGTACACGCTTGAATAATAGTTTCGAGAAGGACGTTAAGTTGTCGGCTGTCTTTATCTGTATAATATATAATAATCTTACTCTTCAGTCTTCACAAACAAAACAGCATTTTACTTACTATTCAAATCCCTGTTCATCACATTCCCAGTTTTCTCCATTTTCAATTTAATTACACACTTCACTAAGAATTGTACTTTTAGCTTTGAAGCATCATTCCCTACCTGCAGAATTCCCTGGCACACGAAGCGCAAGAAAAATGTTAGGCTATGAATACGTTTGGCCTCACACCCTTGTTTGAATAGTACAAATTTGAAAACATTTATGTAAACAAACGTAAATAAATTAGAAGACGATCCAACACTGTAAAAATAAGGAGTAGAAGGCTTTTTTTTTTAATTAAAAAAAAGTGGTACTGTAACATTACTCCATCCATCCTCCATTGTGCCACTAAATAATTTCTTATATTGGATTCACTTGCCTGTCTGTGACTCTCATGGGGACAACGACCCATCATGTCTCTGAATTTTTCTATTTTGAAAAACAAAATTAGTAGAATAAATCATTTCTTTTTTCCTTGGCCATTCGTTACCTGCAAGTCCTTTTTCGTCTTTACAATTTTCATTTCTTTATAACTCTCGTTTTCTTTCTTCTGTGTTCAGCGCAGATATCAATAAAAACATACCAGAATTAGGTTTTCTGGCAGCATCTGCTTTTGAGCTTTTGGTCTCAGCTTGGTCTTCCTAGTTTCTCAACTTCAAGAATTCGTTTTCTGTTCAGTCATCCAAGCTTAATAAGGAACTCTTTTCATTCCCACAGATCTTTTGTTCTCTTTCAAAAACATTTAGTGTGGTTTTTCCATGGAAATTCTATGCCGTTTGATTAATCTTTCTTCTTTATCTTCTTCACGGGTCCTGTGCTTCTCAAAATTAGGGTTTCCTTCACTTAGTGTTCTGTGCTGCCAGCTATTTCTTTTTCAAGGTGTTGGATTTATGGTATACCTTATTAGGTTGGTACCAATTTTTATGAAATGTTTTTCAAGTGAAAAATGGTTTGCATATTACTTTCTTAGCTTATAAACTTGCATGGACATATATCTCCCTTGCTACCTCGTTTAATAAGAATCTGGTTTTTGCTGCTATGGATCCTTGTTTTCAGTCTTATCCCGTCCCCCTTACAAGTTCACCTCCTATCCTTTTCTTGTTTTAAAATTATTTGAAGCTTGCCTTGTTTTGGGCCTACAGAAATGCCTTTTTCACTTTTTTCTTCTCTATTTCATACTAATTACAAGTAGTTAGTTGGCTTTGCTATTACATTGGATTTGGGTTCAGATCAGGATGAAACGGTTCTAACTTTTGAAAACAATTTTCTCATCTGCAGGTTTGCCTTCATTGATTTATTTGACAAAATCCGTATATATATACTTTGAAGTCAATATAGTTGTCCATTTTATCATTTTGAAACCGTTAATTTGTTGCTGTACCCAACCCCACTTCATCATATTTGCATAAAGTATTTTTTAAACCTGGATTAATATTGTTGGTGGTCATATATTCCTTTCCTTTAAATTTGATTAATTCTCAATTATTTGTTAAATCACGATAAAATCAATTAGCCTTCATTTTGGGCATTTTTAATTAGATTGATTTATTATCTCTCTGCCAGCAATGATATTACCCAGATATAGTACTTTCTTCATCCACTCATTGATGTCATCTGTCAGGAAGGAAAGATGTACATATGCATTAATTCTTCTACTGCAGTTTACTCACATTGGGAGAGAAAGAGAGTGAAGGAGCTTCCTTCAGCCCACTCATGGATATGGGGGATTAAAGGGTTGCTGAAGTAACTGCTGACTCATTCATACAAGTACTCAGTAGGGTTAAATGAGGCTCGTTTGCTACTGTAATTGTGTGAATGAAGCAGGAGATATTTTGCATCCCTCTTTCTCTGTGCTTGGACTGAAGGGAGCTCCTTCTTTCTGTTGCCTCCATTTGTATCGTTGTCTTAAACAGCTTTATGCATGTCTAAGCCTAATCTATATGTTTGGCACAAAAAGGTGCAGCCACTACTGTAGCTGATGCTACACATCATCTTCTAGTTCTTTGTAAGTATTAACTCTTCACCAAAAGACTGCCCAAGATTCAGCCGACATCTGAACAGTTGCATATGAATTTAATAGTCGGATGCCCCACTTAGTACTTTTTCACTTAGCAGGAAAATCATGATGTCCAACATATATATAGAGATCTATGATACACACAAGTTGCAGTTTCACGTGTCCCTGATGAACATGGTAATTTGTTTTGTTTAGACTTTAAACGGTCGCTCATATGGGGTTACATATAACTTTGTGTGATTACTTTTACACAACATATTTTTAGCAGATCAACAAAATAGCGTGCTACTTTCTCTTCTCTCTCTCCATACTTTTTTGAGTTCGTTTTTGGGGGGACGGAAAAGCAAAATTTAGGTCATATATAATTTGTCTAACAGTTCACTTGTTTCTATCTGTACAACTAACAGGACTAGTTGCAGATATCAATCTGAATCTTAATTCTTTTCCATGCCTAATTAAGTGCACTACAAGTACAGACAATAACTTACTGACCAACATGGCAATCATTTAAATGTGGGTTTGGACTTAAATTTTCTATTCAATTTCATTAGTATAGCATGGCATGCTATATATTGCATAATATGTTTAATTGAGTGTGGTGAGTCTGGACCGAGAGAGTATAATAGCGATATTGAAAGATATATATATATATATATATATATATATATGCAATTACACACTCAGCAGATAGGAGATTGAAGCAGATTATGAAGTCAGATAATAAAAGCAGTGACAGTATATCTCGGTCTTACGCACCAAGTACTCCACTCTTCTTCCATTTTCCGAGGGATGTTAGTTAATATAATTACAGTTACACCTCTTTTCTCCTCTACTAGGCAAATGGATATATCCGCATTCCTGATTTGATACGGAGTAAACCGCAATTAGTTAATATAATTACAGTTACACCTCTTTTCTCCTCTACTGCTGCACAATTTGCACCTGCACAATTTTTATTAACGTTATGTAAGTAATATTTTTACGTAGAAATTTTTTATCTATTATTCAAAATTAAAATTATTTAAAAATCTATATAGTATATTATATTAAAATATTTATATAAATTTATCTAATTCAAAAATTTATTCTCTATATTGCATTTCCATTTTCATTAACAGCATATTGATATTGATTCTTAACAGATTCTGTCTTTTTGTCTAGGATGGTCTACATAAAATATGAGTTTCGTTCAAAATGTGGCCTGGAAATCAGTGGTAAATGGTACTGACAGCAGGTCCAGACTCCTGATATATATACTGGATAAAGCTGGAACTTCCTGTTTTCTTCAAGTGGACTGTGAATCATATAAATGTGTGTGCAGGTGTGAATCATTTAAATTCTTAGATGGACTCAAATATCAAGAACTGCGTATCATATGTATATGATACTGATATTTCCAATCAGAATATCACTGCGGTAGTTGTAAAACGATGTTTAATTCATTATAATAGAAGTGGTGAAAATGAAAACAAAAATGAGTTAAAAATTTATTTAGTAAAAAATTTAAAATGAGAAATGTCATTTTTATTAAATGATGGAATGACTATTTAAGTTGAATATAACAACCTTGTATTTTTAAAATAAAATAAAATAAAAAATATTAATTATTTGCACTATCATCGATCGGTATCTTATCTCCAGATTTATATATCATTGTCATTGTTATCATCCCCTAGATGGCTAGATCACTATTATATTGTCATCACTTTTATCGCCATATTATCATTGTCATCACAGCTATAACCATTAAAAATATTTTTATCATTTAACAGGTTGTGTTTATTATATTCTTATCTGATTTGGGGTATTATATGTAATATAAGAATGGAATGAAATAACCATTCCATTTTTTTATTGTACTAAACATATATAATAATAAGAATAAGTATTCCATTTTATTATATTCTTAATTATTCTTATTTTTATTGCTTCTCAAATCATTTTAGTGAATTAAACAATACATGTTTAGTGGAAACTGGAAAGTTTAAAAATAGAGAAGTGAGTGAAAGGTTTAGATTTGAATAAAATCTTATTTTCATCCCTAACAAATCAGTCATTTTTCAATTGTTTCCAACAGATAAAATTTTCTAATTATACAAGTATTCGAGATTCCATACTTACATCAATGTATCTCTTTGCCACTATTTAAATAGACAGAATTGCTGCAACAATAGGACTTGAATGGTGTGTGGGTGTGGGTGTCAATATATATAAATAAGTGGTCAATATTGATAAAGAATTTTGAATTTTACTTGCAAAACTTAATCCATTTAATAAATAAAATAGGAATGAAATCATTTAATAAAATGAAATAAGAATTAATCCATTTTTTTCTTGTTTTGATTTTTTGTTGAGAAATACAACTCTTTTTTACATATATAGAATGGGAAATGAATTAAGCACGACTCGTCTCTTTATTTTATTTTATTTTTTTATAGTTTCTGTTTAGGATAAATTACACTCTACTAAATCAGGTTTGTCAAAATACATGATAGCAAATTTTAAACTTGTTGATAAATTACACTTCATTTTATTTATTTTATTTTAATTAAGTGTTAACCTAACACTGTTAAGAATTTAAAATAAATACTTATTATTAGTTATAAGTGAACTTTATATTACAACAAAAAGATAAATTTAATCTTTTTTTTACAAAACCAGTGAAAGAATATAATTTGAAGAATGTTATGAAAAAGGGCATAATCTATGTGTGTGTCTATATATATATATATATATATATATATATATATATATATATATATATATATACACTAACAAATAATTGATATACTATGTTTGTTTACCATGCATCACAAACCACAACATTATCTAGAATCATGAAATTTCAAACCTACACAAATTTTGTCTAATGTGTAAAAACATGAAATTCTAAAATTAAATAATATTTTTATTAGTTTCAAATATAAATATTTAACTAATACCATATAGATTACACATTTTAGTGTTTTAAAACACAAGTTATAACATACGTTGTGCATATATTTTTTATAATTGCTTATATACATCCAGACATAAAATTATTAATATGTACTAATATATTACATATTTGCTGTTTTTTTTTGGTGGAACATATTTTCTGTTTTTAAACTAAGGGTGTTATACATTTATTTATTCGGTATTTGTGGGTATGTGGATCTTGACCATCGCCAAAAACAAATTTCTCTCCATCCACATGCTTGTCTTGTCCCGACAAATCCCAATTTAAATAGATATTTCCATATTAGTAAAATCATATTATGATAATCTCTATTTTTCATAGATAAAATAATTAGAATCATAGTCGTTGCTTATAAATAATTGAGTTAGATGACTTAACAAAATAAGCAAAACAGTACAATTTTTTAAAAATAATAAACACATAATATATCAATTATTTGTTAGAAGAAATAAATACATGAATGAATTATACTCCTCTTTATAACATTTGTCAAATTATATCTCTTTTAGTTTTATATTAAAAAACTAATTTAGTTTTCTAATGAATAAATTATAATATTAAGTTTGAGAAGCTTTTGATGTAGTATAGAGCAATGTTGTTAAAGTCGGACCGGACAGTGAGCCAGAAAAGCTTTCGGTTCAGGTTCAATCGGTTTAACCGTTTGGTCGAACCGGATGACATCATAATTACATATTAAATAAATAAATAAAAATATATATATGTATGACTCATAACACACATTATCAATAATAAAATACTTAATAAGGTTTTAGGGTTTCAATTATTAAGCCTTATATCACTTTCAGTTGAGTAGTTAAGTGATTGAGAAATTAAAAAAAATTTAAAAAAAAAAGAGAGAAAGAGGATCGGTTCAACCTGATTTTACCCGATTCAACCATAAATCTGGTTCTGGCATTGAACTAAAACCGGATGAGGATCCGGTTCACGGTCCGACCAGCCAGTCCGGACATCACTGGTATAGAGAGCTCACTAATAACTATTAATAAGTGAGTTTTTTCTTTAATCTTTTTGAAGTATTTAAGGGTAGAGTGTAATTTATGACCAAGTTTTAAGTTTGCTATAATTTAAACAAACCATAAGGTAGTGGGGTGTAATTTACTCTTAAAATAATGATAAAACACAAGCCTAATTCTAAAAACTAGCTTAGAATTTTAACAAAGATGAAAATACTACTTTTATAAGGTAGTTAATTTATTTTATATCATAAATATTTAATTATAATTTTAATAGTAAATAATAAATCATGAAATTTATATTTTCTTAGAGAAAATATAATTAGAAGGTTAATAACTTTATAATTTGGTGACATTAAGCTTCTCTTTGGGAAGTACCTAATCGTGCCGAGTCAGTATAAAAATTGAGGAGAGGCACATTTATAAAGAGAATGATGACGATATAAAACTGAAAAAAAAGAAAAGAAATTAAAGCGGGGCCACATTAATAAAGAGAATGATATAAGTGAAGAGGTAAATAAGGAGAATACCTAAATTTTTTTATAAAGATGGTCTGATGAAAAATCGAGCTTCGTACATAAACATACCAATTAAAATATAATTAAGCTCGTTCTAACATTTTCTCATGCCTATATTTTGCCACCATTCCCCCCTTTTCTCACCAAAGTCCTAACATCTCTTTTGGAACAATAACTAGATTCAATTAGATAACGACTGAAGATAAGGATTAAGATATTATATTGCATTATTTTGACCATTAATAAAAACAATTATATATTTTAGCTTTAGTAATGAAAAATTAAGTAGTGAATTTGTAATCGAGTTATTTCAAGCTGTAAAATTAATTATATATATATATATATTTTTATTTAATAATTTTAAAAATAAAAAATATCAACTTTTACGTGCTGAGGTTCCTGCCACTTTTTACTTTAATTTTAGTTTTAATAAATACTAGGCAAACACTACTAAAATCAATTTTAATGTTGAATTTTGATCTTAATTATGCAAGTTAGACAATAATCTCAATCAAATTTACAAGACAATATTTAAGGGCTAACTGATCGAGTTAAAGAAGATATTATGGAAAATGACCGTGATTATATTCTGGATACAATTTATAAATTAATTTTATGAATGGTTATAAAATAAAATTTGTTGATAAAATTGTGGATATCGAATGCATATGAAGTGTGCTAATTATGTGTAAAAAGATGTAGTATTTTTGTGCAAAAATATGGCAGTTTTTCATAGTAATTTTTTTACCAAGAGTTATTTTTAGCATACATTATATGATTATACTAAGAAATTTATAGTGACTCCTAATTAATATATAGTACCTTACTTAATTATAATATTATATGCTAGAAATTTTCTTGAACAAAGTTAGTGAATATTAATTTTCAGGTTGCTTAGGTATATTCCTTTTGGTTTTATAGGAAGCTTTATAAGTTTATACATCTGAGATGGAAAAAAAAAAAGACGGATTAAACTGATGACATCAATCACATTATAATAAATATTGTGGTGATATCACCTAAACTGACAGCTTATATTATAGGACATAAGCGCGTTCAATTATGAGGGCACAATATAAAAGTCTCCATATTTTATACTTGTTTGATAAAAAACAAAATAGTAAATTACACTCTATTATTATTAAACTTGTCAAAATGACAGTAAATTTTAAATTTAGTCATGAATTATATTTCATTTTTTTTTATTTTGAGAAACGATTGACTTAACACAATTAAGTATGTAACAAAAAATACTTATTATTAGTTATTAGTAAATTCTATATTACAATAAAAGTTTTTTCAATTTAATGTTATAATTTTTTTTACAAAACTAAGTTGGTTTTTTCATAAAAACTGAAAGGGTATAATTTGGAAAATTTTATGGAGATGAATATAATTTTTATATATTTATTTTACTATAACAAATAATTGATATATGATGTTTGTTATGCATCACAAACTACAACCTTGTCTAGAAACATAAATTTTCAAAACCTTACAAATTTGTCCAACATGCAACAACATAAAATTGTAGAATTAAATAATGTTGTTTTTTTAAATTTGAATACAAATATTTAATTAATACCATGTATATTACATATTTTGGTGATTTTAAACACAAGCAAGATATAGCATATGTTGTACATTATTTACAATTGCTTATATACCTAGACACATAAAATTACTAATATATACATATATGTTACATATTTTATGTTTTAAAATTATTGGTACTTTTATACATTTATTTATTGGGTATCTGTTGGTATGTAAATCTTAATCATCGCTTCTATTTATTAAATGGAGACAAAATTCTCTCCGTCCAATATTCATCCCGTCCCGAGAGATACTAATTTAATTAGATATTCTTGCCTCTTATTAGTAAAAATGTATTATGATAATCACTGTTTTTTATAAATAAAATAATTAGAAACATGATATTTACTTATAAACAATTTAGGGCAATGACTCAATAAAGGAAACAAAACAATAAAATGAGAGTACAATTTTTTTTACATAGTAGACACATAATATATCAATTATTTGTTAGAATAAAATTAATATTTAAATGATATTCCTCTTATAACATTTTTCAAATTATATTTTTTACTTTTATATTAAAAATCCAACTTAGTTTTGTTACTTTGTAAAGAATATCAGAATATTTAATTTAAAAACATTTTATTGTAGTATACAACTCACTAATAACTAATAGTAAGTTAATTTTTTAAATATTTTTTAAATGCTTAATTGTCTTAAGTCAACAGTTGTTCAAAGTAAAAATAAAATAAAATAGAGTGTAATTTATGACCTACTCTAAAATTTATTGTCATTTTAATAAATCAAATATAATTTTATTCTATCTTTTAATATCCACTGAGGAGGCTTTTACAAACTAATATGCACTATATAACAAATATTTTTTAAAATTCTCCTTTTTATGATAAAATCTTTTATAAACTTAATCTACACAACCAATTATGATTGATTGAATTGGTAGGATTGAACTCAGTTAAAAAGTCTTGGTTCTATTTTTACTAATAATCATTGGTAAGTCATATGTAAATATCATTATAAGCCTTCAATAAAACTTATGGTATGCTTTAAATTTGAAATGGAAAGAATTCTCTTCTTTCTATTTTTTTCTACAAAAAATAAAATAAATAACTTAGTATACACAATTGATGTAGATTAAATCAGGAAAAATTAACGCATTATTATTATTCATTAAATTATTTTTCTATCATACTTAACTATAATTATTTAATAACCAATAATAATATATCAATTTTTATTGACTTAATCTATATAAATTAGGTAGGTTAAAAGTATTTTTTTTCCACATCTTTGGTGGGTGTTTAGTTCAAATTTTTAGAACTAATATCCTCAATAAATGATTGATTATATGACTTCACCAGTTGTCAACCATCGATGCCACTATCTACCATGTGGTTGAATTCTAACGACTCAGTGGTGGTTAATGATAATGTGTTAGTAGATTATAGGCATCTTGGACAATTTATATTGTTAAATATTCTCATATTACGAGAATATAAGATTGAAAATTCTCACCTTCTATATTAATACAAGTGTAAAAATGTTTGCAAAAGATTATTTTTTGAAATCATTTTTACATGAGCATATATTTTTGAAATTTTATATGAAACATATAAATTCAACATTCTCTATAAAATTTATAATTTTATGTTGATATACTAATTTTTTTACATTATCCTCAAATAATTTATTAATACATCATATAAAAAGTTTGACATTTGATATTTTAGAAATTTATGGTCATAATTATACATTTTTAATGGTATATCAATAAATAATTAGATGATATAATGTAAAAAAATTATATTAACCAATGACCAAAATTAAATTATAAAATTTATGAAAAATGCAAATATATTATGTGAACCAAAATGTCCCCCCGGCTTTGGCAAAATGAACAAGAAGAAAAAGACACAATTTTGGATCCCTCAAATTCTGAGGTAAATAAAATAAAATAAACAAAAAGTTAAAAAAACAAATAAACAAAAGATAGCCAGCTAATATAAAAGTTCAAGATTTTAAACAGAAACAAAATCAAGAAAAAACAAAACAAACAAACAGAGGCAGAAAGAGAGAATAGGAATTAGGAAGACGTCTGCTTCACGTTGTTTACCTCAAAATCATAATGTATGGTGGAGTGACTCAGATCTTATTGTCGCACCCAAACACCGTTCTAATCCGCAATTCTTCGCTATCTGTAAGAAATCAAACAACAAGCATATTTATTTCTAAAGTGTTTTATGTTTATCGCTCCCATCTAATCTAATCATAAACTTTTCCACAATATATGCAATTTCTCTCTCTTTTTATTCTTTGATGATCTTATGGTGGCCATGTTCTCAGACACCCATTACTGCGAATTTCAATTTCTCGGTTTTCAATTCGATTTTCGCACCACAAATGAAGCTTTCCGTTTCATATTTCGCTAATTCTGATTGGCACATATAATTTCTCATCAATTGCTGCTTGGGTTCTCTGTCTTTAGACTTAAAGTTCGCTTTTTTTTTTCCCTTCTCTTTTGAAAACTTGGCATGATGAAGTGAAAAAATCGTTGCAGGGAAGAGTGGGATTTTGCTATTTTTTGTCAGAGTTGCTTTGAGTGATTGCTTCCCCCGGGTACCCTCCTGCCTCAGTAACATTAATTTATCATGTGATTTTGGCTTCTGTTAATATTTGCCTATTCCTTTCGTTGCAGACATATAAATATGATGCATTTTGTTGGCAGACACTCATAATGAGTATCATTTTTGGGTTGGAATAATTAATTACAGCTTAAATGCATGAGCTTTTGTTATTTCGCTATTGGGAAGTAGCAGTAACCATAAAAAAATATGATAAGAATAAAATCTGTTGTCAACTTGTGTTCTATGATTGAAAGCTTGATCTTGATTTTTTTTCTTCATAATAAGGTTGCTTTTACATTAATACGTTATATGGGCATGTTGCTATTTGCAACAGCAGATAAATCACCTTAAAATTGTTTTTTCTATATCACTTAAATGTTTAATCTGTTTGAAGGGCATCAAAGACATAGTTGCTTAGAAAAGTATAATGAATTTGGAAGCCTATGTAGTCAGTTTAAGTGATATATAGCAGCTAGGGGTTCTAGACTTCTGGTGGTGCTGGAACTGAAACATGAAAACAAAAAACTTGTAGAATTAGTAGGACTTGCAACTATAAGCTAAATCTCAGGTACACAGGTTCATGGAAGATATGAATAATGACCTGAGAAATGAGTTTTAACTGTACTACACTAAAATTCTGATTGCGGAGAGGCTGAAACAGGCTGAAGTTTACTATATATTATGATATTACCAAGAAAATGAGGCGTGAAAGGACAGAGCTGCTGCAGAAGGAGTAAGAACACGGCATATGGTTCTTGTCACTTGAGTTAATGTAAATTTATTATTCTTCCAATTGAAGAATAGTGTCAAGGCGCAAGGATGGGTTTAGCTTCCTGGTATAAGCTCAGTTTTTGTGACATATATATCTAAATAATGGCAATGCTCTACGTCTTCTGTTTATCGCTTTGAGAGTCTTGAATAATATTTAATTCTTATACCAAACATAGAAAATTTAAATTCCAAAACATCTCCTGGACTACCTTACCTTCCTATTTATTCCCTCTTCGCCTGTTTGAGTGTGCAGTAAGAGACTCCGCCATTCTTGAATATACACAGAGACTGTAACAATATGACTATGTTACATTTAATAATATCTCATTGATTCCCTCCTGTTGCAACTTGCAAACATTACAGAGTCTGATTAATAATTTGTTTCAAGCAATATCAATGAAATTTTATTGTCTGTTATGACAGAAGTTACATTGTGGCACACTTCACTTTCTGTACCTTGGTCAACTGTGGTTAGTGAATGCAGCAAGTGCTGGCAGGTGCCCCCTCATCTCATATGAGTTCATCTGTTTCAACATCTCAAGGAATATTTCCACCTTCAAGGGTCGGAAACTGTGAATCCCCCAATGTTGGGGCTTCTTCTTCTTTTTCCCAGCCTGATGTAGATCTGAATGAAAATGATGAACCGGACTTACTCTCAATATCTTGGAATCAGGACTATGGTTGCTTTGCTGCTGGCACAAGTCATGGTTTTCGTATCTATAACTGTGAACCTTTCAAAGAAACTTTCAGACGTGATTTAAAAAGTGGCGGTTTTAAAATTGTAGAGATGCTGTTCCGCTGCAATATTCTAGCACTTGTTGGTGCTATAGCTAATTCCCATTACCCACCCAATAAAGTTATGATATGGGATGATCATCAAAGCAGGTGCATTGGTGAATTTACATTTAGGTCTGAGGTTCGTGCAGTGAAATTAAGACGTGATCGAATTGTGGTTGTTCTTGAGCACAAGATATATGTTTATAACTTTATGGATCTGAAGCTTCTTCATCAGATTGAGACTCTGGCGAATCCTAGGGGATTGTGCTGTCTTTCACACCATTCAAGTACATTTGTTTTGGCTTGTCCAGGTCTTCACAAAGGACAGGTTCGAGTTGAACACTTTGGTCTGAACATGACAAAATTAATCAATGCTCATGATTCTCAAATTGCATGTTTCACTCTGACAATGGATGGGCTCCTTCTTGCAACTGCTAGTGCGAAGGGAACTTTGATTAGAATCTTCAATACAATGGATGGGTCTCGTTTACAAGAAGTAGGTTACTACACGATGGATTTAATTATTGTGATAATCATTATTATGTCTACCTTCATGCTGTGTGATTATTATTTTTTGGGAAATTTTAATTTTCACATCCGCATAGTATAAGACGGATTGACTGGAAAATGATTTTTTTTTTTGGTGACACTTTTCCTTTATTTTTTTGAGAAGTTTTCCATATTCCTCCTATAATCGATTGAATGTGGGAAAACAAATTACAAATTCTATCCAACTCTAGAACTTAACAATACCTTGTATATAAGGTTCATTCATTATTGTGAATTGTTTGTTGTGTTGCATACCCACACTTCACACTTGATCATTCTTAAATACATATAGGATGTACGAATTTCCTGTGCAACTTTTGGAAGTCTCCTTATGATAATAACTTTTTAGCATGCCTTGTGGTTGTTCTTTTTTACATTGCTTGTGAAAAGAAGCTTTTACACCTCAATAATCATGGGTTGTCCACAAATTTTTTGAAAGTAGAACTTTTTTTTTTCCCAGTAGGATCTGGTTTGATCTTCTCGATTTTCTTCTTTTAATTTTATGTTCTCTTTCTTGTAGGTAAGAAGAGGGGTGGATAGAGCTGAAATCTACGGTATAGCTTTGTCTCCAAATGTCCAGTGGTTGGCAGCATCAAGTGACAAAGGCACTGTTCATATATTCAGCCTGAGAGTGAGAGTGTTTGGGGAGGATAGTTTGACTCATCCAAACGCTGCTCAAGGGCCTGCACTGTTTCATCAGAATTCTTCAACTTCTTTAGATGCCTTGGTTTCTTCAAATGCTGGTGCCAACCCCAATTCCTCATTATCTTTCATGAGAGGTAAAATATATTTTCTTAAGTATAATGCCGAGCACTTGGAATTGTTCCAATTGTTCATTCCTTTCTGAAGGGCAATGCTAGATATATAACACACAAAAAGTCGATTTCTTCTGCACCATTAGATTTACCTTTGGATATGTGTAGGGTTACATCATCACTTTTATGCACAAATCTACATGAAATCCAATGGCTCTGCACATTGGTTGTGGTTGTTTGTTTATTCAAGAGTTGTCCACATAGCATTACCCCTTTTTTTCTTTTTTAGTATAAAAGAACCCATTTTTTTAATCCCACTTGTGGTTTAAATCTCTCTTTTTTTTAAGGGTGTGTGGTTTCTGTTCTCTAAACCAACTAATGCTTCTGAAGCTTACTTTTAAGATGGGCAATTGCATAATATTTAGGGTACATATTGGTTTGTTTTGTGCTTATCACTCCTCCTTGACAATCTTGTAGGGGTTCTACCAAAATATTTTAGCTCAGAATGGTCATTTGCACAGTTTCACTTGCCTGAAAACACACAATTCATTGTGGCATTTGGATCTCAGAACACTGTCGTAATTGTTGGCATGGATGGGAGGTATGTGTATCCATCATCACGTTGCTTTTCTCATGGACTCGTCAGTTGTGTGTTTCACCTTTTCTTTTTCTTCCTAAAATAGAATTCTTGATCTTTAAAATTTTCAAATAAAGTTGAGGTAAGCATAATATCTAAAAGTGATGCATGCCCGCTGAAATGAATGGCTAATTTAGAGTTTTAGCTGGATGATATATATTAATGGGGATCCAGTTTCTCTAGGTGTAAGAGTTGTACACTTTTACCATTGAATAACTTTTTGCAATATGCGAATTTTACAATCCAACCGTTAAATCATGCGATATTATCATAATGATCATGCATACTAAATTTAAGATATAAGAGACATTCATAAGTTCTAATCTAATAGTTGACATTTACTTATATTTTGGAAGCATATTATACGTTAAAATAAAATAGTTTAATGAAATTCCAATTTATTTTTAAATTCTATGAAATTTTATGGGCTTGATCTACCTCATGAGAAATTTCATTCCCTTAGTTGGGTTGATTAAATTCGACATTTATAAAAAGTTATTCAATGGAGTAAGTGGATTCCCACACTCACACATATATAATGTACTTTGAAAGGCAGAGAAAGTTTCAGCAGCTTCTTTTATACAATCATTGTTTCTGTATAATTTGTTTTCTTATGCTCCCCTCCCTCTTGCTGTGTAGTTGATCGCAAGTTACAATTTCATTAGCCTCAAAAGGAGATTTTTTTAATGTATAGCACTATTTAATTACTTCTCTAGTACTTCTTGAGCCTCTTCAAGATCACTTAAGAACTTAGTTCTCATTATTCTCCTCATCCTCACAACCTCTGCTCTCTTTTCTGTGGTGTCAGTTTCTACAGGTGCAGCTTTGATCCAGTGCACGGGGGAGAGATGTTGCAGCAGGAATATGTTCGTTTTCTAAAGTTTGAAAGTGGGCCCAGATAAACTATTTCGAGTTGCTCAACATTCTCAGCAAGCAGGAAGCTCTTCTCAAGCCATGTAAATATGGTGTGTACCACCGGGCAATAAACTCTTCCCATTATGTGTAAATATGATGCCCCCATATTGGAGGATCTTGAGATATATTGCTGTCTATTACTGTATATCTTGTATATTTTGGGGGGAAAAGTAAAATGAAATAGAAAAGGAGGAATATTGATAGCAACAGCCGCACAAATAAATCACTTGTTGAATATCTTTTACAAACACCATCCCGTGGGAAACTTTGCCGGAGTATTCGGTCAGCTTACATGGATACAGAGATGTCACTCGCTTTCCATATGCATGTATCAACTCAATTGTTCCTGATTATAACCTACTAAGGTTTGGTCATACGTATATTACTTGAGCTGATGTGAGTTTTATCGTTTAACTCTTCACTTGGTCTTACTTCAATGTTAGACGAGGGTTGGTTTCAACTAGTAACTAAATAATGTAAATTTTTTCGTACAATGAATCTCTAGGATGTCAATTTAGAAATAAATACCAGTTCCGTACTGGAAAAGTGGCGCTTAATGGGTCACCCGCATAGAGTTGCAAAGGTTATTTTTTTTATAGATGTGAGGCCAAGACAAGACAATGGGAGAAGTACAAATTTGGCATTAGAGTTTAATATATTTGAAACATGAAATAGAAATGTTTGTGTAAGCAGTACTAAAATTTGGAAAAAATTCAATTTTAGCAATTTAAGATGTACAAATAGATGCAGAGACCTGGGGGTGGGGGGTATATTCTACATAATTTTGGTAATTATTGCTCCCATTATTTTATTCCCTCCGTCTATACTAACATCTCTTGGACGATAATAACTCATAAGCCCTCAATGTTTGAATGCCTTCAATTCTTCAACCATCTAGCAGAATTTTGGCAGGGTCACAGCTTAGATCTTGTAAATTTCTCATCAAAAACAATCATCACCTTACCAATAGCTTTCCTATCTTTGATAGCAGAAAAGGCGAGGTTGGCCTGCAAGGATAGGAAATTGTTTACACCATATAGTACATGGCTCCCAGCGAACATCTATGAAGTACAGAGATGGGCACAAGATGTGGCAAGGGTACACATTTCTAAATATAAATATGAATTTTTTATAAATATAAATATAAATGTTAAATTCAACCAACATATGAAAATGATTTACTTTTGATCTAAATCAGTGAATTATACAGTGATTAAATTTAAACTCACAAAAATAGTGAATAATATAACAGTAAAACTTATATCAATGATCAAATATTTAACTTAAAAATTACAAACTAATGAGAATATATGGATACCAGTTAATCACATGTCCCATTATCTAATGTTCATTGGCATGACAAGAAGCATACCAGATATTTAGATAAATGCTTTGTCATCTTCATGTCTACAGTGCAAGAACATACGATAACCTGTCCTTTTTTCCCCACCGTTGACTAATCACTAATTTTAACCTAATGAAACAGGACCCCAAGAAAATGAACACTCAAACTATATATTACGATCAAACATTTATAATCTCCACACACACACACACACTCACACATACCTTCCAATGTGTGTCAAACAGCTATCTAATTTTTCAGCAAAAATCCAAAAAAGCTATACAATTGTCTAGACTGAAGGCTAAAAAAATCCCTACCCTTCCAAAAAACTGATCGAGCCGTTTCTGTTGAAATTGTAAATATTACCTAGTCTCTAACAATATTTCCATGTGTACAATATGTGCTGGATGCTCTGATGGATGTTAATATCCAACACGTGACACATGACATGCCACCTAGGTGCCATGTCTATACTATATAGTGTGCTGCTATGAAGAACGTAGAATACCATGTTTCAATTTTACCGTGTCTACATCAGTTGGAGGAGAACAAGAAGGAGACATAATGAGTATGGAGAAATCCTGACGCAAATGTTTTCCCAGGAAGTGGGAACCTTGGCGATTTGGTCAAAAGATGGGGAAAGAGGCAAAAGTATATAATTACAATTTTCTCATATTTTCTTTAATCATTGTGTTACTAGGAAGAAATAAAATAGTTCCTTTATTATACCCCTTCTCCTAACTCGGTTTTATACTGTCTTACAGAAGCCAAACTCAGAACTTTTTAAAGATTAATCTCAAACTAAATGATCCTAGCGACCAAGTCTCTTTTACAATAATTATTCTACAATCCGTGATGGTATCTTAGTATAACCTAGGAAAATCTCATGACACCAAGATTCCATATCACAAGTCATAGCTCATGTAACACTGACATGAGCAGCAAAATGGCTTTAGTTTGAAAGATAATTCTCTTGTAGCATTAAACCAAATGCTCAAACCACAGTTGTGATGGACGGATGGCAACCAGTGCCACCCCCATTTAAACTTAAGTCAACCTTGAACCTGAATATGCCTAGTATCCACTCAAATTTAGATATATCACATGGTAAATCGTGAAATATTTAAAGCAATAATTCCTTTCAAAGGGTTCCAGCAGTAGTGAAATCTCTTTAAACTATTAGGTTAACTCTTAGAATGTGTATTGAATTAGAGAAAAGTGAAAGAGATTCAAATTAGTAGAACAACTGAGACAAATAAATTTCTGACCTCTGACAGGCTGTAAGAATGAGAAATGTGGATGGAAATCAAGCCTCTTGCCAACCAAGATAGTAGCTCCTTGAGAGAATCTTCAAGAACACCTGGGCGATGTATTTTATAGCTACCCCAATAAAGACCATGCACTGTCCAATTCTGGCAAAATTATTTAAAATAAAAGAAATCATAACCTAGTAATGAAGAGTTCCAACAATTTATACTTCATATATATGTGTGTGCGTGTGTGTGCATGTTTGTATCATAAGCATGTGACGATAGCCAGACACAGGAACTTGTGCAATGGCAGAAGTTAATGTGATGTAGGCAGCTGAAAAATCAAGAAGTCAAAAGTTTAAAAATTCACTAGTTTGGATTAATGTTGATATAGGCTAATTGTAATTTTTTAAGTCTTAAGGGTGTTCTAGTAATTTTGGTGCTTTAGTAGTTTACATTAGGGTATTTCCAGTATTTAGTCATATTTATGTAGGGCTTTAGTTTTGTGGGCTTTTTATCTTGTTTATCAGTGGCAGGTTATCCAACTTGGGCTTCAAAGTGACTCCTATATAAGTGATGTACCTAGTTATCAAACAGAGACTGAACGAAGAATTGTTTTAGAGAAACCCTATCCATCTAGATGTGCGATGTGTCTCTTAGGTGTGATGCCTTGGTGGTCTTCTCACTATCTTTGTCCAATCTAGTCTGATACTTGTAGACTTAATTCATTTATCAGATCTTTAGCCAGTCAGATAACTTAGAATTCCCCAATCTCAGAAACCCTATATCATCTTTTCCCAATTTCACCATAATTACCATCTAATCCAAAAGTTACTGTTCGCAGGTACTGGTCGCAACCCTAGAACAGGACCTTAGATCAGTTGTTTAGTGCTAAGATAGAAAGATACTGCATTATAGTGACTTTTTATTTGGCTGCTGGTTTTGTGCTGCTTTAAATACATAACATAAAGTAACCGTTGTAGTTGTACTTAAGAAGACATTTTTCAACATCGTTGTCTGAAAGGAAAAGAAAATGAAATCACAGTTCAGCACGTTGCAATAATACTAGTAGTTGTTAGGTTTTTTTTTTTTGGTACAACAGATTGGTTGGTTAAAGCAGCCAAACTCTAGTAAACTGTGAAGCAGCAGCTTTTAAACTTAAACCATTTTATAGATTGTTAAAGTACTCTTTGACAATTAAGTTGCCAAGTTTAGTAGATACAATATATATCTACACCACACCCTCAAGTAGTTATCATACTATAGAGAGAGAGAGATCTTTACTTGTGATGTCCTATATTATGCATCATAGCAAGCCAAATTAAGCTTTTTTCATTAAATAGATATGCAAATAACTGATAAATACAATTTATGTACAGTCATCAGAAATGCTCGGGCAACTCAGATTTGTGTCTATATGATGATAGATATTCAGATTACAGATGAAAGTAATTGCTGGATAATTAAAAGCCTTAGTTGGCAATTTAACAAAGAATAAATCACCGAATTCAAGGTAGCAGAAGGGAGATAATGCACAGATTGTGAGGGGCCACTTGTATTTGCACAATGACTAGATACAGGTAATTATGGGTATTATTTTTGGGAAGCCAACTCGGGACATCTAGTGATTTCCTAAAACAACAGAAGCTATAGTTGTTATATTAAGTGACAATGAAGAGAAGAAAGAAGAGTTTAAATCAAAGTTAATGGCCAATTGTCAGGTGTGCTTCCCTCCATATCCCAATTGATTTCAAATTATTTCTTGCACAATGTCATTTTAGAATTCTAAGTCTGTGATTGATAAAGCATGATCAGATCAAGCAACAAACTTCAAGTAATCCAGTGAGCAAGCAAATTAGGTTTGATATGGAAAAGTCATAGTCTGAAACTCCATTCCTGCTGTACCTTAACAAGAGCAATGTTAGCAGGGATGACAGGAATCTCTCCACTTGCAAACCCAATTATCAGAATGTTAGCTCCCCAGTTCAAAAGCCTCAAAGTTTCTTTAGTAAGCTTGCCTCCAACCGGGTCATACAGGACGTCAATCCCTTTGAGCTTTCTAGCCTTAAGGAACTCTTTGACACTCTGAGTAACATTTTCATTACTCAAGTCCACCACATGATCAACACCAAGCGATTTCAAAAGCTGCAACTTTTCAGGTCCCCTGACACCAGATTGTGCAAAAAAAAAAAGAAACAGACTCAACTCCAAGGGATACTAAGTAGATGGGGTAACAATAAAATGTAGAAATCCAGTCAAGGATTATGTTATATGCGACCCACATATAAAACAAATCACTACCTAGCAACGGCAATGACAATGGCCCCACGTGCTTTTCCAATTTGCACAGCTGCAAGGCCTACCCCACCTGCTGCACCCAAAACCAGCAATACCTACAATTCCATCACCCACACCAAGAGACAGAACAATATGCATTATACCCAACAGGTGAAGCAAACCGCACAGAAAATGGAAGGCCGGAGATACCTGACCAGAGGTCAATTGAGCTCTATGGACTAGTGCAACATGAGAAGTGCCAAATGCCACAGGAAGTGCTCCAGCAGCAACCAGATCACAACCTTCTGGCACTCGAAACCTTCAAAGTTAACAACTTTTAAACACGTGAAGATGAACCATTCTAAAATCTAACAGTAATTAGCAGCCAAAAAAAAGATGCAACAGGAGTGGAATCTCACAATTGGGTCTGGTCAACAACGATGAATTGAGCAAAAGAGCCAAGGGCAGCGAAGGAACAAACAGGGTCTCCAACTCGAAAGTTGGAAACTTTGGGACCAACGGCGTCAACGAAGCCAGAGTAATCGGATCCTGGGATAAATGGCAAAGGGGGTTTCTCTTGGTACTTACCCAATATCTGCAAGTAATTTGCAAAATTCAAGCTGGTCGCTTTGATTCTGACTCTTACCGCAGTGGGAGAGTCTAGTTCAGGGATGGGGTGATTCTTTGAGATTAGTATTGGGCTAGAATTGTCTTCCACAGACACAGTTGGATCACCCAATTTTCTGCATAACAGGGCTTCCATTTGTATTGTCTTGGAGATGAGATGATGATTGATTTCACATGTACAAGATCAAGCAAGATGTGTCTAATCTCAGTTCAAAGACGGAATCTTTGTGATTCGATCACTTACCCTGGCATTCAATTACGGTAATTTCAATGATCCGCAACCAGAAAAATCCAATCCCTTTGTTTTTGTTGCAACTTCACAACACATAAGAAAACAAAAGATTAAAAAAGAGACATAAAACGAGGTCGTATGAGAGTCTGACAGTCTGACACAGTTTATTACTTTTACTTACATTACATAGTTACATTTACTTATTAACGGCCACAGTTTGTCCTGTTGGTTATTTTATCCGTTTAGATGAAGGCATGGAGCAATAACCAATTTTTAAGCTCTCTCTTAATGGTGGGTAAGTGAGGTTGAAGGGGCCAAAAACCCATTTGGGTTCCAGCGGCATCTTTGTTTCTTATCAACCTCTGATCGTTACCTTCAAACAAAGTATACCCCACAATTGGACCCTGCTTCCAACGATTCAGTTTCCCTATAGGAATAGTGAGATTTGCTCTCGTGTTACCAGATAATCAGATGATGAAAGTGGGGGTGTTTTGTGGACAATTGGGGTTCGTGTCCCCTCCTTATTTATCCCATTGCAGCAATAATTGTAGATATTCATATATTTGGCCTATGCACAAGCATCCTTCTCGCCCGGCTTATTCTCCTCTCAACTTTGGTTCTGGGTATTCAAAGTATGCTGCTACTCATAAGTCTAGCTTTGTTGCTTCTGCTTCTTCAGCTCCATCAGTTAGCGGCTCCGGTGCTGAATATTCCGGTAATTTTGGTTCCTCTTCTTTTCTCTGTCTTCACTCTTCATCAAACTTCTGTGTTCTTTTCATTTCTTTTTTGTATATATTACTATGTCCTCATCTCTGTTTTCGTTTTTTTTTTATTTATTAAAAATTGAAATTAACGTTTATATGTAGTTCCATTTATTTATTTTTGCTTTTTTTCTTTATTTGATGGTATGGACCGATGAAGTAAAGGGAGAATTGAAAATTCGAGTTTAATTTTTGTTCATTTCTTTGTTTATACATTTCCAACCTTTCTACTAAGGTATTGTTTGGATTTAGGATTTTGAAAGGGAATGATGTGACGGGTAATTTTAAATTTACATTATCTTTATTTGGTAATTTTTTTAAATGAGAGGAATTAAATGAGAGACTATCATGTAATCTTCTAATTATGTCTTTTTTATTTTTATAAACATTTTATAATTCTCTCAATTTAGAAATGAAAGATTAGCCCTCCCCTCCCTTCCTTTCCCTTCCCCTCCCCTCCCCTCTAAACTCCTCCAATCTAAACATACCCTAAATGTTTAAAGGAAAATACGAGATATCTAGAATTTTTTTTACCAGAAATTTTGACAGAATGAGTTGGCATTGTTATGGATTCTTGGATGGATGAGTGATCCCTACTACTTTGACTTATCCAACAACTACCATTGAATCTTGACAAATTCTAGCTGAATTCTAGTAAATTTTTCTGGCTGTGTAGCATTACTCATGTTTAAATTGAACACCATAAGATTGTTAAGAAAATACATAATTCTGTGGAAAATATTTTCAGGGGTGTGCAAAGTCTAAATCTGAGTTGTGATGCCTTACAAGCCATATAGAAAACAGAATGATTATAGTGAGACTGGATAATAGTTTGCATGGTTCATTGTCTTAATGTCTAAAACCGATAATGCTATACAAAAGTATGAGTAGGCTGATCAAGTTAAATAGATTTGATATCTCTTGGTCTTCCTCAACTTCATTGAGTTGAACAATGTTTAACTCGATTATATAAAGCAAGATTTTCTTCTTCCAGCAAGGGGGTGAGCGGTAGTGTTGTGGCTTCTGACATAAGGATTGCAGAACCTTTTTTTAGCTGTAGGGACCTGCATCTGCTAAAACATGCATGTTTACTTTTATGCATCTATGTAGTCAGGATTTTCTTCTTTTCATGTCATTATTGTTTATTGGATTAAGACACACATAGAGCAGTCCTTCTACTTAATAGGTCTCAATATTGAAGTTGCTAGGAACATTTAGAATAATATTCTTCTCTCTTTGAAGCGGATTGGGTCTTCCCAAATTCCCTGGAGCAGCTTCCTTCCATTCAGTTTTATGGCTTTGGTGGTAAGAAAGGTGAATAAGGCCTCATGGAAGTGCATTTTGCTAGCAGGGGTGTGGTGCATTTGGTTAGAATGTAACACCAGAATTTTTCACATAATCTTTGGGATATAATAACTTTCTTGGCTTCATTTTGGGTTTCTGCTCTTGGATTTTTTAATGGGGAATCTTTGTTGAATATATTAAAGAACATTTGTAAAGCTCTTATGAGGTGACATTTTATATTTTCTTTCTCATTTTATATTTTTGTTCTTTGGCTTGTTCTTGGAGGTTTCATTATCTTCAATTTCTGTATTCTCTTTCCTTTAAAATGAAAATCTCTTTTATTTAAAAGGAGACACCTGTAGAGCAATGACCAACTTATTTTCTGTACTTCAGTGTTGGTTCCTAGAATATACTAGGAGAAACAAAAAAGGAATACTTGTTATCAGGATTTTTTTATTATGTACAAATCATTATTATTGCTAGGTTACTTATATGGGTGCTTTATGTTGAACCCCATATCTCCAGAGCAATTGTTGGATGAGGGAACAAAGAAGAAAAAGAAGGGGATAGCTGGCATAGATCAGGACGAATTAGTGGATCCAAAGCTTTTAGCTGATCTAGACAGTTGTTTTTGTGAGTACAGAGGAGTGCATATACACCACAAGATATATGATGCTGAATCCCAAGCACATAGCATGTTCCAAAATCAGACTGTTTCTCATCAAATCAAGAAGCTATGTTTTCCTATGATTCTGTTACATGGCTTTGGGGCCTCAGTTTTCTCATGGAAACAAGTTATGAAGCCTTTGGCAGAGGTTACTGGCTCAAAAGTTCTTGCTTTTGATCGACCAGCCTTTGGATTGACATCAAGGGTAAATTTATCTAGGCATCTTTCTTCAGGAACAAAAGACACAAAACCTCTAAATCCATACTCAATGGCATTTTCAGTGCTTGCTACCTTGTACTTCATTGATTTACTAAATGCTGAGAAGGCAATTTTAGTGGGGTATGTGAATGTTTTATCTTCTGTTTTGTTATTTGCCTTTATTTTTTTGAGATATCAGGTGATTTTCATCAACCTAAGTAGATCATACTTCCCGCTGCTGTTATAAGATGCAAACTAAATAGGCAATTATATGTTGCATCCCTGCATCTGAATATCTTTCATGTTATATGTATCTGATTATCCTAGTTGTTCCATTTCTGGGTCACTACATTAATATGATTGTCATCTTTTAAATCATGTGTTAAATTGATCAGCTTTGTTTTTCACCATTCTGAAGTAGTAGCCATGGTATATGGAATCAGAAATTAGTAACATGAATGCCTCCTGTGGGTAAATAAAATTTGCATATTTATATTGGTCTTTTCTTTCCTTTTTTCGTCTTATCCTCTTTCCATTGAAGTTGGATCTTACTTTGTGCTATATAACTGATAATGGATTATTAACAATGCAAATAAATCTATTCTCATATGCCCCTGCCCCACCGCCCCTTTTGCTTTTGAAGCTGAGATGTCTCCAAAATGACATGCCAGGCACTCAGCTGGTTCACTTGTAGCTGTTAATACATATTTTGAAGCTCCCGAACGTGTTGCTGCTCTGATCCTTATTGCCCCAGCAATTTTTGCCCCACTTACTACACCCAAACTTGTGAAAGAAAATCGACCGAGAGAATATAACCAAATGAAAGAAGACAACAGTTCTATCAGAAAAAATCCGATTTTTGGGCTTTACAAGATGTTGTCCAAGATTTCCAAGTACATTGCTGAAGCAATAACACAGATGGTGAAGGGGATGATAGATATGCTCAACTCTTTGTATAGGAAATTGTTATCAGCTATCCTGCGTTCTTCCCTTGCTATAATGCTGGTAATAAACTTGTTCATGGCTAATGTAATGGAAATCTTGGTTTGTGTAACGTTAATACCTTCTTGATTCAATCATTATTCAAAAATATAATAATCCAAGGGAAACAAGGAATTGCAGGCTCAAATACAACTACATTGAACTCATGAAAGCCTTTCCAATGAGTTGGTATTCCATGCAATTCCTTTTCACCAGTTTCCAGAATTCATAGCCTGAAGTGTAAAGTTGAAGTACATATATTGTGATACATAAGGAAACTCTGGTTAGTTTACTCTAGCAGCCTATGTCAGATTGTTTGTTGTTGGGTGACTCTTTTAGGTATTTTGGCTTCTTTGTTTAGTGAGACTGTAGTTCTCAAACTGACACTATCAATAATTTGTTATGATTGCCGGTCAAATTACCTGTCTGATGGCCTCTTTCTTCACATGAATCTCAGGTAAGAATGGCGATCGATAAGTTTGGTACTGCTGCAGTTCGGAATGCATGGTATGACCCAAAGCAGGTCTCTGAGCATGTTCTTCATGGTTATACAAAGGTAATCTCACTGTTATTTCTTATTTTATTATATTGTCACTCTTGTCTTTTTATTTCCCTCATACTCAAATAGTCAGCGCTCACCTGGATGTTTGCACTGAATGCAGCCATTGAGGACTAAGGATTGGGATAGTGCACTGGTGGAATACACAGCAGCAATGCTTCTGGATGAGGAATCTAAAACAAAGCCATCGCTTTCTCAAAGACTTCATGAAATATCATGTCCTGGTGATGTCACTAATCCTATATACGTCCACTTTTATTTGCCTTATCTAGTCCTCATTCTTTGTCTTTGAATACCTGATCAGGAGTAATAGACAGTAAATTGGGGAAGATGGAAGACATCTTAACCAAGATGGAATAACGCTCTTGCCTTACTTATACTCATTTCAATCCACCGGGCACTTTTGTGTTAAGATCAAATCTGGGTCATTAAGAAATTCAATTGACAGAATATAACTGCTGATCAATGTTATTAGAGATTTTCTATAAACTGGGCTAATCAATTGACACATAGTTTTGATTTCTAGGTTCATTTATGTAATTACTTGTTGATTTCCTTGGATCTTTTTACTGGTTCTTGTTCAGAAATCATGGCGAATAGTGTATATATTTCCAGTAGTAATCTACTCTGCTTGATAGTTGATACCCAGATTTGAATATTGAGCATAGCTGATGATGATTGTTTGAATGAGCAGTTCTCATTGTCACTGGTGATAGTGACCGACTAGTCCCTTCATGGAATGCTGAGAGACTTTCACGAGTCATACCGGGAGCATCAATTGAAATAATTAAGCAATGTGGCCATTTGCCCCATGAAGAAAAAGTGGAGGAATTTATTTCAATTGTTGAGAACTTCCTAAGGAGATTAGTTGGTGATTCAAATGAGCAGTATCTACAACCTGTAATGTGAATTTTCTACAATTCAAGCTTCCCGTTTTACTTGATATAAGATCCATATATTATAGGGCAGACATTATGTAGTTGATCAGATGGCAGAAGACTCCTTGAAGGCATAAGGATGCATGCTCTTATTAAGTTCATCAACCACGATGATCTCTGTCCAGAAGCTAATGCAAAGCTTGGAAGTGGAAAAATGCTGATAAGCAATAACCTATAATTTTACGTTACATTGTATGGCTGCTGTAGTACAGAAGCTGCCTGGGGTATTCTGTAACTCCATTTATACCATTGGACACGTCACATCGGATGTAACAAGACCTACCATTTGACAAGCATTTGCTAAATTATATATATATATATATATATATATATCTCTACATATTATATATATTTCTGTATTGACTAGAGGAATCTCTACACACTATAAGTGTAAGACTAATTCTTTTTGAGCCGGAAAATATTATGGTAAAGCCTTCCCAATAATATGGTAAAACTTTGGCCTCCTCTTGAGGGTTAAAGCCACTTGCTATTTCTACCAATCACTTGTTGGTCGCCAAATTATCTATTTGATTTTGATATTAAGACAACTTTTTCTTTTGGTGCCAAAATGATTAGCACCAAGCTATTAAAGCTAGCAACTTCTCACTGAAAGAAAACATTGCTAATTACAAAGAAAAGTAACAAAATATCTTGATCTTTCAGACATATGAAAGAAACTCAGCATTTTCTTTAACAGAGTTATAGTGTGTTTGGATTAGCTTTTTTTAGCTTCAAAATAACTTATAATCAAAATGTCAAAGAGAGGGATTTTGAAAAAAAAGCTATTTTGAGTGTAAAATAATCAAAACCAAACATGCTATTAATCCTAAGAAAGTAGAACCCTTATGGCATGGCCATATCTGGTTTGCTGGTAGGCTGTGAGCGGCCAAATATAATTACAGAAGCTGCTTAATGCTTGCTCAGAAAGGAGGATCGGTTTCTTTGGTAAGACTATCATCTCCTAGGCCTGGAGGAACATCAAATCCTGACATGAAGTCATCACCAAATATTACAGCACCAGCTGCTAAAGCCCCAGCACCTGCCCCCATTGCAAAGACTGGAGGTCCCCTCCGACTGGGGGCTGCGCTGGATGATGGCATGTCTATGTAACTTGTTGGCAAGCCATCATTTCTTGGGAGAAAAGTGGGAATATAACCAACATGTGAGGGTGGGGGTGGTGGAGGAGGAGTTCTAGTTCTAGGTGATTTATAGCTTGGTTCACCCACATATGAGTTAGAGTATTTTGTAGTAGGGAATGGCTCTGAATGGGAGTGAGGGACATTTGTCTGCACATGATTTTCTGGCCGATGGAATGCAGCTTGAGGCTGCTGCTGCGGGTAGGCTTGCTCTAATCCACCCTCTGTGGTCAAGTGGGTATTATCGCCACGATCTATGAGCACTATTCCTCCCTTGCTTCCTACAGAACAAACTTAGAGTTGCAGATCACGTTAAGAACTTTTGTAAAAAGCTAGAGGTAAACTTTAATCAAACTTGTCAACTTCCTCTCAAATTATGCAACCCATTGTGAGTATATTGAATTAAGAGCTCGCTGCAAGAACCGAAACAGAAGAAGATGCTAAATGCAGAAGATCAGCTACAGTGAAGCTAAAAGGCAAATTTATTTTTGTCTGTAGGTTGTGAAATAATCATATACCTGGGTGGGAATTTGGCTCTTTCTTTTCCTCATAAATACGGATTGAAATATCAATGAAACCTCTTGGTTTGCTGGAATTCTTCTTTCGTAATTGGTAGCTCCGAACTTCCCCATGCCCTGGCCTTGACACCTCAGAATTCTTTACCTGCTTGGCAACAAACTCTTTGAGAACAACCGTTGCTGAGCCATGAAGCTTTTCTGTGAGGAATATGGGGTCTAGACTGTAAACTTCCACGCTCAGTGCCAAATCTTGGACGTTTGGCGCTGAGTCATCAACTGGAATGGCAAACTTGGTTCTCCAGACAGGATTTTCATCCCCAGAAGAATCAACTCTGGTGCAATATTTGCTGTTAATATCAATCCACCCAACAGCAAACCATTGACGCTTCCAAAGTGAGGTTGAATGCCAGAGTCCATGAGCAGATATCAAGCTGACCTCCACCCAGATATTCCCCATAGAGGGCGCAGAGAAGAAAAAACGAGATGTGAAAGGGATGTTGTCTCCTGTAAGCTTCTTTAGATGAGGGTTGCTTAGGAAAAGAGATGACGTGAGAGATGAAGTGAACGTGTTTTGCCGTATTTCAAAGGCTACTTTACTTCGATGATGAGAAAATTCTTATACCTAAGCGCCATTAGGGGGTACCCTTATGCCAACTTTTTTCCCTGCTAAGTGCATCACAAGCAAACCGGAATCTGTTAAGGTCTGGAAAGGCAAAACTTCGCAAATTAGAAAACTAGGCCATAGAGTACTGTTGTTGATAATATTGTTTATATACGGATGTGCTCTGTACAAAGAAGGGTTCATCCAGAAGCTATGATATTTCTCACATACACTGAAAGCTTGGGGCAAAAAATCTTAGTTACACATTTTCCCTTCTCACTTGAATTTACATCTGTCAAGAATGAAGAAAAAAATAGGGACACCAATTATTGAACCTCTTCTAGTTGAGCAGACAACAATCTTGTTTTTGCTTGTTGTTCATGCAGTGAGGCTTGATTCTATATTATTGTCCTTGAAGATTCGTAGGGTCCCTTAAGAGGTGGAAGCAACAATAGCTTTCGGCCTGCACGTGTAATGGTCTGTTCACCTTCCTGGGTTGTTAATGAAATAGTTCTCGTGTACATCATGGTAGTAGAGCTCAAAATGTCGCCTCCAAATCCACATGCCTTAAAAAATAACCTGAAAAGTTGAGAGCCTAAATTGCTGTTCAGAAAGGAATAAGATTAGGCACTCTAGAAGGATAATGAACAACCTCTCGTTCTCTGAGCAAAGGGCTGCTATGTCATAAATGTCTCTATTTGTAAGCATTCTGCAAAAGGAAGAGGTCATATTAAGATATTTGGAGATTTATGAGTTTGATCTTTAACCAAAATTAGAAAGTAACATTGTACCATCATCCTTCAATAAATCAATATTCACCACCTACAATGTTTATAGCCAAAAAAAGGGAAAGGAAAGGAGACATGCTGCACGGGTGGGGGAAATTGCTTGGCTGATCTTAGAACTTGAATGATCATATTTTCATTTTTCACAGCATGTAATGCATATTCAAATAACTAAAAATGCGACAACTTGTAGACTGATGTGATCACCATAAAGGCATATTCGTGGATACCAAAACACAATTCTATACCAACAATTACTACGTGGCAAAAAACTGCAGGATTAAGATTTAAAGTAAGTAGTTTAGTCTGCTGCATATTGAAAGTGCCTATCAAGCTCAAGAACCATACAGATTAACACTGAATCATCATAGAAGAGAGGGCTTGAATACCTCACAATTTTTTTAACTATCATCTGACCAATTCCCATTCTCCGCAGGGATGGAATAACCTGCGAGGCACTGAAGCACGTTGATACATGCATGTTAAGTAACTAATTGGTTGAGTAGCCAAAAGAATAACTGACATTTGACAAAATGAACATGGGAAAACGTAAAATGCAGTTTCCTCTATGTCATGTATTAAAAAAAAAAAAAGGCTCTATTGCCAAATTACTTAATTTCACTTCAGCAAAGGAGTGATAGATCAATTTGCTTCAGTGTACATAAGGCAAACAACTTCTCACAAGCAATAACTAAATCCGAAATATAAGAAAACCCATAATTTTTTTTATAGCATAAAACTCTAAAGAAACCGATGTCAAATTCAGTTTGTGGGCTTTTTAGAAAACATGTAAAATTTCAATTTTTTTTTTCTCTTTCGGTTCTCAAGTGTTACCATCACATCGTAAATGGAAGCAGTGAGACCACAATCGGAAACGGCACGGCCAAAGCCGACCAATTGACCGTCGAAAGGAGTAACCGGCGTCACGCTCTGCAAGAAATCCACCATACCCATGATTGAAGACGACGAATTGGCGGTGGAGGTGAAACCGCCATCATCATCATCATCGTCAACATGGTGAGGTTTGCAGAAGACGGAGACAAGCACGGCACTGTGAGACAGAGCAATGCGGAGCTTGTGGATATCCACGGGTTCGACCCGTCCATGGGAATGCTCGTGATTAGGGAATCTGTGGCAAGAGTGATTGCAATTGGCGTAGAGGTCTCGAAGATGGTGAGGATCAATGTGGCGTGGATCGGTAGAAATGTAAATTGGAAAAAGTGACCCTGCCTCTGCGGGTCTCAACAGCTTCTTCTCAAGTTGTGAGCTTTTGCTGATTCTTCTCCTTACCCATTTCAATTCCATGGATTTTGAACTGAAACCCTCTATCATGTGTTTCTCTAACTGTATCTGTGTGTGCGCTGTAACTCCCATAGCCACCATTTTTGTGTGCTTGCACAACAGAGATATCAAGTTTGGATAAAACACAGATATTCCGCATTGATTTTTGTGTTGCTAGATTTTGAGGAAGTGGGATGCATTTTGGGCTCAAAATACACAAGCACATCTATTTTGGGTTAGGCTGGATTTCCATAGCAATCTGGGTTGGGCTTGTCCAAAGTTTTTCATATCATGGCATGAAAACTTAGTTAAGCTGGAAATCTTCTTGGTCATGTGTCCTCTTTTTCTGCAGGTACTATTTTTATTTTTATTTTTGCCATTCCATTCTTCCAATGGTGATTGGTGACCAATTTCCATGATAGTTTGGGTTTTAACTCTTAGAAGAGCATAACTTTTCCCTATTCTATCCTAGAGTTGGCCGTTTAGACTTCATATATATTCATGTAGGAAACTCATGTTGAATAAGCATCATTGTTGAATAACTAAACTACCTAATGACTGATTGCACCCGTTGTCCTCGAGCCGAAGGATTGGGTTTAAGTCGTCCCTAAGGCACTTTTGAATCTGATAAAGCTAAACTTATGCATCATTGGCACTTGGCACAATTATAGGAGTTGTTAATGTATGCTCGTTCAATGAGAGACGTTGTTTCATTGTTATGGTAGTTGTTTCTCTGTTCAATATGAGCTTAATGCTCTTTGGCAAGTCTATAAGATGTGTCACTCTTGTTTCTTCATTTTATGGGGAAAAAAATACAACGTTGTTTAAAAGACCGACAAAAACTAGCTCGCCTCATGATGTACAATTTTGCTTTCCTCAAATTTACATATGATATCCCGTCCTTATCGATCATCTCTGGCCTATTTATCTTTTCTATATTTTTTTCACATTAACATGTGTCTCATCTGTTCATGTATATAAATATCTTCACGATCATTAGTTTATCTACTAATAATGTTGAGCTCACAAGGTATTATTTAACATTACCTAATTGACCGATAAATAGATATATACTTGCAGCATCTTCACAAGTTTGGATGTATTCTTTTCATTTTATTGTAGTTTTTGTTTTCCTTTTTCTTTTGATGAGCATATAACAATATATTTTCTCTCTGTTTTTCTTCGTTTTATGCATGAATGTGACTGATCCGATCAGGCCTCGCATATATATTTGATCAAACAGTCATACTGGCTATAATTGAATAAATATATACATCTAAGAGAAAAGAATCAAAGCACACACATATTAAAAGAAAAACCAAAAGCTTGCACGTTAAAGCTGATTTCCAGTCAAATCTTCTGAATGAGGACATATACACCATGTCCTGGTTCTACAATCATTCTATATGCCGGAGAATGCCTATAACTAGGAGAGAGAGAGAAGCTGAACTTGGAGATGATAAGGGCTAGCACAACCTTCAATTGGACCATTGCAAAGTTCTTCCCCAAGCACAAGCGAGTACCCAATCCAAATGGCACATACGCATGTGGAAACTTGCAAGCTTTAGAGACACCCTCACTGAACCTATCTGGTTTAAACTCATTCGCATCTGGTCCCCAAATTTCAGGATCTCTGTGCAACGTTGGTATCAGAGTCCATAAACAAACGCCTTTAGGAACGTTGAGGTTTCCAATTTGGATATCTTCATATGCCTCCCTTGACACAAAGGCTGCTGGTGGGTATAAACGTAGCACTTCTTGAATCACCATTGTCACCTGTAAGCAGTAATCTACCAGTGTAAAAAAGGTTTATAAATAGCGAAAAGGTGTGAAATACAAGTGGGATTTGATGTCAAGTCTCTCAGAGTATATATGTAGGGAAGAAGAAAATGGTTATCTCCCATAATGTAATATATATGTATCGATTTATTAAGGGGGCAGTTACATAAGACAATGACAAGACTTATATGCTTTCTCAAAATAAAACTGCATGTACCGTTTTCAACAGGGGGAGAGAATCTGAATCTGGAATGCCATTGGGGCAAAGTTCAGACACCTCTGTCCTTATACGAGCTTGCCATTCTGGGTGTAAAGCAAGAAGCATCAAACACCAAGAGGCAGCAACAGCAGTGGTTTCATGGCCAGCAAAGTATATGTTTTTGCAATTATCCACAATGAATCGCTTGGAGAACTCCTTCCCTAGACTTTGATCAGTCATGGCTGCTTCCAGCAGTAACTGCATCAGATCCTTTTCAGATGAGGATGTCTCTGAGCATTCTCGCTTGCGTTCCTCCACTAACTCCCAGATCAGTGATTCTATCTCTCTCTCCAAGCTGGTAATCTCGTTTTGCTTCTTTGTGGAGAAATTTAGTTTGCCACTGCCATTACCAATCAGTTTCAGACTACAATTAATCACATATTCATTTTGAGTTTAATTTTCATCCACTGTCAGTGTAAATAAACTTTATATTGTCATTCAATCATGTGTTGTCAAATCATTAAAAGAGTTTGACTATCACAACAACCACTTAGAAAATCTAACTCTTTTAATTATGTGTCAGTACATGATTGGATGACAGTGTAAAGAAATTTTACAGTGACAGTAGATTAAAATTAAATTCATTCATTTTTTATGTCACAAAGTATATATGTTCTGAAATTATATAAGAATTTCTCCTTAAAGTAGATATATGTATATATGTATGTATGTAGGTATTTTTTACGACACAAATTTAAATTCAAGACCTATAAATTACTAAAGCTCTTACCACTAACTTATTCTTAGTAGTGACTTTGTTTGTGGAGTTGTTTTAAAAATAATGTATTTACACAACTTGAATTTGCATGTGGCTCCCTTTATTAAGTTTCACACTCGAACTCAATATATAGAGCCACTTCCACTTATACAATTGTGTATGCGTTTATGAATGAAAGAGTTGTGTAAGCAAGAAACTAGAGCAATATAGAGTTGACTTACCGGAAACCGCTGAGCCCAAAAAGGAAGCCACCTTGCTTGGACATGGCCTTCTGGATACTTCTAAGCTTTGAGAAAACTTCCTTTCCCTTGGAATAAGAATGGCCAAAACAAACCCTTGAAATAACGTCAGCTGAGAGGCCCCTCAAATCTGCATCAACTTTGACTTCTGCTGTGGCACTGGCACCTCCTTGGGCCTCAACAAATTGCTCCCATTTTATTAGTAACGGCTGCGCTGACTCTATCATTAGGCCCACCATTCCCTGCCATGAAGTTCAATTCAGTGTCCCTACCACGTTTCCTTTCAGGTCACCAAAGGACATTTACTTACCTCTATCCAAAGCCTAGATTATTCGGTTGATTTATTTTTGTTCAGATCAAGCTAACATAAATTCTGGCAGTGAAGGTGTGGTAGTTTCCTAATTAGCAAACAGGTGGGGTACATCCCTTTACATTTATGAACTCATTTAGTTCCCACAAACAATTTGAATTAAAAATTAATTTCATTTTCTATATCGAATAGGTTACTCGCACACTTGCTACTACTAGCACACACGTCACTCAGAATCATGCAAGGTGGTGTCTTTATACTTCTCTTATGTGGGGCGAGCTGCAGATAAATGGAAGTTGCTACCCACCACAAATACGATAAATGCGCAAATAATGCATAACTAGACTCTTCTAGATATATGACACAGAGCAAGCTGGGCACTATAGGCAAAACTACCGGAAGATGGATTGTAGAAAGAAAAAAAGAAAGGAAGATAACGTTTTGTCTTTTTTCTTTCAGCCAAGAAGAAATAGGTTATAAATGCAGGACTTACAATTTTTCATCGTCTATAAAGGTGCTAACTAGAGACGGTTAATGAACTTATAAATACACTCTCCTCTCACATTTGGATGATGTGAGACGATACTCACAATTGGGATTACTTTTAAGATGATAAAGTTGACATAAATAAAATGATAAGGATTTTAAAATCTAATGGCAATGTTATTTGTATATCATAACTCATTTTATTTTTCTTTATACTAATGTTTGCATAGGGATTGGTCCCCTATGTAGATTCCACCTACATGTAGGTTCTTTGTGTAGAAAATGAATCAATTTATGTGAAAACATTAAAATAATGTAAAGATTACATATAATTTTGATGTGCAAATAACATTTTTAAAAACGTAAAGTTCAAATAGTAAAATCTATTATAGTTCAAAATCTAATAAATATTAGCAAAAAACATAACAAGTAATTAATTAGACAAGGGTATGCGATATTGATGACTAACAAGTTATATATATGTATATACCTTAACTTTATCCATGAAGAACTCAGCTGCAACAAGTTTCCTCTGTTGTGCCCAACTAAGCCCATTGGCTCTCAAAATGCCATTGCCAAGCAGGGGTGCAAGTTTGTTTGTTATGTAAGTAGGCTTACCCAAATCCAAAGTGATACACTGGTTCATTTCTCTCACCAGCTCCGGTTGGTTCACATATAGGTGTTGCTTCATCCCTGTGGAGTAAGTGTACAATAGACCTGCAAATCGTGATATTATTGCACGAGTTAGATTCATGGTACTTATCATTAATTGTTAATATATAATGCACACCATTTTGTAATAACTTTTATCATAATAATAATGATAGAGAGAGAGACTTGACGTTGGTCCATTTATTAAATGGGCCCTGATATTGAGATGACCGTACGCAATGCTCTAACCATTTTCTACCTCCATTAATTAACATATAGTTATTATATACTATCGGCTACTTCAATGGAAATGCTGCCCACTAGGCCATGATCAGTATCCAAATTGAAACAAAACAGCTGTAAAGGTATCAATTCCTAATGTATTTGTCACTCTACCTTGTACTAGCTGAAATAGAAAATTAACATTTGGTCGTACACTAAGTTATGAATTCATAGATGCCTAACTTTTATTTCAGGACTACTTAATACTGGCTACATTCTGTGAGTTATATAATAAGAATATCTGCAGCACACAGTGAAGCTCAATAAAAGATAATTTATAATTATGTAATATGTTGGTTCCACATTGGCCGTCAAACGTATTATCTATGTTAGTATGTTGCATTTTTTATTCAAAATGTTTCTGCACTTAATAGTATATAGATTATAACTCTATTTTGATCAATCATATTTGATTATATTATTAATTTTTTATTTAATATTTTAATTTTTTTAATTTAGTCATTAATATTTATAAATTCACTTTAATTTGATCTTTTCATCTGTGTGTTTATTGTTCACTGAATGAAAATAATGATGTGTTACTGTTAAAGTACCAGTGTGACACTGAGTTAGTAATTGATTAGATTATTTCACCAAAAAAACGACATCATTTTTATCTCTGGAGAGCTAAATGCCAACTAATTATGTTGTTTTTTGAGTGAAAAAATTCAATCAGCTACTAACTCAGTGTCACATTGGTAAAATAAGGATGTCACATTACCTTTAACAATTACACATCATTATTTTCATTCAATGGATAACTAACACATAAACAGATGAACTAAATTGGAATGAGTTTATAAATGTTAAGGACTAAATTAAAAAAATTAAAATGTCAAGGACGAAATTAATAATAGAATCAAATGTGAGGGATTAAAATAAGGTTTTAATCTAGTATATATCTTAAGGGAAAAAATTAATCTGATTTTAAATTTTTGCACTTAGCAAGATATGGATTCTTAACTAGCAACAAGTGAGGAAACCTCTTATTTCTTTCTTCATTAAGCTGCAAGTGCAGGCAAGACCCAAACAATAATGCAAATGCTGGAGAAATTATTTTTTATAATAATTGAAATTCATAAATTATCATCAATTACGATTGACAAATGATTATTCTGCAATTATATTAAAAATCGTGCAGAATTTAAATTATTTAAAAAAAAATTAAGTATGGCATCAAATTATTATTTAATTACTTACAAAGAAGATTATGAAGAATATATTCACCCTTTTTCGTCCATCTATAATTAGCTTTTCAAGTGTCAAGATCCTAGGCATGCTTTGCTTTAGGAAAATCTTTGCTTTTCCTCTTTCCATCCCAATCCCAGAGTTCCCACCAGCAAACTACCAATCCAATAAAGACGAAAGAGGAAGGTTAAAAAAGACTGCTATCATGTCTAAAACTTAACCAATTCGGAATCGCAAGGTAGCACTAGAAAAATACATAAACACTGGGATTTTGCCCCTTGGTTCACCCTAAAAATAAAGAAAAGTTACCATAAAAACGAAGAAAAGTTACAGAAACGCGATCGTCGTACCTGCATATATGTCTTCTCAAAAAGAGTGCTTCAACACAGTTGCACAGTTAGGCATGCACTTAGGTAGGCTTTCGGCTAAAGTTAGAAAATAGCTTGCACTAAAGTTAGTAAGCTAGCTTTTAAGTTTACAATTGCAAAAATGAGAATGGAATTAGTAGACCCACATTTTTTTTACACCGTACTGAGAATAGAACTGTTGATATATATATATATACATATAATATCTTAAAAAATGTAGAGATTTTAATTAGATTTTCAATTGTCCTACGTTCTCAATCATGACATTTAAATTATATCAGAGTTGGTTACATAAAATATTTATCAGTGTACTAAAAATTTCCTTAAGATTGATGAGGCCCAAAAATTAACCTTCTGTACAATCTATATGCATATTCATTTAAAAAGGAAATTATGTCGCTTATACTAGCTAAATGAAGTAATTATAACAGTATCTTCTATCTACTATTACTGAACTGCAGTGAGTTCAGTTTTAAAGCTGAAACTAAAAGAAGAAGAAGATTAATGAAAAGAAGAAAAGGGTACCGTATTGTTTTCTCCAGTGTTCAAAATATGGGAAGAGGGTGGCAGTGTAGTCATGAGCTAGAAACTGATCAGAGTGGCTGCATCTGGGAGCTTTCGCGATGCTGGCCTGCGCTTGGATTCTCTGCATATCAGGTAGATTCCCATTTAGAAAAGAAGGTGGAGGCCCTCTGATACCTTGCATTCGGAGCTTCCTTCTGACCCTTTGGGACTTATGCCACAGATTACCATACAGATAAAGTAGCCAGCTGAATATGCCCACAAGAGCAAGTGAAGAAGCCAGTTTCATTGCCTGAAAGACCTCCTCCATCTCTTCCTTCCTCTCTGTGCTCTATGTTTGACTCTTAAAGCGCTACTGAACAAAGTTTGCTTAGCACATATAAATATATATTATTATATCAGAGAGCAAAGGCTGATTATTTTGCCCAGTTGCAGTTTTATATATATATTTATATTTGAGAGAGAGAGAGAGAGAGAGAGAGAGAGAGCAGGCTCCACTCCGGCAAGGGCTGATGAAAGATTCTATAAATGGGATCGGGTAACCATTAGCTTGGAAAGTAGACAAAGAAGATTTGTAACTTAAATATTTTTTTTTTTTGAAAGAGTAACTTAAATATTAGGGATTGGAGGTTTGAATTTGGGTCTTTTATCTATGTGGAAGACCCTAAGTGTGCTGTGTTTTCAAATATATTGTAAAAGCTTTAAATATATGCATGAATATGTAATATGATATTATATATGCATATGCTGAGATGATTGGACAAATCCTATGTAAATGGACGGACTTGTCTGATGATATCGAAAGGGATAAACACTTGTTTACTTATTAATTTAATAAATTTTAATTCGCATATAGTACACTGCACACTGTAGGTAGCATATTCCTTTCAACTTCAAAGCAAAAGAGACACCGAAGTATTTGATGTAGAGATCATTCCTGTTTACTTTTTTTTTTCCTCTTATATTGTTTTTATATAAATCTTTATACAAATATTAACATGTATTAAATTTATATTAAAAAATTGAGTAAACATTACTTTGATGCATTTAATTTTTTAGAGCATGATAATTGGATGTATTAGAGGCATATATATATCATGTGCATAGAGGAGGTATTATCTGCTATTGGTGGTCCTTCACTCTTTTTGCTCTTAAAAAATTGATGTCTAATTTGTTTAAAGTTGATTCTATATATATTAATTGCTTGTACCTTTGAATGACTTTGCACATGCATGCTTTGCAATGGTCCTTTTCAATTAAATAGTAATTGGATCATTAGAGGCATATATAGCATGTGCGTATTCGCCTTATCTGCTACATTGGTGGTCTTTCACTCCTTCTTGGTCTTAAAATTTGATGTCTTTGTTTAAAGCTTATATATTCTACATATTAATTTATTGTACCCTTGGAATGACTTTATACATTGAAATCAAATGGTCGTTAATTTTCAATTACTGATTAACCAGAGCCATGAAAATTAAGTAAATATCATATGTATTATATCTGATTTAATTTTCATGTGATGTAATTTCCTTCTCTTAAGGAAAATTTTATTCTCTAAATTAGTACACACAAAAGAAACCAGTTTTAGTAAACAAAAAGGAAAATTGCCATGTATTTAAAATTCTATATAAATATAAACAGAATATGATATAAGCGATTGGGTGTTGTGTTTGTATATCGTAATGTATTTTATACATATGACATATATATATACATGCTAATTTGTTTTTTTATTAGAAGAATCAAATCTAATACCTTGATTGTAATTATATTTTCTTATCATGTATGATTTCATCAAAAATAGTTTTTACCACTAGCTATTTGTAAATGTACCATGTCAGAAAACGTTTTTCTTTCCTTTTTTTTTTCTCTTTCTTGACAGGTCCCAAGTGAATTGGAGTTTATGATTTATTAACCCTCTCGGTGGAGTTGTGCCTAATTAAAGTTACATACGACCAATAAGCTATAATCAAATCCATATATCTAGTGTCCCAAGAAGTGTAATTAGTAATTATGATGAATGAGAAGTCATCAAGTGCATAAAAAAAAAAAATACGATGAAATTGTGCAGAGCCCAGTCAGCCCACATTAAGACTTGGGAAGAATTTTACCATGCCTACTCATTATTATTAATAGTTGGATAAATGTTGGACAAATTTAAATACAGAACTCAACAATTAATAATAAAAAATGTCAAATCCTTACTATAAAACAACCTCGACTTAATTAATGGAGTTGTATACTATAACATATATAATAAGTACATGAGCATATTCCCTCACATTCATGATGCGTGGCATACGACAGTACTACTATATATCAAATTTTGGTCGATATGCGTGATTTATTAGAATCTGTGAAGACTCATGTTCCACTGTATTTGTTGGGAGTGCCACATTTCTTTTCACATATGTTTTAATAAATATTTGTAAGTGAGAAAACAATCACTAATAAATTATATATAAATTTAACATGATTTGGATAATATATTTATATTTATGGTGAGAAGATATCAAATCTATTATAAATAATATTATAATATAATTTTTTATCACTATAACTTTTTGTACGGATAAAGTTATAAATTTTCTTCTACTACAACTTTTATAGACAAAAGCTACAAATCTTCTGTCACAAAGTTGTAAATCTTCTTTCACTACAACTTTTATAAACAAAAGTTACAAATTCTCTGTCAACACAATTTTTATGGACAAAGTTACAAACTTTTTGTCAGTGCAACTTTTATGGATAAAACAATTAATCTTCTGCCGATGTAACTCTTAAAGACAAAGTTACAAATTCTCCACTACATTTTCATAATTTATTCTCTCTCATTCTCACGACTCAAATCATTCCTCAATACAAATATTTGTAATTCACAATATTTTGTTTAGCAAACAATCACTCTCATTTTTCTCACTAAAAGCTTTCCTACTTTTCTATTAAAAAAATCTTTTTTATATCCCTCATATATCTTTATATTAATTACAATTCAAAAAGAAAACTATCAATAAAATAAAAAATTAATCATAATAATTAAAATAAAAATTTGAATTCCCCAATAATTTCTACCTTAATCTAAATTTCATTCTCAACCAACAATCTTTAATTGCAACAGGCTGAACCTGGTTAACTTCTCCATTGTTTTGTCCCCCACCCCAACCCCCCTCTCTGATGTCTCTCTCTCATCATAGGACATATATAGAAGATCTTTCTCTCTCAATCTCAATTATTCTAATTGTGAGTTCCTGGGTTGGGCAGTGGCCCTGACCCTGAAACCACGCTCTATTGTGACACGAAATACTTCAGGACCACTGTGTAAAAAATGTCAAATCCGTGAAAAGCCAAGCCAATCTCACAAGCATCACATGCATGCTTGTGGGAAGAGCCAGGCCAATGTCTTTGACTCTTTGTGCACTAAATAGTAGTAAGTGGAGCCCGTAATGCTTGTGTATTATACCATAGCTTATTGATGATAATGATTTGCAAAATCAGTTATATTCCAATGTCACTGCTGGTTACAAAAAAGAAAGCATTTCCATTCGCCAACCTAAAAAGACGTACACAGTATATCCGCGTGGTTCCTATAACAAAAAAAGCAAAGGGTGTGAGCGTGACCAATTGGTATCGAATATCTACAACTTTTCAAGTAAGTGAATTCTAATATGAATATCTGTTTTTATAAGTAATATTGCTTAATCTTCATTATTGTAAGTGGATAACCTTAAGCTTTTAATTTTGTGGTAAATGCTGGGGTTGGTATGGGTCATCCAGAGTCTGCATGCGCAAAGCGCAATGGTTCTGTTCTGTCTGTCCAAAATCACAAGTCACCACCACCACGTCAATCAACTGCAAGCACGCACATGAGAGATTGGCCTTATAAGATGCCCATCATAGGTTACTTCCTTCTTTGCAGGAAAGAAGATGTCCAGCCTCTGACTACCACTGCAATCCAGCCTATCTCACAGCTTCAAGTACCCTCCCTTGCCAGTCATGCTTTTTTTAGCAAAATATAATCTTATCACATAGAGGGAGAAACTATACAAGTTGAAGAGGGTAAAATGATAAAAAAGAAAAGAGCGAATAAAATGAGAGACACATAAAAAATGAACATTAAGTAAACCAATATAAGAAAGAGATAATAATTTAGAGTCTTGCTAACAGAATCAAATCTGCTTGTCGTCTCTTTTCATTTCTCTCTAATTAAATTTGATTGATGAATTATTATCATTTAATTAAGGAATAAAGAATGAGACAAGAAAATGAGTAGTAGATTTGAATCCCTTGCTAACTAAGTGTCCACTTATTAGTTAGGAATTATTTAATGTTATTATATGCTCTGAATTAAGTAGAGAGTATTTAATGTATATTAAAAAAATTTATTTTCCATCATGAAGGCTTATTTTATCATATTTTGGTGATAAAATTATTTTTTATAATAATATATATCTCTCTTTTATTTTTGAATGTGAGTTAAATATAATATATTAATCAACAAGCAGTTAATTTAAGTAATATGTAACTTCAATCTCATATATCATTCCTAGAATCGTCATGTTTTTAATTAAAATATATTATTTATTATATCAAATAAAAATGAAGAACGAAGATATTAAAAAAAAAAAAGGCTAAAGTGTTGCATATCCAGTGGATGACCATGTCAATTAATATACTAATCATATATTACTCAATTAAATAATCAAATTTAAGCAAGCTCTGTTACATTAACTATCTCAAAATCTATATGTTTTGAAAAAACTAATTTTCTTAACTTCTGATTATTTAATTTTTCATAAAATATTTTGAAACTTAATCAAGTAAATGAGGTATTAAATTACTCAAAATATAATTAATGAGGTATTAATTATTAAATATCACATATATTTAATAGTCTTTTTTCCTTAAGGTGCCCTTAATTAGGATCCTCGTCACTCGTCAGTAAAAGCGGAGAAGTTAAGGGGAGTATTATTAATGGCAAAAAAAAAAAAAGGAGTATTAATTATTACGCACGCAGGGTTAACAGCCAGTTGATTGTTTTCAGACTGTTTGTGCAACAACTGCACCACGCCATGTCACCAGGGTCACGAACTCAAGTCTCAACTACATCAATTATATACATCTCATGGCCTTTTTATTGTTTTAGTAACAAGGTATATACAAACCCTTTAATAAATTTGTTAATTGAAAATTATAAGAAATATTATAATAAATATTTCCATTCATCTTTTTTATAGTTTATATTAATTATATGATAATTAATTAATACACTTATTATCACTTTTTTATGAAATATGAAATAATTTAAAAAAAAACATGAGAAAATTCTTACGCCATGACATATATAGTAGCTATCATGTAATTAACAGGAATTATTGGACAAATTCAAATAAAATACCTATATTACAACATTTTTGTTATAATTTGATGGTTTAATTAATAAACTATAATTACTCATAATCGCTCTAAATTACAAATATTGTATGTATCCAGGGACGGCTCCTTGTTAAACTTGAAGGGGACATATGGCATATATTGAGAAATTTAGTAAAATTGAAGATTTTTTTAACCCTTTTAAAACTTGGAAGGAAAATCAGACATCAACCAAAATTGAAGGAGTTTTTTTTAAAAAAATATTTATCCTAAAGAAATAAAAAAAAAGGGACATAAAAAAAGTCCAAACTTATTACCCAAAAAAAAAAGTCCAAACCCACTACACGAATATATTAAATTTTCTTCATGAAATCAATGTTTTAACAATTAGGCCCATTTTATTGGGCCTGGGTAAGTTTTAGGCCTTGCTTAGTATGGCAAGCCCATGAAGAGTTTGGCAGTGGCAATCAATATAAAGCCTCCACACATTTCGAACTCATCCATTCGGATTCGGACACTGTTTGTCTAGTTTTCCTTTATATATAATATATATATATATATATATAATAATAATAATTTTATTTATAATTATAATTTTCCGGTGTCAGATTCCAAATAGTTTGATTTTGAAACGGGATCGAACTCGAAGACGCCCATTGAATTGAATTGGTGGACTCCATTCCCAATTCTTCTTATTCATCCCTTTCACTCTCCCTCACCCCTCACTCTCACACACAGGTTTCGATTGCTTCCCAGTAAAACCCTACTCTTCCTTCTTCTTTGGTGGACCAAAGATTTTAGGGTTTCTCTGCCAGATGCTGCAGCAGAAGCATCTCTTGACGAAATCGCTGCTGTGTTTGGCGAATTCACGGTGATGTGCGAATTTTGTGGGGTTCGAGTGTTTTGAGAAAGAGGGTGTGTTATGGAAGGTGGGAGGAGGATAACGGTGAGTCCGAGACCTTGCTGTGGCCGCAGAGTGGTTGCCAAGAAGAGGCCACGTCGAGGTGGGGCTGTTGATGGGTTCGTGAACAGCGTGAAGAAGCTTCAGAGGCGTGAAATCAGCTCCAAGCGTGATCGTGCTTTCAGTATGAGCGATGCCCAGGAGAGGTTTCGGAATATCCGCTTGCAGGTTCCATTTCCCTAACTTAGTTTCTTGTTTATCGCAACCCACTTTGGTTAGGGCTACGCTGAAAGATTTATAAAATTTCTGGTTGGGTTTAACTTGAAACTTATGAACTGCATCCCATTGACGTTTTAGTATTATTATATGCCATCATAAGTTTGAAGCCTTGTAGCTTCACCTTCTCCTTATTTATTATTTATTGTCTTGAATGGTCATATAATAGTATTCGGAAAATTTATTTGTTTTTGTATTTTTGCTTATGCCCTTTGTAAATCCTTTTTTTTTCGTTCTTGGTCAGCAGTGGATTTATGTAAACCCCAACGAACATACCATGTATCTGTTTTTTGGTGAACAATATACCATCTGGGTCTCGTATGCACTGGAAGAGTATTACATTACAATATTACATATATATTTACATTCTACCCTACTTTGGCTTAGGATTAGAATTAGACGTGCACCTTGTAGGTTAATTTTTTATTAGATATTTGTTTCACTTTCGTGCACTGGTGAAAGACATGCATAGAAGGGATCATGCCTGACTATGCTATTCATGAGAATTGAGAAGTTTCTCCTCCTCTGTAAGTCACAACACATATAACACTGTAAGATAGCATGGTACAAATCAAGAATAGAATCTTTATCCACTATCCATCTCAGTAAAACCCTTAATATTACATCCTTCCACTGGTTTCCTCTTTCCCGTTGAAAATTCAGTTCTATTGATGCTCAAGGGAGGATCTTTTGCTCTAATTGCAATGGCCATTATTCTGCATTTCATACACGGAACACAAACAAATCAGCCGAATCTAGTTTTCTTTGTTTTTATCATAACATAGAGCAAAGGGCATGCGAGATATTGATGGAATGAAGCATTCTGTCTTTCTTTGTGTTTTTTGGATACAGAATGATTCAACAGTTTAGTCTGAAGACTCTGAACTTATCATATTAGGTTTCCCTTTGCAGAAATTTTTCTCTCAAGTTGCTTCTTTGAATTATCAATCCTCTTGCTTATAAAGTTTTATATATATATATAAAAAATTCTCTTGCTTATAAAAGCTTCTCCTTTAAGATTGTGTCAGTAACTCTTTTGGTATGTACTCAGTACTCTAATTGTATTTGACGATTTAACGGATGTTAAGGACTGGTCTGAGCCTGCCGCATGCTTGTATTTCGATACTTTAGCATAAAACAATAGGCATGCCACATATGGGACACTAGGAACAAAAAAGTAGCTTAACGTGAAAATGTGATTTCATAGGTGTGAATTTGTTTGAGGTTATGATGTGGTCATTGCAGAGGGATCAAGAGGAATATGGATTAGGAAAATTTGATTTCCTATATTAATGCTAACTTATTGTGATACACACACACACACACACACATATATGATAAAAATGAAGTGTTATTTTGTTTGTAGAAATTCCCCACACTTCTGTGTAGTACAACATTTGAAACCACTGCTTCTAGTGGTATAATATGATGCTTGCTCTATTTTAAATCATTGCTATAAGTATGCCCATTTTCCCCCACTTGTTGTGATATGTCTGATGGATATATTTATAGGAAGAATATGATACACATGATCCAAAAGGTCCTTCGTCTGTGGTATTGCCGTTTCTGAGAAAGAGATCGAAGATTATCGAGATTGTAGCAGCACGGGACATTGTTTTTGCTCTCGCACAATCTGGTGTTTGTGCAGCATTTAGCCGAGGTAGTAACTGGTATTTATATGCTGTTCAATTCCATTTGCAACTTAAAATAGATATGTTACATGTTTCAATTGTTTGATGCAGAGACCAATCAAAGGATATGCTTTTTGAATGTCAGTCCCGATGAAGTTATAAGAAGTCTGTTTTATAACAAAAATAATGACTCGCTTATCACAGTTTCGGTCTATGCTTCAGACAGTTACAGTTCTTTGAAATGCAGAAGCACAAGGATTGAGTATGTATAGCTCTCTTTTGTTTTGTAACTCCTACCCTTGCTCCCCATGCTCAACAAAGGACAGAGAAAACAAAATCACTCAAGATGACAATGACTAAAAGAAAAGCAGTAAATAGCAACAGTTGCATGCATGTCCAATTTTGAGTTGTTGTGTTCTATGCTAAAATTTCTATGTTGTTCAGATACATAAGGAGAGGTAAACCAGATGCTGGCTTTGCCCTTTTTGAATCCGAGTCTCTGAAGTGGCCAGGTTTCGTAGAGTTTGATGATGTAAATGGGAAGGTACTCACATACTCTGCCCAGGATAGGTAAATATTTTATTGTTCTGATACTTTTGTGCAGCGATATAATTATGTGATATATCAAGGCTTCTTGATTGTGATATTGGTCTTTTTTTTTTATCCTATAGCATATACAAGGTTTTTGACCTGAAAAACTATACAATGTTGTACTCCATTTCTGATAAAAATGTCCAAGAGATTAAGATCAGGTAATTTTTCTCGATGTGCTTTGAATTTTACTTTCATATATGCAAAACACTAACATATATGTGGTCTATGATGATTCACAAATTTCTGAAATTATATCATATCAGTTTTTCTGTTCTTGATAATATCAGTTTTTCTTTTTTATTTTCTTTGGTGGTCTTACTTTATTTGCACTACTTTTCTCTTGTTTGATGATTTCTTTTGATCAGTCCGGGGATCATGTTGTTGATTTTTGCTAAAGCAAGTAGCCATGTCCCACTTAAAATCCTCTCAATAGAAGATGGTACTGTTTTGAAATCATTCAACCATCTCCTTTATCGGAATAAGAAGGTGGATTTTATTGAACAGTTCAATGAAAAGCTTCTTGTCAAGCAAGAAAATGAGAACCTCCAAATTCTTGATGTAAGTAATTTTCTCCTTTACATGAGTTGTATACATTGTTCTGCATCCAGATATCTGACTTTTAATTAATTTTAGGTGCGGACTTTTGAGCTAACAGAAGTTAGCAGAAGCGAATTTATGACGCCATCTGCGTTTATCTTTCTATATGAGAACCAATTATTCCTGACATTTCGAAATCGGACTGTGGCTGTGTGGAACTTCCGTGGAGAGCTTGTAACTTCTTTTGAGGATCACCTCTTGTGGCATCCTGACTGCAATACAAACAATATATATATAACCAGTGACCAGGATCTCATTATATCCTACTGCAAAGCTGATTCTGATGATTCATTGTCTGAAGGAAATGGTACATTTCTTTCTTTCTTTCTTTTTTTCCCCTGTTCCCACCTCTTTTTGATTTTTCCTTTATAATGCACCTTGTGTGATGGAAGGTACAATGGGAGAGATATTCTTTGAAGGGTGTAGCTTGATCATCAGACCTGAAAGTTGATTTAGCTAAATGTTTCACATTTTGACTTGATACGCTAAATCGTAAAACAGGATAGTAAATCATATTAATTAAATAGTTTAATGTGTTAGTGATCAATCTATATCTTTTGCTGTAAGGGAGCACCGTTCTTCAAAGGTGCATTACTAACAGGCTCTGCTTCTTTTATGCAGCAGGCTCCATCAATGTCAGCAACATTTTAACTGGCAAGTGTCTTGCCAAAATAAGAGCAAGTAATAGCTTTCCCATGGAGAACGAATGCAGTTGCAGTGACAATTGTTCAGGTAACAGTTGTAATTCAAGGAAGCGAAAGCATGTCTCCAAAATTAGGAGCACAGTTGCAGAAGCCTTGGAAGATATTACTGCTCTCTTCTATGATGAAGAGCGCAATGAGATCTATACAGGCAATAGGCACGGTCTAGTTCATGTCTGGTCTAACTGATGTATTGTTGAATTTATTGTTGCCTTGTGTTTCCTTATTGGCTTTTCTCCATGGTTGCGTCGATTGTCCTTACTTGCTATGAGAACTTTTGGGAGTTGTAACCATAAAGTGGTCTTGTATCATTCATTTTTTTTCCTTGTCATCTACGTCCTAGGAAAGTTTGTTCTGTAGTTGGTAAAAGATCTGTATGAGGTGATATTCTATGCTGGTAACTCACCAGATGTTGCTTTTGCTGTAATCTATATTACATTAATGGAGCGGCTTCAATGGAGTGAAATATGTGAATAATGTTAACCCTCTTCACTGCCCTTCTCTTTCTCTTTCTCCTTTTTGCCTTGTGGAGGCATATAGTGGAGTAATCCGTTTGCACATCACGTGGAATGTAAGGACTGCAATGCCAAATACGCGGTGAAGGTACAAAAGCAATCAATAATCAGTAGAGTGGTAGCTTTACGATTTCCCGACCTGACCTTCTCAAGGTGCTGGTACTCCAATCAATTCACTTTTGTGTTCTATTCTATCCTACTTTTCCTACGGCTTTTTTTTTTCTGCCAGCTGCCATCTAGTCTCAGTGCAAAGGCTGACATACACGCTTCCACTTTCACTAAGCAGCAGGAAGGAGATGAAGTGGAATCCATCTTGGTGATCATGTACCCATTTCGTAATACGAAAGAACATTTGATAGAAAGTGGATACAACATACGAAATGTTATATACAATTTTTGTATGTTAGATTATGTACAATTGTCTCAAGTAGCTTTTTCAAGTTTTATTTTTCGGAAAATATAAATAGGGCTACCTAAATTTAGATTAAGTTATTTATGAAGTGCATAATTAAAAATGCATTTAGATTTGTAACATTAATTACTTGCCACAGTTATATGCTGCTGCTAATGGATATCTGCGTCATTTTCATTTTTAAAGTTGTAACTAAATCCAACTTGGTATATTTTTTTTTCTTTTGCTAAAAATCTTTGTATACCTTCTCTCTCTCTTGCTGAAGAAAACTTGATATGATTCAGATCTAGGATCTAATCCATGCGCTTCATGCAGTTTTTTTTAAATCATCTAAGCCGAGCCTAATCTAGTTTTTTGTTCTTTTATATGTTTAGATTTATATTATATGGGGACATATATGAAAATTAGGTTATGATTTCTTTATTTAATTTATCTTCATTTTGTTCTTATCTCACCTAAATAAAGTGCCGGTATATTTAAGAGAATAAAAATATGAAGTAAATTAACTTTCTTATAATAATTATCTAGTGTACAATAAAGTAGCGAAATCCAGTATAAATAAATATAGGAAGACCTTTTGTTGTAAAGCGCTTACTTTATAATGAGGAGACAAAGTACATATGATTTAATTTTAATTGATTGTTGTTGTAAAAATAATTTTATATTATCATTTAATTATGTATTGATATATTATTAAAAGTATTAAATTTTTAAAATAATTATTATAATATTTAAATTCTTTTAATAAATTGATAAAATATATAATTAAATAATAATATAAAAAAACAATAAATCAAAATTAACACGTGATTGATGCATTTATTTTGTTGAGGTTAAGGGTCATACATGATGCACACACGTAAATTACCGACAATTGACATATTATATATATATATATATACATATTACCGTCAATAGACAAGTTATCGTATCAGAGTACATACAAATTTGACGAGGAACATGCGTGTGTGGAGCTGCTGGAAACCCAAAATGCACGCGTGTTATGCATTTGGTTGCGGTGAGAATTGTCGTTTATTCTCAACCCCATCTTTGTCACATATGCCTACCTACCTGTTCAAATTAACATATATGCTTAATTACTACTACACAAATATTCATCTCATCAATCAATGCAAAATAGACCCAAATGCTATATGATAAGAACAAAAAATATAAAGTAAAGTTCTTTTATTAATTTTTGGTAGAAAGAAGGGAAAAGAAAAAACCGAGAGAAGAAAAGAGTTGGGGGAGTGATAGAGCGTGAAAGGCACGCGTGGAGAAAGAGCATAAGGAAGGAGCATTAAGTTCGTTTGTGGTGGTAGTGGTGTAATGTGTCGTTCATTAGTTTAGTTACCTCCGCGGACCACAACACTCACTGTCTTTCTTCATACACTCATCACTCATCGCTCATCACACTCTCAGATTCGAATTCGAATTCGAATTTGAATTGGATGCAGCTCCTTCTCTGTCTCAGTCTCACCACAGCATTTTGAAGATCTCTCTATCTCTCTCTACATAAACAACAAAACACGTTTCAGATCTCAAAAGTCAAACGAGTGGTGAGAACAACCACATTTTTCGCCTATGTCTTCCAACTCTCACTTTGCTTCAATGCATTTCTCTTGCTCTGTCTTCTTGTTGTTGTTGTTCTATTACCATTGGGTTTTTGCTTCCCTTGTTGACCAAATTTGAAGAATCCAAGATTTCCATCCTTATCAGCTTTACTGGAATTTGCTCTCTCTCTCTCTCTCTCTCTCTCTCTCTGATTTTATTTTTATTTTTTAGAGGTTCAAGGTGCCATGTTAGATCTGACTTCAATGCACGCATTTCCAGCTACCTTCCTTTTTCTCTTGTGATCTAGATATTACTTTCTGATTGTAACTGCACATTGTTTTTATCTTCTCACACAACCCTCTTTTGGTTTCGTTTGTTTGTTTCTTTGCTTATTATTATTATTATTATTGCATATTTTTTTTTCTTTCGAAATGAGCATTTCTGGTGGTTTTATTTTTTCCTTTTGCTCATAGCAATGCAATACCAAGAAGAGGGCTTCCTAATAATCAGAAATTCATATTTGAGAAAACGTTTCATATTTTTTTTTTTGGCAATTTATATTATGTTTCGTCTCTTGCAGCAGCTCAAGTGAAATGCATTTTATGTCTCCATCGACCTTTGAGTTATATTTTAGTTGTTGAATAATTTCTCTGCACTTCGATCGCGCATGATTTAGAATTTCGTATTTTCCGATGATAAAAAAAATGATTTTGTTGCATGAATATGATGACTGCCGCTACTATCTTGTGGCATTTTGTTAAAGCTTTTGGCGCTTTGTATCAGCGATGAAATTACTTTGGCGGTCAATATGCAAACCAGAAACTTAGTTCTCACTCAGTGCCATTTGTTCAGTGGGCACAGTCTCCAACCGTTTCACTTTGTCATTCAAGGGAAAAAATCTTGAATAAATTCAGTGACATTTAACATAAAGTTCCATCTAAATATTATTTTCCTTTCAGGTTCAAGTTCCATTGTTTTTTATCTAAAATTTTGGAAATGGAGGATGCAGTAGATGGTGATGCACCTTTGGATTATGCTTCAATTCAGATTTTCCCAAACCAAAACAGGTTAGCTCTGATGCTGTGCGGAGTTAGAATTGGGCCTCATCTGAGGTTTCAATATTGAAACAGAATTTGTCAAATTAACTCATTTTAATATTATCTTCAAGTTGTTTTGGAGGATTTCTTATCCTCCTTCTAGAAGTTCTTTCCCTCCTTTCTTTGTAATAGGTTTTCTTTTGTATCGTGAAAACAAAAAAATATCTTCTAAAGTAATAATCTCTGAAAGCATTTGAGTATTTGACCTTAGTTGCAGAAAGTGACAACATTGATTTAAAAACTTGGAAATTTTAAAGAGATTTGATGAAATAGTATTAGACTATCTGTGTATTTCCATAATTGATTTTATAAGAAGATGAAAAAAAATGAAGGAAGAAAGGGAATCATTTTTTTCAAATCCATAAAGATAACATTTTTGATGTCCTGCTTTTAAGAATTTCAAACATGAATCTCTTGTGTGTCAGGATTCCAATTTGAATCCTAATGGCAAAACCAAGCAAAATATCTAGACGAAAATTCCCAATTTCAGTTCCACCTCTAACTCCAATCTCATCATCCAAATGGGTTTTATGGTTTTTCAGTGAGGCTGAATAGTAACCAGAGTGAAGTACTACTTCATCAGTTGAAAGAAACCTAAAATAAAGCACAAGAGAATATCTTTAACTTTTCAATCATCTGATGTTTTTCCATTTCTTTCAATTCTTGTCTGGATTTTACTATTGATTTGAGCTCAACTCTTAAATCTTAATAATAAATGATATCATCAGTTGCGAAATCTGATCATTAAATATAATGATCTTAGAGTTGTGTTAATACTATAATTGTTAAGTTATTGTCTGATGAAACATGTCCTTAGGACTTAGGAGCTGGCTTGTACTTGTAATATGTCATAGACTCATAGCCATTGTACTTATGTACTCTATTACAGTCAATAGAATTTCCTTTGCTAGTTAGGGCTTCCTTCAATAGATTCAATCGTACATTGTGTAGCTTTATACTAAACATGTTCCCTGTGTGAATTTTATACATTTTATGTGCTTTTTCTGGGGTTTTACACACTTCGCTTCGTGGTGGTGGGCTAGGTACGAGGCATTTGTCTGTAGGGAGAAAAAATCCGAGAAAGTGGCAGCTGGACATTTGGAACACTTGTTGCCACATGTACCTGCAATAAATGACTTGTATGCTATGGGATTTGATGCAAACTTCGATCTTAAATTACCAGAAAGTCTGCATGGTGCTGAATGGTTTTCAAAAGCAACTGTTAAAAGGTTTTTATCAAAGAGTGGTTTATTATTTAATTTTCCTTTGCATTTTACTTATAGGTAAAACTTACTTTATCTCTGATATTATTTGCCTCTCAGATTCCTGCATTTTGTTAGTTCACCAGATTTGGTAAATGTCATCAATAATATCATGGATGAGATGTCTCAGTTAGAGGATTCAAAAAAATTCCATGTTTCTCTATATGGAAAGGTGATATTCTGTGTCTTTCCATAAATAAATACTGCATGTGTGTAGTTTCTGATTGATGGTTGTCTTCTGAAATCAGGACCATCAGCATCATCTTGAAAGTAGGGAAAGAGGTAACTTTCACTAATTCTCTTACTATACTTGGAGGCCTTATTGGTTGGAATTGTTGTTTGGTTGAGTAGAACTGCACTTCTTCATGGTTCTATTGATTCTTGTCCACTACCACCAACCAATGGGATCTTCTCATTAGCTCTTTATTGCATAAAAGAGGCCTTACAGGGATTGGCTTCTGGATAACCAATAGAAGATTAGCCATTCTAGTATCCATGAAGGCCCAAAAAAGGATGTACCAAGGTGGTCTTGATTTAAGATGTCATATAATTCAATTCACCCACCATTTGCTTACCTGATACCTGTAGTTGTGATGGAGTTAATTTTATAGGTTTATTGAATAAGGAATTTACTATATCTTTGTCCTGCAAAATTAAAGCAGTATTGTGGCTATTTACCATAATGGAAGCTTGGATAACCTTTTGCCTTGATCTTTCAAAAGAACTAGTGGCTGCTCATCCTGTTTGTGCTTGGTCTTTACCATTCAATGGATTTTGCCATTGTATAACTGAGAATACCTTTTTAATGACTGAAGCACATGCTCTTTATGACTGTTATCAATGTATTTTTTAAAAAAGAACAATAGCAAACTGGATTGTCAACTGGCCAGGACTGTTTTAAAAAAGTTCTTGGTTGTATGTAGCAGTGGTCACTCCAATCTATGATAGTTGCTGTTCCTCATGTTGTTCTGACATTGCATGTCAGGGTTCTGGAGTATATGATAATTGATAAGTAAATCATTTAGTACTATAGATCTAGCAATCAATAGCCAATTTGATTTTGATAATTTCTCTCACATAGGATGAAGTCTCTGTAGTGACACTGCTGATGGTTTTTCTTTAGAAGATATAAAGAATACAAAAGAAGAGGAGGATAAGAAATCCTCCTTGACAAAGGCACAAAGAAAAGACAGACAAACACATTAAAACAATAAAGCTCTCCAATCCCTTTGCATATATGCCAGGGAGACCTCCTGAGAGAAGCCATGGGCAGCACACCATATAGACCAAATTGACAATATTCTCCCAAGTAGGTGCTGGGGACTAGGATGAATTCTTAAAAATACAAACATTTGCTAAAGCCAAATACAACAAAGAACAGCATAGATAACATATTACCATATCGACTTTCCCTCCTTCGTCCTACCAAAATCCCTGAAGGCTGAAGTTGATCAAAAGATTTGATCCAAATTAAGAGGGCACACCTAGCATTCACCAAAACATCAAACAGCCTATTCCTTAATATTGTCGGTTATGCAAAAGAGTTGGTGACTAGGTGTCTTTTTTGTTGGGTTTCTGCTATCTCTTGTATTTTTCACCTTTTGATATATAAATGTCGAATTCTTTTTTGCTATAAAATATAAATTATTACCTTGACTTTTGCCTAAGATATCATTGTTCTCCATATTTCCATGATTTTATTTGTCTTTCCCACTTTTGACAGATGGTTGCAGCTCATATGGTGAAGCACCAACCTCCAAAGTAATTCTTTCTCTCCAATGGTGTAGGGTGGCTTCATTTTCCAAATTCATTCACAATGTTACCAATAAATCAACTTATTCAATTATCTGGTTCTTACTTGATTATGTTACATTATATTTCAACTAACAATTTATTGCATATGAACAGCCTGAAGTTAACATTGCGTCATCCAATGCTTCAAAGTATGTTCTTGTGACTATTACATTTCATTTAGCAGATATAATTGGCTGCACCCACTATTAAGCTTTCTGAAAATATGCTGCCAGGAATAAATTGTTACAAGCAATGGATCTAAGACTCACAGCATTAAGCAACAAGTTAGCTGAAACTTTTAACAAGGTTACTGGTGCCAGCTGCTCCCCTAAAGATATGACTTATTTAGCAAAGTTTTCTCAACATTTTGGAGCTACTAACATAGAGTAAGTTTAAGGCAGATTTATAAGTTCTTTGGCCCTCAAAATGTGTAATTGCAAGTATTAGGTTTTGTTTTATTTAAGTTAAATGATCAAGTAGATTGCATTTATATGTTCCCTCTTTCCCCTCATACTAAAAACAATTCTAAGCTGTTAAGCACTGTTTCCCTTCATTGTGTTAATGTTCTCAGGCATTCTTTGTGCAAGTTTATACAACTGAACCTAAAGAGCCAGGATTTTGGTCCCCTGAACAATGAAACAACCTTGTTCACATGTGATGCGAAGAACGATGATGCAAACAGGGCTGTTAAAAACCCCCAGATTTCCAAGCCGGTACATTCGGATGCACCAGTTAAGTATGGTGTATCACCAGCTAAAGTTGCTCAAATTGAGAGACACAGCTCAACAGAAAGCGAGGAATCTTCTAACTCAAGTGATGAGGATCAGACATCTGCAGATAGAAGTCGTTCTCTCATAAGATCTGCATCACCCAGAAGGTCAGCATCCCCAATGCGGAGGGTACAAATAGGAAGAGCTGGACCCCGCAGAGCTGCTGCATTAACTATCAAGAGTCTCAGTTATTTTCCTGCGAGAGAGAGGCCAATATCTTTCAGAGATGCTACTGAAAATGGCTGTGAAGGGGAAGTATCTGAACAGTCCTATAAGAAGCCAGAAATTGATGTTAGGAGGATAACTGTGCAAGATGCCATCAGTCTTTTTGAAAGCAAACAGCGGGATCAAACTGCAGATATTCAAAAGAGGAAGTCATTAACAGATGTTTCTATTAGTACAAATAAATCTGTCTTGAGAAGATGGAGTGCAGGTATGGGGGAAACCTCTGTTCAAGACCAGCCAGAACTTGTTCCTGAAGATCTTGTTCCAGTGACTTCCAATGATGTGGTACATATTGAGATTCCAAAGAATTCAGAAGTAGAAGTGGTGTCTGATTTTATTTCTGAAAGTCACAATAACAATGAGATCATTGATTGTGATGTAAAACCAGAAAGACAGGAAAATATAGGTTCTTATACTGTAGATAATCAAGAAGAAACTGATTCAAAAGTAGGAGAGGAAATTGTCAAAAAGTTGGCAGCCTCAGCAGAATGGAATCAGCAAAAGCAAGCAGAGTTCAACCAAATTCTTAAAAAAATGGTTGAAAGCAAGCCTGTTAAATTTGGAAAGTCCCAGCCCAGCAGAAATCAGAATATTCCATTTGAGCAGAGAGGAGGGTCTTATGATCATTATAAGGAGAAAAGGGATGCAAAACTCCGAGGAGAGAAGGCCGGAAAACGAGTAGAAAAAGAAGCACAATTTCAAGAAATGCAGCAACTACTTGATAAGAAGAAAGCTGAAATGGCTTCAAAAAATGTGATTGCAAATAAAAAAAGTTCTCCGAAGTTGCCCCAAAAATCTCTTAGAAATTCAACTCAACCTGCAAATTCTCCAAAGGAAACCTCTAAACCTTCAGTTATGAAAAAGATGTCATCTAAAACATCTCCAATGCCTGCTACTCGTAAGTCTTGGTCATCAACACCTTCACTGAGGGCTGCTGGGACATCCCCTGCTAAAGTTCGTGGTGGAATTTCTTCTGCTAGCAGCACCCCAACACGTCGGAAGCCACTGTCAACAGCATCTGTTCCTCAACCAAGTCCCCAAAGGGAAAAATCTCAGCCACGAAGCAGAAATGAGAAAGAAACTCAGACTGGTAATATCAGGACCCTCAAAAGCATGAATGAGAAGCGGCAGACAGCAGTCCCGAACAAGAGCAAGGCAATCAAAGCAAAAGTGACTACAGCTTCTGGGGAAACCTCTGTTCCTTCAAAGACTAGCTTATGTAACAAGGGAACCAAGAAAAGCAGTGTAGTGCCGTTGGAATCAAAACCATTTCTACGGAAGGGTTCTAGGATTGGGCATGGTACTGGTAATCTTAACAAGAAAAGAAGTCCTCCTCAGCTGGACAAATCTCTCAGAGACAGTGAAGATCTTATTGAAGATCAAGAAAGTGAGTTGGTTGTCAATGCTTCTGACTTGGTCAGTCAGCATTCAGACAGGGACACTGTGACACCTAGTCATCAGAATGCTGCTACAGAACCAGAATCTCAGATAAATAACCACTTGCAATGTGGTGAGACAGAAAACTTAGACCAAGATCCTACTGAAGGCGGTGATGTCTTAACAGATATAGAAGAATCTTCCTTAAAAATAAGAACTGAAGAAGAATCAACCATATCACCTTCTGCCTGGGTGGAGACAGAAGAGGATCTGGAACTTCCCAAGCCATGTGAGGATAGCACATTTCAACCTGCATCTCCGGCCAATATTCCTCCAGCGGGATTAACTAGTCCTCGTGTTCGCCATTCTCTGTCGCAGATGCTTCAAGAAGAAAGTAGTGAACCCGACACTAGTGAGTGGGGAAATGCTGAGAATCCTCCTGCCATGATATACCAAAAAGATGTTCCCAAAGGTTTGAAAAGGCTCTTGAAATTTGCTCGGAAGAGCAAGGGTGATACAGGTTCTACTGGCTGGTCTAGCCCATCTGTCTTTTCTGAAGGAGAGGATGATGCTGAGGAATTTAAAAATTCTACTAAAAGGAATGCTGACAATCTACTGAGAAAGGCTGCACTCAATGTGAAAAGCTATGGGCAACCAAAAAGTTCAGTACATGAAGGATATGAAAGAAATTTAGGTACTAGTAAACTAATCTAGTACATTTCCCCCTTTGCTTTGCTCTTCTCTTATTGTTGCCTTTTTGTTTTAATGTTTTTTTCCCTGTCTCCCCATTGAAGTCTGAGGACACTACCATAAATTTTAGAACCCTTCAATGTTGTTGTTATTTGTCACCTCAATATAGATATATATTTTTCTAATATAATCAAACTAGATAGTGAGCCCCTTTTCTATTTTATAGAGGAACTTATTAAATGTAATAAGCTCAAACTTTAGATGCTTTCCTTGTTGGATAGCTATGCTCATCTTCTTCTTCTATCTTGTGCTGAAACTCTTGCCAGCATAGCCTCATATTAGTTGCACCATACAAGTCTACAAGCTATGCTCTACTCATTTGATGCTTAATTTTAGCCGGAAGTCTCTGTAATTCAGTTATTTCATATTTGGGGCATATCTTGGTCAAACTTATGAAAATTCTTAACTATAGCATATTACTGGGATCTTGATAGGGACTGAAAATCAAAAGGATAAAGCTTCCATAATTTTATGCTAGTTTCTTCGTGCTGTCTTTTATGTTGCTCTTCACTGATTGAAAGTTAGTAAGCTGTGCCTTTCGATTGAGATATCTTCCTCTTGCCAATATTCTTATCATTTATAGATTTCTGCTATGCAGCAAGCAAACATGATGGCAAGGATTCTCACAAGATGCGAGAAGGCCGTGATTCAGGTATTGGTCCTACCACAAAAGGTCAGTCTTCACTCCATGAGTAACTAAAGACTTGTAAATATGATTTTAGTGCTCCTTATGCCATGGAATTATACATTTTCGTACTTTCTTCACTAGTGGTGCTCCTTATTAATTTATTCCTTTTTTTTTTTTGCATGTTCGTGTTCCAGCGTCAAGGTCATTCTTTTCTCTTTCAGCTTTTAGGGGAAGCAAACCCTCAGAGTCAAAGTTTCATTAATGCTATGGAAAACTCTTGAGATCATTGACTTTTCCATCATCCCAGGACATGTTCATGTCAGATTTAGCATGGAGTTTTCCCTACTCTTCCTGCTATGCCTTGCATCAACACATGCCAAGTCAGAAATAGTTCCATCGGGTTGATAGTTACAGAAGGAAAGGGGTCGGATAAAATGTAAATTGCGTCGTGGTATTTTATTACGTTACCCCAAGATTCGGATTCATATCCCCTGGCCTCGGTCCTTAGGAAAATTTCCTATAGTTGGATTCGTTGTCCCAAACGTTCATTTCATCCTATGGTGCCTGTTACTTCATAATATTGATTATTGTAGATAATTAAATTGTTATTACGTTACCCCTAAAAAAATGTTATTATCCTTTTTTTAAAAAACGTTATTCACAGCTTTTATCCGTGACCCTTGTTAGGGAAGGCCCCAAGAGTCTATTGAAGCATATGTTTTCACCGAAACAAACAAATGGCAAATGATTCAATACATAAAAAGTAACGAACATTTAGTGTCATGTGTGAAATTTGATTTAATGAATGTATACTCTTTTTTCCTCCCTCTTTCTCCTCCCTTAAGACTCCCTTCAAGAGTTGTTCTTAGATTGCATCCTAGAAGTAGATCCTCCACTGGCCCTAGCAATGAGCTGGGTACTCAAAAAAAGAAAAAACAGTACTAACAGCATCATATAATTGAGCTCATTGGGATGTCATATTCTTCCCATATGAATGCCTGTAATTTGCTTGACAGGTTAGATAATATTCAAATATTAAACTCGTGAAATGGCAAAAGAAGAACAAAGATAAAATATAGGACATAATTTTAGATATTCTAAAAAAATTAATTGGAGCTTCAAGCCTTAGGCGGCAATAGTAATTTATGAGTGGAGGGGGGTTGGCTGTGATCCACGGTGTTACAATACAAGTCCGCTTCCGCTATTTTATTTGAGGAAAGTCACCGGGACGATCAGCTATCGCAAATTCCGATCTCAGCCAAACAGCCTTCATGTTGAATTGCTGATATGGTGGTTGCACATTCATCCACACAGCTGAAATTGTTCACTACCGTTTTTAACATTTTCATAACAAGTAAAGATCCACTGCAAAATACTCTAAAATATATGCAATGGTTCCGAGCCACTTCAAAGCAGTTGCATAGAAACCATTACTCTCAAGGCAAGCATTATTTACAAGATAAACAAAAATACACCAAAATAATAAACTATATATATATACACACACACACGCACACAAGGAGCATATCAAGTGAGAGGAGTAACTTATTGTGAGTGAGGAACAAATCATGAATGACCATTTGATTATACATGAAAGGTTAAGATTAAAACATAAAGTCATGTGGCCAAGTAACTTCTAATCTTAACTATCCATTTAAGATTCAATTGTCAAAATTAGCTCCTTTCACCTCTTAAAAATAAAATAATGCTCTCACTTGATATGCCCCCTTATGTATATATATATATATATAGAGAGAGAGAGAGAGAGAGAGAGAGAGAGAGAGAGAGAGAGAGAGAGAGAGGGAAAAGAACATTAAATGCATCAGTCATAAGTACATCCCAATGAGGAGGGTCTTCAACCGAAACCTACAATTCAAAAAGACGGATTGCCTACTAAGCAAGTCTAGGGGCAACCACTATTATTCTAGTGAACAAAAGAATAGACATCCAAAAAACCCATCTTCATTCTTTTCAACACAGTACCAGGAAATGAAGCACCGGCCAGGAACTTGCCATTAACATTACGTGCAACCACCCCAGCCCCTCCAACACCTTCAGCTAAACCCAAGAGCTGCCTCCATACTAATCTTAAGGATATCACCGTGGAGGCATGTCCCTCCTTGCAGGCTTCACAAGTATCACTCTAGAGGCATTCACAGTGGGCCAGAAGGAAAACGACTACCATTCCTAGTTGCTTGCCATTGCAAATTTGCTTCTGTGAAACTAACCTACAAGGAATGACAGCATTCAAGAGCTCTGGAGCTTCACGAGCTCACTTCCCTTGCACCAGTTGATTCTGTTCATGCCAAATAAACCACAACACAACACAACATACCAACCCAACACATCCATTGGCAGAGAACCAGAGACCGGCAGGCTGTGGGAACCAATCCCAAATGGTGCCGGTCACTTCAAAACTCACCACCCGAGACCTAGGTTACCAAATCATGATGTGGATGCGAGTGCAGATGCGCAGAAGCACCAATTTATATAAATCTACAAGTACAGGTGTATCATCAGTGCATTTATATAAAATTATTTGAGTAAATTACTCTCCACTCCATTTTATGTTTACCATGAAGAATGGAGGCATACATGGAACTCCCTTATCCTTATATTAAGACATTACAACTAACTATGAAATACAGTCAGGCCTAACAAATTTAAGCTAATGAGTGTTTTGTAATCAAATGTCATTTATACCTCTGTCCAACCTATTGTGAAAAGGGTAAAAACTAAAAAACATGTTTGTTTGGAGGTTCATTTTGGTACCCAACCATTTGAATTAAAAGAAAAAACTTCTCAGTTCAATTGTAGTACCGCTATAGCAGTTATAACTTACAATTAACAATTTTCCTTGAGATCCAAAGGTATATAACATGAAAAGTAATTATTGGAACCCCTTCTCACTAATTTAGGATTAAATTCCATCCATTAAGATTTTTGAGACATATCTCCTCCCCTTTCAATTTGAATCTATGTATATCAGCAAAACACGCGTCTCAGTTCCACAAGAGAGATCATTTAGAGAACGCACCTGAGTATAGCAATTCCAAGCCTCTATATAATCTATGCTCAATAAGTATTGACTGCCAAACTGCTTGGATGAGCTTTGAGTAATCTTTCTTGAGGCTGTTGACTATCGTAGATCTTACACATCAAATGTCCTGTCATTTAAGCTGCAATGTGAGACTGTACCTCACATTTTATTGCTCTCTTGGCTGGAAAAAGCATTTGATTGGAGACCCTTCACTGAAAAATTCTCAATTTCTCTTCTAAGGTATTGAAGATATGGGAAGACCAAGTCTGCATGAAGTCCATAATAACGTGAGAAGATATCACCTATTCGACTAATGCTGTCCACAGATGTACCATCGCCCAAGGAAAGTTGGATGGAAGAAAGCTTCACAAGTTCATAAGCAATAACAATATCGTCGGGATCATATAGCTTCTCCAGAATCTGCCATACAAAAGAATGAATCACTTTATCTATACTTGGAAAGACTGATTAATTTGATAACAAGACCATGTTGGAAATGCATTCACATACAAGTGCAGCAGAACACAACAACAAACAATTACATAATCAACACAAAAAATTTAACTTGTTTCAGCATGCATATGTCTACATCCATGGCTCTACAAAGACTTAATCACTAACAATTAATCTGCAATTGCTATCATCAATCTCAACAATTCTCACCGCCCAATCCCCAATACACCCATAATAAAATCCTCACAAAAATATACAACCTAATATGACCTCTCAGTTCTCCAAGTGATAGCATCTGCACAAAGTCACAATCAAAACTATGCATACTACAGATACTTGCAGTGCTACACCACAGGTTTAGCCTGGTAATTTTCTGAGTTCCACTAACAATAATTTATACTTCTACTACTGGAAAAAAGGTACTTGATAACTGCTAAGTCCTAGTGTTAGGAATCCCTTTTAAGGATAGGGAATAGGGGGCTAGTTTTTAGAGAGAACGAGAAAGAATGAAACAAATCTATATGCTGTGCTTTGCAGCTGTAGTATTATTGACAGAGTGTCTAAGAAATGTACAAAGGAGCCCTCTCCTTTCTCACTGGAAATACCCAGTCAAAACTAATGAAAACCAAGATCCCCTCCAATACAGTCCCGTGGGTTATTTATAGGTTTAGCTTCTGCCCCCCCCCCTCCCCATCTAACTGAAAGACTAATTACATTTATTACATTTGCTGCCCCTTTTTCTTTCTCGCATATACCCTTAGGACCTTTGGTCCACACTGCTGACTTTCAGACCTAACAATACCTCCTCCTTCTGAAGTAACCTTGTCCTCAAGGTTGTAGTCCGGGAATTGACTTTGAATGATGGTCTTGTCCTCCCAAGTGGCTTCCTCCGGTGATCTTCCTTGCCACTGCACTAATACTTGCTGAACTTGCTCTCCATTTTGATTCTGTACGCGCGTACCCAGAATCTTGCTGGGTTGATAGGTAGGAATGTGGCCCTGCCCGGTCAGACGTTGGTAGCGTAGCCTCGACAGGGTGGTTTCCCATGCGAGTTTGAGTTGGGAAACATGGAACACCACCGGTGAATCCTAGCTTGTTCAGGAAGTTGGAGCTGAAAAGCAACTGCTCCAATTTGTTTCGTAACCAAATAGGGTCCATAATAGGAGCTGAGAGCTTAGGATGTAACCGCGTGGGCATGGAGATCTGTTTATGAGGTCTGATTTTCAGAAATACCCAATCCCCTGGTTTAATTGTAGATGGCTTCCTGCGGTTGTTGGCATACCTCACCATATGATCCTGGGCTCTCTGTAAATGAAACTTTAATTGCTTCAATGCTTCATCCTCTCCATTAGATTCTTGAGCCACCGCTTCCACTAGTGTTTCACTGAATAAACCTTGCCAACGAAGGTGGAGCTCGGCCATACACTACCTCAAACGGTGCAACGAGTTGCACTTTGAAAACTGGTATTATACTATTCGCCCACGGAGAAATTCTGCCCAAATTTTTGGGCTGTTCAGAATCTGAAACAACGAAGATAGGTCTCCCGTGGTTCTATTAAGAACTTCCGCTTGTCCATCGGATTCCTGATGATAAGCCGTGCTCATACGTAGGGTAGTCCTCGTAATTTGAATAACTCTTGCCAAAAATTGCCGAGAAAGGTAGTGGTCTCTATCACTCACAATCGAAGAAGCGGATCCCATGTAAACGTCGACTTCTCTTACAAACCCTCTCGCTATGGAGCGTGCGTAATGGGTGGTGTTTAATAGGTATGAAGTGGCCATATTTGCTCAATCGATCCCACTACTACCAAGAAGACATCAAAGCCCTTAGATTTAGGTAGCCCCACTATAAAATCCATACTAATGTCCTCCCATATGGCGTTGGGAATAGGCAATGGCTGGAGAAGTCCTACGGGAGGAGGCTTGATATTTATCACAGCCGACACACTTGGCATGTTGCCACAAAGTTTGCCATCGACCCCTTCATTCCAATCCAATACAAAGATTGTGCAATTCTGCGATATGTTCGATACACCCTCAATGACCGCCTGAGGGTGATGCATGGTACTCTTGCAACAATTTGGAGATCCACGGAAGATGCAGCCATGACTAATCTTCCTTTATAATATATCCTCTCATGCTCTAAAGTGTATGGAGGATTTAGAGTTTGGATCCTTCTCAAGGTCTCGCTCGATTTTAGCTAACTCGATCTGCTCTTACCTCATCGTCAATCAATGAAATATCCTCCGCCAAAATGGTTTGGACACTACTTGCAACTCCTTGTCCTCCTCTTTTCCGTGAAAGTAATGCGTCTCGCAACTTTGTTAGAAGCCCCTAATTTGTACACAATGTCAAATTCATATCCTAGCAGCTTTGCCAACCAATTTGCTGATTTTGGGGTGGTGATTCTCGCTTCTAGAAGATATCGCAGCTTTTTCTCGAGTCAAGATATACCGTGAATCTTCGACCCAACGTATACGGCTCCGGTGTTGTATAGCAAGCACTAATGCCATCAATTCCTTCTCATAAACTGACTTGTTTAGAGGAATCTGCCAAGGCTTTGCTGAAGTAAGCTATCGGTTTCTTGCTTTGGGGACAAAGACAGCCTCCTATCCCTCTTCCCGAGGCATCACACTCTGCTATGGTGAATGGTTGGGAAAAATCCGCATAGCCAAAGACCGTGGGCAAGAGTGACACTTTTGAAGTAGCTTAAAAGCTTCAATACTCTCCTTAGTCCACACAAAGTTTTCCCGCTTCAACAAATCATAAAGGTCTAGCTATTTTCCCATAATTGCATATAAATCTTCTGCGAATATCCTCGTGAGGCCTAAAAATCCTCCTCAAAGCCTTAATGGACTTGGGAAAAGGCCACGCTGCAGAATAGCTTCAATTTTCCGAGGATCCATGGAAACCCCTTCTTTGAAATAATATGTCCCGTGACACTCCACTTCCTGTTTTTCGAGAAGTTACATTTTTTTTTATTGGCAAAAAACTGATTCTTTGACAGAGTGCTTAATACTTGCTTCAGGTGCAACATATGCTCCTTCCATGATCTACTATAAACCAAAATATCATCAAAAAATACTAAGACAAACCTTCGAAGAAAAGGCTGTAAAGTGGAGTTCATGGCACACTGGAAAGTAGCTGGTGCATTTGTCAGCCCGAATGGCAACAATGGGGACTCATAATGCCCTTGGTGGGTTCTGAATGCTGTCTTCGGAATGTCCTCCTTGTGCATACGAATTTGATGGTATCCTGCCTTTAAATCAATCTTGGAGAAGAATTGAGCCCCATTTAATTCATCTAACAGTTCCTCAATCACAGGAATTGGGAATTTGTCAGGCACCGTGGCTTTGTTAAGAGTCCTATAATCCACGCAGAACCTCCAACTTCCGTCCTTCTTCTTCACCAAGGTTACCCTGGACTCAATTGCTAGGCCTTATGATCCTCAAGCGTTAACATCTCTCGCTTACCTCGCTTTCTATCTCATTCTTTTGGAGATGGGGGTATCTATATGGTCGTACATTCACTGGATCGACCCCAGCCTTGATAGGGATCCGATGATCTACCCTTTTGTTTGGAGGCAGCCCCTTTGGTTCAGCGAAAACCTTATGGTATTCATCTAAGATCTGCTGTAGCTGTTTCTTCTCTTCCTCTGAGAGATTACTCGGGATTAGCTCATTTTCCCTGGGCTCATCCGTTTCCACACTCCACAGCACTGATACTGCTTCAATTTCAGTCATCTTCATCAGAGCTTGAGGAGGAATTAAAGCTTTGGACAGACCAGGGTCTCCCTTCACCTCTACTTTCCGCCCTTGATCAACAAATTCCATTGTCAGAGTCCTCCAATTCGCCTTAACTTCCCCTAAGGTGGCCAACCATGCCACGCCTAGGATGAGGTCAACCCCTCCTAATTCAAACAAGAAAAAATCACCAAGCATTCCATATCCTCCGAGCTGAACAGGGACTTGTTTACAGCATCCCTGTGTTGGCTTCCTCTTTCCATCCCCCAATCTTACCCGATATGGTTCTGTGGGTTCCACTATCAACCCCAATTGTTGCACCAGTTTAGAGGAGATAAAATTGTGGCTTGCACCACTATCTATTAGGACCAATACCTTCTGTCCACGTATAAGTCCCTGAAGCTTCATGGTATGCGGTTGTGTCAACCCCCCAGCCGAGAATAATGAAAGGTCCATATAATGACATGTGGGCTCATTTTCTTCTGCAGTTTCTTCTTCGTCACTCTCCTCGGGCTCCATCTTTGCAATCTCCCCTTCTTCATTCACCTGTTCATCTTCCGCCAAAATCACCACCCTCAAACTTCTTTCTGGGCAGCGATGACCTGGCCCAAACGCTAACCCACACTGATAATATTCCTCCTCTCTTCTTTTTACGAATTCTTGATGTAGCGGCACGTCCTCTACCGCCCGATACGCCACTTTCGCTCGGTTTGGCCACCGATGACACGAGGTAGCCTCGAGCCATTTTGTGAAACACGCCCGAGAGTTGGAGGCCTGGGCACTATACGCACCTCCAAACAACTCCAACCCCGCGAGACGACACCGCCCTCCTGGAATCGCAACCCGACGCCGCATTTCGACTCGTGAAATCCCAAAGCTCTTTACCTCCTTCATCGCTTCCTCAATATCAAAGGCGGCGACCTCCATCGCCCTTATCAAATCTTTCGGGGTCGTGGGGTCGAACTTGCCTCGATGTCTTGGCGAGCTCGCCAAGAAGTACCCCAAAGAATCGCTCCTCTCCGACATCGGCGAGCTCGAGCCATCGTGAGTTCAAACTTCGACGTAATCTTCCACAGGCCCCGCTTGTCTCAACGCCGCCAACCTCTCGAACACCGTTCCTCTACCATTTCCCTCCAAACCTCCTCGCGTAAGCGGCCATATGTAAATCGTTCAAGAAGGATTCTTGGACTTTTGGCGCCAAAGCTGGAACCAGTGAACAAAGATTACCCCTCCATGCCGGGAGCAAACGCTAGTCTCGACTTCTCCGAAGATTTTACTTGTTGCACTTCAAAGAATTTCTCAGCTCTGGCCACCCAACCCAGAGGATCGTTACCCTCAAAGATTGGAAGCTCCACCCGTTTCACCCAAGAACGGTTAGTTTCATGCTCCTCAATAGGTCCTCCACCCTCGGCCTCTCCCTCCGACCCCTTCTTGCTGTTAGTATCCTCCTCATCGGGAGAGATACCCTGCCGCTTCATCCAGTTTACCAACATCTCTTTAATTTCTCCCATATCTCCCATGCTCTTCTTGATTTCTGCCATGTGAATCCCTTGTTCGCTGGTTATCCTTTTCAATAACTCCACAGAGGATTCCAATGCTACGAACCTTGCGTCTATCTTCTCCATCACTTCTCACCTTGGGAATATCCGGCAGGTCGGACCAATTTTGTTAGGAATCCCTTTTAAGGATAGGGAATAGGGGGCTAGTTTTTAGAGAGAACGAGAAAGAATGAAACAAATCTATATGCTGTGCTTTGCAGCTGTAGTATTATTGACAGAGTGTCTAAGAAATGTACAAAGGAGCCCTCCTTTCTCACTGGAAATACCCAGTCAAAACTAATGAAAACCAAGATCCCCTCCAATACAGTCCCGTGGGTTATTTATAGGTTTAGCTTCTGCCCCCCCCATCTAACTGAAAGACTAATTACATTTGGTGCCCCTTTTTCTTTCTCGCATATACCCTTAGGACCTTTGGTCCACACTGCTGACTTTCAGACCTAACACCTAGCTTATACAGGAAGAGATACTAGCAAACCAAAAAAAATGACAAACAAATCTCTCCCCTCCCCCCTTTCTGCTTTTGCTGAGTGACAGAAACAAGCCAACCTGCAAGATAGTGCCTTATTAATAAAAGTTTTACCTGGATAGATGCTTTACAATGGTCCATAGATAATTGTAATTCTCCCACTAAACAAAAAGCCTGGGCAAGATTGTCCTCTACCTGCATGCAGCAGATCATGTACAGGGAAATGAAGGTTAAACTGTCATATTAAAATCATGAGACCTTGTTTGTCCATCACAGTTTATGCCCTTCAATAGAGGTATCATATATATATATATATATATATATATAGAGAGAGAGAGAGAGAGAGAGAGAGAGAAACTGGACTCAAGATGGAGGACTTTTTAAGTGTGTGAAGATGAAACTCACCTCTGCAATGAGCTTGTTGTATGCATGCAAATTTGATCTCAACAAATGAAGAGATCTCAAAGCATCTGAAATAGTAGTATTTGAAATTTCTTTTGATAGTATTGCCTCCTGCAACCTGTCATTCCCATATTTGAACATGATAAAAAAGGATGCATATATCTTTCAGAATGCGAAGTGTTCAAACATTAAGCAGCTATCTATTATTTAAGATGAGCTCATGCAGGATTGAAAGCCGAAGCATTTATCTAGCTAGGCCACAAATTGGGAACTATTCAAGACTAGCTCTGATTATATTTTCAGTGGTAAAAGGAAAGCTGTACTTCAGGATGCTGTTATTAGGATCCAAATTGAACAGAGCATACCTTTTGATGCATATTAAAGCTTTATCAACTGCAGCATGCAAAGACTCTAAATCACAGTAAGAACCACATTTTAAACAGTATCCAGGTTGAATATGAATGCTAGCATCGTTTTGGCTGAAGGCATGAAGACACACTTCATAAATGTCATCATTCTTGTCAACCTGAAAGAGTGAGGGGTTATAAAAGATGGCTCAAACATAGGACCTTCTACCCAAGCTCCCAAGTCCCAACCCCTGAGCAGCTTGTGTGGCAGAAGGGAAATGCTAAGTCACTCACTGATAATGATTTTATTTTATTTTTTTTGTTGACAACACTGTTAATCCATATTGGTTACTAGTACACAGCTCCAGAAATATGGATGAATCGATAGACTCAATTATACCAAAATTTAGCTGCATTTAATGCATTGTTATATTGATGTTTTTGGAACTCCCCCAAGAGTGAAAAAATGGTGGAAGTAAATTGCTTAGTATTCAGATACAGATGAGAATGCTATGCATGTCAATTTTGAGAATATGTTTTCACATTGTTAATGTGACTTCAAGATAATCAAGACAACACTTGTGGCACACCACATGATCTAAACTTAACCTGCATTTATAATGTAGACAACAGTAGTAATTTAGCATCTACAAATGTACCTCTAAATTGCTTACTTTGTCAGCAATCCGGAAGTGCTTGATTTTCTGCTTTTCACAGTCAACTACTCTGCTTTCTAACACTGCGCCAGAACAATTTGGATTGACACAATGAAAAGCATTGAGGACAATGTCAGACAGATTGACTTCTGAACAACCAGTACACTGACATCGAAACGTGTACTCATCTTTGAGAAAATTAAGGCGATCTTTACAATCCCACAACCCAACCTGCAAAACAGAACTGTATGTTTAACAATTGAACAAGGCACTTATACTGCAGACTTGACATTTAAAACTCCCTGACCAAACCATTTTTTATTCCATTGGTTTTGCTTTCTTTTTGGATGTTAGGGGGGGAGGGGACCTGAACCCGCATGTCATACAAATACAATCCCTGTAACCAGAGATGTATGCTTAAAGCCTAACAAACAGTGATTACATTTCATTTTTGGATAAAAACAGTTATTACAATTCCTTCACAATGGTTGGGATGCCAAGCTTGGGGTCAATGCTACTCAAGTGAGTCTCTAGAAGTTCATTTTGAAGGTATACCCTTCCTTTTATCCTTTGCTTTTGTTTTGGACGGGGGATGACTCCCATTTTTGTCTATGGGAGGATCTGTGATTGTGAGAATCTTCTTTTTTGGACCTCTTTCCCAGCCATTATTGCCTTTCTAGCTTGCATACTTCTCATGTTTCTCCATTTTTTATTTGAAGGTTCCCTTCGTTCTTGGAATTTCCACTACTTTTGGAACCTTAAAGACCAAGAGACTTCTGGTTAGGTTTCTTTGCTGAGCATTCTTAATTTGTTTCCTTATTTTCAATATCCCACCCGTGCTTAAACTATAAACCTTTCAGGATCTTTTACTAGTAAGTCTATTTTCTAATTTCTAATTACTAATTCTCCTAAAAATTCAGCTTTGGTTAATTCTTTCCGGAAGGCCAAAGCTCCTTATCTATAAGGTAAGGCTTTTTGTTTGCACTGCAATACTCAATAGGATTAACACTAATGACTTGGTACAGGTGGATAGGCCTTATATAGCTCTTTCTATCATATTGATAGCCTCCACTTGTGTCCTAGCTCGTTCAAGAGCTACATTTTCCTGAATCGTTTGTCTCTTGCCTTCAACTTTACTCAAGTTAGATTCTGCTATTTCAAGAGTTTCTAGTGGATCAATGTCACTACACTACTTTGTTGTATATGGGTTTCCTTGTATTGGAGGATTTCTAATCCTCCCCCTAGTAGTACTTTCCCTCTTTTCTCTCTAATAAAATTTCTTCTTCTATCCAAAAAAAAAATTGCCACTACACTTCTCCACATCATGTACTAAAACAATGATATCACTATTGCCTATCCTAGCAAAAAATGCCCATCAAAGCCATTATTAACCATAGGAAAATTCATGACCTTCCTATTTTGTCCTCCTTTTCTCTGTTGAGCTATTGGAATAATTGGTTTCTTGACAAGGCAACAGAGCCTCTTCAACCAAGTGGTCAAAGTTCGATCCATGCAACCCCCACTCTTCTAATAAAATTAATATTTCAGCATAAAGTTTGCGGAGCCTGTGCTTTGTCCTCAAAGGATTCAAACCGAAAAACTGATTGGTAATATGAAAGACAGCTTTTAATTACCAAAAAGAGGTTACCTGTGGACCATAAGACAATTCCAGTTGACACCCAGCTGCTACCACTTTTGTTGTTCGTATACACAGAGTACGTGAAAGGAAATATGCATGAACATTTGGTTGGCAAGAATGGTTGAATAAACTGCCAGCTTTATAAATAGCTTTACCCACTCTGACCTGACAGAAATAACAGAATAAGACTCAGAATCGCCAAGGATATAATTGTCTCAAATAAAAGATTACCATCACCAACAATGTCAAACTATAATAGTAGGATTTCCGATGATGTTCACAAGTAAATACTGCACAAGTAAAAATGTATAAAAGAAGAAATAAGAATGATTCAATCAAAGATAAGCACAGCAAAACATGCACCTGTTCCACATTACTGGTTAAATATGCACTTGATGGAAATTCTCCAAACTTATCTGATGGTCCATGAGCATCTATTGATTTTATACGAACAACAGTCATACAATTCACTTTAATTTGAGAAATAATTATGACAACCTGCATTGACAAAAGAAGATGAAACTTGAATATGATTCTTTTTAATGATTCAAATACAAGAAAATATCAAATAAATTGCTTTCTTCAACAAATACTTTCCCCATCAGATTGGACACGTATTCTGTTAGCCACATGGTTAATGATGGTTCTGTTATGAATAGAAGTACAAACAGACACATGCATGCATGCACACACACACACAGACAGAGAAAGAGAGTGAGAAGAGTGCCAAAACAACCTGTGACATAGAGACTCCATCTATGGAAAACACAGAGCCATAAGAGTGTTGAAGGCAATATAATAATATAATGGCATATATATGTGAATCCAATTTGCTTTCAGATGGCATTTGTTTATAGCAATGAGAAAGCTCCTGCACAAGAAGGATAGAAGCCATAAGCATCCAGCTACTCATAATCAAATAACAATGACACAATCAGCTGAACTGCAAAGCTGCATGCCTTTAAAACATACCAGCCTTTCCACAAAGTTTGTAATATCTCCAGGTGCACTCTTCGGTAAAAACCTTGCTAGTATTCGGCCAGCCAAAACTATCTCAGATGGCAGTACTGCAGACCAATGTACACCTTGACATTCATGTTTATGTTCAGCAATGTCCTCAATTTCTTGTTCAGAACCATTGCCTTGAATAATTTCTGCAGCATATTCTCCAACATCACTGGGTAAATTTTTAAGAATGCCATGAATTTCTGGGTAAATCCTGAACATTTGCCCGCCTGCCCGCACCTGGCATTGCTGGGAGCAATACAGTGGTATTGAACACGATCTACAAGGAACTCCATCGGCAGGTAAGTCATTCAAGCAATAATGGCAATGAGTTTCCCGGCATTGCTTTAATATTATCTGAATTAATGAAAAAAACTAATCAAGTTAACTTGCCAAAGACGTTTGTACTCTTCAAGGAATACAGATATACAGAACCGAAAAAAAAAACTTATCCATTGACCTCATGAAGACTGCAGATTCATGTTTAGAAGCTATTGACAGCAAAAATCATGTCCTTATTACTTATTTTCTTACAGAACAGTTAATATAATAAGCAATTTCTTATATATAATATTGATGAATGCATTGATTTTAATATAATAAGCAGTTCTCTGAAAAGGAAATCATGTATAAAGAAAAGGCTGAATTACACAAGACCCCCTTCAACTTAAGATCATGTGCAATTTACCCCCCCCCCCCACCCTTCTCTCTTTCACACACACACACACACACATTAAGCTCTCTCCATCTTAGCAAATGGGAAGAAAGAGGAAAACAATGAGATTTTTTCTCTGAGAATTTTGTACTTTAACATTAGGTTTATTTCAACATCAAGTGTATATCACATGCATAATTTTGTACCTATTTAAACGTAGTAACAGAATGTGTGGTTTACACAAAGTTATAAGTTTAGGATGTTGATTGATTGCTTCAATTGGAAGCTCAAGAGGGAAAATTTCACATGAACCTAAGTTGAAGGGGGTCTTCTATATTTTAGCCTAAAAATTATATAATTAAATAATTAATTGTGCATCATTAAAGCAGAATGGAGCCATAAACAGTGCTAAAACCGGACTATAAATTGATAGTTCATGATATTATAGAGAAAATATTTGTTTCTTACCATAGCATAAGGTTCTTCAGTATGAACCAAAGAACCTGGTGAAATGTCACATGACGATACCATGCTTCTTCCTTTATCAGGCATGGTGGCACACTGTAGCTTTATTTGGGGCATCTCACCTGCCACAAATATACTTTACCATCTTACTATCTCAAGAAGAGGGGGAAAAAAATTGGTTCTCTCAGTATTATATACAACGATAATGCTATGGTGCGGAAATACGTATGAATTAGAGACCACCTGATGTAAAACAACATTGAATAGCGGGCAGGGAAAACTAAATACTACCTACAATCATTTCCTTACAGGATGCACATATATTGGAACTCTTTAATGGAAGTCTTCTAGCTACCTCAACAGGCAGATGTCTAATAAATGGTTAAATTGAGGCATGTGAATTAACATGAACAGTATTTCAGTTTTCTAATTTCTGTATGTATGAAAAACAAAGCTTAGTTTTTCAGCGAATAGGAAAGGACTACAATCAATCTACAAAATGCAGGATCTCAAGAAAGGAATATCAATTTGAGTAATATAAAAGGGTTAAGTATTTTTTTTTCCTCCCTTCTTTCCTTTATTTCTCTCTCTCCTTGTTTCTCATTCTGGCTACTGTGGTAGTATTGAACATCCAGTTTCCAAAAGGTTTCCAACCTTTTGTTTCTTTTCATTTTATTTTTTGGCCCAAGAAAAAATTCCATCAAACAACAGCATGAGAGAATAAGAAATGAAGGACAAATAGAGCCAGGCCCATCTCAAACATCTGCACACATTTCATTTTGGGAATAAGAGAGACAAAGTTAGGTCCTGTTCATTGGTTAATGCCAAGCTACTGTTTCAAAGGATTTTCAAGGATGGAAAAGCAATAGGTAAAGAGGAGGGAAGTCACGTGTTTAAATAGAAACAGGGGAGTTTTCAAGGGAAAATGTACGTTTCCAACTGCTCCAAAACACTGAGTTGTTCTCCCCAGTCCAGCTGAGCTGCATAATTTGTTTTTATAGGGAAAAGGGTCTCTTGCATAAATTTCTTGGACTTGATAACTGAGCCCTAGTTGCTTTTCAGTTTTTTGTCTTTTCTTTTTAAAATTATTTTCTTGGGTTTAATTTTGTGCCACTCTTTTCCTTCAAGGTTTCCAAGCCTAAGTCAACGTTCAAGCTCTAAATATAAATATATATATCTATATATATATATATATTTGGACCCTCCCTTTGCAACCCTCTAAATAGCTACTACAGGCTGGTCTCCAAATCTGCCTTACTTTAAGAAGTCTTGAGTCTTGAGGTACATTTATTGTTGTTGGCAAAAAATAATAAATGATTATGGACATGTGTCTTAAGGACAGACCAGAGCACAAAATGTAAAAAAAAGATAGGCAGACCAAAGGATTATATGGAATCTGTTAGATATAAAACCAATCTTGGACCTTCACCTAACAGCTTAAGCTATTGGGATAGTTGGTTCTTGACAGAATCTGCACAGTGAACCATAATAAATTCAAAATGCAAGCTGTCACTTTAAACATACTTTAATGCTATAAGCATAACAAAATTGAAGTCAATAAAGCCTTGACCAACTAGCTACTTACTGGAGTCTGCTGATGAAGTTCTTAACAAGGAAAGCTTATTACCCTCTGTATTCAAGCTGTTTTCCTGATGCTGTACTACTGTACTTGTGCTCTTGCATTGGTCTAAAATATTTTTCAGCTCACTTTCTATTTGTCTCTTCCCACCCAATGATGATTCCACACTCTTAGCCACATTTAGGTCACAGATTGCATCTTTATAATTTCCCAATGAAGCATTGGCCTTACCTCTCCTGTACCATGCCTGAAGTCAAAATAATAAATTACTAAAAAAAAGTAGAAACTAGCATTCAAGTTTACATCCATATTTTTTGCCACAACTGCCTACATAAAAGATTAAAGCACAAATTCCTAAAAATTCACTTCCGTCACAACAGAGACTGATCTTTAGGATGAAGAAGAAAAACATGCCAAAATACGTGATTACTTCAAATTATCATCTTTGTAAGTGAAATCCCAAGACATCTACAATAAATTTTCACATGTCATCTTCTCAAACGGGAAATGGGCAAAGAAAACTATTTTTTTTATATAAAATAAGAATTTATTAAAAGAAAGTAGACAAGTACAAATGCGGAAGATAAGCAATACTCCCAAAACAATCATAAATCATACAAAACAAAAGAGAAGAAAGAAGAAGACATTAGCTCGAAACAGCTCACCAGTCCCTCTGTATGCTTATAAAAGAACACGCACACACCCTCCCGGGACAAAAAACCAGGATCTGAAATTCATAAAGAAGCCAAAAAGAATACTCTATCTATCCCATAAAAGGTGAGATTGCTGAAGAAACCCACAAGGTTTCTTTTCTCAATGGGCAAAGCAAGCATGACTTTTAATTAATGATTGTTAGCAACTAGTTTTTTTTAAGACTGCAACTAAGTATATAAGAAATATGCCTCTTAGCAGGGAGGAAAAAAGATAAATTTTCGGCCAAAAACAGTGCAAATGACGGAAGGGTCCTGAAGGAAGAGAGAAAAATAAAGGCCTGTCAACATGAGGTATCATTTAAAGTTTTAGACCATTTTGATAGTCAATACCCGAGTAAGAGTACACAATTAGAAGATGTGATAGCCAGTTGCATCAAAGTTTAAAAAAAAATTAGAAAAAGATAAATTTAATAAAAAAGAAGGAAGGATTACAAAAATAGGGGAGAAGTTATCCTCCTGAACTAAAATGAAAAAAATAAAACACTGAAAACTTAAACAAGCACATAAGTTCAAAATAGCTCTCCAATCCCTTTGAATATCTGTTAGAGAAGCTCCCTTAAAGAAGACCTTGGAAAAAGACCAAAGACACGCCAAGAAAACAATCCTATCCCACAAGATATCTAAAGGCAATAAAGCTGCCTAAAAAATATGAGCATCTGTGTTAGACCAGTATGAACAGCTCTGAACTCAAAGGACACACTAATCCTTGACAAAAGTTCTAAACAATCATATTCCAAATCGACATTGCTGGTAAGCAATGTAAGAATACATAGAATTGTTCATAATGCACATATTAAGGGAAAGAGTTGTGCGGAGACCACAAATCTGCATCATATCATTATTACTAATCCTGTTGAATATTGCTATACAAATAAAAAGACTTAACCTTAGAATTCTTGAATTTCCAACTGGGCTTATCAAGGAGGAACTTCGGTCTATTCAAAGATTTACAAGAATACACACGGGGAGAATCAAGCATCCAAATCATCCTATTTAAATTGGTGCTCACATGAAAAGAATCAAGCAATAACAACAGGGATACCAAATTAGATGCTTCTCTATCAATCAATTGCATCAAATTCCAGCAGTACAAGACAACTCTCACCATGCCACATGCTAGACCCCCAGTTCAGAGTGTATGTTAGAAGGAACAAGGGAGGGGCGGGCTAGTTAGTTAGTGAGTTAGATGTTGATCTCACGGTCAATAATAAGTGAGACAACAGAAATAACAGAAGATATAAATAGAAAGAAAAGAGGAGTAGGAGATACGTTTTGAGAATTTCAAGAAAGTGTAGTGAGGGAGAGGAGCAAGGACTCTCGAATTATCCTTACAAGTGTATAGAATAATCTTTCCATTGTCCTCCCTTGTCTCTACCTAATTGGGAAGAGTCAAAAAGAAGGAATTTGAGGCTATTCAGTTTCATCTCTTGTTTTTCTATGATATTTACCTTCTGATATTGATCCGGTTCTTGCACCACATCAAATATTAAATAAGTCAAAGATGAAGCTATCAAAATTGTACAATCTAGGCAAACCTTGAACATGTACTGTGTTGCATGTAAGGACTATTGTTCAGGTTACTAATCTCACTATATATGAGCTTCCATCAGCAAGTACAGAGAAAAAGAAGCTAATGATGTTTCTTTAACCACTCGTAAATAATTTGATCTACAAACATCTATTACATCAGCAAAAAAAAAAACCTGGTACAAATGCAAGAATTTCATCCCTTTCTATAATGGTGAGTAAATACATAAAACAGGTAAACTTGGAGGAATAATAGGTCAATATTGAAACTGATTTTCACCTTTGCGTAGCTTGGACATATCTGAAGAGCTCGAGTGCAATCTCGCAAACACTCCATTAAAAGACTCATTTTCTGCAGGAAACATACATGCATAAATACTTGATGGCAATATCAAAAATCAAGCACATGTTTGTGTGCTTTTAGGGCTAACATCAAAATGGACCTTACATGCAACACAGTTGCTCGATTGATATATAACGTTGCAACCAGATTCTTTTCCATGTCACCAGCCTCCAAAGGAGCCTTGCGCAATGCCTATACCTCATTTTAGAAGAAGAGAGCAAGTTACGAACAGTTATAAATAAATAAAGAGAGACAATATATTCAGACTTTCTTGATAAGAGAAAAAAAGTTACAGAGGGGTATGGGTTGTATTTATCCATTCTCTTAACATTTTTATTTTTATGATAAAACATGATTTAACAAATTTTCTTCACTCGAACATGAAAAGAAATTAGAAGCAAAAATCCAATGCACAATTTCAATCAAATGGATATGCATTACCTTTACGGTTTACTTAAAAATGTTTCATATTAGGATAAAATAGTAAATAGGTGTAACCGTGTAAGGTATCTTTTCCTTCCACTTAACCATCTGTCACCAAGCAGGGAATGTAGAAGACCTTGCCACTCTCACCTTCTTTCCCACTTTTCCTAACGAGCATGGAGAGATGAATATTAGAATCCTCCATTCCTAAACAGAAAGCTTATCATTCCCACTATCCATTTTCACTCCTGAAGTCCAACTATGTTACACTATGCTACCAAGCATGGCATAAAAAATAGATTAAATTACACTTCACCACCTAGAGGATAGTTAAAATGACAGCAAACCCCAAACTTGGACATATATTACACTCCACCCCATTTTTTTCTCTTTAACTAATGTTGAAACAGAGAATACTAGGGAGAAATTGGTGTTGCTTGCACACAAGTCTGTCTTATTAATACCATGAATGCATAAAGTACATGAGCTAAGCTTAGAAAAAACCCTGGTCATGACTATAGTTGACTAACATTCTAACATGTGCTATATGTGATAATGAACCTGGTCTCCTATTCTAACACTCCCTCTCAAGCTGAACTGCTGAAGCTTAGTAAGCTCTCAGATTGATACAAATAAACTCACAAACAGAAAATAGGAAGGAAAACGAAGTGTGAAAGAGAGATCGACGGAGCTCCAGCCAGCCGCTGCAGTACTTGCCGGCAAGAACTCCCTGCCAATCACTGGTCCTAGTTTTGTAATATATTAAGTAAACAATTTACTCTAAAAAATTAATAACCATAATCACATGGACTCTTAGGTTTACTGCTTTCATTTTCATGAACTAGACTTAGAAAAACTCCTTCCAGTTCGGTTTTACGACCGCCATTTCAGTTATAACTTGCAATTAACAATTTCCTTTGTGACCCAAACCCTTTCAATTTGAAACATATATTCTATGAACACATAGCACATTTCAATCACTTCCACAAGAGAGAACAGTCGAAGAAAAAACCTGAGTATAGCAATTCAAAGCCTTCGCATAATCTCCGTTCAAGAAGCACTGATTGCCAAGCTGCTTGGATTCCAACGCAGCGTCCTTACTCTTACCACACAGAGCATATTTTGGGTCCGCCAATTGAGTCACCATCTAACAACAAGTGTTCGAAAGAAATCGACTCGTTAGGTTTCTCGACGATTCAAGCTTCGATGATTCAAAGAATTGCTTCAAATAAGAGTGAGTTTGGGAGCAGCTTACCCGGTGAAATGGGTCGAAATGAAGAAAGAAGTGGTGAAGAGAAGAACATGTGCTGCGAAGATCATCCACAGTACTCTCCCCGATCATTCGCTTCAGGCTCTCTGGAATTGCAGCTTTCAGAGTCTCCATCTCCTACTAACACTCAAACACGGTGAACTACAAGGGTGAGCTCTGAGCATTTACGTTGCTTTCTTTCTCTCTCTTTCTTTGAAAATGTATATGCATGGAAGAAACTCAATGATGCAGTTATATAAAATTTCCAAGTCTTATTAATTTTATGATAATTTTACTATTATTTTTTATTAGCTTTATCAACGAGACACCTTGGTTTTTTTTTTATATTTTTTTGGAAAAATAAGAAAATGGGTAATTTTCTTTTGTCAAATTATAGATTTCTCTCTATCTTGTATTGTATCAGAATTAAGTTCGGTTTATGCTCTTGTAATTTAGAGAGTGTTACTTTTTTCAGTTTTTTTTTTATTGGGCATCCACTTATATTTGAAAGAAAAACTATCCATACATATACGACTCTACATGATTCTGTTCAAATCAAGTATATTAAATGTTTATACCAAAAAACAAAGCATATTAAAATGCTACTTCAATCTAAAACCGTGATATGATTCTTTCTCAAGATAAACATAAATAGGTGCTGTAAATAAGGCAATATCAGAAAGTTCATCAACCCACTCTGTTGAACAACAAAGTGACAGACCCATTATAAGCATGTTTTACTTGTTTGATCTTGCCATGCTATTTGAGATACTTTGCATAACATAAGCCGCATGGATAGACCTACCTCTTAATTGTGTACATGAATAGTGTATGTGAATAAGTACTGCTATTTGCATTTTAAGCGTCACCCGATATTGTTTACCTAAAGACCTGATATTATGCATTACATCTTTTCAAATAATATCTTTATTTTCATTGTAGTTGCAAAAGCTATGTCAATAGACAGCATAGGAAAACACTACATGCCTTGAAATAAAGAACGAAGACTCTCTTACTCGAAGTTCCTTGTGATTTTAAAGACTTGTTTTGTGAAGGTTGTGGAGATGCCGGCTTTGCCCCATCGTATTCCTATACTGTAATCTTTCTTTTCTTTGGAGCTTTTAGCCCCTTTCATTTACTAAATAAAGTTGTAAAACGGGTTGGCCCAACAACCCTTGTAGAGCTGAGTCAACTTGACAAAAACAAAATGTGCCTACCAGCCCAAAATTTGTTTCGAATGGGTTTGCCTCTCAAGCGAGACTATTTTTGACATGTCTCTATCAAAGAAACAAAGACAAAGATTTTATAGAATTTTCTTCTCCCAATTCCCATTTTGTGTAACATAAATGAAGCCAAGAAAACAAGACATAAATGAAAAAGGTTGCTTTGAACTTTCACGAGTAACCACAAATATATTTATTCTACCCAATTTCCTCATGGGACTCCTTTTGAAGATCCCTATAGAAGAAGAAGATGAAGCTCCTTTTAAAGATCCCACTGCTTCAGTAAGGCACCCATGCTGGTTCCATCCTTCTCGTGCCTGAAAAGGGCATGGTAAGAGCAAAACCTGACTCTGAGCGACTGAATTTCTCTAGGAGATCCTTGAGTAGGTCGCCTACTATGTAAGAGACTCCCGAGGCAGCAAGTGCCAATGTAACATAGTGTAACACTGTTTTAATATAGGATTTGGGTGGCCTTCTGGTGTAAACTTTCCCAACGGAAAGCAGAATTATACATACAACAGATGTGGCTGCCACTGCTGCAAGCTTAACTTCAGCATAGTAATTCTTACGAATCAAGAGGCCATAGATAAGAAGAGGGACAGAACCAAAAATTAGGAATGATAAAACAGCTACAACAGCATGAAGTAGGAAGTTTGCCCTGCGTCCTAGTAGCTCTTGATACCGCCGATCTTCTTGCATGTTCATTTGTTGTGCATCCCCTCCAGAGTGGTCATTTTTCAATTCAATAAGCTGGGGAAAAGAAAAAAAGGCTTGACTAAGTTTTAATGGACGAAATAGAATAGGAGTAGAAATTCCAAAGCAGAAAGGACATGTCATCATGTTTTGAAATAGCATTGACTAATGAAGCTTAAAAATATGATACATAAATATCAGAAAAGAAACATCTAGGATGTGTGTTGTCGTGTCCTACACTCCTACTTCCATTCTGTCACTGAAAAGATACGAAAATCAATTTCAAACACTAGTTCAGCTATAACAGTATACATTATTCATGCACTATGATCTAAAAAATACTACACATGATATAGGGTGGTGCAGAGCCAATTAGACCAGAAAGAAATTAAGTAACAATAATTAAGACTAGCAGAAAACAATGTTATTTTACACACAGAGAGAGAGAGAGAGACCAAGCCGCTTAAAGACTCATGCATGAAAAATCTATAACGAAAAAAACAAAAAAAGAAAGCCAGGGAGAGACACGAGGATAGAACTGTAACTATAGGAAGCCCACTCACATTATGACCAATGATGAAAAGTCCACCAATCAGATTCGCCAATCCCAATGCTATAATATTCACTATAATAAAAAGATCAAAAAATTAACGCATTGTTACCAACCAAAATATCAACTATTAAAATATAATATCACTAAATTGCAAATTTACAATAACCTTCAAAAGTATAAATAGTAATTTTCGCAATTCAGCTGACCATCTCATAAAACCTGGAAAACAGAAGACAGTTCTTCTTTTTTTTTTAAATTAAATTCTATTTTAAGAACTGAATAAGCTTAAGACGGAAGCTTTAATTAATAAGCATGTCCAATTTTGTACAAAATCATAGACTTGTTATCATTTAATAAGCATGTCCAATTTTACCATTTATCAATGGACAAGTTTCAAGGAAGATCTGATCATTAGTGTGGGGACTTCTCGTATACTTATAGTTATAAATGTGCTTCATTTACCATGATCAAATATAAGCAGGATATAACGTGTAACCCATAATTTGTTTGAAGTTTAAACATAAGACATGAATCTCTATTCACCTATTTCCAGGTACTTGACCATCACATACCTCAAATTAAGATCTCTTAAGCACCACCTTCTACCATTAGAAGAAGTAAAAAATTCACATATGGCTAATTGATTGTCACTCTTGAAAAGAGCCTCCCCCAACCCCCCAATGGAGGATAGAGAGAGAGAGAGAGAGAGAGAGAGAAGCACTTACATGGGGCAGCACCAGAACCAGCAGCAGATGACACAATCCCTAGACTTGTGATTGATTCAATTAAACCACCATACACAATGCTTTTAAGTATTTCCCATTCTTGGGGCTCACCAATTTCAGCTCTAGGCTGTTCTCCAATGTATACTTGAGTATGTGTTTCTGTCACAATAGCACCTTTAACTGGAACATTATCTGCTGTCTGAGATGTTGTGGATTTAAATGCTTCTGCCTCAACAAAAACTATTACATCATTACCTTCATCATAATCATAACTATGATTATTACACAAAAAAGAAACCTGTAACATTTCTCGTTAGAACACAAACTGCAACAGATACAGGCGAGCAAGAGTTTTTGTTAATTGATGATTATTGATTAAATAATGGTAATTTCTTTCGTGCGCATACCTTTCTTTTCTTGTCTAACAGAAGGATTTATTTCCTCTTCAATATCCTTTTGCACTTTCTTAATTAATGTAAAATTTTGTTCTGATGGAATTGCAGCATCTACTCCAGAACTTTGTTTGTCACTAGCTACATTATTTAGTACTGCACTGCCAAATGATTGAGCTGGTGATTGTGCTTCTTGCATCAAAGAGGAATAACTATTCTGAGCAATTTCGGATGTCTTGTCTACATCTTTCTCTGACTTCTCAAGGATTAGAGACCCTACAGTTGAAGGAACCAGAAACTCTGGCTCCCTTTCATAGGATTTCAGAATGACATCTTTTGCAGATTCCCCGGCATTAAAACATATTTCAGTAGTAGCTGCAGTTGCTAATTGAACACTCTCAAGCTTGGATACCATATCATCAGAAAAGCTCATTGAGGACAGGTCTGCAACAGTATCTGCTTCAGAGAGATTTAGTGAAGCAAGCACCACTATATTGAACCAAAAATGTATCAATGGAATAAAATATAAGTATATGAAAACGTGCATTATGTATAATTAATAGGTGCGCAGAATGTTTCATATTTTCTTCTATCTTAGAGGGTTGGACAAGCTACTTTTGTACAAGTTTAAAGGTATACATGCATAAATTCAATAAGCAACTGAGAGACAATTGTGCAGGTTTTGGAATTTTATAATATTTCACCAAAATAAAAAGGGAAAATACTTACAGGGCATAACCATAAGACTTAGCCTTTTTTTGTTTATAATGATTTATTCAATAGTAACTCGCCTTCAAATGATTGAGCCAGTGATAGTGCACCTTGTATCAATAAGGAATAACCTTTCCAAACAGATAGCTTATTTCTATTGGATAAATATATGATTTTGCTAGATTCTTCATTGAAAGAACAGAAATTGAAACAAAAAAATAAAAGAATTATTATCTTTAAATCTCAAGCATACCTGTTTTTATCATATCCACTGAATCGTTCTTTTTCTCTCCCACATTGGCCCTCACATCACCATCAATTTGTGTACAGGATTGTAAAGATGCTAAATCATTCTGAAACGATGAGTTAAGACATTTCTGATCAGCCATTGGTTCATTCCCTGATGCCATATTGGATTTGGTGTCATTTTCTATCCATGATTTAATCTTTACTGACTTCACTGTTGAGGGAATCAAAGAATTTAGTCCTCCAAGTCCAGGCTTAATATCTGGTGTCGGTTTTACATTCTTACTTATAGCTGTATCAGCAAGTGGACCTTCTGGATGACCAATTTCAGGGGAGTTTAGCATATTGGTTGTAATTGATGATGAGTGATGCTGTTCAGCAGGACCAGTTCTAGAATTTTCAAGGGAAGCATCGACTACACCAATATGTCAAGAAAACAGGCAATTTAATTGGAGGCAGAAAGATTTCATTACCAAAAATTTGAATCTCTAGTGAAATTCATTGCAAGCAAAGTGCATGATTTCTAATATTTGTCAGTTCACATATCATATGGCTCCACTACTCAAGAAATTGCTGGAAAGGAAAATATGAGGAATTCTAATAACAGGTCATACCATGATACAATAAGGAAGAAAACCACAATGAGTATAGAGAATTAGTAGGTTTATATTATGCTTCCTGAAAATATTTTTTTGAGTAATACATGATTGAATATCACAGTTAAACAAACGTAAAAAGTAAAAACAGCTTCAAGGAATTTTGTCCATGTTCCAATGTAAAAATTTCTTCAAGAATGACAATGATAAAATACTATAGTCCCAAACCTTGAACATACAATAAAATGGAGCTCCAAAAGAATGATAACAGTGGCATAGTTTGGGAGGGAAGCGTCCCTCCCACAGCCCACCCCTTGGCAGGGGGCCATGTTCAAATAAGCATCATTGTGAAAGTGAGTTCACTTCGAAGTACTTATTTATTAATAATAGTAATAATAATACCTTGCTCACTAGCTTTTCTCCCCTTATTTGAAGGAAATAGAGAGACGAACCAATTTGCATTGAAAGCTGCTAAATTTGAAGGATTTTCCAAATTGGATGCAGGTATAACTGAAGGATTTTGTGAAGATTCAGGCTTACGGGCACCACCAAAATTCGGGAACAGTTTGAAACCATTTCCTGCCAAAATAATGAGATTATTTAGTTCACATAGATGATTAGCACATAAGCATCACAGGTCAGTCAAGATATAAGAAAAACTTCCAGTCTGCACAAAAGTAATTCATGCACAAATTTTAGGACAATAACCTTCAATTCCTGAAGTATCTCAGAAAACATATGAATGGTCAAAATTCATAACCAGGTCTCTTTAACTGGAATATTTTAAACCACAAAGTCAAGGATAAAGCTTCTCTGGAATTGCTGCTTTAAGTCACTAAACCTTAGGAAGTTCAGATTCCCTCCGGTTATTATATCCTCCCCCCGATAAAATAAAATAAAACTTAAAATCAAAGATCACACTACGTTATGTTGCTCAGGAAAGGTAATAATCCACTTACCAATAGGAATAAAGAAGCTGAAGCATGATAAACATCTGAATACTTCTGGTTCTCTTTCAGGCTCATAATTATCAGCAGGTCGCTCTAGACTACCAACAACGGACGATGCAATTGCATGACCACCTTGGTCGGCTTCATGCGCAGAACTATTAACGAGCTTAGAGCTAACTATAGTGTCCAACTTATCACGCTTAGCTTTAGTGTCTAAATTATGAATATTTCTTTTTCTTTTCTTGAGGATAACCCTTTTGGTAATGCAAGAATTGCAATTGGGACAGAACAAGTCATGTGTCTCCTGTTTTGCCAATACTGCCTCAACATCAAGTTCTTTTAGTTGATGGTCAATTTCGTTTATCAAGTTAGGACATGCTTTTGCACTGCTTTCGTCATCAAAATCCTTAACAGTTGCAGCTTGAACTTCAGATGAATTATGTAAAGGCGATTCGGAACTGGAAGGGACTTTGTCATTGACAGATTTCATACATTGATTTTTGACTTCATTGCATAAACTATTTTGAATATCCGAACTTTCTACTTGTATATCGAATTCTCCCTCCCCATGATTTGTTGGAAGAACAGACCTTGAACCATCACCATTTTGAACTACATTAAGTCCATTAACTTCATTTCCTGCAAGCGTGCCACAGATAACCATTTCAATACCAAATTTCCACATAAGACTATTCATGGAAAAAGAATTTAGGATTTTATGACTTTAGATGTCAGAAATGAGTTTCAAAGATATGGCTATTACAGGTTACCTCATGTTAGACAGAGCTGAAATTATATACATTCCAACTAAACTTTTAAACTGAAATAGTAAAAAAAATACCAAAGTGACTGGAAAAATAGCTACAGTTACAGAAATTTAATAAGTGCCATTGGTGGCGCCGAGCAAAAGAATACTAAAAAATTTAAAAATCACCACATGTCTAAGCAACTGCAAAACAAAGTCAAAATTTGCATTTATAGAACATTTGAACAAGGGAAGAGCATGATTTCATCATATACACATTCCAACAAAATAAGCTTTTAAAGCCAACAAAATAAAAATTAACTGTTATGATTTCATCCAGCAAAATTCCGCGATAAAAGTTACTACAAGGTCTCGCCAAATCAAAATGGAGAATCCTTCCTGTTGAAAGGCTATGATACAACGCTGGTCGGAACTGCTAATGTGTGTTTTAGAAATCTTGGCATCTACTGACCTTTAGTTTCACAAACAAAACATGGTCCATGCTGAATCACAGTTTTGACATTCATCAGCAAGTCAGGGTACCCCTTAAGATTCCAATCGGGCACAGCCCAAGGAGTGTCAATTCGCTTGGTCCATGTGCAGTGGTAACATTTCCACATTCCTTCAGCCATAAAAAAGTGGTGACATGTTTACTATTACTAAACATCAGAATAGCAGAATTTAATTCCCAGAAATTTGGTAAACGAAGATTTTTTCAGTCCAAGGGGTATCATAAGCAGAACATCAGTCATATTATTTGGTTAAATCGAGTAAACTTTTTCTATAGTGGATATTATCCTTGTTCACAAGCTAGTGGTACTCTTGAGACATGCTAAGAAAGACACTCCCAGTTCTGCATCACCAACGAGGATTGACTTTCTCCAACTACCCAAACAAACAGACTAATGTTAACCAACAGCAAGAAAACATCGAGAGCTTAAGAACAATTAAACAAGGACTAACACTTGGAAACATTCGTCATGAGTGATGCAACCATTACCGAAAAAAAAAGCATACACACATCAATACTCAACAATGTTTCCGTGATAAATGAATCCAACAGATTAAGAAGGCACAAGATTGCTGTATTCTCTTAGTCAAGAAACTGGTCGTTTCTACCAAAAGGATGCTATAGAATAAAAAGAAGCACGAGAGAGGGAGTGTAGTACCTTGTTGTTTGTCAAAGTAAACACTATTCTTATTCTGCGATGCAGCAACATTAATAGTAGTACTAATACTATTTATAGCCTCTCCATTTGTTGCAGCTCCTACAAACTCCGCTACGAGCCCAAGCCCAACTGCTGCATAATCATCGTTAACATTATTGCCATTTTCAACAGCACTGACAATCTCTGCAGTTTCCTCCTCTTTCTGAATAGCAGGTAAGACCTCTTTCTGAGTAAGAGATTCTTCCTCTTTTTGAATAGGAGGTTCTTCCACTGAGGCTGAGCAAACACCATTACTATGGCCAGCGCCATTGCTAGTAGGAGGAGAAGAAGAAGAGGATGCTACTACACTGACACCAGTGACAATGCTATCCTTTGGATGTTGACGGGATTGCCTTCCTTCCAAAGCAGCAGCATGTTCCACTTCTTCTTCTTCTTCTTCCTCCACAACCCACTGATGGTGCTCTTGCTCCATGGATGCTCGCTTGCCCAGAACCAGAAGGAGAGAGTATAGAGACAAGGAACCTATGACAATATTCCATTTTGGGGAGAGGTGAAGGCTGCTTTTATAGTTCTGAGTTCTGACTACTGAGACACAACCTTTTCCTCTTACTGGGCTACGTTTGTAAATAAAATATGGAAAACGTAGGGCAAACGAAAATGAATTCAATTTTTTTTACAATAAAAATATTAAAATAAATTAAAAATGTAACTTATTTATATTTTATGCTATAAATTTTAGTTATTTTATCATCAGGTAAACATTTCTATCAATTTTTATTTTTCATTCGTACTAAAAAGAAGTTAATAGTATTTATTTAATAAAAACTAAAAATAGATTTAAATAACGAAAAGTAGTTATTTAATGTGTGTAATATACAAAAAATATCTAATTTGTTTAGAATAAATTAAAAAAATTTAGATAATTAAATTTGTAATACTAAATTTTAAGCGTTATTCAAAATAAGTGTGCATTTGTTTGCTTTTACAAGCTTTATTTGTTACATTTGTGCATGGTTGACTTGCTTTGTTTTGTGTTGTAAAAAATTTAAATGTTTTCAATGAAATTAAATATATTTAATTATAATTTTTAGACTATTAAATTAAATATAATAAACAAATTAAACATAAATTAAAAAAATTATCAGAGAGAGCATCGAAGACCCAAAAACATACCCTACGAATCCAAACAGTGTCTAATGTTATGTGTGTAAAACCGAGGAGAGAGCGACAGCATTATTGACTAGCACCTGTTCCGTCCGTGCAGAGGTCAGAGGTTTGGTGGGAAGCATTAATTAGTTATGTACAAACCAAACCTCCACAACTACAAAAACTATACTTTAATTAACAATATCCCAAAAAATCAGCTTGGACTTTAATGTGGCATTCAAATATGACAATATAATAGTATTAAAGAATGCGTTAGCCTCAAAAGTTGAAGAAAATGAAATGAGATAAGCTTAATGAGGGGTTCATGTGGTTACAACTTCTACATACTTTAATTCCAAATAAAATCGACATAATTGACTCTATGATCCAGATCCTCGAGTGTGAGCCGTTCGATGAGGAAAAAAGTCAGATCATACCCGCGGAGGTATGAAAAGGCCACGTGGGATTTATGTCAGTCCAGACAAAGTTGTAGATAAGGATTTGCTATGTACATTCATGATTGTTTGACATCAAGGGATCGAAGGTCGTGTGTACCCATCTGGGCGGATTATTACAATATTTATATACTTGCATAAATTTGTATAGATTTAATTTTCATCCAATTCTCCTAAGAAAAATTATATTATTATTATTTAATCAATTTTATTTAAATTATAAAAAAAATCTATCTTAATAATTATTTAAATTTTAATTTTTTTAATAATATATTATTAAATAATAATATAAAAACTTAATTAAATTTAATCTCAATTTTTATTCATACACTTATTACGTATTTTTATATAATTTATTAAACAAATATTTTAATTTCACTTTAACTTTTTATGAATGATTTAAATTATCTACATATCTCATTAAAATAAATATATGTATTTTTTTTAATTTAATTATGTATTCATAAATCTTTAAAAAAATTAATTATTACAATAATTATTTAAAATGTTTAATTTTTTTAATAATATGTCACATAATATAACAAAATTTATATAAAAAGTGCAACAAGATTATATATGTATACACGTCATCTCCTTGTTTGTTATACTGTGTGATTTCATTACAACTGTCCATAGTCTTCAACGGAGTTGAAAACTTGAACCATAGCTCATAGCTGCATCACGCTAAACAAATATAAATAGAATATCAGTACTGTTAATATATAATCCCTAGATCGAAACCCAAGAGGAAGAATCTTGAAAATTAATTAAATAAATATAGTCAACTAAAACCCCCTCTAGGGACACTGAAATTCTAAGAATTCACTGTACACATACATGTGAGAACTTAGTTTTGGTCTGTCTTTATCTTTATCGGGCATTTGATTCAAGTTTTAAAAAAATATTCTCAGAAATATCATTTTCAGGAATAATATTCCCAGAAATGGTATTCCTATGAATGATTATTACTATATTTGGTTAACCAAAAACATTCTTAGGAATGACTCCAACTGCTGACGAGCCAATGGTGGTCTAAGTCAATGATTGTCAATTACCGACTGCGGTGAGTGGCCGGATTCTGGTGGCTAGCGACAGGCCGAAGTCGCCGGCCATCGTCCGATAAGGGTAACCAGATTTCAATAATTAGTCGTCAACTGCAGGCGGTGGCACAGGTAGTCAGATTCCAGTGACTGACGCGACGGTCAAGTCACTATCAATCGCTCGTAGCAACAAGGGTAGCCGGATTTTAGTGACCGGCACAGTGGTTGAAGTCACCGGCACTATCAACTGTCGGCGGCGACGAGGGTGGCCGGATTCTGGCAAATGGCCGCCACGGACGGTGGTCGATGGTGGTGGATGGCGGTCGCCAACAATGACGTGAAGATGGTTGGTTGATGGCATGATGATAGAAGGGTAGGTATTTTTGACATTTCACATGACAAAAATATTCTCATGTCATGGGAATGTTGCAAACCCACCTCCCCCCATGGAAATGAAAGTGTGGGAATATTGAGCAAAAATCATTCCCGTAAATCATTCTTGGATGGGAATGTTTTTTCAAAACTTGTACCAAAATGAGAATCTAACATTCCCATGTAAAGATTCTCAGGAATGAAAAAATAATTTGTGTACCAAACGTCACATTAACTTAAAGTTCTTATTTATTTTTTTGTGTTTATAATTAAATATCAACTTTAGCAATTAAGCAGGGGCTCCCGATCAAATTATTACTGTCACGGTGTCATCACCAGACTGCATAATTCATTCTTAAAAGAAAATCGTAAAATTAGAAACCAAAACTCTTAGGTGAGAAAAAGATACGAAGTGAGTGAGATTTCAATCCCTTATGCTCTATTTGCTGGTTAAAAATAATGTCTCTAATAATTTTGTTATATTCTTGTGCCTCCCCCTATCTTGGAGGTTGCTATTCAATCATTACATTCATGGACCAAAATATAAGAATAAATGTTGAATAGGGGTTATATAAATTACAAAATATTAGATGTAATAAATATATATATATATATTAAGATTGTAATAGTAGAAATTAAATGTTTAAGTAAATATTTTTTGACTATCTAACTGTTAATACGAGTTTACATTGTTACTGTCAATTACACTTAATTTAATATAAGGTGTGCATAGTTTACAATAAATGAATTATTAATGGTATTAGGCTTATTATACTTGTTTAAGACTTGGATCATATAATTAGTTTATTTTTCACAAACAAAACCTTATAATTAATTACATCCTACATTAAAAAAAATCTAACATTTTCTCACTTGACGTAAAATTAATTGTGATTAAAATTTATAAAAAAAATATTTTATTTTGAAAACGATTCTTAGACTAAACAATAATAAAATTTTAGTACATAACCATATACTTTTTTCTTATAAAAAAAGTATGGTTTGTAGACAACACCATAAAATAATTTTGTCCAATAATATCAATCATATCAAACCAGAGAGTCATTTCATCTTTTATAGTAAACTTATATATATATATATAATTAATTTATAAAAGATAAAAGTTTACTATCAAAATAAATATTAAACTTGATGCGCAATACACCTATAAAAAATTATTCATTTGCTATTCTGTATGTTTATTAATACAGAATAGTAAATTATAGGAAATAAAGCATAATTTAAATCGTTAACAATTATGACGTGCGTGTAAAATACATACAACTTATATGGTGTGCAAGTAACATTTTAATAATAATAATAGTAAATTATGGGAAATAAAGCATAATTTAAACCATTAACAACTATGAATTGGTGTAAAATTCATACCACTTATATAGGAATGACAATTTCATCCTGATTTGCATGTATCTAATTCACTTCAACTCGCATAGGATAAATTTAAAACTCGTTTTGTTATGGGGTGGAGTGTGACGAATTTAAATAATGTTACGGGACAAGGTGAGATAAGTTTGAGTTGTGTATTAAATAGTGTATACAAATAAAATGCAAGTAAAATTCAAATTATATTATTTCTCTATAAATAGAGTATAAATTTTTATCTACAAAACTTACAAAATGACTGAAAATAAATTAAAAGTTATTTTAAAAAATGTAAAAAATATTCAAAATAAACAAAAAAAAAAAAAACTCGTCACTACCCACTCATTGTTATGCCTACACTTATATAGTGTGGAAGTAACATTTTAATAATAATGACAATTGCACATTATTATTATATTAAACTTCATTTTTTTTACCCTATGATTTCATTACAACTGTCCATTGTCTTTCATCGGGTTGGATCGTAGCAGCATCACTTTAAGTGAAAATGACACAACACAAATCTAAACAGAATATCATTAAGTGCCAACTTTGAAGTCTGATTAAGGAGTATTTAATATTTTTCATTAATTTTATAATTTAATAAAAAATTATTATATTATTATTTTTTTTAAAATAGTAAATATTTTTTATTTAATATTTTTTATTTTAATTGCTTAATTATTGTACTCAAGGTACTCCTTAACAAATTTCAAACTAAAAAAATCCTATAGAAGCATTGGAATTGTAAGAAATAGTTCAAATTTAATCATTATAAAAAAAATTATACTATTATTTAATGATAGATGTTGTTTTACTACTCATCTTTTTTTTCTAGGTATTGATACTCAAGGTAAACTTATTAAGTATTTATAGGCTTCTATATATTTAATAAATTTAATTTCAAACATTTATTATGAAACCAATCATCAATAAATACTTGATAAGCCATCCTAAGTACTATACACAAAGGATACCATAGCATTTCCATTAAATGATGTATTAACATATCATTAAAAGAGTAAGATTTCTTAAATAGTAGATGTAATATTCAAATTTTTTAAGTGATTCAACGATAGATGAGAGTGTACACTCAAAATACATCAAAATTAAATCCTTATAAGAATTCAATGTTACATCAAAATAAGTGTTTTTACTACGACTTTATTTTTAATTCATTATTAGTGTAAAAAAAATTTATACTGTTATCTAATAATGGGTTAATACATTATTAAAAGAGTTAGACTTCCTAAGTAATTGTTGTGATAGTCAAATTCATTTATTGATTTATAAATACATAATTAGATGACAGTATAAAAAAAACTTTACACAGAAAATGATTAAAATTAAATTCTTTTACTATTCCAAAACATCTTTGAATACATTATTAGTTTAGCAATTAGATTACATCCCACATTAGAGAATGATATGTCTGTGACCCTATGTTGTAGCTGGCGTGCAAATTCCAAAAAAGGAAATAAATAAATTCCATATATCTATTTAAAGGGTGTTCATAACCAAACTAAACCAATCAAAACTTAAAAATTCGAATTGAAAAATCGAAAATCAAACAAAACTGATTAATTTTGGTTTTGTTTGGTTTTCTTTTTATGAAAACCGATTGGTTTTGTTCGGTTTTCGGTTTTCATTTATGAAACCAAACCAAACCAAATCAAACCAAACCAAACTCATATAATTATTTATATATTTTATATAATTTACATACTTATAGATGATTATATTTAAATTTTTTGTTGTTTCTATAAATATTTTTAGGCCAATTTATTGTTTATAATTATGTAATGATTTTTTATTAAGATTTTATACAAACTTTTTTTAATTGGTCCATAAAAAGAACAAAGTAAAGTTATGTATGAATTTTTTTAAGAAAAAAATATTTAGTCAAAAACCGATTGAACCGAACCAAACCAAACAAATTGTAATTGGTTCGGTTTGGTTCGGTTCTCCAATTTTTAAAAAATCGATTGGTTCTCAATATAGAAAAATCGATTGGTTTGGTTCGGATGACTTTTCTCCCCAAAATCGAACCAATCCAAACCACGAACATCCCTAGATCTATTTACATCAAAATACTTCTAATCAAAAGGGTTTCAACCAAGAATATAAAGTCATGGGGATTACTCCGGTACCTATCTTTTTTTTAGGATACTGGTACCCAGAGTGAGTTGTCAAACATTTATTAGTTGTTATTTATATTTAATAGACTTTCAAGCATTTATTGTGGAACCACCAGTTAATAAATAATTGACAACTTACTCAAAATACCAAACTCATCAAGGTATCATAACAACACCTTAAAGTCATTCTCTTACTATTTGTGCTCGTCTTTTTGTGTATCGCGCCAGCAGCTTTGTGAACATCGACAAAAACAAATGAATTCAACCAAGAATACAAAGCCATTCTCGTACTGTTGTTTAAGTTGAGAGTAATCGCTAGCTAGCTTGAAGGCATATTCTTTCTCATATTCGTATCATGCAAAATTAAATGCAGAGAATCGTCCATATATATAAATTAGTATTCAGCCAGCGTATCCATCTGAAGACATTCATACAGTGTAGCCAATGCTGCAAATGGAGGATACTGCAGAAGATGGCCGTGATGAGCCGAAGAAGAACGTCGTCAGAGCTTTGCCATTCTTTAAACTCTTTAGTTATGCTGACCCAGTAGACTGGATTCTGATGGGTTTGGGAACTCTGGGTTCGATCGTGCATGGCATGGCTCTTCCTGTTGGGTATCTGTTGTTAGGAAAAGCTCTCAATGCTTTTGGGAACAATATTAAGGACATAGATGCCATGGTTAATGCTCTTAAAGAGGTACATACATACATGCATGTGACTATGTACTACTACTGCTTCTTAATTATTTTGGTACTGATGATCATCTGGCTATGTTGCAAAAAAAAAAAAAAAAAAAAAACCAGTAAGATCCTACCCGTGTTAATTTGAGAAAGGGCTTGGTTCATCTGACGTTACATGACCACACACCTGTTAGAGAGACAAATTAAAATGCAGAAATTTCTTTCTTAGTAGAACTTTGATTTGAATAAACTAATACGGATGTTCTCGTTGGTTCAGGTTGTTCCATATGTGTGGTACATGGCCATCGCCACATTTCCTGCTGGAGTACTTGGTATATTTTTTCTTTCGTGCCCCTTAAGTTTCTTTTGTCATTCAGACAATTAGTGTTGTAGTAATCAAGTGCTTGTATAGAGTGTGTGTGTGTGTTTAAGGGGACATGCTAATAGTCGAGTGTTGAGTACTCTATCTTAAAAGTCTAAAATATAAATTTTATTAAAACCGATAAAGCGTGAATTATAAGAAGGAGATAAGCTAACTCATGTTGTGTAATCTCTAATTAATAAATGACAAGAAAAAAAAAAAGTAGTGTTTTCACAACGCCGCATGCATGCTTGTAGTTGATTCCTCTTGTCCACAGCAAAAACAAAAAAAAGAAAAAGAAAAAGAAAAAAGAAGAAGAAAATATTCCCCTATTTGTTCTTAAATATATAGGCATATCTTCACAACTATTTGTGTTTGTGTTTGAGGGGATTCGAGGATAGTAGAAAGTTGGTAATCCTTTGCCAATTGATGAAATCGAACTCCAAGCTTTTAGGGGGAAATCGAATAAAATATATTAAAATTTCGAATGGCATCAAATTAACTTTAAAATTTCAGATGTAGGCAGGGACGAATCCAAGTGGGGCGAGCAGGGGCCTCGGCCCCCTCTCCATTTTAGATTTTTTTTTTTGGGTATAATATACTTTACAAATTTTATTTTTTTATTATATATAATAGGATTTTTATATTAAAATATGTATAGGTTCATACATTAATTTATAATTGACCTTTGTTATACTTAAAAAATTAAAATAATCATTATTATAAGTTAATAAGTATGTATATTTTATAAATTGTTTAGTCAACTAACTCAATAAACAAACAAATAAAATAAATTTTTATCGAAATAGACACACAAATTAAGAATATTGTGCTTAGTTTTAATAAAATTATGATATATTTAATTTTTAAATTATGAAAATTTTATTTAATATGTTAAGTTTTATAATTGACCCCCTAACAAATGATTTCTAAATCTGTCCCTGGACGTAAGAGTAAGGCTGAGGAAACACTCAACCATAACTTATGGTTCAAAAATATGAATTGAAACAGTCATATATATGAGCCTATTTATTTTTTTGGGTGAGATCTATATATAAGCCTATTTAAATCTATCATTTTTGGTCTGTAAATTAAATTATGCAATTAAGATTCTTGAAAATAGCTAATACAGTTTTTTTTAATGCAACCAACTATGAAGCTTTGAATGAAATTTTGATCCATATCAAATAATGTGATATTATTAAAATATTTTGAGTATAATAACAACTACATGAGATGTCAAATCCTTTTAACAATATAAGAATACATGATTAAATGATAATATAAAAAAATTACATTAACAATGAATCAAAATTAATTTATAAAGCTTTATAGTTTATTTTACACAATTAGCATATATGTTTTAATGTCATTTGCATTTTTTTTTAATTGGATTTGTTACTGATACAAAAATCTAGCTTGTATTTGGATTAGAAATGAAAAAAAAAATTATGTTAGAAATCGATTATGTGTATAATCAAATTTTAAGAAAATTAATTATAAAAAAATTAATTTATATTTAGATATGCTAATTTATAATCGATTTTAAGATAAAGAGTTTTGTATGGATTGTATAAAAAAATCGTTTTATGTATTAAATTATCAAAAGATATATAAAATGATTGAAAAAGTTATTTGATTAAGGACAAATAGATATTTTTCTCTCAAAACTTTTGAAATAACTTGAAATCAACATGTTTGAAAAAGATTAATTTTTTCTCATAACTACTTTTTCTTTTATAAAAGTTGTTTTGTGTAAAGTTTATCATGTTTAGTTAAAATATGTAAAATTGATTATTAGTGAAGATTATATTTTTCATATACTAGCATGTTTGAGAAGATTAATTCTTTCCCAAAATAGTTTTTTTAATTAAAATTATTTTATATAAAATGTATCTTGTTTGTTTAAAGTGTGTAAAATTTATTATAAGTTAAGATTATTTTTTCATTAACTAAAACTATTTTTTTTTAAGAAAAACCTTTTATTTTGAGCTTTTGATTAAGTGATTTTAGCTTATTATAAAAGTTTTGATAGATAAATATTCTTTTACTCTTAACTAAATAATTTTTTCAATCATTTCATATATTTTTTGTGATTTAATACATAAAGGGATTCTTTTTATACAATCTAAACAAAAAATTGTCTTTAAATCTATTATGAACTAATATATCCAAACATAAATTATTTTTTTCATAATTGATTTTCTTAAAAATTAATTATATACATAATCAATTTTTAACATAATCTTTTTTTCACAGCTAATACAAATATACTCTTAGAATCTAATTTTGATGTACTATTAATATTAAACTTTTAACATTATGTAGAAACAAACGATTTGATAATATTGTAAAAATGTTTACAGTGTGAAATAAAATTTAGAGCATGTTTAATCTTTCACAAAACAATTTTTTTCAATTAAAAGTTGTTTTATCTAAAATTTAACTTGTTTTTTTAAAGTATGTAAAATTAATTATAAGTTAATATTATTTTTTCATTAACTAAAAACAATTTTTTAAGAAAATATTTTAGAACATGTTTGGGAAAGATTAATTATTTTCAAAAACAGCTTTTGCAACTAAAAGTTATTTTATTTAAAATTTATCTTATTTGTTTAAAGTGTATAAAACTGATTATAAGTTAAGATTATTTTTTCATTAACTAAAATTAACTTTTTTATAAAAGCTTTATTTTAAGCTTTTATTAAGTGGTTTTAGCTTATTTCGAAAGTTTTGGTAAATAAATATTCGTTTGCCTTCAACTAGGTAACTTTTTCAATAATTTCACATATCTTTTGGTAATTTAATATATAAAAATGATTATTTTTAGGATTTTATTTAGATCTACCGTTAGTGTAAAAAAATTTACACTGTCACCCAATAATACTTTAGCATATCATTAAAGAGTTAGACTTCTTAAGTAGTTGTTATGATCATAGTCAAACTCCTTTAGTGATATAGCAATACATTATTATAAATTAATTTTCTCCTTTAGTGATATAGCAATACATCATTAAAGAGTTATACTTCTTAAGTAGTTGTTATGATCATAGTCAAACTCCTTTAGTGATATAGCAATACATTATTAAACTCTTATTTTTATACAATTCAAACAAATTTTTTTGTTTTAAAATTGATTATGAGCTAACATATTCGCATATAAATTAATTTTCTTATAATTAATTTTTTTTAAAATTGATTAAACACATAATCATTTTTTAGTATAATTTATTAATCTAAACGCACTCTTAATTGTCAATGTTATTGCATCACACTTGTACTAGTACGTACTCAAAAGTAATTTTTTATTATAAAAACTTACTTATATTCATTTTTTATATTAAAAATAATTTATTTTTTATAATTGGTATCTCACTTGGTTGATAGTATTATTGTGTAACAAAAAAAATTATTTTATAGATTTAACTAATCACAAATTATCACATCAGGTGACTTGAAATTGAATTTAATAGAAAAATACGTGATACTAATTGAATTTAAAAATAAATAGAAGAACTAAGATCAAAATAAAAATGTATTACTATATAGATATACTTGATCTCCCTTAAAAAATTTCTTGTCAACTTTAAAGTTTAAGTTCACTTGACATAGCAGTTTTTGATTAGTTTAATCTGCATATTAAAATCTAATAGCTAATTTATCTATTTTTTACTTTAGATGGAAAATTAATAATATTCCAATTAATTAAAGAGAAATACCTGGAAGTACCATAGAAACTTCTTGTACTAAATCAATGAAAGAGTTGCTATTGTAAATTTAGTGGTATGTTAGTAAGGTAAGTTATCAAGATTCTTGATTTTATAATAAATATTTAAAAATTTATTAAAAAATAGATAGCAACTAATGATGCTTGACAACTTACCTTAATTACCAATACCTAAAAAAATGAGTATCAAAATAAAAATAATATAAATTATTTGATGTGAAACTATATTTTCCTTAATTTATTTTATTGGTCTAATTGTAGTGTTTCCCTCATATCACAACACCTTTTAAATACGGGATTCTCGAAGATTATAGTCAGATCTTAACAATAGGATTTGTCTAATATGTACATGAAAGAAATTAGTGCATTGATGCAACAGTAAATATAAATTCTTGATTAAAAATATTAAAATAATGATAATAATTTAAAGGTTAAAATTTGAAATGAAACCAGTTCATAAAGTTAATCTTAGTTTACAAAAAATTCCTCAAACTTTATTCTTTTATAAATTATATTTATTTTATTTGATTACTTTCTGCCAAAAAAGAAAAAAAGAAAAAAAACCTTGCAAACGAAAAGTTCGAAACTCTTGCGAATTCTCTAGCCTTCCAATCTAAGCATCTAAGCTCTGACCATAGACTTTAGTTTCTGGAAGTTGGTGGAAGCTGTTGAGGAAAGTTCGAAACTCTTGCATGGAAGCTGTTGCAACTCTTGTGAATTCTCTAGCCTTCCAATCTGGGCACACAAACTCGACTTGGCTGTAAGGTCCAGTCATTGAGTTTAGTTTGTGGACTAGGTAAGCAATAGTTATTGATAATTGTTTTAGACCCCTTACGGGATTGATAGTCCCGCAAGGGATAAAAAAGTTTGTAAAATTTAAAATTTAACAAAAACATCTTTACGTGACTGTGAGTAAGGGATAAATAAAAATAATATAAATTTTAATTATTTTAGAAACAAGACCTTTATGGTACAACAAGTCTCGAAGGGGTTGATTCACAATTTTTTAAAAGCATTTTTTGTTAAAAAGACCCTTAAGAGATTATCAGTCCCGAAAGGGACCAAATAAAAATAAATTTAAAATTTAAATTATCCAAAAATACTTAGTAAAATTTAAAATTATTAAAAAATCAAAGGGTAATGTAAAATTTAAAATTTAAAATTTCTTACAAAACTTGAAATGAAATAAAAATAAGAAAAGAATCACTTGAATTCAGGCATGCACCTGCTCAACACTTTCCATTTTAGCCCTCTTTCTTCACAAATCAAGCGAGTTCACCAATCACAAGTGGTGGATGTAATATCACCAATCTCGATCTTACCAATGGAGGATGGTGGGTTCACCAATCACAAGTATTCGATGCAATATAACCAATCTCATTATCTCACCAATGTAGGGTGATCATTGCAGTTAAAAGAAAAACCAAAAAAATTAAGAAAGACTAAAATGTAAATAAACTAATATATAATAGTTTAAAAATAATTAAATGAAAAATCATAAAGATTGGTAAATTAACCAATAAATTTTAAGGAGTATGGATGAATTCTAATTTTTTAGGTGCAGGTAAAAGGCTCATTTAACAATGACATATCTAATATATTAATATATATATATATATGTGTGTGTGCAAATAGAAGGCGATGAATACTCCACAAGTCCCTTTATAGTCAGCAATTGCCTAGAATCGATGAGTTGGCTTTGTGCCTAGTAAGTAGTAACCATGCATCCATCTCTATATCGTCCTCTTGGATTTCACCTAAAGAAAAATTAAGGGGACAGTGTGTTTATTTGATAAGTTGCATGCAAACAAGTAAAATATTTAGTTCAATACATAAAGAATGAAGATATTCAGACACTTGATATTTAGACTGCTTTGATTTAAATTGAATTTTTTGAGATGGTGATTTAAGTTGCATTGGGTTTAAAAGGATAAAATTTTGATCAATATATTTTCACCTCCTTTTAACATAACTATTATCTGGTTTAATACGTTAACAAATTATGAGTTGACACTCGACATATTTCCCTTGTAGTGAGCTTACATGTTAAAGTGTTTGTAGGGCAAGGGACTGTTTCATTCTTCATTTCTCTGTGAAGGAATGATTAAAGGGCGTTTAAAAGGATTCATAAGATCCAAACATAATTTTTAATTAATGACATTTTATGGGGTTAACACATTTCACTCCTAATTGCTTAACCTCTTATCTAATGATGCTTTGATGTAACTTGAAGGATAATCTGTTAAATATGCCTAATTAATCATGTTATGACTGTTAATTTTTATATTCATGATTTTTTTTAAAATTTTTTTGGTACATTTGTGATTTAGTTTGTTATCACAAGAACATAATAGTTCCAGCCAGATCTCCATCAACTTCAACCAGCTGCATTAAGCTTGGGTATTTATGAATTTTTCCTTGCCTCGCGTTTCAACTTTTACAGAGATTGGTTGTTGGATGTATGCAAGTGAAAGACAGTTATCGCGCCTAAGGTTAGCATATCTAAGAGCAGTCCTTAGCCAAGAGATAGGGGCTTTTGATACAGAATTAACAAGTGGAAAAGTCATCAGTGGAATAAGCAACCACATGAGTGTCATACAAGATGCCATTGGTGAGAAGGTCAGCAAATAAATCATGCTCACAAGTTTCATCTCTCTCCCTCTTTCTTCCTTCAAAACATCTTATGACTGAATCCCAAGTGAATTTCTTGCTCACAGTTGGGTCACTTTACCTCAAGCTTTGCAACTTTCTTTTCTGGCATCGTGATTGCTGCTATATGCTGTTGGGAAGTGGCTCTTCTGTGTTTATTGGTTGTCCCGCTTATTCTTATAATTGGGGCAACTTACACCAAGAAAATGAACAGCATATCAGCTACCAAAATGCTTTACCATTCTGAAGCTACAGCTATGATAGAGCAGGTATACACACACATATATATGTCTAGTCTTCAATAACAACAATACTTCTAGTGTTACATAAATGAGCATATGACCTGACTATAATCAACTTAAATTTTTGTCTAACTATTTAACAAGCTCTGATATTGATGTTGCAGACAATATCACATATAAAAACAGTATATGCATTTGTTGGAGAGGGCTCTGCTATCAAATCCTTCACAGAGAACATGGACAAACAGTACGTTATAAGCAAAGGGGAGGCACTTGTAAAGGGAGTTGGAACAGGGATGTTTCAAACTGTGAGTTTCTGTTCTTGGGCTCTCATTGTATGGGTTGGAGCTGTTGTGGTCACAGCCAAGAGAGCAAAGGGAGGAGACATAATAACTGCAGTGATGAGCATTCTCTTTGGTGCTATGTAAGGAAGCAACAACCTTCAGACTTGTTTGGAATGGAGGAAAAGGTTAATAATCCAGTAACAAAACTCTCCATTTGAATTGCAGATCTCTCACTTATGCAGCACCAGACATGCAAATATTCAATCAGGCAAAAGCTGCAGGATATGAGGTTTTCCAAGTGATCCATAGAAAGCCACTTATAAATAATGGATCAAAAGGGAAGACGCCTAAGAAAATTAAAGGTGACATTGACCTACGAGATGTTCACTTTTCCTACCCATCACGGGCAGAGAAACCTATCCTTCAAGGGCTGTCCTTGTCAATTCCAGCAGGAAAGACAGTAGCACTAGTTGGAAGCAGCGGTTGCGGAAAGAGTACCGTTATTTCCCTCGTTACCAGATTTTATGACCCGTCGAAAGGTTAGTTTTAATAGTTTTTCTTTTATTTCTATTTATTTTATCATATAATGTTAATGTTAATGTATTTACTTTTTACCATTCGAAAAACTATATTTATACATCCAAGTATAAATATAGGTACATGTTGTATGACTGCTTAGAATGGCACTCTTGCAATGTGACTATATTGGTATTGTAGGAAGTGAGTGTGTAATCGTGTATGCGAAACGGTGTTGTCAAGCCTAACATTGTTTAAAACTTTCCAGGAGAAATTTTCATTGATCACCACAATATCAAGGATATTGATCTCAAGTTCCTTCGAAGAAACATAGGGGCTGTTTCCCAAGAACCGTCACTATTTGCTGGCACCATCAAGGATAACTTGAAAGTGGGGAAAATGGAAGCAGATGATCAAGAGACACAGAAGGCAGCAGTAATGTCAAATGCACACTCTTTCATATCACAGCTTCCTAATCAGTACCTAACAGAGGTGAGCTACTTAATCTATTATCACCTTTTTATCTTAATTACGTCTTGTTTGAATTTCCTTTTATTGTATTGAATTACATACTTTGTATACCATTAATCAAATTCTGATCCTTTTCTAATTTAAGCCATATAGCTTGAAATAAAGAAGGGAGGAGAAGGAAGGGGAAGATAAGGAAGTAACTAAGAGATCTAAAGCCAAAAAAAAGGTGAAAAACTCAAGGTTACCTCTATGATTTGGATCAGAATTCCTTTCAAATTTGGGGTTTTGGCAAATCAAACTCTCACTTTTTAATTGTGGCAGTTATCTTAAAACTGAGGGTGGTTCTAAACATTTTTCTTTTAAACTTAAAACTAAGAACTAAATGGATTTGCTAAGATTTAGATAAGCAGTACATACACTAAGCTTCACAAGGCAATCACCATAAAACATGTTTTCTGTATTCTATTCATATTTACAGAAGTTATGACTTAAAAAGGTTTGGAGAGTCTGAGACTATGTAATATATAAGAAGTAATTACATGGAGACAACCCTTTTCCATGTTAAACTTCTGCTCCAACGTTAAATCTGCTGAAAGTACTCAAATCTGGGCATTCATGTTAGCATGGGAGCCGACTTTTTTATCATTCAGATCTCTTATCAAAATCCAATTAATTAATTCCTCTTCATATTTCTGTACATTCCTGAACAAAGTGCTTTGTACGAGGTTCATGATGAAAACACCTTGACAATGAGATTATGCAAACATGTCTTCCGGCAACATATATCTCCACCATTAATAACATGCATGGGCCCATATGTCGGCCATAATGATTTCCAGGTAGGACAGAGGGGCGTCCAATTATCAGGAGGCCAAAAACAGAGAATTGCAATAGCAAGAGCCATTCTGAAAAATCCACCCATCCTTTTGCTTGATGAGGCCACTAGTGCCCTTGATTCAGAGTCAGAAAAGCTGGTTCAAGAAGCACTTGAGACAGCTATGCAGGGAAGGACTGTCATCTTGATTGCACACAGGCTCTCAACAGTTGTAAATGCAGATATGATTGCTGTAGTAGAGAATGGACAAGTTGCAGAGATAGGAACACACCAGAGTTTGCTAGACACAAGCAGATTCTATAGTACTTTATTCAGCATGCAGAACCTTCAACCAGTTCCTGAATCCAGGTAGTCAGCCATTTAATATTCATTTTTAAGCATATCACGAACTAAAGGGTGGGGCGCAAGAACTCTAACCAGCTTTAAATGTTTAATGGATAGAACTACAATTTCCAAAAATAAAAGTGCCCGCCAAGAAGATTCTTCTGAAGAAACTAGACCGCTAGAGAAGCAGAGAGAGGTCCAAATCAATCTCACTGAGCATTCTGTGCTAAAGGAACAGAACAATAAGAGCACAAGAGAAAAAAATAAAATTTTCAGAATCTGGTTTGATTTAAAAAAGAGGGAGCTGGCAAAGATTGCTATTGGCTCGTTTGCAGCAGCTTTCTCTGGCATCTCAAAGCCAGTTTTTGGATTCTACATCATCACCATTGGAGTAGCATACTTTGACGAAGATGCAAAACAGAAAGTTGGGTTGTATTCAGCCATCTTCTCTGCAATAGGGTTGCTTTCATTATTCAGTCACACCTTCCAGCATTACTTCTTTGGAGTGGTTGGAGAAAAGGCCATGGCAAATCTCAGATGTGCTCTGTATTCAGGTATCAGATATCCCCCATTAGAATTTCTGCACATTCACCTAATTTCTCTTTCGTGGGGGTAAAAAAACAGAGGTATAAGCTAAAAAGCCTAAAATAATGCATCATATGCATAAACTTCCAGTAAATTATCTACTCAATAACCCTTTCAACTTTTACAGGTGTGCTTCGTAATGAAGTAGGCTGGTTCGACAAATCTGAGAACACCGTTGGTTCACTAACTTCACGCATCATCAGTGACACTGCCATGGTCAAAATCATAATTGCTGATCGCATGTCCGTGATTGTGCAATGTATTTCCTCCATACTGATAGCAACAGTCGTCAGCATGGCTGTAAACTGGAGAATGGGTTTGGTAGCTTGGGCCGTGATGCCCTGCCACTTCATAGGTGGTCTCATTCAAGCCAAGTCTGCCAAAGGATTTTCAGGCGACTACTCTGCTGCACACTCTGAGCTTGTTGCTCTTGCATCTGAGTCTGCAACCAACATAAGGACTATTGCATCATTTTGTCATGAAGAACACGTGCTGAGGAAAGCCAAAACATCTCTGGAAATTCCAAAGAAAAAGTACAGGAAAGAAAGTATCAAATATGGGATCATTCAAGGCTTCTCCCTTTGCTTGTGGAACATTGCACATGCCGTTGCTTTGTGGTACACCACAATTCTGGTTGACAGACATCAAGCCACCTTTGAAAATGGAATAAGATCATACCAAATTTTTTCTCTCACAGTTCCTTCTATCACAGAATTATACACACTGATCCCAACTGTCATCTCTGCTATCAATATACTAACCCCAGCATTCCAAACCCTTGACTGTAAAACTGAAATTGAACCAGATACACCAGAAGATTCCCAATCTGAGAGGATCCAAGGAAAAGTTGAATTTCAAAATGTAAAATTCAACTACCCATCAAGACCTGCAGTCACTGTTCTTGATAATTTCAGTTTACAAATTGAAGCTGGATTGAAGGTGGCTTTTGTAGGGCCAAGTGGAGCTGGAAAATCCTCTGTTTTGGCCCTTTTACTAAGATTCTACGATCCAGGGGTGGGGAAAGTATTAATTGATGGGAAAGACATACGGGAATATAATCTAAGATGGCTAAGGACACAAATAGGGCTGGTCCAACAAGAGCCACTGCTTTTTAATTGCTCGATTAGAGACAATATTTGCTATGGCAACAATGGGGCTTCTGAAAGTGAAATAGTGGAGGTCGCCAGAGAAGCAAACATACATGAATTTATAAGTAATCTACCAAATGGATATAACACTGTTGTTGGGAAGAAAGGCTGCCAGCTTTCAGGAGGACAAAAGCAAAGAATAGCCATTGCCAGAACCTTACTAAAGAAACCTGCAATATTACTCCTTGATGAAGCAACAAGTGCTCTTGATGCTGAGTCTGAAAGAACTATAGTAAACGCTTTAAAAGCAATAAATCTGAAGGAAGACAGTGGCTTGTGTTCAAGAACCACCCAGATCACAGTAGCTCATAGGCTTTCCACAGTAATAAACTCAGATACCATAATCGTCATGGATAAAGGTAAAATTGTAGAGATGGGCTCCCACTCAACCCTAATAGCAGCAGAGGTAGGACTTTATTCAAGGTTATCCAGGTTACAGAGCTTTGAAGGAACCTCAGAAGGTTGACAGTTTTATACAGCTCCGGTTTCTGTAACTATGAAAAGTACCTGTATCAATTCATAAAACTAGGTTTTTCTTCAATTTCTTAATAAAATTACAGTCAGAATAAGTGCCAAGAAAAATACTTCAAAGATGTGAAATAGAAGATAGTACCTGGATGTAGCAAAGAGCTTTATATGGTTGTCTAAAATTCAAGGAAGACACTGTCAATTGTCTTGAGTTTTTCCATCTCCTCCTCACTGGCAATTCCAGGATCAACATAGCACAACTGAAATAGAAACAAGACCATCAAGCCTAATCAAATTTTGGTGCAATGCAATTATTAATTTTTGTTAAAAGAAGTAAGACCTGGTATTGTGGCTTCTTCAATGTATGCATTCCTTTTTTTATGAGTTTCTGCCATCCAACTTGCTCCCTAAGTGATCTTTCTAGAGCAGCCGTTCTCTATAATGATAATTCACAACATTTGAAAATTGAAAGGATGCATCATTACTAAACAACATGCATGATCCAGAATAATCCTTTAATGTGTGTGCGAGCGTCTCTACATATATACACTACTTCCAAATTGATAAAATAAATGACTTATAGAGCTCGTACTAGTCCAAAGAATACAACCAAACAAAACTATAGTAAGTGAGGATTATAATGTGGATTCTAATTTCATATACTTTGCTTTGTAATTTGGCCCTGGTATCAATCAAAAGTAATGTACTATTTTCTTTCAACAAGTTGGAGAATGAAAAACTTGACAAGAAATCTGCAAAGACCAATAGAAGGTAAAACTCAAAACTAGTTCAGTTGAATTTAAAAAATAAAAATAAAGAGAAGAAGAAGCAAATATAGGCTTTCACTTTAGTTGGTAAGAGTAAAGAATGGAAGAAGGGAAGTAGGGAGCAAAGTTCTTCCATAATGTCTGGATACTAATAGACTTTATACAATAAGAACAAGAAATTCTATTCAAGTAATCTATTTGCATTTCACTGACTTTCTCCACCTTGGGTCTTCTCTGTTGTTCTCGACATTCTAAGTATATCCACTTATTTATTCATGACTAAAGAAATAATAAGTGAGAGCCCTCTACTCACATAGCATGAGTTTTGAATCATCGTTCTATTTTCTTGGAACTTGGAAAGACCATTATCTTTTGGATCCCTCAAAAATCTCTTAGCAAAACTCAACTTCATCCTTCCATCCTCAAAGTAGTCTCTAGTATATGAAGACATTTACTGGATAATGTCAATTACACTACATCCTATACTTTTTTTCTTTTAGTTTCTGGCCAATGATAAAGCTATAAAGGCACTTGTATGATATACAATTACTCAAAGTCATCTAAATAACAATCAATAAGATAGATATTAACAACCAAATATGAAGCTGGAGATGCAGATAAATTACATGAGCAGGATCCAAAATTAGGAGATTATATTGAAGAATTCCATTCTGTTGATGTTTGACTTCTATTCCAACTATTGTTCTTGAATGACCATCATGTTGAAAGTACAAGGGCCTGTCCAAAAAAGCTTTCAAAAATTAAAACACTCTAAGAAACACAATCCTTTGTGTGGTTAGAACATGTATATCTAAAAAGTTCCCTCACTCACGTTTTCTCACTGACCACAACACGCTGGCAGCCAAATTGGATGGAGCTTTTATCAGAAAAGTAATTCCACACAAAATCCATGAGAACTTGATAAGCCTCACTTTTCTTTTCATTACTGTTTACCATCTTATCACTACTTGCTTTATCCATAGTGGCATCAACACTTGAACCTGGGATGGATAGAGAAAGTGATCCGGATTCCTTAGGACCAAAATCCACTACTCTTGCCCGAAGACCAAAAGAACGCAAAAGAGCAGCACATTCAGTGGTTCCTATCCATTTTTTCGAACCATAAATAACATGATTGAATTGAGCAGAGCCAGGTGCATCAAAACCCTTTTCCCAAGCAACCTCAAGCCATCTCTGGAGTGATGGGATATCAGGAACAAATCCAGAACCACCAAACAAAGCTTCTCTTGCTTCTGGTCTTTGCACTAGTAAGTGAGAGCCAAGCATTTGAATGTTACGCCAACCACAACCCCATCCAGAATCCTCAGACTCAAGGCTATGGAAATGATCAACATAACCTGACAAAATGCTTTTTGAGTTTTCAGTTTCAGACTCCAAACAGTTTCTCAACAAGGCCATCAAACCCACTTCAACTTTGTAAAATTTGCTCCTTGTCTGTAAACCAATCAAGCAAGAGATCTCGTCATCCATTTTGCATTCCCCATTATCTCTATTAGTCCCACCACCACACCAATAGTTATCATCCCCAGAAGTTTCTCCGAACTGCAAGCCACTAGCTGCTTGACCACTCTGCAAAATATGATATAAGACAATCTACAGATTGAGTAGCTTATTCTTTTTTTCTTTTTTTCATGACAAGCAGAAAAGTGCCCAATTCTAGACTATACATTACATGTGAAAGCTTGTATTCTAACGAAAAGGGGTAAAAGGGAAAGGAAAACATAATCATTGGAGTCTAATTCACGCACGAGTTGGTGTTTAGCAGAAATTGCTGATGCTGTTCAGCAAATCACATTTTATGCCCATGTGGGTCAAATTTATATTCAAAAACACTAAGCGAAACTCTTTAAAAATAAGCAAAGATTAAAATAAAATAAAAAAGATTGGTGTATAGAGAAGATAGTAATGGGAGTACCGGAAGAGAGTGAGGCGGTGAATTTGGAGAAAGAGGAATTTGTTGGAGGAGATCATCGTGATCCTCGAAGTGAGTGTTGGCGTGCCTGCATTAGCACCAGTATTCACTATTTAATTTTCAATCATCTTTGTCAACTATGACATATGGAAGAAGAAGAAGAAGAAAGAGATACCATTGGAGTTGCGATGAGGGAACTGATACATCGCAGAAGGGGCAAGTGGACGAATCCATATCGCAGAAGAATACGGAATAAGCAGAGAGGAGAAGATGATGAACGAACGACGATAATAGTGGAAGGAAAGGAAAGGAAATCTTCCAATGAATAATAACCATCACTGTCCAAGAGTTTGATTATGTAACAAGTTTTCGAGAGGTGAAAGTCTTTTAACAATGAATTAAAATAACAACAAAAAATACCCTTTTTACGATCAAAAAAACAAAATTGAATGATGGTTGACAATTTATTCTAATACAAATTTTGGGGGAAAATTCTGGTTATTTAGAATAAAGTAAAATTATTAAAATAAATCTTCATTTATTTAAAAAAATTAATTCATTTTAATCGTGTTTGTATATGAAAATTGATTTATAAATTAATTTAAATTCTATTTTTATAATGAATTTTAAATATAATTTTTTTAAATCAAATCAAATTAATTTTATTTTTAATAAAGAAAATATAAATTAGCTAGAGTCTTTTGTCATAATAAATTAACATTATTATTGACTCTTAGATAGGTGAGTAATCCATATCACTTTAACTTATCTAACAATTACTATTAAATCTTGACAAATTTTAAAATTAATAAGGAAAAATCATTAACTCAAATAATTAAAACAAAAATTAAATTAAATCTATTCAAATCCAATTCAATTAAATTTGAATGAATTTTTATTTGTAGACGGCTAAAATTAAATGGATTTAAAATTCAAGTCATTTCATATTTTAAAACTTTCCAAAATAAAGATTTCATTTATAACCAATTTTTCTTTTTTTCCACAAAACTACTAATATGAATGAATCTGAACAACAATATTTTACACAACTAAAAGAAAATTGTATCTGTTATTATTTGATAAAAAGTTGTGAAATTAGTATTTTTCATGTATATATTACTCAATTTTATATGATGAGAGTATTTTACGTATTCGTAAAGTTTTTGAAACTCAGCATGTTTTAAGTTTCTTTGTCTGTGTGTCAGAAACTTACTAGTGTTACTAGCATTTTTGAATATATGTAGCATTAAATACGAGTTAAAATATAGATTACAGTTCTCTCAAAAGATGAGTGTTTTCTTTACAAATTAAAACTAATAAGAAATGTTAATAACAAGAGAAAGGAGAGGCCGCGCAATAGCTTTAGGTTAAAACTTGAAAGGCAAAACGGCACAAAACGAGGGAAATGGTGAGTAGATAGTGCAGAATACAATAACATAATTTCTAGATTTTATCATCTGTATAATCAAATAATCGCAGTGACTGATTATCAGAAAAACGTACAATATACATTTCAAACATAGTGTTTCCTGTTCCGTGTAAAATTTTTACAATAAAATTCACCAGCCATTCTTCCAAAATACCAATGACATTTTGTTAAGACAAAGCCATACACATTGAGGAAACAAGTTCCTCATATCGGAACTACTATGCCTAGAGTGAGACCATACTTAGAGGCTTATTAGCATTTTGGTCATGATAAAATAACTTCTGGTGTTTGTAGCCAACATTGTCATTCAGTCAGGATATGTACACAAATCTATTGGATCCTTTTTCTTTCCCCAAAGAGGTATTTGTTCTGTACAACAATCACAAGTACCATGTCTTGAAGCTCTATAAATTCTTTAGTCAGTATCAACTCCCTCAACTATCTTATGAGCTTGATGAAAAGACCCAACATTTCAGCATGCTAAGCGTCATCTTTGCTCATGACCCGACTCCCACTCTTAGAAAGAAGGTCTCTCATTTCTCTGTAACTCCTGAGCTCTTCAAGTGCATCAGCTGTCTTTCGAGGCATAAAGAATCCAGAAGCAGTAGCAACTCCTCCCTCAAGTTCAGTTTTTAGGGAATGGGTTGAATAACAACTTGGATCTTGGCGCAGAGGAGGTGCTGTCCTAAGCATGTGCACAAGAACACCAACAGCAGCATCTTGTGATTTTTTGCCCATTGGTAGTGATGTTGAAGTGATCTCTGAAGCACTCTTACCATCCGCATTCTGACTATTTACCCAGAAAATCAACAAAAAGAAAAAGCAATAACATAATAAGATACTAAAATACAAATCATGAACATTTAGAAAGGCAGGTCAAAATCAAAGCAGAAGGATAAATGAGAATATTATGGTAAAACAGCACATCCAAATATCTAACAAAGCCTTAAATAGCATCGCCAACCAACCCATTATATATAATTCCTTCTTCCAACTAAACATACTAACAAAGAATCTATAAAATGTTCATAGAACATCAAAACATAAGCCAAAGATTATCATCAGTAACTGAAAGGATCAAGCAATGGTAGTAGGCTTTAAAAAAAAGGGAATTCTAGAAGCATGTCACGCACAGATACATGACATGAAAGTACATGATCCTATAGTAGCCAGCACTCTGCAAGTTGCCAAAGTAGAATCCATCGTGTTAGATTTCAGGTGTAGTGGCCTGCCAAGCACAGGCATGTAGCTGGAGACTCAAACATCCTCATAATAAATGAAAAAGCTGAGGCAACTGAGAAATGTAGATGAGCAATCATCAGTTAACAAACCATGTAAAAGAGTCAAGCAATTTTAATTTTAATTGTTATTTGATAAATAAAAAGCATGACCAATATTCTGAAAGTCACTAAGGAAATAAGTAGGTCAGAGGAGAGAAAAAGTGTCGGAATTTTGTTTTAAGTATCTAAGCAACACAGTTGTTGGATAAGTTTTGGCAGTTATCGTGATGCTAAATGCCCAGAAAGCAAGGTTTCTATCATTTCTTTCCATTCTATTCAAATATCTCCACTAAGATAAATGGCATAAACGAAAATGTAAATAAATATTAGAAGAGCAACACTAGTTGCAATAGTACAATCCACATATGACTAGTCCAATAAGCTAATTGTAGAGAATCCCCAAATAATTACACCCTTGTGCGACATGCTGCAAGCACAACCAGCATATTGGTAATTAAGGGTGTTCATCAGCACCAGACAAAGAAATGTCCGACATGGATCACCCAAGGAGCAAAAGTGTGCCATATTTCCTTGTTCAAATCAGGTTCCACAACCCAACTTATCCACAAGGTTCCAGAACTAGAGAACAGCAGGGGAGCTGTTGTGTCTATATGTCTCTGTTTTTTTCCTTTTTGGATGAAGGAAGAATTCATTAAGAGAAAGAAGAAAGCTACAAAATAAGGAGGATAAGGAATCTTCCAAGAGCAACAAAAGAAAAAACAAAGCATAGGAAACAAAAGAAAAGCATGTCAACTAAAAACAGCTCTTCAATCCCACTGTAAATCTGCAATGAAACCTCCCTAAATAAACCATGTGCTGACACCCACATGGAAGCCAACATAATAATTCTAGCCCGCAGAAGATGTTGTCTGTATCTCTTCAAAATCAGATGGCCCCCATATTTTAAGAATCAGCTAGGGCTCACCTAATTTAGAGAGAGATAGAGAGAACAGCATTCCTGTTTTTCTCAAAATACAGCAGGAGGTCCAAATTCTATCCACAAGAGGATAAGCAAGAGTTTTGGGTCAAAATTGATACACCATCTAGCAGCAAAGGTATATCCACCACCAGGGTAACAATATAGATATCACCAACTACTATTGAAAGACATTTTATCTATAACCAAACTAATCGCAGAGGATACAAGGGATATTTGGTAAAGGGCAATGACAAACTAGGCTTTGGGGGATGAAATACTGCCAAAAAAATAACTGTTTCAACAAAATTGAGGGAAACATATATTTATAGGAAATTTTATTATTCTCCTAGGCTTAAAAATCTGAAATTCACCGTTGTTTGTACATATAAAAATAGAAGAGTTATTTTACACGAAGAGTTTTCCTCTATTTACATATGATTCTGAACTTCATGAAATTAAATAAAGCAGGGGAAGCTATTAGAACAGCAATGAACACCTTCACTTATTTATTTTTACTTTTGATATAGCAATTATGACCTTTATGATCTTATCTAATGCTTTTACGGTCTCTTAATTATTCCTGATACGGGGTGGAGTCTACAGGGGCTAATAATGGACCAACTGTTGAATCAAATAAAAGTATCTTAGAAAACATTCTTCTCAGAAATTTGTTATTTCCTTATACCCAATTGCTTTGGCTGTAAATAACTTTCCACTTTCACAAAGGATCATAGTCATATAAGCAAACCTATGATGATTAAACCAACTTCAGAGATGACTTTTTTTATTTATAAAACCTAGAGAGATGACTTTAAAACCTATCAAAATTTCAGAAATATAACAACCTGGGAAATATATCTTTCAAGTTTCCCAAAAACAAATCCACAATATAAAATATTCTTCGGGTCTTTTTCTTTTTCATTAGCATTCCATATAATAATATATTAGGTTCTTTCGACTTTTGAAGGCATGTGTATTTATTGTCAGCGTTAAAAAATCAGCCCAGAAAGTGTAGAGCTAGATCCAGACTTGTTTCTTTTACCATTCAGATAATGTAAGCAGATTAAATTAACTTCTAATTTGGCACAAGTTACACATCCAATATAATCTTTAACCATCCAGAAATGGTTTTAAAAATTATAAATTCATTAAAGCAGGAATTGCTGGAATTTGCATGGAGGAAGGAGTGCCGGTAAAAGTTAAACAGGTTGATATCAAGGCAATTGATAGTCAGTTTAAATATGCTTATGACATCAGTTGTGAATGACAAAGTCAATCAAAATACCTGAGTTGAACATCTGGTGTATCAACATCATCAACATCAAAAGGACATGAAAAGTCACCATCATCCAAATCATCCTGAAAAGATAATCTACTGGAGCTTCTAGAAAATCCAATTTTTGGTGAGCCGCCACTAGAAGATAACAATCCGGAGAACCGCCCTGAATCATCCTTGTTATCTTTGACAATCTATGAAACCAAATACAAAGCTTATCAAATGGAAAAAAACACATTTGAACTTTAGGAGTAGAAATGTAGGAACATGGTTACCTTTTGACAAGCATAATTTGCCATCCCAGGATGTAACTCTCCAATCCTTGAAGCTTCTACTTTCCTGAATGACCTGATTCCAGATGGAGACTCCTGTGATGAAGCATCATTCTTTGTGCTTTTGGGGGATAAAGGTGGCAGAGAATTTCTACTGTGATCTGAAAAATTAGGAGAAAGGTTTCTAGAGCTTTTGCCCATCACTGGAAGAGGTATAGTTACAGGGGCTGTTTCTGAATGCATACGAGTTTTCATAAGATTGCCACTTGGGAAGTATGTAGGTGGTGATGGAGATGGTGAGGGTGAGAATGGAGGGGAAAGTTGATACTCATCGTAACTTGTAGACCTTTGGCGAGTTTGTAAGCGATAGTTGTGAACTCTGATACCATAATTATCAGTAGGTGGAGATGGGAAATCATATGGCTTGGGAGAAGCACGGTACACTGGTGGGGATCCAACATAGGGTTGGTTCTGTACAAAAGGAGCTGCTTTATGAAAGCCACTTGTCCAGCTGTGAGGACGTTCCAATGGCATGAAAGATGGAGGTCCTATTCCTCTCAGTGGAAAGGAAGTGGCACAAACACCCTTCTCTGAGGCAGGGAAAGACCTCAAAGAGTCAGTACTGGGGCTTCCAACATAATCAGTAATTATTTTTGGTGGTAATGATGTTGAAAACTCAAGGTTGAAATCAGATAGCATGGTACGGTAGGTCACAGATATACAAAGGTGGCCTGGAAGTGCCTCAACAGGAGTGAAATTGTATTCTTCTAGCATTTCCCCCTCTGCCCGAGACAATGGATCACTAAATGAAGAAACCTTGTAAATAATATCAAAATTACAGGTATGACTCAATGTACTTAGCTGCCTAAATATTCTATAAGCTGGGAGAAGCCTCATTTGAGAATAAAGAGCACGGAACAGTACTATTGACTTCTTGTATGTCTTCTTGTAAGAGCCAGTAATGTCACCGGTTTGAGGAGCCATAACTCGAGGGCACTCATACTGAACAACCCATCTCTCTATAACTGTCTCAACAGAAGAACCAGTCCCCTCATGAACTAGTATAATGTCAATTATCATTGGATCCATCAAATTTCTGTGCCAGAAGTTCAAGTTATCTAGAGCAGCAGGTCGATCACCTAATGCCAAGTTAAACCACTTGTCACTCCTCCTCACACGAGAACCCACTGACAAGTCACCACTCCTATGATGTGGGTGAAGTGAAGGAACCCTTGAATCCAAAATAATGTGCAAGCTCTTCAAAAGAAATCGAGAAACAATTTGTTCCATTTTCCCCGATTCGGGTTGCATATTACTCTGCAAATCCATCCTTCCCCAGGAAAAAATAAAAAAACGAAGTCCTAGTTAAACTCCCCCTCCACCCAAGAACACATTTTAACCTCAAAAATACCCTATCCCATAAAACTCCACTCTCTTGGAAAATGGAAACTCGTAAATTTCAATCAAATAGGAAATTCTAAAAATGCGTGGCACAAAGAATAGATAGATTATTTTCGTTCACAGAATCACCTTTGTGATAATCAGCAGTCAGTATGCACCTCAGCAGCGTCAACGAAAGCCAGTATCATGGATTGTTCTGAAGATGCAAAAACAGCCAGTAATAAATTAAGCACATTTATAGAGCAAAATCATGAACGAGCAAATTCCCACTAACTAAAATGCAGATTTATGCATGCCCATGAACGACAAACTAACTGGGTACACAGATCACGACGAGAGAGCACCCATGAAGACTTCGAGGGCAGCAAAAGACCATACGAGAATATCAAGCACTAATCACACTAACTATCTGATTAAATTTTTTTTGTTTCTTAAAAGAAAAAGAAAAAATCATCGTCATGGGGATCTAAGAACAAAGAGCAATTTTCTTCACATGGGTGATAACATTGAAAAAGAAAAGAACTTAAAGGGTGTGAGAAAATGGGTTTGGTAGCATTGGAAAAGAGACGCCATACCCATATTGATGTTGTCCAAGCCAAGACGAAGGGAAAGGGAAGGTTACGTAGAACACGCAGTGCCGTGGCCTTTTCTCTCTTCGCCTCAAAATTACTATTTATAATTCAATCGATGATCTTTTGATAAATGGTTGGTTGTTAAATGTGCATCTGTTGAAGAATCCCAGGCACCAACGTCAACTCATGTTTCTTTCAGCTTCAGCCTTCGTTTGCCACTGTTCCCTCTCTACTCTGTCGATTTGATGCAAAGCCCCCAAAGCGCTTTGATTGGTGTTTTTTTTTTCTCCTTTTCTTTTTCTTCCTTTTTGTTTTTTCTTATAGACTTATACAACTGATTCTAGTTGGTGAAGTGATATAAGAAAAAATATGTATTGATTTTTGCGATGCTGATGATGTTGGTGGAAATTTTTAAACAGATCGTATTATGATCAATTGGAATGAGTGTTATCAAGATCACAATTATTAATTACAAAAAATTTCAACTGCCATTAATTAACAACTAGTTACTTAATTGACTAAAAAGCAATTATGAAATTTTTGGTTTATCATAATTGTGTACTAACAATTATGTTTTAAGAAATATATTTATATATATATATATATATATGTGTCTTTATATTAGATTTTTTATAACTTAAGAAATTGGCTTAGTCACTAAGAAAGTGTTCTATTTATTTTCACTATTCGGTACAATTATGATTTTTTTTTGTTTATCATAATTGTGTACTACTAACATTATGTTTTAAGAAATATATTTTAATAGAAATATGTCTTTAGATTTTTATTTTCAGCTCAAGAGGTTAGTTTAGTTATTAAGAAAATGTGCTTCTTACTCTAATTATTAGATTTCAAATTTTGAGTCAAATTTCATTTCTGTGAAATAATAAATGTTTTTGTTTATAAAGTGCATTATACATTTTACATAAACTCAATTTTTTTATCTCTTTGAACATGATACTTGCATTCTTAAAAAAAAAAATACCACACTATCATATTTTAAAATAATTCAAAATCCATACTACTTGTAGTATATATTGAAAAAGCAGTTACAGTTTTAGTGAAGGGAAAAAAAAAAGAAATTTACCTTTTGCTTTCCTGTAAATATTTTACAATTTTTTTTGTCGTGATGTAGATGATAACAATTCACAACTTCGTTTTTTTATTTTATTTTTGGGTCAAGATATTCCTTACACCTTTTTTTTTCTGTCAAACATACGTCTTTTTTTTTCGCCGAAGATACTTCACAACTAGATTATCAAAACAAAAAGATACTTCACAACTAAGAAGACCAACCACGTTGTAAACTTTGTCAAAAAAAAAAAAATAACACGTTGCAAACTTCTTGCTGGCCTAACGGCCTTGTGCTCTGATAAGCCCAAAATCTAATTCTTCAAGATACTAATATTAAAGATGGGAATAATTTTCTTTCAACATTGGCATAATTTTTTTTTTATGTCCCCTTAAATTAGCCCAAAAATTTGTTCCTGGTCACAATATGATATGAAAAATATTGGTATCATTTGACTTGAAAATATATATTAAATTTTGGTGTTCCCAAGATCCAATTCTACTGTTCTTATGGGCCTTGTGTTCTATAAGCCCAAAATGGTTTTCTCTTTTTTTTGTACACTTTTTATTCTTAATTAAGAACAAAAAATAACCTTCAACGGAAAATAAAAAGATCAGAAAAAAGCAATTAGTTGTTTCTCTATTGGGCATGTATTGGCGACACTAGGCCCATAAAAGGAATGAAAATTGGGCCCTGTACCTTAGACGTCAAACTTGATGGATAATTGTTAGGACGGATCCCATTGCGGTGGTTGTGTTTCTTGTACGTATATTCTGGCATTTTATTATGCATAGGCATAACATGTCTCGTGTCCGAGAATTTTTATTCCTAAGTTTGCTCTTTTGCTCTTAATGAATTTCCATTTTAACCAGAAAAATAAACAATTATGTTTTATTTATGTCAAATTGCACACAAACATATTATCTAACTATAATTTTTTCATAATACTCTTAATTTTGTATTCTATAACTAGAAAAGATAAATTATATGCCTATGTTTGCTCACCACCCTTAATTTTGTATTCTATAACCAGAACAGGTAATTATATACCTATTTCGCTCACCTACTGCTAAAAGTTGTCATTCAATGAAATATACACCTTCAAGTTGGGCGGTTGGAGAATTCCCATATGAACAATCATTTTTCTTTTCTTTTTTATTATTTATTACCATGTGCCGACATGTGTTGTTGTTGGAGTGCTAAATTGCTAATATGTTAGATCCACTTTAGTTCCTTTTTTTTCTCCGTAAAATTTATGTCATGTTAGATTATAAAGAATACTTTATTGATTGTCAGCAATGGTTGACCCTTAGGTGAGCTAAAGAAAAGAAAGGCCCAACATGATTTGAAATTAATTGATTATATTTTATGGCGCTTTTGACTGCCAGGAATGATTTTATCTTTAATTCATATTTTTGGTCTCCTCTTGAAATTATTAACTAGAGTTACAATGAGTGGCATGAATTTTGGGTAGCCTTAGGCTTACATTTATAAATTTTTTGAGAACAATCTTTGTACAAGCCTCTTTCGCTTGGTCTATGGTTTGACTTGAGTTTACATAATATTTTTTTTTTTAGGTTTCCTCTTTTGTACTACTCCCAAGGAGTGTGTTGTTGAGCATTTAGCTCTCTTCTTGAATGTGAGTCATTGCTCTACATTTTTCATGTATTCAGTTCTTATCTTAATGATAAATATCTATCTTTGGTGAAAAAAAATTGTTGACACTTAGCAAGGTGCCCTAGGCCCATCAAAATGCATCACCAATGAAAATAACTGGGCTTACTGAATCTTGGTGAAGCTCCACCACTTGATTCTATAGTATATCAATTAGAATTGTGGATTATTTTGATATTTAAAGTGAATTGTCAAATATTTATTAGTTGTTATTTATATTTAATAGATTTTTAAATATTTATTATGAAACCAATAATTAATAAATAATTGAAAAATTATCTTAAATACCAAACCAATCAAAGTGTCATAACAACTCTCATTATAATTTGATGGAAATGAATTCATCAAGATTTATTGGAATTTGGTGAAGTACCCATGACCAGGAAGATAGGATTGTGGCCATGCTCATAACGGCAATTTGGCAAATTATTGTACCATTGTAATAATTGCAGGACGAAGCTTTAATACAATGAATTGGTTTTCAATACTTGTTCTGATACTAAGATTGTGCTCCTTCTTTTTTTACCTCAAAGCCTTGAAGAGAGAGAAGTATTGGTGCTATTGTTTTGTCCTTGGTGAAGTTTTAGTGGTAGACAAGAATGGGCTTCAGTCCCTTTGCCTAATTGTCATCCACAGCCAAAGCAGTGTATCTTCAAAAATTCCAATTTAACAAATAAATATCCAAATAAACAATTTTAGAAATGAAGGGACAACATTTAGAATGGTATTGGTTGTTGTTTTGTCTTGCATTAACATTTAATTATATTATAATTCACCAAAAAATAGTGTACAATTTTTTATATTATTACTCAATTTGACAAATTATTAAAGTGTTTGATTTTTTATGTACTTGTTATCATAATCAAAATCTTTAATAATGTAGGAATATATGTTTAAGTGATACTACATAAAAAAAAATACACAACAGTGAATTAAAATTACATTCGTAAAATAGTCCATTACTATGCATTTAACTTATGTGGCCATATAGAATTTTTATATTTAATTGTTTGGGATTAAGTATACTTTTTTATTTAATTTATAAGGATAACATATTAGATTATAAACATAATAGAAGAGTTAGAATTTAGAAATGTGAAAATTCAAGTGCCATAGCTCGGTCTCCGTGATCCCCCTTCCCTATATAACTAATGAGTAATGGCCGCTTATATTTTATATAGTAATTTACTCCATTTAAAAAATTGAAATAGGTAACTATAATTTACCCATTATTTTTGCCAAAAAGCCACTTATAATTATATCATGTCTATTATCTACCAATTACCAAAAAGGTAAAAGTTATAGAAATTGAAGTCTGCTTATTTGAGTAAATGGTAAGCAGTGAAAAAATAGGTATCATAAAATAAGGGATGTATTTTAAAGAATAAAATATAAAGTTAATAATTTTTAATAAAAAAATTAACAATTTATAATTTTATAAAATATAAACATATGAATAAATATGTGAAAATTTATTTCATTGATTTTTTCAGGAGTAGTAAATTTTTTGATAAACAGTTATTAGTTATACTTTACTTTCTAAAGTATTCTTTAGAAGATTCAAATTCTAATAAAATATAATTTATTTTTTGCATTATTGTCTTTCATATAAACTTTAATATGTGTTAGTTTTATACTAAAGAGTATGATGACATCTGATGACATATTGTGATTTTGTCAAGAAAAAGTATCGACAAGTCAAAATTATTTTTTAAAATTTAAATTAAAGAGGAATATATAATTGTAACTTATTGTGGCTCTAATGCTTGTGCGGGTACTATTATTATTCTTTACAAAAAAGCATGGAAAACAAAGAACAACCACATGAGACATTGGAGATTGTGAAGACGAGGTGCGCCGTGGATGGCATTACGTCCCTCTTTAATGCTTTTTCTAGTTGGTTCTACCACTGCTCCACCATCCTCTCGATTCCATTTAGATTTAAGGTAAAATATATTTTATTACTATGTTATTTAATTATTATTTTTCAAATAACGTTTAAAAGTATTTAATTTTTTGTAAAATATAATGATAATTAACTCACAAAAAAAAGTATGTGACCTTTGACAATAAAAAAATATAATATTTTTTATTAACTACTACATTAAATAGTTATTCTATAATTCAATTGTTTAACTATTATATTAATGGATATACCAATAATCTCTTTTATATTTTTATCAATACAATAACTAAATAACTAAAATAAAAAAATTATTTAATGTAGTAATGAATAAGTAACATTACATTTCTTATAATAAAGTTATGTAAGTTAATTATTATTATATTTTATAAAAAATCAAATATTTTTATCATAATCTAAAGAAGAAGAGATTAAGTGATAAAAATAATTTTTTCAAAAAAAACTTAAAACAACAAAATAATAATAACTCTTCGATTTATACATATTTTTAATGCCAACGTGCAGTGCAGGTTTATTAAATTAGTTATTTACGGACAACGTGCAGTGCAGGTTTATTAAATTAGTTATTTACGGACATTGCCAGTCAATGTTATATATGGTATAAAAAAATAAAAATCAATATTCAGGCATTCAGCAAAAAGTAAAAAATCAAAATCATGAGTTAGATTGATAAATATTGGATATGTGTGGGAATCTAATCGATCGACACTATAGCACGAGGATTGTTCAATCTCGTATTCTCACGGCTAAAATTTATTTATTTATTTATTACGCGTTCGAAAGTCGATTTGAGCTGAATTCACAATTGCATTAGCCTGTAGTTACACACTATCAGTGGATATGGTTGACGAACCAAGTACAATGGCCCCTTCAAAGACTCATCCGCCACGTAACTCCTTTTTTTCTTGAATTATTTACATATTATCCCAAAAAGTAAAACCAAAAAATAATAATAGGGAATTTATTTTTATTATTATTTAAAAAAAAAAAGACAATCACAAGACTTGGCCGGTTGGCCCCTGGAGCCGGAGGAGGTGGGGCAAACGCAAACCACAAATGGGTGGTCCAACATTTTGCACGCAATCTCCAAAACCAAAACCCTACACATACCCTACAGATATACACACGGATAAAAACAATAAATTTATATTTTCATAATCAATTAGTCTAATATTTTTTAATTATTAACAATTATTAAATATCTTTTAAGTTTTTATTTAATATTTTATGTTTTAAGTAATTAAAATGATATTAAAAGAATTTTGTAAGAAGATATATGATTAACTTGTTTTTTATTTTCATTAATATCTCTAATTATTTTTTATTAAAACTTAAGTAATATTAATTTAAGAGGTATATTATTATTAACTTATTATTTATATTATATTATATTATTTAATAATAATTTACGGCCATTGCCATTGCCAATCAATATATATGGTATATAAAAAAATCAAAATCAAAATCACTGTAGAATGAGTTAGATTGATTAATTAATATTAGATATGTCTACAATCAAATCAATCGACACAATAGCGTGAGGTTTGTTCAAACTCGTTTTCTCACGGCTTTTTTTTATATTAATATTGTTACAAGAATTTTTTTTTTGTCCTGATTTAAAAGTTATGTACTAAAATTATTATTATTATTATTTTACTCGCTCATAAGTTTTGAGCTGAATTGTATTTTTAACATGATTTTCTTTTTAACAAAAATCACCTTGAGAAGGCGCCACAATCTATGTTCACTTCTGAACTTGAAGTGAAAAAACAAAAAAGAGAAAGGTGAAGTTACCTTGGGTTGAGAAGACTTTCCATCTCCGTAGTTAAGTGTTCTTTTTTTTAAGGGACAATTGGTTTAGTTTAGTGAAAAATATTTTTATTTGGTCTGTAAAAAAAATTAGTTAAGTATTAAATTAAATTAATTAATAATTTATATATAATTAATTATTTATTAAATATTAAAATAAAAACAAATTATTAATTAATTATTAATTAATTATTAATTAAATTAAATAAATATTTAATTAATTTTATTTAAAAATTAAATAAAAATACTTTTAACTTTTTAAATCATTTTTTTATAAGTCACCTTACACTCCTAGCCGGCTTCTTAACGTGAAATAAAAACAAAAAGAAAAAATGACTTAATAGTGTAGCTTGTGAGAGATAATTATTTTTTGATTTAGCTTGAAAAATTAACTAAGTATTCAACTACATTAATCAATAATTTACATATTATTAATCACGTATCAAATATCAAAATGAAGATAATTTATTGGTTAACCATATGTAAATTATTTATTAATGTAGCTGAATACTTGATTAATTTTTAAAATAAACTAAACTGATATTATCTTTTATAATAATAACTAAAGAGTCATTCCCAACAAAAAAATTTGAGGAGTAGGCCGACTTCTCAACTTTGTGGCTAAGTGGTCATTTTATTTTATTTATTTATTTTACTTCACATTGAGAAGTTGATTAACAATTTCTTAACATATATTTTTTAAAAAATCAACTTTTTAACGTATATAAAAAAGAACAATTTTTAGTACATAATTTTGTAATTGAGGCAGGAAAAAAAATAGCAGCATTGATATAAAGAAAGCCTACTCTCACTGCTCTCTTTGTGCTCATTTATTAAAAATATTTAACATCAATTATAATATTAAAGATTCGTATTCAATAATCTACTATATATATCTGAAATTTTTTTAAAACAACATACATTAATGATAATAACCGCTATAAGTAATGGAGCTAGATAAAAAAATTTGGTACAGTAATGGAGCTACATAATAATTGACAACAGATGATATTTATATATTGATATCAATGGTCGAATATGTAATCTGTAATTAAATATGATTTTGTCCTGAGGAAAATCGAGGCTATATATGATGGGGAGATTTTGTTAATTAAAACGATGTATTTATTTTGGTAATGTTAGATTTTTTATTTTTGATTTTTCAGGTATTCCCGCATTCGATTGTGGGAATCTTTAAGGTACTAAGATTTATTTAAGAGACTTACTTATCTTAATAGATATTTTTCATACACATGGGTCATGAATCAAACTTCTAATTACATGTTTAAGGGAATCAAATATCTACTACTTATGTTACATCATGTTGGTGATAAATGCTAATTAGATAACTTTTAAATAAATAAAAATTATAATTAAAATGCAGAGTTATTTAATTTTATGTAAGCTTATATATAAAACTATTGATGTAATCGTACATATAATTTAAAATAAATTAAACGATACATAAGATTGTATGATTTTTTACCATAACATTTATTTTTCTGTGAAAAAACTGCTCAAGTTTAGACTCTACCTCCAAGTAACCACTCAAAATTTATAAAGGAAAGAGAATAGGATAGTCAAAGAAAAGGCTATACAAGGGAGGGATATGGGGAAGATGAAGATGATGATGGGGAAGATGATGATATCAGTTTAGTCTTTTAATAATTGGTCATTTAATATTAATTTTTGACATTAAATTAGTCTTTTAATATATTTTTTGACATCAAATTAGTTCATCAATGACATAAAATGATCATATAAAAGTCTTTTAATAATTGGTCATTTAATATTAATTTTTGATATTAAATTAGTCTTTTAATATATTTTTTGACATCAAATTAGTTCATCAATGACATAAAATGATCATATAAAAGTCTTTTAATAATTGGTCATTTAATATTAATTTTTGACATTAAATTAGTCTTTTAATATATTTTTTGACATCAAATTAGTTCATCAATGACATAAAATGATCATATAAAAGGATCAATTTAATGTCATATAATTATTAAAAAAGTAAATTAATGTCACTTATATCATTGAAGGACTAAAATAAGTATTTACTTTAATAATAATAATGTCAACTGAGAGTTTAAAGTAATAAAATGCCATATTTTGGCTTCAATTTGTTTATCCTACGATCCTTATGAACTATGATAGTAGATGAGAAATTAACAAATAGGAGTATTTATGGTTTGAATTGATTTAGTTTTGAACAAAAAGTCATTCAAGTCAAAAAAAAGTTTTCTTATATTGAGAATTAATCTCTTTATTTTTAATGAGAGAATTGAACTAAACCAATTTAGTTTGATTCGATCTAATTAATTTTTAGTTAAATATTTTTTATTTTAAAAATTCATACACAATTTTAATTTTTTTTATGGCCCAACTAAAAATAAAATTGGCATAAAAATAATAATAAAAATATTTTAAAATAGTTATAAACAATGAATTAATCTAAAAGTATTTATAAAACAAAAAAATAAATTTTAACTATTTATAAATATATAATTAATTATATAAATTTAGTTTAGTTTAATTTCATAAAATAAAAAAAAAATACACCAAATTAATTTTTTTATATAAAAAATAAAAAAAATAAAAGAAATAATTTTATTCAATTTCAATTGGTTCGATTATAAATATCATACTGGCAACACAGTGCTATCACTATCAGTGGACATGGTTGAAGATCGAAGTGTAATGGCCCCTTCAAAGACCCACGTAACTCCTTTGTTTTTTAATTATTTACATATTATCTCCAAAAATAAAACCACTAAATAATAATAGGAAAAAGTTAAAAAGTAAAAAGTCAATCATGAGACATGGTCCCTTGGAGGTGGCAAAGGCAAACGGAACCACAAATGGGTGGTCCAACATTTTGCACGCAGTCACCAAACCCCCCACACATACGAAGCTCGTTTCGATAAGTTTTTAATAAAAATATATTTTTATATATTTTTTTGAAAAAAAATATTTTGTATTTAAATATAATATTTATAAATTATTTTTAAATAATAAAAAAACTTATAAATTTGTTTAAATAAAAAAAATAAGAAGACTTTTTTATAATAAAATTATTACAAATATAAGATATTCAGAATACAAAAATAGAATTTATAAGAAAAAAAAGACATAAAATATAATTTTTAATAAAATTAAAAAATATTTTTACTAATAAATTATTTTAAAAATTACTTCTGATGATTAATTTTTTTAAAAATAGTAATTAATTTTTTTTAACTAGTCATATACACACACAGATAGAAATAATAATTTTATATTATCCACATTTTTTTAAATTATTAAAAAATAATGTTAAATATTTTAGGATTCTTATTATTTAATAATAAATTTTATCTTAAATCGACATAACGTGCTGATAATATTATTAAACAAAGAAAAACATTGAACAAGAAAAGAAAGCGAGCAAATACGTAAGCAACGTTGAAGGGGTTAAATATCATAAGTGAAAAATCAGGTTCATTGAACCTGGACACACCGGATTCAGCTCTATTTATACCCATGCCATGTCGCCACATCTTCATACCCAACCTTAAAAGTAGCTCAACTTCCCTCGCATTATTTACAAATTCTTTATTTGTAATATACATAGAATTCATTCATTTCACAATCATTTTATGGCGCCGACGATGATGGCGGTGATCGGCATCGGCGGGAACCACGAGAAGAAGAAAACTGTGGCGCCGGAGAGGGAGACGGCGGCGGCGGCGGAGCTGAAGAAGAGGAACGAGGAGTTGGAGAAGGAGCTGAGGCAGAGCAAGGAGAGGGAGGAGGAGATGAGGCGCCAGCTACAGAGCGCCTGGGAGAGGCTGCGCGTGGCGGAGGACGCGGAGGAGAGGCTCTGCTCCCAGCTCGGAGAGCTCGAGGCTGAGGCCGTTTACCATGCGCGTGACTACCACGCACGCATCGTCTCCCTCATGGACCAGCTAGCTCGCGCTCAGACTCTCCTCCTCAACGCCGGGGCTTCCTCCATTTCCCTTCCTTCTTCCTCCTGATCGTTTTATTTTGTAATTTTTTTTTTTTGCATTTAGGTGTATATTATGATGATGATGATGATGAGATCCGTATTGGCATGGATCGAATTGAATCTCTTTCTTGTGTAAGATTTTCTATGTTGTAGATTATCGGTGGAGAATTGGAAAAAATAAAATAAGTTTGATTGATTTTAGAATTCTCATTCTAGAAATTTTCTTTACTGCCAAACGCAAGATCATCAACACTGTATCGCTCGTGCCTCATTTTTCAAATTTAAAAGTCGACAGGATATCAACCAATAAGAATTTCTGTTCCCATGGCCCAAGAAAAGAGAGGGTCTGTTCCCATTTGATTTGCTGCTGGAGATGTCTTGCTTGTCAAAGGCAACATGGGATCTTTGACGTCAGCCAGGTTGGATTTGTTCAGATCTCATTTTCGAAGTAAAGACGCTAGATAAGAATCTTCTTCCCAACACGTAACTCTGCTCCATCTTAAGTCTTAACCCAATAACAGGGATAGATACATAATACTAGAATGGCTCGATAAGACATGGTTCTAAGCGTTTTTTTCTGGCCAACTTAAATAAAAACTGCATTTTTAGTAACGGAGATTATTTTTGAAATTTGTTTAGATAAGTGTGAAATATTTATTATTTATTAATTATATTTAATAAATTTTTTAATTTATTATGAAATTAACGATGGATAAATGTGATAATTCTTCTTTAATACTAAACACATAAACATACATAACAACACTTTTATTGAAGTATATTTTAGAGTAAATATTTATTTTAATATTTTAAAAATATAAGTAACATTAGTTTAGCTTTTTAATAATTGTGTGACATCAATTTATTCTTTTAATAATTTTATGACATCAAATTAATCTTTTTAAATGAATATTTTATGTTATTAAAGAATTAATTTGATGTTAAAAATTAATATTAAAAAATTAATTTAATATCAAAAGTTAACATAATTAATTTGATGTCATCAATTATTAAAAGACTAAATTGATGTTATTTATATTTTTAAATGATTAAAATAAATATTTATTCTATATTTTATAATTAAAATGTATTTAAACCATATAACTAAATTAAATTAGCCGAAGAAATTTCGTAGCAATTGGGTCGTACTCTATTTTGTTATTTCTAGGAATTAGTATATGCTATGTCTAGCTTCATTATCTGCCAGTATAGACAAAAAATATGGTCACTTATAACATAAGTATTGAGTGATTTTAATATGTTCAACTTAATTCGGAGTAGTAAGTGCCAACGATTTCAGAGTTGTAACAAATCCACAATTGACACTTGGCAGTGATTCCTCAAAGTATTGCAAAGCTTGAGTGCAGGTAAACAAGAACCCCAAATCTAGTGTCAAACCAAATAAAATAAAGGGAATCGCTGCGCGTGGATCATGTCCTCCACCGGAAAGAGGCAAAGACGAAGGATGACCACCACAGAAAGATAAAGGTAAGATGGAGAACATAGTTGGTTGCTAGATGATGGTGCACTATTGAGCATTGAAAGTGGAGAAGTGGGCCACTCTACGACAGCAAAAGCGTGATAATGTGATATGGTAAAGCAAATTAGTAATCATTTTGAAGAAAGCGCCACCGTCGCCATCCATATTCCATTTGTTACCTCTTTTAAGAAAAATAATTATGTAATACAATAATATAATCTATTAAAAATATGAGTAATTATATTTGTATATATATTTTATCTCACATACCTTATATATTTTACTTTATTTAAGTTTTTTAATGTTAAAAAAGAAAAAAAGAGAGAGAGAGGAGAAATAAAAATAAAGTAAGATTGTGAGATGAATATTATATATAAATATCATTTCTTTAAAAATACAACACATGAAAATATATATATATATATATATGTATATATATACATATTATCTGATTAAATTTAAATTTATAATAAAATTTAGATAAAATTAATACTCTCAACGTATCTAATTACTTTTCCTCATTTACATAAGCCATCGCCTTTTCTTCTCCTTCAATGATACGCAAGAGGCGGAAACGACGGTGCTAATCTGGCCCATTGCTATAAAATATAATATATATAAGTCAATGAGAATCTTAATTTAAATTATATAAATCTTTCTTGAGTTCCTAATTTAGCCCGTGTACTTATAAGCAAATTTACAAGTTATAGATTTTAAAATCTTAACTAAGTGTGTATATAAATTTCAGTTTAACATAATTCTGACTATATATTCTTCTATTTTAGGTGTATACTTGTTCCCATACGCAACATTATGAAATATATTTAAATACTCAATCTTTCAGCTATGTCATTATTTTCTAAGATATATAAACTTAATGTATGAAAAGTAAAAATAATCTTTAAATTTATTTTGGTTTCTTAATTAAATTATATAAACTAAACTCAATTTCATGTAAATTTAAGATGTAAAAAACTAACTTTGTTAAGGTTTGTCTAAACTAGGGAATAACATTACATTGAATAATTTTTCAATATTTTGATCTCACAATCTATGCTTGCTTTAATTGAGTCTCATAATATAAAAAATAATTCATAGTGTTGGCAAGGATCGAATCTCTCTTTCTGGTGTAAAATTTCTCTGTTCTAGATTATGGGTGGAGAGTTGAAAAAGTCTGATTGATTTTAGAATTTAAGCCGCAAACGTCGTTGCGTTCTCATTCTAGAAATTTTCTTGACTGCCAAACGCAAGATCAACAAGGTATCGCTCATACCTCATTTCAAATTTCAAATTTCAAAGTCAACACGAACAACCGATATAATTCTCTGTTCTTTAGTCAAAGAAAATCGAGGATCTGTTCTCATTTGATTTGCTGCTGGAAATGTCTTGCTACATCTTCTAGCTATGTCATAATTTTCAAATTTAAGATATATAAATTTAAAGTATGAAAAATAGAAATAATCTTTAAACCTATTTTAATATCTTTAAATTATATATATTGAAATTAATTTGATGTAAACTTAATATGTGAAAAACTAACTCTATGCTCGTCTCAATTGAGTTGAGTTTCATAATATGAATATTTTGAAACTTTTGCAGATAATTTTTAAAATATGTAAATAAATTAATAGGATAAAGTATTAAATATATTTGAAAGTATAAATAAATAGTATTTCTTCAAAAGTTAAAATAATGAGTGAACTTGGTTAATTTTGAAATTTTCTTTCATATATTTTATTATTTTATTTCTAATCCCGTAACACTAACCCTATGTTTGGATGAGGTGAAAAGAAAGAAAACAATTTCTTTTATAAAAAATTAATTTTTATTTAAATGAAGAGAAAATAAAGAGAAATATAAATAAAAAACTCAAATTAAAAACTTGAAAATCTTCTTCTCAAAAAAATTTCGGAGCTCTTATTTTCTTTCCTCTCATCCAAAGAAAGGATAAATTCTTAGATGCATCCTCGATGGTATGCCGTTAAAAATAACGTTTGAGTTGTGACCATCGTACTTTGTCCCTTCGCGCATAGGTAGAGCCACCGGTCACGCTTGCACGTGACTCATGAGTCACGAGTGAGTTACATCAATGGTATCTGCCGAATCTCAACGTTACAAGGCCCACATGCCAATGGCGTCCGAGCATATGGCAACAAGGCCAATGTGGGTCTAGCTAATCGCAATAATAATCTTTCACTGATTGAAGTTGCAACTTGCATGTGTCTCCTCGTCTGAGTGTGAGGGTGGGAGGGAGAAAGGGCTTTCATTTCACCCAAATGCTTGACAAAGCAACATGACACACAACTTGAAGCATACCTAATTAACCCCAAATGTCAAAATGTTATTACATGCCACAAAGGAACGTAAACGTTAACTTCTCATCTAGTTAGTCTCCACTTCACACTGCCCTATCCATTATTGCAGTTAGTCGAGAATTTCGCTATCTATTCAGTGGTCTAGTTTGTTTGGGACGACTGTCATTGTTTTGGTTTGGCATTTCATGCCGTTGTTTGTATTTGATCTTCAGCTTGGTTGATTCTCTTAGCAGTTTGTTATGAGATGACATTATATCTAGTCTTGCACTTTAGAAGATATAAAGGCTACCAATTCAGGATTTATTGCCTTGACGTCTCAAATGTGGAAGCCTAATTTCTTAACCTTAGAACAATACCTTCCTCTCCTTTTCTTTCTTCCCTAGAAATAAAAGAACGAACAATTACCAAAAAAATCTTCATGGGTAAGATATTTTACTCTGAACAAATTGACCAAAAATATTCCTATTGACAAAACTAACCCGTAACAAATTTTTTCACAGGAAAAACCTTACTCTCCCATATTGCCCTCAAATTTTTATCTATCCTACTCAGAATATTACTGTTGAAAGTATTTATTATGTGGTTAATTATATGTTTCACCAAGCTACTTTGAATAGTAATAGTTAACAAGATTCAACTCCTAGAGTCAATTTAAAAGTTGATGTGAATTTAAGGATGAATTTTCAATTTTATATAAAAAATTGTATGAAAAGTTCTTTCTTAAAATTTTCATCCCCACTATCAAACTGATCTATTGTGTGAAAATTACCATTCTAAACATATGTACGTTTTGTGCCAAAAGATTTACCAAAGTGGGTAAGTTTTTGAGACAACAAAAATTACTTAAATTTAACAAAAATACACACTTTTAACTACTCAAATACTAAAAGGCGACAACTACTGTCCCACATAGAAGTGAGACCCTAACTAATATATTTTGAAAGTATGGTTTATGTTAACATATACTAAGATTTTGTGACTCTCCCACAACGACAATTGATTAACGTGTACTTAAATGATTAATTTAGTCAAGACTGTAGATAATATGTTCTCAGGTATATCCAATTACGATAATATTAATATTAATAGTTAACATGTACTTAACGTAGAGTCTCTTTTTGTGTGTGTGTGTGTGTGTTTAGGGAGCTAGCATTTGCTAGTCAGGGGAGGGAGAATTTAAATCTGGTTCCCCACCTTACGTGGAGAGTCAGGTTACAATATAAGGGCAAAATGAAAAAGTGAATTTCTGTAGTAACAAAATTGTTAAGATGTAATTCTCTTAACGAAAATATTTTTAGTAAATCCTCCAAGAGCAAATATAATTATCAATTCTTCCTTTTTGTTTTGTAATTATCTCCTATAAGAGTTCCTTGTCGACCATTATATTGCAAATGCTTGTGCTCGCGGATTTGGCACAATTAGCGGTGTCATTCATAAAAAGAAATGATAGATAGTGAGAATTAATTTCATAGAATAGGACCCAGCTAAATTCTGTCAAATCTGTTTAGCATTGCTTTCATAAAATTATTAATTTTGTTACATCAAAGTGCTTTAGCTTATGGTTTAAAATTATTTTTGTAATACCTTTACTCATATTTTCTAAAATCCGAATTGGACTGAAAATTCGAATTCTTGGCTAGTTCAGTTAACAGAAATGTTACATAACACGTATTCATTTGCTACGAAATTTATTACGAATCCATCCCTCCAATTATATTACGAGTATATTTTTTATTTTAAATTTTTATTTCTTGAGAAGAAAAAAGACAACATGGCTGTACCACATCATTCGTGGTGATTTCGTCAGAAGTTTTCGTATTATATAGAAGTGTTACTCAGTTAATCATACTAACCAGTTTTCGGCTTATACCGGTGAACCAGGCAAAACTCAATCAACCCTAAACCCAAAAAACTCAATCAACTCTGCCTTTTATTTTTATTCAATTTTTTTATCTAGATAATTTTTCTAACTAGAATACAAAACTGACGACCTAGTGAACCAGCCACTTGACTGAATCGGGGTTCAGTCGGGGTTTTACAGTTATGTTTCTTACTCATCATAAACTTGAGTCGTGAGTGTTAAATTGAAGCATTAAATTTTGTTTAAAAGAATACTATTTCTATGTAGTTTAAACAAAAAGCGAAGTGTTTAATAAAAACAACTTTTACCATAGAAGTACTCTTGAGATGCAATAGCAATACGCCAATACCAGACCAGACCTATTACCTGAAGACATTCTATCTAACGGCGGGTCTTCCTTTTTCTTCTTCCATTCAAATCATGATAATCTAATTTATGTGGAACCCACTGATTTTGTGGGTTGCATTGACAGGACCCATACAATCAGACGGTGACAATTCTCCCTGGAGAGTGGGAAAAAAAACTTCCTCCAACAGGTAGCAAGAACTTTTCTTATCTGAGGTTAACAGATACAAGCTCCATAAATTACTTTCACGCCATTTACCATTTCATGGCAACTTAAATTACTGATTAATTGACCAAATTATCAAGTAGGCTGTAACAACAATGGAACAGAAAGCATAATAAACAAAAAATGATAAAACTCATGCAAACACAATCTTTCTACTATCCCTTTTCAATGGTTTTTAACGAGTTAAAGTTTGAAGGCAGTATACTCTATTCATGAAAGTCAACTCCGGCTTCCTCGCTTCTCTCTCAAATCTGGGTCCCTGAAGCCAGACATCAGCAGTTAAGAGGAATGCAAAAGCAAGGTAATAGTACTATATGACTACAAATGGAGCAGAATTCATACCTCTTGATGTGATCAAGAATCAAAAGCCTAGGCCCAGGAGGGATTTTCACATCTCTGAGAGCACTGAAACACATCATAGGAAAACAAAGGACTTACACTCCAAAACATGGTAAGCAAAAATATGAACAAGATAAAAAATAAAGAAAATCTGACACAATAATCGGACAGCCTACCTATCTGTGAGTAAAGGCAGAGTGTTATCCGTTAACAAGCCTCTCTTAAAATTCTTCTCGTAACTCTGAAGGCCAAGGTTGTGCAACAGGTGTCTTGTTTTAGCATAGTGAATATCTTCAGCTGGTGGTTGAGAAAACTTCTGTCCTAACTGCATGATTAATGAGTAGTTGAATACATGCCAAGAATTAATGGGACACCAATTTATAAACCTGCATAAAACACAACACACAAGGATCTAGGCAAGCACACCTCACTTGGACAAAGACCAACAAGTCATGTCCAAAATTTTAACCCCATAGGTAGGTAGTATTAGAACCCCCAGTCCCGCCAAGGCCTAGATATTTGTTTCTATTTGATATCACCCACACATTCACTGTGTTATGTCACCAACATGGAAAGCCCAGCAATCATTGTTCCCGCTTACAAAATAGAGGCACAAAATAACAAAGGCCTAAAAAAAACTCCGAAAATATACATTTGTTTTTCCTTCATGCCCACCTGGAAAAGTCCACCTTGAACAAGTGCAAAGAAAAGTCCAGAAGTGACTGCATTTGCTGCTTGATTTGGTCCACCCATGCCACTTACCATTGAAAACATGGCCCCAGAACCAAAAGCTGCTACCATGCTGCAATAGATAATTTAGTAGACTCTCAACATCAAAACTGCTATAAGAAAGCACATTGGTTGTAATAAGGAGATAGAAAAAACAGAATACTAAGCACAATATGTAAGAGGAAATGAACTTGAAGAATTGAAGCTTTTATTGGTACAATATATTCAGTTCACTGTTCACATATGAACCATAAGTCTTATAGGAGCCATTTCATCTACTTTGACAGTCAAGATCTGGTGGCAAGATTCTTGCAACACTGGAATAATAAAAAAAAACCCTTAAAGACATCATATATGTCTACCTACCCTTTAATGACTTTCAACATTAAGATTGAAATTTCATTCAGAGGACACTTCATCTTGGATTGATGTAGAAAATATTTTGATACCACAAGTGTATTAAGTGTATTGAAGTTGTTATCATAATGGTATCCAATAACACAGGCTTACCACCATGTATACATAATTATTGACCACTGTTCACATATTATCACCATTTACTTGGCCCCTTCATCTAATATGCTCCCTTCTATATGTTTGTCTCTGCCTAATACGTGTGGATTTGCCTTCATTTGAGCAGCATGACAAGTTGACAACTTTAAAGTAACAATCACGTGCATCGTTGGTCAATTACAGACTAAAATTTTCATTCATTTTATGTCCTCTTCAGCATCAGATGCTTTTGGTTCATTGCAAATAATCACAGCCATAATTTTCTTTTTAAAATAAATTGGTAAACCTTGTAAATTATACTGATTTACCTTCCATGATTTTACTTATACTTCAAGGAAATAAATAATAAAGGAACAAATCAGAGATTATGATTGTACAATTATTTTAAAAATAAGCAGACTTGTATATAGCCAATAAAAGTAAAATATGCTTGTATAAATGTCCACTTTTAGAATAATCACCATGAAAACTTCAAAATTCACCTCCAAAGCATGGACAAAACCAAACCAAAAAACATATAAAAATTTGGTAATATATGATTTGAAAGTTGAGATACCATACCATTGGTGGAAAACTAAGAAATTCCTTTGTCACATATGGATGCGCTGAATAGGAATACTAAACATAGTTGGTGATGGAGAAAGAATAGAGAGACCTAAATTATATGGCTGCATTTTCAAATTTCCCATGGAGGGAAGAAGGCTCATGCCTGTTAAGAATTTCAATATATACTAACTCAAGGCTTTTTACTTCCTCTTTTCATAAGCTATCTAAGGTGATGTCAAGATTTGTCTCCATCAACTTCTGCTATTTTTAATCTATCTTACAGAAAGTAATAGAAATATAGATCCTCATCCTGTAGATAACGAGTAATCAAGTAAGGAAGAACACAAGTAAAGGGGGAGACTACAGATATCATTACTTATTACATAAAACCTTTTGGTCGTCTATTTCTTTTTTTAAACTAAAAGATTTTATTTATCTTACAAAAAGTATGCTGCATATAACGTGTAATCTAGCAGGGAAGATCACAGCTAGAGAGCGAAACTACAGATATCATCATTACTCATTGCATAAAACCTTTTCTTCTCCTATTCCTTCTTTTTTATGAAAAAAAAATCAGAAACATTTTCCTTTAATAAAAGAAAATTTACAAAAAATAAATAACTTTTTTACAAAAAGAAATAACTTTTCTTCTTCTATTTCTAGTCATTTCGCTAAATCCAGCATTGGACATGACATGTATACAGGGTTTGGATCCGTAAATCAGCCAAAGTATGTACTTCATAACATTGTAGGAAAAGAAAGAGAAGTGCCAGATTAAACCTATTTGGATTAAGCGATTGCGAATAATCCCAAGAAAGGTAGCAATACATAAGTGCATGCCGTTATATATAGTGTTAATGCCAATTCTTTCTATCTTTCAAACAAAAATTCTTTTTCCCCCATTAAATTAAAGACACTGAACATGAGAATTGTACTATTTCTTTTTGGTCATGCAATAATCCTAATCATAATCTGTACGCTATCTGTAATATCATCCCACCTGTATTGGCAAGTACAATTGATATTATGCATAATAGGGGTGTGATCAAACCAAGATTTTATGGCAAGGTGACTCAATGATTTCCAATTATGATCTATTTACAACAGTACTTCAGCAGTATTTACATGTATATTATATAATAAGTCATAGATGACAAATCTTTCTATCATATATATCATTTAGGCTAGGGATTGGTCAAAGCAAATATATCATATGAACAATCATAACACCTGGAATTTAGAAAAGGGCAGAAATTTTGGCAAGCTTGATCCAGTATATTTTGAACAGCAAGAAAAATTGTTTCAGTTCACTCAAACCAAAAAAAAAAGAAAAAAAAGAACTTAAGTCCCAATTAATTGAGGGAGTGAAACTTAGGGAGGATACAAAAAAAGAATAGGAGAAAACTTCTGTTAAACCTCACCTGGACTGGACATCTTCCTTCCCCCTTAATCTTTTCAAGACACAGGAAATACCAGCATTCACTCCTGTCATAACAGCAAAGTTGCGAGCTTGCACAAAAGGACCCCCAGAAAGAGCCTATAATAAATAAATTCATGTCAGTTACAGACAGACGTAGCTCCTCTATCAATGGATTGGTCATATAGTAATATATTCGCAACCACTCATCAATAGAACAGAATTCTTTTTTCCATACGAGAGCATGCTACGAAATTAGTTCTATGAAACCAGTGGACAAAATAGAATACAAGCAACCCTAAGATTTCCTATTCCATATGACAAACCAATTAGAGTACCATGCTAGCACTGCCATTGATAATAATTAGGGTAAGGGGACCTAAATAAAATTGGGTACCCTATAAGACTTAGGGCATGAATATTATTGAAACTCTGGGCATGGGATGGGAATAAAAAAAAACGGAACTTGAGACTTGAGAGCATTAAAAGGGAAAGGAAAAAAAATTAAAAAAAAAAAACCTGAGCTTGCTTAAGAGAGGCCATGGCTTGAGGGTTGAGAGAAGCCTGAGGGGGAGGGGTGGGAAAAGCGGAAGAGGCATCGGTGGTTAGGGTACCCATAAAGGCACCGATGGCGGCTCCTTGGGCGGCGCTGGTGGTGGTGACGACGGCAGCCTCGACGGGCAAAGACTGCTTGGATAGCCAGAGCCTGAAGCCATTCTCCAATTCCTTGAAGCGCGCTTGGAGCTGCTCTACGGGGTTCTGAAGCTGCTGAGGTAACACCTTCGTTAACATCATTCCCTGCTTCCCTTGCTCCATTCTCTTTCACTCCTCAACTCAAGTGCCGCAATGGGGATGAAGATACCTGTGATAAATGGATAACAAACAATTGTTTTTTTTCTCTTTTATAGTTATTAATTAAAGAAGAAAATAAAAATCACCTACCGGGTCGCCCTATCAAACCAAGCCGGCCTTTTCAATGGGAAGCGGTGCCGATTTTGTACCCATTTGGCTACCTATTGTTATGTTCACTGTACATTGTTACATGTGCACAAAAACATCAATTATAAATAATATGTTTAAATTTGATTTTTTTATGTTAGTATTGTTAAATATAGTATATTATTCAGGAAATTTTTTTTTACCAAATTTATATATAATATTAATTTATTGTAAAATTTTATATTATCGTTTATTTATATTTTATCACATCGTATAAAATTTCATTAATTAATTAATTAATATAATTAAATTATTTTAATGAATAATAATATAAATTTTATTTATAATAAATTAAAATTAAAATTTTAATTAAAAGTATTAAAAAATTAACATTTTTATAAAATGTTAAACTTCAACCCCCTGTGTTTTATTTCAAAGTATTTTAAAACGAGAGGAAAAAGTGTAACTGTAAAGGATACCAAAGGGTTGAAAAGAGATGGCGGAAGATTTATTTCTTTCTAAGTAAAAGAAAGAAGGCGAATTCTCTTCACTTGTGGGACATTAGCTTGGCAGATTATTTTTTTTATTCTGGACTTCTGGTAAATCTTTACATAAGAATAATAAATTTTTATGTTTGGTACAATATTTTAAAAAAATATTTAAAAATTATTCTCTAAAATAATTCTTATGTAATATTCTCACACTTTTATTTTCGTGTAAAAAGAGTTGTTATGATACTCTTATAAATTTGATATTTAGAGTGAGTTGTTAAGTATTTATTAACCGTTAGTTTTATAATAAATATTAAAAATTTTATTAAATATAATTAGCAATTAATGAATGTTTGATTAATAACTCATCTTAAGTACTCTTACTTAAGAAAAAATGGTTATGGAGTTATCCCCGTGTTAGAAGTAATTTTACTATATTCATATGGTATGAAAATATTTTTATCATGTAAAATATTTAAAAAATTTATTCTTTTATCACTATATCGTCAACCAATTATTGTTACATCATTATCGATAAGTTGGTAAGTTGGTGACCGACATTGACCACCAATTCATCATCGCCCATCATTTGTAGCGATCACCCCGATGTTATTGACAGTTGGCTATGGCCGACGATTTCGATCATTGTTGCTAGCCGCTGGTTACTGAAATTTGATCATTCACCACCATCGCCAATCGTTAATCTTCAACCACCTTCGGCCTGCCGACATTAGGAGTCATTCTTAACAGTATTTTTGGTCAACCAAACATAGTAATCATCATTCGTAATAATATCATGCTTGCAATATCATTCTTAGACATATTATTTTTAAAAATATTTTTGTAAAACTTGAACCAAACACCTCCTTAAAGTAAAATAAAATAAAAAAAGAATTATTTTTTCTTTACTTAATTTAAAATTAACATTTTTTTCTCTTTTTTTTTAATTTAATTTTGTAAACAATAACACTTTTCTCCTCTCCCTATTTACTTTCTATTCAAACATAAACTACTGAATAGGAAATTAAACAATTTATTTAGAATGAGACGACGCGTCGTTTAGAGTTAGACGATGCATATCATTTACCAAATCCGGGTAATAAATATCACCGGTCTCCGATTCTGGATCTCCCGCGAGTGGCAAAAGAAAAGTTCCCGCTCTGGCTATGATCCCCTCCCTCTCTCAGACTCTCACTCCATCTCTCGTCGGAGATTTCAGATATAGTAGAATGACAATGTAACGTAGCTGATTTTGCTTCCTCGGGGTTAGTCCACCATCTTTACACTAAGATTGTGTTGTGCCTATAACATGCTCGATCATTTGCTTCAAAGCCCTATTCATAGTTTTATACTGTTTTTCAGGGATGAAGTTGTAACAAGGGATTCTTATTTACCATTCAACCACACAAAATGAGCGGTTCAAGGGAGAGCTCCCCGGATTGGTTGCGTTCTTTTCAGGTATCCGGAATGGGATGGATCAGAAGATTCAATCTCCTTACAAGATTGCTCATTTTAGTACTTTTTATTTTTTTTTGGTTATATGCACATGTTCCTTCTAGAAGAGTTTGTGCCTGCTGAAGCAGGCAATAACATATAGGGTCTTTGAGATTTTCTGTTTTATTGACGTGAGGTACCAAATGTGACGCCTGCTCTGAGGAGAAACAGATTAAACGTATGACTTTCATTGTTTCTTTTACATGATGTCCTCCGTTGATTTCTGACTCTTATTTTTAGAATTGCTCATTTTCCATGTTGTTAGATGATAAGTTCAACCTTGAATTGTTACATTAGTACCTTGCTACCTCTGCATTCACAAGGATTGATGGTGCAACACTCAGACCATGCTTTCATCCTTAATCCTTTCATCTTTTCCTGCTTGCTAATCAAGAAACTTTATATTGTTGACTAGGTGCCAACTCATTCGCCATTGATGCTGTCTTCTGATTCTGAGTCTTTACATGATGGTAGCCCTTCAACAGAGAATAAAACTGATGATGAAGGATCATCTCCTAAGTCACCAAGACTTCCAGAGCTCAGCAAGAACAAGAGCACAGGTCTTGGCAGAAGTTGTGCCAAGTCTACACCCAAAAAGACATTAGAAGCAGCGAGTCTTAAATTAGAAGATCAAACAGCATCCAGAAGAAAGAAATTAGACAACCAAAAGGAAAACAAAGGTATAATTGAGATTTGATTTGCATTCGTAGTTCTGTCAAGAAGACTACATAGAATAGATATAGGCTTTATGGTCAAGGAGATAGCTATTTTAATCCTTAATAAATGGAACAGTAAAATGGTGAATAGTATTTGTTGAGATTCAGTGCACAACAGCCTGTATAGGACAAGCAGTGCTGTGAACTCAAGTGCTTTAGGAACCCACTAATTAAAGCAGTGTATAGTTTAGATTATTCTTATTATATACGTTATCTTAGGAATGATGATGTTTGTAATCTAAGCTATAAATTCAGAGTCTGAGAACTCATTTAGAAGCAATTCAATACATAAAACATCACTTGCTACTCTCTATTCTGTCTATATTCTGTTCTTCAAGTTGGTATCAAAGCCTCACAATCGTGGGGCCTGATTTATAGTCAATCAAACACTGTCCGAAGGGGGAGTAAGCTACCCAACTGTCTTTCCGGCCACCGCTGGACCCGTAGCTCCGGTCACAGGCACGGTTCTTGCCGGCGAGCATTCCCGCCGAATCCCGCCAGTCCAACATCTCACGCCTCCACTTCGCTGTCACAAAATTATGGATCTGTCCGCGTGAAGTCCACGCGCAGCCTTCCTGGGGCCGATCTCGGCGATCTCACCGCCGGTCCCATCTGTCTCGCCGGCGTCTCCTCTGTCTTCTGTGGTGAACAGCCACCGCGCGTGGGACCCACGCGCCGCCTTCCCTGTCTCCGGCTACTGTTCATCTCTACTGTTCCAGCTCTCTGTTTTCAGTCAGCACTTCCTTTGTTTTTCAGTCACCATTCAAGGTGATATTCTGAGTTTACTTTGATTAAAACAATCTTCTTTGAATCAAAGTATTTAAATCTTGGTCATTCTCTCTCTGTCACCTTTGAGGCAAGTCACCCGAGTCACCAATTTTCACGCAATACCTACCACTGCATTTTCTTCACCAAACAGTAACCCTCATCAATGGATTCCACATTTGAATCCTCCGCTGCAACATCCAATCCAAGTTCTGCTAGCCCATCACATAGCAAAAATATCCTTCCTTTGTCTTATCTGGGAGTCCAACTATAACTTCCGAGAAGCTTAACGGAAAGAATTACATGGACTGGCAAACTGCTGTAGAAATTTGGTTCTTGGGACAAGGTCTCGTTGATCACCTGACCAAAAAGGCTATAGATATTAATACAGCAGATCAAGATCAATGGAAGAAGGCAGACTATCAGTTGGTGTCTCTTCTATGGCAATCTATTGATCCGAAGTTGTTGGTTCATTTTCGAACCTATAAAACGTGCTACGACATTTGGAAGAAAGCTCGCAATGTTTATTCAAATGATGTCCAGCGCTTGTATGATGTGGTACACAAATTAGCAACACTTCAAATGACAGAAAATGATCTCCCGACGTATCTGACCAAATCCCAGTCTACTATTGATGAGGTCAAGTTACTCATGACTGGTGATAATATGGAAAACAATTTGGATAACATGTGCATGGTGTTTGTCTGCATAGCTCCACAAAGATCTTGAATCTGTCCAGGAATCAAATCCGACTAATCCTAGTATTCCCCTCGTAGAAAACCTCATGGATCGTCTCCCTACGGGTTCCTCCATCGGAAACTATGATTGGATCTAGTTCCCGTTCCGAATCATCTTGCCTTTTCTCAAACACCACACGAACCGAGGAGGCCGAGGTCATGGGTCGGTGGCCGAGGAGGACGTGGTTACTCGTAACGCCCACATTGCTCCTATTGTAATCGCATGGGCCACACCCGAGCTAAATGCTATTCTCTCGTCGGATTCACACGAAAGATCAACACATGTCGGATTCACACGAGAGATCGGCGCATGTAACATACTTGCAACCTCATGCCTCGAGAGAAGCGGTGATAATCGAATGTCTTATCCAATGCTGAATTTAAGGAGTATCTTGATCAGCTTGACTCGACAAGGTCAATCTTCGATGCTTCTCATACTAGTAACTCTCTACGGTTTGCAGCACAATCATTACTGTTGGATCTTGGCTTTTGGATTACGGTGCTTCGACCATATAGGCCGGTAATCCTTCTCTTTTCTCCACCATAACGCGACTAGAACATCACATTATATCACTTTTGATGGCTCCAAGTCAAAAGCCAGCGGCATTGGTCAAGCACACCTTTTCCATCCTTATCTTTAAATTCTGTCCTTTTTATGCACAGTTTGCCCATTTAATTTAGTCTCTGTTAGTCGACTTACTCGTAACCATAATTGCTCCATCACTTTTACTAACAATTCTTTCCATCCAGGGACCGGAGTACGGGACGGGACGATTGGCACGGATCAATCACATGGCCTTTACTTTTTCAGCCTCCATCGTCGGTTGCTTGCACTACTACTGATTCTCCAAATCTCCTTCATTATCGTCTTGGTCATCCCAGTATCAATAAACTGAGGAAAATGGTCCCTCATTTGTCTAACTTACAGTCTTTACAATGTGAGTCATGTCGACAGCAAGCATGTACGAGCTTCCTTTCCAAGCAAAAGTCCTCGTCGGACATCCACCCTTTTTGAACTTGTCCATTCGGACGTGTAAGTCCTAGTCGAGTCGGCTCATCTTAGGGCATAGGTACTTTGTTACTTTCATTGATGATTTTTCAAGATGTACTTGGATTTTTAATGAAAGACCGTTCAGAAATATTAACTATTTTTCAGCATTTTTATAATGAAATTCAAACCCAATTTGACCATTCTATTCGTATTTTACGAAGTGATAATGCCAAAGAATATTTTTCTGCATCTTTCAATCAGTTTATGACTTCTCATGGCATAATTCACCAATCTTCTTGTCCACACACACCCCAACAAAATGGTATTGCTGAAAGGAAACACCGTCATATTATTGAAACTGCACGTACCCTTCTGCTACATGCTAATGCACCTTTAAAATTTTGGGGTGATGCTGTTCTTACTGCTGGTTTCTTAATAAATCGGATGCCCTCTTCTGTTCTAAATAACAAAATACCATACTCACTCTTGTTCCCAAATGATCCATTGTTTATTGTTTCCCCACGTGTATTTGGTTCTACATGTTTTGTTCATGATCTCAATCCAGGTCTTGACAAGTTGTCTGCCCGTGCTGTAAAATGCATCTTCCTTGGTTACTCTCGTGTCCAAAAAGGGTACAAATGTTATTCACCAGCTACTCATCGCTTCTACATGTCTGCTGATGTTACATTCTTTGAGGATACTTTTTATTTCTCATCCGCCATCACACCGTCCTCCATTTCTCAGGTATTACCTCTTCCTTTGTCTATACCATGTATTGTTGGGTCTCCTACTCCACCTGTCTCGTCCTCCTTCTCCCCAACCCTCATTACCTACCAGCGTCGTCCTCGCCCAGCACCATTGGAGGATGCTGTACCTAACCAGGCCGGTGATTCATTCCCTGCTCTAGTTGATCTACCTGCTCCGGATCCACCTGAGCCTTCTCCTGATTTACCTATTGCCCTTCGAAAAGGTACACGTTCCACTTGTAATCCCTATCCCATCTACAATTTCTTAAGTTATCACCGTATATCTCCATCCCATTGTGCTTTTGTTTACTGCTATTTCCTGTTTCTATCCCTAAAAACCGTCCGGGAAGCATTATCTCATCCAGGATGGCTACAGTGCTATGATTGATGAAATGACGGCCTTAGAATCCAATAACACATGGACCCTTGTTCCTCGTCACTCCGGGAAATCTACGATTGGATGTCGTTGGGTATTCACTATCAAAGTCGATGGTCGGATGGTCAGATTGATCGCTTGAAAGCCCGTTTAGTAGCTAAAGGCTACACTCAAATCTTTGGGCTTGATTATTGTGACACCTTTTCCCCTGTTGCCAAAATGGCCTCTGTTCGTCTCTTTTTGGCCATGGCAGCCATGCGTCGCTGGCCCCTGCATCAGTTAGACATCAAGAATGCATTTCTCCATGGTGATTTATCTGAGGAAGTCTATATGGAGCAACCGCCTGGTTTTGTTGCTCAGGGGGAGTCTCATGGCTTTGCCTGTAGGTTACACAAAGCTTTGTATGGTCTGAAGCAGAGTCCTCGGGCATGGTTTGGTAGGTTCAGTACAGCTCTCCAACACTTTGGCATGATCCGCAGTGAAGCAGATCACTCTGTCTTTTATAAATGCTCCTCCTCTAGTCAGTACATATATCTTGTTGTATATGTAGATGACATTGTTATTACAGGAGATGATCTTGATGGCATTAAGAGTCTCAGCCACCTATCTCAACAATTTCGCACTAAAGACTTGGGACGATTGTGGTATTTTCTTGAATTGAAGTTGCTCGCCTAGTTCGGGAGTTGTTATATCTCGAGGAAAGTATGCCCTTGATATATTAGAAAGAAGTGGTATGCTAGGCTGTAAAATGATTGACACACCTATGGATCCCAATGTTAAACTTATGCCGGATAAGGAGGAACCTTACTCGAGATCGGGGAAGATATCGCTTGATTAGTTGGAAAGTTGAATTATCTCACTATGACCCGGATCGACATATCCTTCTTTGTCGGTGTTGTGAGTCAATTCCTCAATTCTCCTCGTGAGAGTCATTGGGATGCAGTAGTTCGGATCTTGAGATACATTAAAAGTTCTCCTGGGAGAGGGTTAATTTATCATAACAAAGACCACTCTGACATTGTGGCTTACACAGGATGCAGTTGGTGGTCATCCAAGTGATAGACGATCAACTTGAGTTATTGTGTTCTTATTGGAGGCAACCTCATTTCGTGGAAAAGTAGAAGCAAAATGTCGTAGCTAGATCAAGTGCGGCAGAATATAGGGCTATGGCTCTTTGCTGCACATGCGAACTCATTTGGTTAAAAGCAACTTCTCTACGAGTTAAATTTACGCATGATTGGGTCCATGAGCCTTATATGTGATAATCATTTGCCTTGCACATTGCTTCCAATCGAGTTTTCCACGGCGGACCAAGCATATCGAGATCGATTGCCATTTTATCCGCGATAAGATTAAATGCGGAGAAATCACGGCGTCATTCGTGAGCTCGATAATCATTTGGGAACATGCTCACTAAATCACTCAGGGTCCAAGGATAAAATATATATGTGACAAGCTTGATGCATATGACATGTATGCACCCGGCTTGAGGGGGAAGTGTTGAGATTCGATTGCACAACGGCTGTATCAACGGCTGTATAGGACAAACGATCTTTGTGAACTCAAGTGCTTTAGGAACCCACTAATTAAAGCAGTGTATAGTTTAGATTATTCTTATTATATACGTTATCTTAGGAATGATGATGTTTGTAATCTAAGCTATAAATTCAGAGTCTGAGAACTCATTTAGAAGCAATTCAATACATAAAACATCACTTGCTACTCTCTATTCTGTCTATATTCTGTTCTTCAAGTGTATTATACTATTGTAGAAAGAGGATTCGCCATTTGGTGTCTTTTTCACTTTCCTAAAATGTCCAATATTTAGTTCTTACTATAACTAAAAATTGAGCGCAAAATTGTAAAAATAAATTAAACACAAATGCTCACCACTCACACACAGTCCTACTTTCAAGGAGCTATTCTTTTAAATTATTATTTTTATATATTAAATTTAAGATAAATTTTCTTTTAGTTTTACGATTTTAAAAAATTGGAATGCCAGATTTTCTGTTTACATTTTAAACCCGCATAGTTGGCAATTTGTAAGTACCACTGTAGTAAGTCTTTGTTGAGGCTTGTAGCATGCCCCGGCCTTGGAATGGGGTAGCCTCCCCTCCCCTCCCCTAAACTTTTATGTACCAAAAAAAGAAACCCACGTAGTGGGTGTCTCTTCTAGTATGTATATGGTCAATAGTGATAGGATGTAAAAATCATTTTACAATTTGCCTTTTCATTGAGTTGTCATTTTTGTCCTTTCTTATTATGACCCAGGAAACAGGGGGACAAAGAAGATTGTGAATGAATCAAACATTGACAAGCCTATAAAGCATAAAGTAAGAACCTTGTCATTACCTCTCTAATTGTTAGGTGGTGCAACTGGTATTAATAGATTTAGAAATGAAGAAGAAATACATTTCTATGCTTTTGCCATATTTTCTGCATTATACATCATGACTTCTTCCTTGAACATCAAGAGCATATCCGCAGAGGATTCTGATCACTGAAGAATTCTCACATATGGCCAATTTTTTAAATTTTTTTCAATTTCTTAGAATAGTTCCTACTGTGATACCAGTGTCTCAATCAGTGTTTCAAGGTAGGAAAGATAGATATTTAAAAATAATGTAAAGCAAATATTTAGCTTGGTTCCTGTTTTTCTTTTTTTAAAAAAAGAATGTTTGGCCTGCTACAGATTTTGTGATTACTGATGATATCAATTGTTTTTGCAAAGGAATCTATTCATTCAATTTGGACACTATCATCAGATTCCGAGTCATGCCGTGATCATAGCCCAAAAAGAGAAGATAATATCAACCAGGTGGAAACTTCTCAGCACAAAACATCTCAGTTCCTAGGTGAGGGAGAATCTGAGGATGCAAGTCTCCCGGGCAATGATGGAAAGTCTCCATCGAAAAAGGCTTCAAATGAAAAATCTTTACAGAAACAAATAGATGAAGAAGGTCATACACCACCAAAAGGGAAGAAAACAAAGGGCAGTGCGAAAGGGAAAGGTATGAAATGGGTTAATTCTGAGCATTTAAAAAGAGATGCAAGATATCACTCCATCTTCATGCATGTAGATTTGAAATGGGGATTTCCTTATCATTTTGTGCATGTGGTATCTACAAATGGGACAGGTAATGGTGGAGATGAGGAAGTTGAAGAGGAAGAAAGTTCTGAAAAGCATGTTGCACCAAATGTAAGAATGATTAAGATTATAATGATTGCCCAAAAATAATTCACAGCATTCCCATGACCTCGAAACAGGAATACCTATAAAAAGCCATATTGATTGTCTATCTAGTCTGGCATCCTGAGTTGTACTTGCTATTTGTAATTTGCAGGTCTCCTCCTCAAGGTTGCCTTTGATGCTTTCTGAGAAAGTTCATCGCACAAAGGTTAGGTGGAAACTATGTTTATGGCTTTCCCTTCCCTATGTGTTCAGTTTTATAATTGTAAGGGCCATGCTTATTGTCTTTAGTATGTTTTAAGTTTCATTACATAATTCCTATTGTGCGGATGGTCAAATGACTAACAGAGGTTTCACTTTAGAAAACAAATAAAATGTTGCAAAAAGAACAGTTGCCAGTTTGGTTTCTAGTTTTGTTTTAAGTTGATAATCATGTGACACATAATTTTCTTGTAAAAATCACATGTCTCGCATCTTTAGTATTGATATTAATTCTCCCCTTCCTTATTCATGAGAAGGGAAACACATACTTGACAAAGAGCTTCTCTCTTTTCACAGGCGCTTATTGAGTGTCAAGGTGACTCCATAGATCTGAGTGGAGATATGGGCGCTGTAGGCCGGATTATAGTTTCAGATTCCCCATCTGGGGATCAGGAAATGTACTTAGACTTGAAAGGTATTTTTTGCTTAAGTGCATATGTTTTATCATTAACAAACAAATAATGAGTCTATTATTCTGTATAACATAAAGACAGAAGCACATATTTCTTGCTCATAATACTGTAGCATGCATATATATAAAGCTGTAATATAGGTTAGCAATTTTAAGTAGCTACTCTGATTGTTACATGTTGGATTTCCAAGAAACAACCGAACTTGTGCTCCATATTTAAAAAAAAGGGAAACTCAGACCCATAATCATAATACCTTAGCTTTTTACTTTTTGCGTTCTTTTTTATAAGTTTGAATTTCTTATCCAAGTTATATGCATATGTAATCTGTCCATTATGAGTCTATTTCCCATTATTGATATAACACTTTTATTTTAGTGGCAAACTGTATCTGATTGTTCAAATTTTGCTCATATCTGCAGGAACAATATACAAAACATCTATAGTTCCTTCCAGAACGTTTTGCATTGTATGTCATCAATCTTGGATGGAAATTTCTGCATTTCACTTCATGGCCTTGAAAGTTTTTATAGGATAATGGCCTTGTATCTAGTAACTTTGATTATCAAGATATCATACTATTTTAATATATTTTCAAATATTGCTTTGATACTAGCTTTTTCTTTCTTCAGGTTAGCTTCGGGCAGTCAGAGGCAAAGGTCTGTTGGTCATCTAGTATCTACTTATTGCTTCGTGTATTCTCTTAATGGAATATGTTTTTATTGAATCACTACTTTTTCACATAATGAAAAAAATTGTCAATATTTGTCTTCAAGGTTTATCTTTTTACTATTTTGGCCTTCTTAACTCATTAGTGATTTAATCAGCCTTGATGAGGATTATGAAAAATATGTGCTGCCATGGTATTTAACTGATTTTGTAATGCTATTCATATATTTCTTCATCAGATAGAGGCCGTCATGAATGACTTCATACAGCTAAAGCCGCAGTCTAATGTGTATGAAGCTGAAACTATGGTTGAAGGTTATTTGCATCTACCAACATTTAGTTGGGGCTTTTATTTCTGGTCGTGCTGCCTTTTTATTATGCATAAATTCCTTTCCTCACATTTATTAATTTCATATGAGAAGGAACATTGGATGGCTTTTCCTTTGATTCGGATGAAGAAGCTGGCAAGATGCAGAAAGCCATTTCCCACCAAACTGATCAAGACGCCGCTGAGGAACAAACTAACGGAAAATCCAAAGGGAAGGCTGGCAAAACATCAGTAAGTTGCATGATAGTCCTTTTCTGTTTTAGATTTATATTTAATAAATGAAAATACTCCTTATAGTAGCTGGTGCATGCATACTTAATTGCTGAAAATCTGGATGCAGGGTGCTGAAAAGAAAAGAGGTAGAAGTGCGGGAGGAAAGCCACAACCAAAGATAGTAAGGAAAAAAACTATAGCTTCCAAGAGGGCAAAGACCAAGAAATGAGTCAAAAAAGCGTTCTGTCATTTCTTGTATATGCCATGTACTGATATACTCAATCCTTAGATAAAAAGTAGAGTTGCTGAATTACATTGCCCATGACAGAGATGGTGATAGAGGTATAGAACAGCTGCCATTAAAATTCTTATCAATCAACCCCCAACACCCCCCCCCCCCAAAAAAAAAAAGACCCCAAAAAAAAAAAATTGAAAGCTTATGATCTGATGTACGAGTTCTTATGAATTCATTATTAATTTGTTCCGCGGTTTCAGGCCACTTTCCATAACACTCATTTTAGTTTATTTTCCGTTGAATATTATTCGTTATATTTGATTTGAATTGACCTGCTTTAGCTGGCTATTATTATCTGGTAGGGAAACTGTGTTCATTAAATTTCCGTAGAACATGTGAGAGAATGACTTTTGAGGATTCTTATATTCCTGGTTACATCGCAAATGACTAGATGTTTTCTTCCGAAGAATTTTTCGCAAGATATACAAGTTATCTTGAGAGGATAGTGGGTAAACTGAAATTATGACCGGGTGCTGTTTAGCTGATAGCCATTGGTTCTTAATCAGCTCCCAACGTATTGGAGCTTTGGAAGAGTATTTTCTGCTTTTGGTTGTTTCCGGAGGATTATTGAAGTGTTATATTTTCGCTGCTCATCATTTCCATCTCATCGAGTAGGCCTTTTTTCTCCCCTTTTTCAAGAGCACTTGTGGGATTCTCTTGTGGCATTGTTTTATATCACTGGTCGTGTCTTTGCTAAAAATGCCGAGAAAGTATGACTGGCAATCAAGAGAAAGATTGGCACTGGAATGGGTGAGAGAATATTTGATGAATAAGCGCCCTGCTGAATCTTTCAATAGGGCTGTCTAATTGGTGGAGGAGGAGATGCACGATTTGGTTTTCTAATCCTGTATTGTAATGTAAATGTTAGTTGTGGGTTAGGAATTTTTGCGAGTATGTGGCAATAAATTGTAAGAGAAGGGAATCTAATCAGAATTGGGGGAGATGATGCATGCTCAATGCTGTTGGGGGCAGAAAACAATGTCATACTCATAAGCTTTGCAAGTGAAAGTGCTGGTGCCATCATCAAATGCATAACTATAAACTCTTGGACAAGCCCTCTTGAAAATCGTCGAATAATAGGAAGGATGGCGTGTCTTTGGGTTGGCAAATTCTCCACTGCAGCAGTACTGATCCGATCCAAATGCCTTGCAAGCACTCTTACACCCAACTACACCACCACCTTGCTATCCATCTCCACCCACTACTTGAAGTTCTTTAGGGCAACCTATACCATTGCATTTTTTTTTATTGTAGAAGATAATCTGGTCATTTTTCCATGTCATTTAAATACCTAATGAACTATGGTATAGTTTATTTTTTGAACTTCAAATTAAAACTCTTATCTCTGTTGATATCAGTCACACAACCTGTGACATTACGTGCACCACCCTATACACCTCGTGGTAGAGCAAGTAATGGCAGATTGTAGCCATCTACCATGCTGACATCGTAGTAGGCTTGCTTATTGCCAGTACCATGTATTATCTCAAACAGTGAGCTAGGAGGTACAGCACCATTTCCATCACATTCCAGCCTCCCCCCACTTTGTCATTTGCCAATTCCTTTTGCATCAAATTTGCAACCAGTCCGCGCCAATATCCGTCCTGACCATCCTGGAACAGTTGTAACTTTGACACTTGGCCCGAGTCCAACCGGAATCCGGGGGTCGAAAGTTGAGGATTCCCTGAACTGGCAAGTGTACCAGGCCCTATAGTATGCGGGCACTTGTTGGTTATGGTCAATGTGTTAGAGAAAGAACAAGAGAAGCATGTAAGGAGAATAAGGAAACTGGGGGGACTTCTAGGATGCCATCGTTGGCATTTTCAAGGATTCTAGCTGGTATTGTAGGTTTTGTCCTTGGGGAAACTAGACTAGAGGGGATTGATGACCAAGGGAATGTTGCCAATGCCCCCATATTTGTAATTTACAAGGATAAGGATTCTGAAGGAGGGAATTATGTGCTATCAGTTATATAGAACCAAACCGTTACGTTGCTTTGATGAATTTCTCTGCCGCAAGACGAACTTTCTGGGTTTTAGCATTTCTTTTATTGTGGAAGGTCTCATATCGGGGGAGAAGCAATTCTTTGCTTTTACTGTTGCATGGGAAATTGAACAAATCGGGAAATCTATGTAACCTCCTTGACCAGAGAGTCATGAATTTCCTCGTAAAGAATCGTGTCAGGAACTCGGATTGGACCGTGTATGAAGTTGCATAGAATTATCATCCTCCTAAATTAAATATAGGGAGTTAGTATAGTATCATATGAGTTTGTTATTTAGGGTGAGTTATTAATTATTGATTAATTATAATTTTATAATAAATATTTAAAAATTTAATAAATATAAATAATAATTAATGAATACTTATACTCATTTTAAGTATCAATACTTTTAAAAAAAATATATAGGTATTAAAATAATTTTCACAAATAAAAAAAACTAGACTAGGTAAGACGTTAGAGGGAAACTTCTGTTTGTTTCCCCTAGTGGTACACCCCCCTTGACCTGTGAGCAATGAGCATCACAACATTGACATATACTACCACTTGTTTGTTTTAGATTTTGAGAGCTTGAGAATCACCCGCTCTCAAAATCAATCCCTACATTGACTTGTCTTGTTTGGCTTCTTTTTTATGCGGCAACTATAATTAATTTTGGATTCCAAAATCAATTCTTCCAGAATAAACACTAAAGTTGCTTTCTACGTGAATAGAATTGAGTTTAGGCGTGAGACTCTTTTTTTTTTTAATATACTTATAATTATATTTCAAAAGTGGTTCTACTTTACTATCCAAACAAAATAAATTTTTTTACACTAATTTTAGTGTGTGTTTGGATTAAATTTTGTAAACTTAATTTTAGTGAGAAGTGAGTTTAAGTGAAGTGATTTATGATTAAAAATCTTTATTTGAAAATTAATTTTGTTAAATGAATGTTATTTGAATAATGTTGATATAAATTACTTTTAAATGTGTAATTATAAAAAAGGATATGAGTTATTTTTGGTATGATTGTTAATAAATTGATGTTAAAAAATTGATTATAAATAAATTGATGTTAAAAAGTTAATTATAAATAAATTGATTTGTAAAATAAATTTGTTAAAAAGTTAAGTTTATTTAGAATATTCTAAAATAAAATTACTAGTATAACTATAATAATATTTTAAAAATTTATTAGGTTATATTTATTTAACTATTATTAAAATAGTGGTATAATATCAAATTATAATAGTATTTATATCAATACACATACAAACTAGTTTTTTTTTATCGCAAAAGCAACACAATGTTACTTTTACCCAAATGTGGTTTAAGATGAAAATCTCATTCACTTTTTTTCTACTGAAATTTCACCAAAATATAATAAAATATTTTAAAAACTCGTTTGCACATTTCAAACAAGAGTTCACACATTCCAAACGAGAGTTCGCTCATCCAAACACACCCTTAAAAATATCATTCTCAAACGTAAATTAATTATTTTAACATCAATTCTTTTAAAATTAATTATTTCAACATCAATTCTTTTAAAATTAATTATTTCAACATTAATTCTTTTAAAATTAATTCAATTAAAATCTAAACCAATCAAACACTTAACCTTCAAGGAAGCAAGAGTAGAACTTTACAACAGTAAAATTGACCGCAAGCTCAACCACGGCATGTAGCTCGCATTTAAAACTTACCGGAACAAAAGTAAAATTCAAGGGCTATGAGTGAAATTTACTTCAAAAAACAATCATGCACTAAACTTTGAATAGCTACATGAAACTTAACTGTAAAATTCAAGGGCTATGAGTGAAATTTACTTTAAAAAACAATCATGCACTAAACTTTGAATAGCTACATGAAACTTAACTGTTCTCAATTTCATTGATTAACTATAAGGTGTTACAACTTACAAGGATGTTAAAAGACGAAACTTAAATCTGCCTAGAACACAAAAAACCAAAAATACTGGCAGAAAACATTATCAAGGCAATTCTGAGGAAAATTAATTTTCAAATACAGGGTAAATCAATTTCAATCCTCAAATATATAGAGGAATAATATGCAGTTTTGACAGATTAATCGTGCTGATAATTGTGCCAGGTCCCTTTTCTTTGTTCAATCAATACCACTGTCTACGGAAACAAGATGATAATATAGTACAAACTCCATGAGGTCTTATATATACTACATTGGGATGGGTTATGTATACTTTTTCAGCTTTCCATATTGTGTCTGGATCATCTCCCCATTCTGGTGAAGAGCATCAGAACTGTCTTTATCCCAACTCTTCAGCGATCCTGTCAGGATCACCTGCTCAGTCTCATAACTCTTTACAGCCCCATTACTGTCCCCTTCTCCAAACTTCAGCACAAGCAGACTTAAGCATAATTAGTAATGCCTGTGCCTACATCAACAAAATAAGAAGACATGTATCAATATTTGATTTTTCTAGCACAGAGCAATTCTATATCACAATAATGTATTCAGTATCGCAACCCAAATGTTTTGCACGCTCCTTGGTAGCACATGCTTCAAAACCTGCACAAATTACATTAAACTCAGACAGCCAACTATCAATCAAAACATGTAGAGAAAAGATAATAGAAAGATGATTAAGATGGATAAAGATGTGAACTAGATCATCTCTCTTGTGTCTGCAACATAACTAGGAAGAGTTAGGCAGCAAAACCAAAAATCAGATTTCACATATACCAATAACTTTGTTCATATGAAGAACTGGACAGAACCTCAGCTACATAAGTCAAGGTTATCAACAAAAACCTGAATAGAGTTCATCCTAAGGGACAAGATTGATAATCCGGTGCTGTTCTAATGGAATTAATGGGACAAAAAAAAAAAAAGAAGTAAAACAATACAACTCATAGCAGTAGTATTAGTTATGAGTACACTAATACTAGAATAGGGTTGCCCTGAAATTACAGATACACTAGAAACTTGATAGTCAGCTAGAAAGGGTTACAGTTAAGTACAGTGATTATACATAGTACATCATTCAGGTCCAAATTCAAATTCAAGCCTCATAAAGGCCAAATTGCATCCTGTAGCCAGATATAATAGCTGCTTCTCACTAAGGTTAAGCAAGAAACTGAAGTCAATTCAAGTTTCATAAACATGTGAATACTGAATAGAGCCTGCTCAAATCCTCATTCAACAGTCAAGCTACTTTAAGCGCTACATTACATTAATACTATAAATATAAGGAGTTCCTACAGCAGATGGACATACATCACACGTCCACCAATAAGTAATCCATAATTGTTCAAGTTCTGTTATTGATACTCATCTGAGAGAAAAAGGGGAAGGAAAAAAAAACTCAAATGGACAATAGAAACGATAAAGAGTCTCTTCAGTTATATAATATATATCTAGCTCATATCCATGCCATCTCCAACTTGGCTGCAGATAGGACTGACAGCAGAGAAAGATCTCTCAAAAGGAGAAGGATGAAATTGGGCATCCCGTCTACGCTTAAAACCACAGCTATCAGTAGGCGAATTCTCTGCATCAAGCTTTCTTCGAACACCTCTCACCGCTTGTTCCTCTGCTGGCGTAAGGGGGAAAATTTGACCACTTGCTCGACAAAGGGAGCTATGGTTATCATACAGAATTCTCTGGTTACAGTTTTTATCACAGATGTGAGTCAGCCCTGTTAGCTTGCAGCGATACATGTTTCCACAAACATGTTCATTTTGACATTTCCAGTCGCATTTGTGAACAGGAATTGGACCATCTCGGCCCAAAATACTTGACAGATAAATAACATTTGCAGGAACTGCAACCATAGATTTGCCATATACCTCCATTCCTTCTGTTGAAACAGCAACTTCTAAGATTTCAATCTTATACACTCCGACTTCAAGGCCTTGCCTGAATGGTCTGCAGGGCCCACGACAACAACACAGAATTCAGTCAAACTCAACAGAAATTGGCCTGCTGGCTGGAAAGAGATATAACGACTGACACTCTTCTATAACCAACCACCATTATCTGGTATTGGTTATCTAAATCATTTAACCTTTCTTCTAAAGGGTCTCTCAATAATCTCTTATTCCCATTCAGAAAAACATTCAAGACATGTGCAAAATGAGAAAGCCTAAGAAAACGGAAACCGGCTGCAAAAAGTTAACAAGCTTTCACCAACCATAGCCAAAAATGGAATATGGAAAGTAAATGAGCAAATGGGTTATCATAAAACGCAAATCTAGAATCTAATTCATGCACACTAAACATAATTACATGTATTTGGACTCAAATCTTCTCCCCCTTTATTTGTCCCAATCATCTGCCCGCAATAAAATACTCAACTAATTGGGATGGGAGCCTCGAACCTTGTCCCCTCTCATAATTGGGAGTAATTTTTATTTTTATTTTTTCTGCTACAACTATTTCTTAGTTGGTAGTATTTTATTGGTGGACTTGATTAGGACAGGGAGAGGAAAGGGAAGATTTGAATCCTATGTATCTACCCTTGACAAATTGTACCGAATTTATTTTCCTACTATCTAAGTGGGTAATAAGACAAACAGCGTTTATTCTATGAACAAACAAACACCCACATCCACACGCGACAGATCTAAAAGGAAGGCCAAATAAAATTTCCCAAACAACAGATGACATGACAATTAGCACGCGCTCTGCCAACAATTGAACACCTTCCAAACAGTGTTGTCCTCACCTTAAAACACCAAATTCTGACTGATAATTTGAGTAAATAAATCGCAGAAAAAGCATTCATTAAAATGGCTTTACACGACCTACATCCTACATGGTCAAATATTACAACATAATAATAACGCGCAGGGAATGAAGGTGAATTTAGAATCACAACTACACCAACCCCACCCCACAACAGAAAATGAAGGAAATTTAACTCACATGCTCTTCGCCTAAGTCGACTCTTCCTCTTCAGTACCTACAAAAAGAAAAAGATAAACCAGCAAAATAACAAAAAAATTCAGAGCTTTCTCTCTCTCACACACACACTCTCTCTCTCTCCGCAGAGCCTAAGCTAACAAAGTTAAATTAAACAAAGAAATAAGCGCAATGAGTGGGGTATTTATAGAAGCTTGGCGTTGAATGCTCATGCTGGCGAGGGGTTGACGCCCCCACATAGGACAAAACAAACGCAAATCAAATGCACGTTAAATTTCGGCCAAATGTAATTTCATGCTATTCTTATTTATTTATTTACTTTTTTTTGGGTCGGTGGCCACCTATAATTTTGCATAAACTAGCGGATCCAATGCACTTTCTCAAGTTCTCAACCCATCAACATTTTTTCATTTTTTATTTTATTTTACTTTCTATTGTTAAAAAAATATGAAATAAGTTTGGGTCTAGCTAACTACCTTTCAATCCAGAGTAATTATATTTATATAAAAATAAATTCTCATATAAATTTATGTAAATTATTGGATTAAGTCTAAATCTAAGTCTTATAATAATTTTTTTTTACTTGATACATTGACTTGCATGAACTTTTATAAAGATTTTTTATGTGTAAGTATCATTACTCTTCAATCAAGAATAATGATGTATCCTCTTTAGGGAGATTATTTAGGTGTTTTTTTTAAGTATTAATGAGTTATTAAATATTTATTAATTAATATTTATATTTAATAAAAAATTAAATATTTATTATGAAACTAGTGATAAATAAATAATTAACAATTTAGTATGAGTATTAAACTCATCAAGATATTATATTAATTTTCTATTTAAATATATTCTTTTATTATTATTTTATTACTTAAAAGAAAAAATATTAAATAAAAAAATAAAATTATTTAATATCTTAAAATTTTAAAAATTATTTATTAATTAATTATTTAAATAAGTAAAATAATTATTAAGATAATTTATTAATAAAATATAAAATTAATTTTTAATAATTTTTTTAAATTATTAAATAAAAAACATTAAATATTTTTAAAAATCTTAAAGTAATAAATACTCTATTTCTATATTTAATTTTTTTACTAGTTAATGCCAATAAGTTCTTAACTTTATTTTATGGCTCGTTTGTCACGTGTCTCCAACGGCGCTCTCTCTCTCTCTCTCTCTTCATTCATACTTTACCTTAGCTTTCACACTTTTAATAACGTTTCAATTTTCAATTTACAAACCAATCCGATAAGGAAGAGAGATAAAAAGGGCCAGCCCCGAAGACTTTATCCTTCTATTGTCACTTGACACGTGTAAGAACCACAGTCCTCTTCGGAGCATCCAACTGTGTAACTAGGCCCAACCTGGTCCACACCAGTCTTTTGGGCTTCTTTCCATTTTGGTGCGTCTTTCACTTAATGGGTTAAGCCCATGACCTGAACTTGATCCATCCCTAGTAATCGGACCATATTGCTTCCTCTACCGTCTTCTTCCTCCATCGTGTTAGGTTAGGGTTTGCATACAGAACATTGTGTTTTACATTTACATTAATATGAATGATCCTCCAACAATCTTTTGAAATGGCTTTTACAAGTTTTCATCAATTCGATTAGATCTTGCTTGCCATTTGCAATATGCATGATTTGCATGTTTTGTTTCACTTCTAATTTGATTGTTAACATGGATTACAATATAAATCCAAAAAAATGAAATGTTGGAGCACCGAATATTTGGCAACCAAGTTCCTCGTTAAGCTTTCAGGTAATTGTAGTTGAAGTTATTTATTATTAATTAGCTTTTATGCTAACTCGATTGGGGTTTTGCTCAAGGAAATGAAAGCCAAGAATTGTTAACGGATATGTAGAAATCATATCAAAGCATCACCTTAGGAAATGCTTCACTCTTCTGATAAGTTTGAAGTTTGAACTATTTTCTTTTCCTACTTTTGGTATTCTTTAGATGCAAGCCGATAATTAAAGTAGTTGGGCATGTCTCTATTATATTCAAATGTCATGTGTTAACTCACTCTCAAGTAGTAAGTAAGCTTAAGATTATTGATTGAAGGACCTTTACAATATGAAGTGTTCAAGTCGAAGGAAAGCACTTGCAGCCTCAGTATTTCGAACTGGAGAAAGCCGGGCAAGGACTAAAAAAAAGATATATCGTGTTAGGAAGTGACCCTGACACTGATGTTGCTTTTCAACCTCAAGATTGGAAGACGAGAAGGAAATTATAAATTAGCCAAAACATTGGATAAGTTCCCCAGCAAATTTATCATTCTTCTTTTCAAGCCTTTAATTGTCTTACTTACAATTTTATAAGCAATGGATAGATTCCCCAGCAAATCATTACTTATTTTGTAAGTCTGAGAGAGCTTCCCACCCTCATTTTGAGTACTGCAGGGGTTATAGTTATAGATACATAAAAAATTACAGACTATATGGATTATTGTTCTAAAGACAGTCATTTATTGACATGCAAATCCTAGTAGTTTTGTCCAGCCCCCAACCCCCAAGATCTGTGGCTATGATCCTAGAATTAAATTGTTGATAATGCATTATTCATTTTACTATATATTACTTAAGGGTTGATATTAATATAATATAGCAGAACATGAGTCGGACTTCTTTAGTCTCTCCAAGATGGTACACCAAGTCTTTTAAATAATGTGATGGGGAATCCCCATAAAAAAATTGGCAATTGGATTCAAAATTTGTTAGTTTTACCTTGATAAATAATTACGAAGTTGATGAATTGATCCTTTTGCTTCGGGTGTCATTAATGTGAGCAGCAGATCTGGAATTGTCAATATTTAACAGTGGTGGAGTAGGAAAACATTGATCATTATGGCAAACCCCTTCAATTGGCGATTGCCATGTAACTAGTCTACCAATACCATTCACGGTAGGAGCTTGCATTGAAATAAAACTATATACTTTTAGGAAATTTATACGACTAAACGAGTTGAGATTGGGATTAGAACAGCCAGGTTCAGCAGCTGTAGCTTCTTTGGGGCTTTATTGAGCAAGTAATGCTTAGTTACAAAGCTAAAAGTAAATTAAAATAAAAGACCCATGTGCAGGCAAATGACACATGAGATGTAATAGCCTGCGTAATGTGTTTTTGGTGGTTCAATTGGATGTGGGATTAGCATCACTCTGTAGAGCAAGAGCTCAATATAGATTATAGAAGTCTTTATTTTTTTCTCATTTGTAAAATTGTAATTAATTTGTCCTATGTAATAAGAATCTATAATCCATGACTGGTTCCCAAAAGTCTATTATTAGTTGATCTGATGTGAATGCAGATCAGTCAGATTAGTGCAAAAGAATTTTATCGTAGTTCAGGATCTTCAGTTGATATGATCACAAGAGAGTTAAGCATTAACATATTAGCATCTCAGATTTCAATTTGACTTTGCAGCAGCTTGTAGATTATAAAGAGTTAGTAGCTTGGCTTGATTTCTTATTATGTCTTGTCAGAGTCTTCGTGGACTAATTGTGTGCCTTGTTAATTTCTATTGTTACTTGGATTTCTCATGATTACAAGTTCTAATCTTGTATAATATTTACTGGTCACTGATAATCATTTTGGGTCAAATGATCTTATTACTTATGCTTCCTTAATTCCATCAACTCTATAAATTTGATGAAAATATTTGCTCTTTTCAAGAGAGAAAGGGTCATCAGAGCATGTTTAATTGTGGTCAATCCTCTCATATTCCCCATTCCATGCTTAGGAGAGCAAGATGTAGTGGTTAATTGTTCAGGCAGTGGCAATCCCAAGTCCCAACTTTCTCGCACTAGAAAGTAAAGGTGTTAAGGGGAAAGCTTCTTGTCCATTATCTAAGTTCATCCAGAATTTTAAGCAGAGAAGGGTAGTTATTAATCCAGTTTACTTTAGCCTGTGTTGATGGTCACCTCCTACACCAACTACAGAAGATCCAGTTCTTTTGGCGTTAAGACATCTTCCGGCTAGGTGGTTTTCTTTAGTGTCTTTGTTTCTATGATGCTAGTTCTCGTCTTGATAACTTCTAGGTTTGTTTGCTTTTCTTTGTACTATGACTGTTTTCCGTGTAACCCAAAAAAAAATGAAAACATTTACTTCTCAATATTTACCATTGATTTGTGTAACAAAAAAAAAAAACGAAAACATTTACTTCTCAATATTTACCATTGATTTGGTTAAGTACAGTTGAAAAAACATATTTATTGATGTTAAAATGAATTTCTGCATGAATCAGAATTTTCTTAATTGGTATTGTAAGTATAAGTGAGTAGAACAATGAAGAAGATAATTTGAAATACACTCCGTAACATTTGATTTGATAGCTTTTACTGTATCAGACATTTATAATGGTTCCAATTTTGATATTGAGACTAGATTGTGTTGAAGCTTTATTGCTCTACTCCCTTTGATGTTTAAGAAACGTATTTTAGTCCGAGCTCTCCACTTCATTCAGGAAAGTTTATCATGTGACTGTATTACAAACAGAAATGATATAGTGATAATATATATATATGTGTGTGTGTGTGTGTGTGTCTTTGATGTTTAAGAAACGTATTTTAGTCCGAGCTCTCCACTTCATTCAGGAAAGTTTATCATGTGACTGTATTACAAACAGAAATGATTTAGTGATAATATATATATATATGTGTGTGTGTGTGTGTGTGTGTGTGTGTGTGTGTGTGTGTGTCTTTGATGTTTAAGAAACGTATTTTAGTCCGAGCTCTCCACTTCACTCAGGAAAGTTTATCATGTGACTGTATTACAAACAGAAATGATTTAGTGATAATATATATATATATATATATATATGTGTGTGTGTGTCTTTGATGTTTAAGAAACGTATTTTAGTCCGAGCTCTCCACTTCATTCAGGAAAGTTTATCATGTGACTGTATTACAAACAGAAATGATTTAGTGATAATATATATATATATATATGTGTGTGTGTGTGTGATAATATATATATGTGTGTGTGATCTGGAAATCTCAGCCGAGATCCATTTTAGCATAACTTGAGAAGTGAATTTAATCAATATATTAAATAGATAAGGAAATGTGTGTTGCACGACTCGACACAAGCAGTTAATTAGAGTAGTAAGTAGTTCTAATTAGAGTAATAAGTAATTCTAATTTCAAGTATTAAGTTAAAGATTTGATTTGTGAAATCATTATTGTTAGAAGGATTTATAATTATTACACTTCTGAACTTGAATTAAATTAGTTTCATATTTAAAAAATATAAAAATATTTATAGTTCAAATAAAAATAATAATTAATAAACTGTTTGTTAAGGAAAAAAAGAAGAAAAAAAAAATAAAAATATTTTCTAAATTATATTTAGGAATAACCGTCTAAATTAATTTCCAGCAACGTCTTGTCTAATGCATTTGACATTTAATATTATATACGACAAGTGATGACCTCATTATTTTTATTCTCTCTCTAATAATGTTCTCGATAAATAACAGAAGTAAACAAAACACTATATTCAATTCTACGGAGTTTTCTTAAGCTTGACTATGAGCCTAATTTACATCCCTTATTGTCACTTAATATGGATGGTAACATGGTAAGTGCAAGGATGCAAGGAACCATGATCAAGCCCTTGTATCACTTACAAGGTTTTTTGACTACACTAGGTAAAAGTAGAAGTGAAAATATGTCTGGTTGCTTAACAGGGATTTATGACTTAACTTATTTTTGGTCTACTTTGACTTAATTTATTTATCAAATAAGTTAAACTTAGATTTTTTTAAAAGTCTATTTAGCAAATAGGCCTAAGCATAGGTCTTAAAAAAAGTCTATTAAGCATATTTATTTATTATAATAATATATTATTAAAATTTTATAATACTTATATAATTTAATAGTTATATATTAATATAGTTAATTTATTTTATATACAATATAATAATTTTATTAAAAGTTAGGTATATTTAAAACTTATAAAATTTGAGTTTGTTAGCTTATTCAAAATCTTTTATGCAATATAGGCCTTTAAATAAGTTTTTAAGATAGATTAGACTTTTAAGTTTTCATAAAAAGGTTAAGTTAAACTAAAAAAAAACTTATGATAGATAACAAAATATGTTAAGATTAATATTTTTTAAAATAGGCCAAATTTATTTAAAGTAAAATCTAGTCTATCTTAATCTATTTTCATTCGTAGGCAGGACAGTTCACTTACAATGTATAAAAATATGACCAACAGTTAGACATTACTAGGAGCAACAGAATCTCGAAGGGGATGGATGCCTGTCAAAAGCATCTCAATGACCATATCTTGTCTCCATAATTAATTGTACTTAAACAGGAAAGTACCACAGAAGTTTGTTTGCTTTTTTACATGACAATTGCTTAAGGGGAAACTTCTGAATGACCTAAATTATCAATATAACATCCCTTCTTCAGTTATTATTAATTTAATATCCCCAGCTGCTGCGCTCTGACCAGATCCAGATGCTTACATATAATGCAAAAATTGTGAATAGGATGTAGAAGCCATAATTACATCATTTATGTATAAAATTCCGTTTGAAAAATACCTTTCAGGAAATCAAAATTGTTTGCTTCGTCTTATGGTTTGAAAGGAAATGGAAAAAAAAAAATCAAGGCATTTAAAAGAATAGTGAAATGTAGTTGATATGTATCCTTGCGCATTCAAGCAACAACTAAATGATTGCTTACTGATGCCACAAGAAATTGTTAGTTCAGTGACAGTTTCTGCAGCAACCCATTATTCTTATTTTTTGAAATGCTGATGAATAGTAATGGAAATGTCACCTCATGGGTTCCTCTGATAGTCTGATGCCTATTGTCTTTGTTTGATTCTTGTTACAGGGAGAAACGCATTATTTGAGTCAAAGATTTTGACAGAACGCTAACACGAGTTTTGTAATGTTTGATTGTTTCGGAATCTATTTTTTATTTAAATATAATATTTAAAATAAATTGTTAAGTATTTAGTAGTTATTATTTATATTTAATAAATTTTTAAATATTTATTATAAAATTAACAGTTAATAAATAATTAATAATTTATTTTAAATACTATACTTATCATATACCATAACAATTCTGATATAATATTAATAATTTCTAAGACAATTGTTTTCAAATTTCTAAGCGACAAAATTGTTTTTAGAACAATTAATGTGAATTATTCTAGGAGTGTTCGCGGATTGGTTTGGATCGGTTTTGAGGGGTAAAGTCATCCGAACCAAACCAATCGGTTTTCTCATATAGACAACCAATCGATTTGGTTCAAATTTAGAAACCGAGCCAAACCGAACCGATATTAATCGGTTTGGTTTGGATCAGTTTTTTGGTTTTTGACCATTTAAAAAAAATAATCTTATTCCTTTGCTTTTTTATGGCCCAAAAGATAATGTAGTCTATTTATACAATAAATAACATATTTACCCATTTAAAACAAATAACAACAACTCATTTGAATAAAAATTAACAATCTCTAGTGTAATGATCAAATAAAATCACAATTAAACTTCTAGTGTAATAGTCAAGTACAATCATATAATAAAAATCTAAAATTTCAAACTAATTTTTAGCTACATAAACCAAAACTTCTAGTCATAATTACCAAATAAAACAACCATCAAGTGAGCATATATCTTAAATGATAAATGTCATCTTGAAATAATTAATATGAATAATTTTAACAAGATAAGAAAGTAAAGCTTTGAAGATATTCAACAACACATACAAAGTTATTTAAAACATGTATATATATGATATTCTAATCGATTTGGTTTGAATCGGTTCGGTTTTGAAAATTAGAACTGAAAATCGATCCAAACTGATTGGTTTTTTTAAAAAAAGAACCAAATTAAACAAAAAAAAGTTCAGTTTTAATCGATTTTCGATTTTTTCGGTTCGATTTGTCGATTTTATTTGATTTGGTTTGAATTTAAACACCCCTAAACTATCCGTGTTTAAGAATTTGGTACACTAATAAGTGAATTATACTCCACAGTGATCATACAAGTCCAATCCTTATATATATACAAGCAGTCAAAATTGCAGCCGGCCAGAGTCGGCTTGGTCCCTTCTTGTACTATTTGACAAAAGAAAAGCAAGATAGGAAGATGACAAACTAATGGTTTACTTCCAATTCTTTATCACTTCATAATGAGTTAGTAGACTTTTCAATCACGCATGAAACCTGAGTGTTGACAACAGCAATGGAATCATAGTGCTAATAAGTTAATTTAATGGTCCAACAATAGAATAGGACAGCAATGATTCCATGGGATGACTCAAAAAAAAAAAAAAGGAAGCATTGATTCCATGGGTTTCTGCTTAGTTGGATTGGTGAGCCAATGTACAAAAAGATCCTTATCGTTGTTACTACGTATCGGTCTTACCGCAAACCCTGTGGATGGATGGCTGAATCCAGTGCAGATTCACATGGATTCATTGGATAATGGATGGATACGTATAAAATGGTAATGCCATTTTCAAAAATGTAAACAGAATCTCATAAATTCATATAAAATCATGTATGCATTTATGATGGTTGAAGTGTTATGAAGGTAGGGAGTATTATTCGCTCGAAAATTGTCTAATTAATTGACTCTTTGGTATTTTTTTTTTCGGTGGAGTACTCTTTGTTATTATCTAATTCTGACGTATATCTTCCAGTAATGGTATACGGAACATAATATATACACATCTCAAGGACAATTTAGTACTTTTTGGTGTATCATGTCTCCTTTTTAACCAATTATTTGAACCGTTCATATGAATAATATTAAAAATCCTCAAATCATAAAGGTTTGAAAATATCAAGAATCCTAAAACCAATGATGTATCAGTTACCATCTCGAATTTGCCAGCCAAATTTTATCCCATGTTATAATGGAATCACATGGATATATCGTATATGGCCCAAGAAAAGAAGGAATATATAAAATAAAATGGAAAAAGAATTAGCTAATAAAGGTAAATGATTAACATGCAGGTATGAAGACTTGTGTTATGACTTATGAGAGGTTATAATTGACCTTTTATGCTAATAGAGAATCAGACGTAAAAGATACAAAAAATAAATTTATTATTAATATAAAATTTATTTACATTATTATTTCATCCTATGTTAAAAGAAATTGACGTTTGAGTAATTATCATTATCAAACCTTTTAATCATATGAAGAAGTATAAATAAAAATTAAACAAAATAAATCTTTTAAACGTCACCATAGGCGATAGTCTTTTAAAGAAAGAGGCTGTTTTCAACGACCGAGAGGGGCTTGCGTACGCGTTTGGAATGCTGGTAAACTAGGTATGCATTCGAGTCACATAAGAGAGTAGAAATTTTTAAATACAAACTTTATTTAATAATTGAGATGTATAAAATTATTCTTATAATAAGAGTTTAATTTCTATTTATTGTCAGTATAAAGTTTTTTTACACTGTCATCCAATCATATATTGTTAAATCATTAAAAAAGTTTGACTATCATAACTATTACTTTAAAAATTTAACTATTTTAATAATGTGTCAACATATAATTAAATAACAATGTAAAAAAACTTTACACTGACAATAAATAAAAATTAAATCCTTACAATAATTTGTAAGCGAATAGATACATAAGAATTTCTCCGAAACAGAGCCGGTAAAGTTTACTCCAAAATTGTCATATCATAATCTGGCCTTCACTCTTACCTTTAAATTCTTTCATTAGCTTCATCCTCAATTGTCATAGTACGCCTCTGGTCTGGTCCCCAATTCTCCATCGCTCTCGCTCTCTCTCTCTTTCCCACTGTCAAGCGTTCACATACAGAGAGAGATACGCTTAGATCTCTGATTGCAACAATATAATACCAAATTCATTCCCTTTTTGTCAAGTGGCATATGGGTTCCAATGAATATGAAGAATCAGGTAGCACGATACCTGGAAATACGAAATGGTCTTCCCTTTTCAGGTACAATTCGCCGTTTGTTCAGATTGTCCTTATTGGGTTAGTCTGCTTTTGCTGCCCTGGTATGTTCAATGCCCTCTCTGGAATGGGGGGTGGTGGCCAAGTCAATGCCACTGCCTCCAACAATTCCCTCACTGCCCTTTACACCACCTTCGCCATTTTTGGCATCCTTGGTGGCGGCATCTACAACATCCTCGGCCCCCATCTCACGCTTTGCGCCGGTTGCTCCACCTATGTCCTCTACTCCGCTTCCTTCCTTTACTACAACCATTACCAACACCAAGCATTCGCCATAGTTGCTGGTGCCATTCTTGGGGTAGGAGCAGGGCTCCTATGGGCTGCGCAGGGTGCTATTATGACCTCCTATCCTCCAGTGAATCGCAAAGGGACTTATATTGCCATTTTCTGGAGCATCTTCAACATGGGTGGTGTTATTGGTGGCCTAATTCCTTTCATTTTGAATTACCATCGTGACACTGACGCTGCTTCTGTTAATGATGGAACCTACATAGGTTTTATGTGCTTCATGTCAGTTGGGACCATTTTGTCATTGGCTATCTTGCCAGCCAGTAAGGTTGTTCGTGATGATGGGACCAGGTGCACCAATATCTTGTACTCAAATGTGGTCACTGAGTCTTTAGAGATTCTTAAGTTGTTCTACAATTGGAAAATGCTTCTCATGATTCCTGCTGCTTGGTCCAGCAATTTCTTCTACACCTACCAATTCAATAATGTCAACAAAGCACTGTTTACTTTGAGAACCAGGGGATTGAACAATGTCTTCTACTGGGGAGCACAGATGCTGGGCTCAGTTGGGATTGGATACATAATGGACTTCAGTTTTAAGAGCCGAAGGAAGAGGGGGTTCGTGGGAATTGGTGTGGTTGCTCTTCTTGGATCTGCCATATGGGCTGGTGGACTTGCTAATCAGATTAAACACCCTCAAAATGGTTTGCCGGGGACCTTGGATTTTAAGGACTCGGGTTCTCGCTTTGCTGGACCCTTTGTCTTGTATTTTAGTTTTGGATTGCTGGATGCCATGTTCCAGAGCACGGTCTACTGGGTTATTGGAGCCCTGGCTGATGATTCTGAGATTCTTAGCAGGTAATTGATGCAAAGCAGAATCTCTCTTATGTAGTTATTTGATTAATTCTTCTATTTGTAATTGTTTTGGCTTTTGCTCAATGAAAAGGTTTAGTTAATTAATTATATTGTTTGCACGTAAACAGGTACACTGGGTTTTATAAAGGCATACAAAGTGCAGGGGCAGCAGTTGCTTGGCAAGTTGATAACCGCAAGGTATCCTTCATGTCCCAGTTGATTGTGAATTGGGCACTCACTACAGTAAGCTATCCATTACTGTTGGTTTTGGTCATGTTTGCTGTAAAAGAGGACAATAAGGCTGAAGAGGAACCGGTCAAACAGGTTGCTCCTTCATCAGCTGACAATGGCTTTGCCCAGTGAAAATATCTAGTTGAATGGAAATACCAACAGAAACGTTGTCTTCTTTTTGTTGTCTTTTACTTTTCGTTGTTACCATTGTTCAATGGTCCCCCGATCACATTTAAAACTGAAATATTGGAATTTCCATTTGAATGTGTGTTGGAACTCATTTGCCTGATGTGACGTAAAGGTGACAAACAAAGTTATGCATTTTATATTAATCCTATAGTTTTCGTATTAATATTTTGTTTTTTAGTCCGAAACGTATTGGCTAGACATCACTTTCAGCATGTAGGACAACTTGCACTTAATATTTGGTGTTAGGAGGTTTTCTTGGGGAAGTTAAATGAACTTTTCACTTATGAGTGATGACGGCAAGGAAGGAGGAAAAGGATGACAATAAGGAATTACTAATCCTGTGATCCAAAGCTACTCTGATGTGCTAATTTATCTCGTAATGACTGGCAATTTCTATCTTATAATTATACTTCATCAACTTGGAATTGAAACTAAAGAACCTGACCCTGATATTTTGTGTGCGCGCAAATTTATATACCTAATAATACTCTATAAACAAATTTGTGACCCTCAATTATTATTATTTTTTAGTCTTAACTTAGTTATTAATATAACTAAAACTAGGGTATATATATTTAACAAGTATTCCTTTGATAAATAATGTCATTACTTTAAATTTGGGATATATGATGTAAAGTTTTCTTTTCTTGGTCAAGTATAAATTTAGTTTAAAAAATACAAATAAATCTTGTAAGTCTATTTTAGTCCTTTTAAAGTTATATAAAATCAACTATATATTTCATACAAATCTAAGGTATGCAAGACCAACTTTGTTATAATATGTTACATGTGCAACTTATAATAGCTCAACCGATATATATCTCTCTTAGGCTCTAGTCTTTATAAAGAGTTGCAGTAATGTAGTGGGGGTTTCATTTTCTCATTTTAATATAGCTTCCCAATATATATATTTTTTTAAAATACTTTAAATAAGTTTTCTAGCATTTTTAATTCAAAATTTTGGTTTGTCTTAAGTCGTAACTTAGTGTCTAACTATCATTAATATTTCAAAACTTTCACATATAACTTTTAAAAATATAAATAAAATAATTACTAATATTTGAAAGCATAATAAATAATCTTAAACACTTGTAAACTTGTGCATTATAGTAATGGAAATAAGATAATGATTGAATATAAATTTTTAAATTGTTGTTTATTTATTATTTAGAACTTTTCAGCCCACACAACACTTATTTTTTCTATCCGTCCCAGATCAAGCTCACATATTTTGTAAGATATGAAAAGAATTATTCTATTCTTTAATTATGCTCCAAGAAGTCAAACAATTATGATATGAATAGAAAATCCCTCAGCCATGTTACGACCCTCTAGCACATCATGAATTCAATTTGGCCTTGGAGTAGGATGACACTCGGATTGTGATCACAGGGTGACAAGAGGTTCATCACTTTTATCCTCTGCATTTGGTTCCTCTGGCTTGGCTTCCTCCTTTGCCGGTTCCTCGGTCTCAGCAGCAGCCTCAGCCTCCGGCTTGGCTTCCACATTCTCCTCTTTTGTCTCAGAGAGGTCTACCAAAGGTTCTTCTTTCTTTTCATTCTCATTCTCACCTCCCTCCTTGTTGGTCTCCTGCATAAACCCACCAACCAAATGTTATAAAAAATTGAAAAAGAAAGACAAATAGGATTCAATGTGGGTGTATGCTGAAATGAAAATGAAAGAAAAAAATAAATAACCTGAGCAACAGTCTCGCCCTCAGCCTTCTTTGGTGTGGAGGGAGACTCAGTTGGGGCTTCCCCTTCAATCAAGTCAAGATCCTTGGGACTGCTCGCACAACCTCCCATTATTGAATATAAATGCTGAACCGAATGGGTGATGGAGGAGGTGGTGCGGTGGAGGGAGAAAAGACCAAGTTCACCGTACAATGCAAATTGTTACCAAAGTGCTGAGGGTGAGACTGAAAAATGGACAAAGGGTAATTAATATAGCAGCACTAGAGTCTAAGTTTTAGGAGCAATTTTCGGGTTGCAAGAGCAATTGGCCTGGCATAGTGGGTGTTTTTGTGGCCAAATGCTACGCGACTCTTTCGTATGCACAGCTGGCCGTTGGAGTTAGTTATATGACAGTTAGCCTCCCCTTCTGTTTTTTTCTTCTATTCTATATTTCTGAGGCTGAGGTTGTGGCAATTGGAGATTCTCTTTGATGCTACAACAAGTCTGCATCGTGCACGGGCTGATGTCCAAAATTTAGCTCCTCCCGAGGCATATTCCTAAAACTATGGGCCCTTTATGTGGGTAATGTTACTTCTACAACTCTTATCTACACAAATCTTTAAAATATAGTATAAAGTGACTTTAATTTACCTGAGTTGAACAAGAAAATATTTCAGTAGAACTACCTATGTAAGTGTACAAGTTGGTGAATATGAAAGTTATACAAATAACATACTCATTTATACAGAATGTTTTGATAATAATAAAAATGGTTCAATTTCTAGTTTCAAGTCCAAATAAAGAGAGTTTAATTTTGATCTACTGTCAATGTAAAATTTTCTTTATATTGTCATATCATTAAAGGAGTTTGATTATCATAGCAATTACTTAGTAAGTCTAACTCTTTAGTCTATGTTTAGGAGGATGACATGTAAAGGAATGGAATGGAATGACATAGTAAATTTTACAAAATAGATGTTTGAGAGTTATTAAAGAGAATGTAATGAAGTGGCAATAGAGAGACTCCAAAACTCCTCATTGCTATTAAAAATCTCAATTTTGTTGTCCCTCAAAATTGGAATGTTTAAGAGGGAGTGATATGATTTGGTGAAAAAATTGGAAAGTAAAATGTATAAGTTTTTTCATTCTACCCACTTAAATTATAACCTCTAAACAAGAGTGTAAAGAGTCCCTTCAATTTCTTTATTAAACTATCAAACAATAAAGTGACATCTATCTTTCCATTTTATTTCATTTCATTATGAGTCACCCATTTTCATCTTTTTTAAAACTCCCAAACACACCTTTAATAATGTACTAAAATATCATAGATGACAATGTAAACTTTTTTTTACAGTGATAGTAGGTCAAAATTAAATCTAATAAAGATTTCATGAACAATTATAATGTTTTTAAAATTCAAATTTAATAGGTGGTTTTAAGAAATTGAATACAACCACCACAAGCTAGCCAGTTGCTCAAAACTTTCGTCTATGGAAAAACGTAAGCCAACATTTATGTTAGACTACACCAAAATATGTCTTTAAAAACAAGATACAAATTTACCACAGATTTAGGTTTAGTTGGTAAATTGAATTCAAAATATATCTTTAAAAACATGATAGAAATTAATTATAACATATGGTTAAGTTGACAAATTGAATTTTATATAGAAAGATTTTACATAAATGCATAGAAATTTCTTGATCTTGCTTTATTAAGCTCATGAAAATTGAATAATCCAGATTTCCAGAATAAAGTTAAGGTATAATCACACGCATCACCAGATTAGTACTCTCAAGAGTACCAAAAAAAAGATTAGTACTCTCAGATCTTTTAGCTTCCTACTGTTTCGTCATGTAGAAAAACTATAAAAGGAAATAGCCCAGGCATTTTTCAACAGGACAAAGCATCCTTAACTCTTACAATTTGTTTTTTAAAATAAGGGGAAAAAACTTCGGGGCTCTTACTTGAATTTCCACTAGCAGCTGGTCATTTATACAAACTTTTGCTGGCAGAGATAACTCCTATAATCAATTCAGTATCACTTTAAAATTGGGATAAAGACTTTAAAAAATATTTTTTAATATAATTTTTCATATATAATTCATCTCTAAATATTTTAATCTTACTTTTAAAGAAATACCAAACTAACCCCAATTACTTTTTTATTTTTTTTGTTCAGAACACCAATTACTGTTCCAACATAACGTATTAGAAGTACAGATAGATACCGCTTATATGCTACTTGAGCAATATCCATTAAATCCTCTAAAACAAACTCCATTTCCATATCATAAGTTATATGCCTATTGAAGGTCCTGAAAGATGGAGCCGTTGTATACATATCATTTTTTTTTGGGGGTGGGGGGGAGTAATTATTCATTTTACTTTAAATATTGCTGCAAGTAGCAAGCATTGATATCGGAGATTAGTTTAGAAAATATCAATGCTATAATTTTATTTATTACAACAAAATATTAAAAGAAAATACTAACAGATCAGTTTAAGATAATAATTATTACATATCAACACAATAATCATATTAGGCCATTAATAATAAAATTATAGGTTTTGAAGCAACGAGTTTGTAGTTCAATTTGTACCAATTCCAGTATTCGAAACTATGCTATGATGATAATATTAGAAATTTGATTATTCATTTCAACACTCGTTTCCTTTCTCTACTCATTCTTCATTATTTAGTTTGATATTCCCTTAAAAATGAAGGTAATTACTATTTTGAGAATTAAATTTTTTTTATAAAAAATTAATCCTTAATTTTTTTTACCCACAATTTTAAGTGAATACAGAATCTATATTTAAGAGTATAACTGAACATATTTTACAATATTATTTTACGTGTAATTCTAGAAAAATTGAACAATATTATTTTCAAGACGTAACAGTTTGACTCTTGAAAAAATTGGATTGTTTGATCTGATTCTTAACCAACTACATTTTCTTAAAATTTTCACATTTTATTTCAAATTTCTTTAACTTAAATCCATAAAAAGTAAAAACACAAGCAAAACATTAGAACTCATAAACATATTACATAAAATAACACCCAAATTGTCAGGGAATGTTTACTTAACTGATAAGATTAAATAACGTACATCAATGCAAAAAATTTTAAGTTCAATTCTTAATGATGATCTTCCATTAATAGGTGGTAAGTACTTTTTTAATGTGACAACTTTTCATCTTCTAAAATTCGTTTTCACCAAAATAAATAACAAACAAATTTGTAAAAATTTCAAATAACAAAATTGGTTTCAGATGCGCGACACTCGTTATCTTGCCTTCTCTTCATATCTCCTAAAACATTTTCTTAATTTTTTTGTTCTTTATATTTCATTTTGAAGCCATAAGTGGTAGGTTAAGTTAATAAATTGTTTTCACCAAACGACACAAAATAAAATATATATATATATATATATATATATATATATATATAGATTTAGTTTATTCTCACTAGATCTCTAAAAACACGTTAAACTTGAAACTTACTGTCGCACAAGTGCACAACACTTACCAATGTTTTACGTGTCTCTGATTGTGTGATGATTTGGCATGTTTTATCTAATTACTGAACATAAATTAGATAATGAGTCATTGGATGTTTTGATGTCTCATCAAGCGGTGGGCTCAGGGCTGTGCATGCTTGATGAAAGCGATGGCTACTGGTTTTGGTGTGTCCGCATTGATTTTGAAGAAGAAATGCGGGGTTGGGCAATGGACATCGATCCTGGTACAACGCAAACTCATTGTATGGACAATAAATTTAATATATATATATATATATGTGTGTGTGTGTGTGTGATTATAATTTTTTTTATTTAAATGACAATATTAATTAATATTTACATTAATTTTATTATTATTATTATTATTATTTTATTTTTACTTTGGATTAAAATTAATTTATAAGTTAAAATAAATATTTAACTTACACATCTTTTTATAGTCACAGTTACACTCACACATGTTCATCTTAGATAAATGACTGTTGGTCTGTTATTGTCTTATTGATGTGGAAATGGCTTTCGTGAAGTGTTTTCGCTTTAACAAATCTTTTTTAAATGTGTTTTTCCAAGCTTTCTTTTTTTTTTTTCTTCTGTTTATTTTATTTTTTAATTTCTCTTTTATCTACCCGTTTTTCTTTCTAACTCACCCCATTGGAAACAAAACTATAGATGTCAGTATCAATCTCAAACAGAAAACGAAATAATGCTTACATTGAACCAAATGGTTGCAATTCTCACGAGTGAATGGACTGCCAAATGACATGTCTAACATATTCTTGGGGAGTGTAACTTTTACGCTAATCATCCTGCAAAGTTGAGTGTTACAAATTCTAATCCTCTATTTTTTTTTAATTATCTTCTTTTTTGACATAAGATGGCTAATAACAGAAAGAAAGAAATAAAAGGAACTTAGGTGGGAAATGCAACACTAGCTCTATGTGCAACAAGTCCAAGCAAGTGGCCCAAAAAGAGGACGAGACCGAAAGACAAACTTTTCTTGTTGGGAAACACCAACTAACAAAGAAGTTTGCTGGTAGATTACCTTCTCGCCACACATGAACCAAGCTCATGGCATGGAAGCTCTCACGTGTAGCTAAAGAATATCCTAATAAATATTCTATAATGGATGATTTTCATAATTTCATGTCTCCCTTGGTAGACATGCTTGTTGTTTCATGACAGCGAGGCCCAACTATAATCCTCAGCATGACGTGATTCAAAGCAATTTGGAAACAGACAATAATTATTCTTTCTTTTTAATTTATATCAAACATCAAGTAAAATTATTTATTTAATTTCTATTTTTCCATCTCTGCTATTAAATACATATCAGAATAAAAAAAGTTCTTTCATTTTTTTAGCTAATTCAAATGAGTTGGCCTAATAATTATGAATATGTGCTCTCTAACTTGATGGCTCAGACTTGAACTTTGAGTGACACCTAAGGAAATTAATTAATTCATTTTTATTTTATTTAAAATGTGTAATATATTTGTTTCATTGTCAACTTTTTTTTTCTTTCTTTTTTCCATAATATTTTTCCTTTGTTAGCTTCTTCAATAATGTTAGGCTTAGGCACACAGAAAAGGAAAGTTTCACATTTTATCTTATATCATCTTATTATATTTATTAATAAATTTTCAGATTATTTCAAATTCTCCTTATTCTTTTAAGTATTTCTTTATTTTGATTTGTATGATTAATATACTTTTGTTAATGTCTTAAATTGAGTAAACATATATGGAGACTCAATGTGATGTTTAAGTCATGAGACTCTCTCTTTTAATAAGTTAGTCTTTTAGAATGGATTATCTTAATAGGTTAAACCAAGCTAGTCATCCTTTAAAGCCGTGACACTTATTCAGTTAATTTATCCTCTTAGTTTAAAGTCAATTTTCTTATGCTTTTAATTAAGTTAGGTTAACCTTTTTTTTTCTTTCATGTTTTTCTCTTTTTACAAAAGAAAATATTACTCTATTTTAAATTATTTTTTTTATTTTCATTTATTAATATGCTTCTTGATATTGTTTTCTATTATCTTAATTTCTTGTTTAAATCTTCATTTTTTTTCTAGGTCACTATTTCTATGATTCAATTTTTATTAATTTGGAAAAAATCAACGCGGCATATATGACACAATATAAGCCTAGTTATTTTAAATTTTAAGGTGCAAACAAAATTGTTGCTTAGTGTTTAAGCCTCTTCTCAACAAAGAACCCAGCTCAATTAGACATATAATTAAATGCAATCGAACAATATCTGATTTAATTGTTTACAGATTAGAAAAAAGTGAATATAATTGTTTGCTAGTTTAATAATCGTGATTCATGACAAAAATAACCATTTAAAAATTAGTAGCATCACAATAAAGTCGATGGGGATAAATGATTATAAGAAAACTTAATTTGGTCCACTTGATATGTTAATAAAGAAGACCGAGATGAGAAAACATTGTTAAAATAAAATAAAATAAGAAGACAGAGAAGATGAATAATTTGTTTTTTTTTTCATATTATTGATTCAACATCAATTAAAAACTAAGTATTTTATTAGCTGGTAGCTTCTCACTTATTTTTCGATCTGAACCAATGCCTCCAGTTGCTCCTCAAACGCAGGTTTATTTGAAATATATTCTCAGTAAACTTGTTTGTTTGTTTGTTTTTTTTTTTGGTCTTCTCTTTGTTGGTTTATTCAATAATTTTAGGCACAATACCGAAAGGAAAGTTTCAAATTTTTTACACTATAATATGATTCTATTTTCTTAGATTATTTTAATTCATGTTATTCCTGCAATTATCTCGATTTTGATTTCGTATAATTGCAATAACATAATTTCCTTTTTCAAATTTATTTTCCTAAATGAAGTTTATATTTCACACTTAATCCGCGTTCCCTTCAATTCTCTTATGCTTTTAAGGTTAACTTTTTATTTCCATTTTTATTACATATTTTAAATATTTATTAATTTATTATTAATATAAATTTTTTATATATTATCATTTAATGATGTGTTATCACATCATTTAATAAGTTTGATTATATAAATAATTAATTCAAAAATTAATTTTTTAATGATGTGTTAATAATTTAATGATAATATAAAAAAATTACATTTAAAATAAGATAAAAATTAAACCCATAAATAAATACATAAAATGGTTGCTTAATGACTAAACCTTTCCCCTTTAATAAAAATAAAAATAAAACCAGCTCAAAGAGGCATGAAATCCAATAATAATTATGTCAATGCTTTCTAAAATGAAGACAATTGTAAAATTCACACCAGTGGAGGCTTTCTAGAAATTTTCTATATATGAGGATGTGGATTGGACAAAGTGCAAACTCAATATTAAGCATAAAACAAAACAAAACGAAAGTAACGAAGAGAGGTGCAAAGTGAATAAAGCAGAGCAATACCAACAAGAAACAACCAAACCCGCAATACATATATAAATAAAGTTACACCCTTTTCCCCCAATTCCCATTTCCCAGCACTCTCAACCCATCTTTCAAGCAAAACATAAAAGACCCATTCACCTTTGGCGACAAAGATTCTTTCTTTCCCCTTTCTCTCGCTCTCTTTCCTTGATCCCAGGAAACCCCCAATTTCGTCAATTAGGGTTCAATTTTCAACCCTCTGATTGATTTTCATTGGATTCTCGAATTCGGAAGGCGAGCTAGCTTGGATAGCTCGCCTCTCCTCTCCGAGAATCGACCATGGCCAGATTCTCATCCATTCCTCGCTTTTCAGCCGTCGTCGTGGCCCTCTGCGTCGTCTTCCCCTTGGTGCTAGCTCAAGCTCAAGCTCAAGACGAATCCTCACCGGTTCTCCGTTTACCGTCCCAAGCCCAGAATCTGTGCGCCGGAACAGTGCCATCTTCCTGCCCCGTTAAGTGCTTCCGGGCCGACCCGGTTTGCGGCGTGGACGGCGTCACCTACTGGTGCGGCTGCGCCGAAGCCACGTGCGCCGGCGCTAAAGTGGCGAAATTGGGGTTCTGTGAAGTGGGGAATGGGGGATCGGCACCTCTCTCTGGTCAGGCACTCCTTTTGGTGCATATTGTGTGGCTCATTGTGCTTGCCTTCTCCGTGTTCTTTGGTCTTTTCTAGTTGCTCACTTACGAGGATGTGCTTCGCTTTGTCTTTTGTTTCTGTTCTGGGCTGGGTTTACAATACATACATACATACATACATAACTTGGAGGAGGAATATTATTCTTTTTTTTTTTATCGGCATTTCTCTGTTTTGTTTTAATTTGGGAATTTCAAGATATTGATTTTCTTTCTTTTTCAAATTCTTTTTGTTAATTAAAGATATTGATTTTCTTTCTTTGATATTGTCACTGTTGATGGGTCTCCTTTAATAAAGAGAACTCCTTAGCTTGTTGCTGAATTTAGATGACTAGTAATGGTGAGCCACTGGACTGCAGCTAATATTTTCAGATCAATTCTCTTACCCAAGTGAAACTTAACATAGGTGTGCGGAAATTTTCTTTTGTTATGTCAATCGGGTAATATTCTTATCAGATCAATCCTTCCATCATAGTGAAAGTTAACTTAGAACACTGCTATAGGAATCAGCATGTCAAGGAAGTTATTTGTTAAATTTGAATTTCCTTTTAAATGCATCTTCCTTTTGTGATGAAGTTGTAGCTTGGTTCTTTAATTTTTAGTGATAATACTAAGATTTGTCATTTTTAAAAAATCAAATCCATTCAAATACATTTAATTTGATCTTCCTGATTTGAGTGAATTTCTATATGTATACAATTAAAATTGAAAAAAATTTAAAATAATTTATACTTTATAACTTTTCAAGCAAAGTATTTCATTTCATAATCAAATCCATTCCTATTTTTATTATTCTCTAAAGAAAAATTTTCATTTCAAAATCAAATTAATTCTTATTTTATAACTTTCCATACAAAGAATTTCATTTATATATCAAATCAATTGTCAAAATTTGTAATTCCAAAAATAGTGTAAATGCTATGCACAATCATTAGCCCTATTTAAAATCTTTCAAGAATATGTTTGGAATCACAAGCTTTGGTTTGATCTGAAAATAAAAATTCTTTATGTAGAAATTTATAGAATAAGAATTAATTTTATTTTGAATTTTTTATTATTTAAGTTGAGTGTATGTAGATATTCTCCAACTTTGATTTTATTTTAGTTTTGATTATTTGAATAGATGATTTTGTCTTTATTAATTTATCCATTTTACTTATTCTAAATAAGGATAATAAAGTAAATTATTAAAATAAAATAAATTCCATTCATCTTTTAAGGTGAAGAAATTTTTAGACAGACACGACTATATAAGTATTTTTTTCAATAATTAACATGTGTAAGTGTATTGTTTAAAAATAAATGCATTTATAACATAACACACATAGGTATACATTTGCCAACTATTAAATAAATTGTCTACCTAAAAATTTTCCCTTTAATATGTTCCTAACATGAAAATTGCTTTGCAAATTAATTCGAAGCTAAATTCAAATGAAGCTACCCAGTGTACAGGCAAGCATTATTTAAGAAAATTCACAAATAGAGAAAAGGGAGAATTGCGCTTCTTTTTATTCCTTACTCCCCAAATTTGCCGGTCCGAAGAATAGAGATTTTCATTGTCCAGTAATAAATTACACGTATCCTATGATCAATGCTACAGAAACTAGCAATAGAAGTAATGTCCAACTAAACCCTTCCGCTTCTCTCCGAACTCAATTTTCATAGGTAACCTCCACAGACCAAAAAACAAATTAATTCATCAGAATGACAAGTTTTGTAAAATCAAAGATTATTCCCTTTTTTGGGGGCTCTGAAGTGAAAATCCAGGTTTTCCATGATAATCTGGGATTTCATTGGTTGTAGTAGCAGATGTCCAGTTGTCATCTTTAACCTCGCCAGAGGAATCATTTCCTTCTATTTGTCCTGCTATTGCCGGGGGTGTGGTTCCATTATGCTTATCACTGGCAACGTTACCAACCAGGCTTTTATACATAGTAAGAGCTTGAGCCATCATGTTAGCAGGATTGGATGCAGAGCTAGGAAGCAACATTGTTGTTCCCTGAGGAAAAAGTAAATAAAATATGAAACAAATTTCAAAGAGAACAAATTGTGCAATGCCAGGAACTTGTATATGAATCAGCTTGTAGGCTACTACCTCCTTGGCTATGTTACTGAAGGCTTGAATATATTGCTCTGCAATCCTCAAACTTGCTGCCTACAAAGCAAATGACAATATTAATTCCTTCCTTGTTGTTCCATGAGACTCAATAACGTTAAAACAAATGTGCCAATTAAGAGGAAATTTTATACACCAGATAGCACCACCAAATATTTCTTTTTTCCAGCTTCAGGGATAACACCAACTCAAACATAATAAACCCTTCTACACTATTTATATGCTCTCATACTATAATGTTTTCAAGAAATCAAACATTAGAAAGAAACAGTCTACCAGATCCTGCAATGAAAACCATGACTGTGATAATGTGGTTTATACTCGCAAGTCTTATAGTCACACATAAATCTGGCTGGAATGCTAGGTTATCCAAAAATTACACATGCCAAGCATCATTGATGTACAAATAATAGAAATTTAAGCATAAGGTGTTGCCTTCTGCACTTTCTTTTGGCCAACACGGTGCCCACTAATGAAAAGCTATAAAATTACTAAAACGATGAGGTCAATTTTTTTTGAACATATGCAACATATAACAACCAACCATGAATTAAACTCATCAATATATAGTTCACTGCTTGTACAAGGTGTGATATATGAAGTATGAAAAAATTGGAGAAGCTCACCTCTGGTCCTCCATTTTCTTTTAGGGACTGCGACACAAGAGCAAGTCCTTCAGCTGTTGCTCTTGCTTTAGCAAGGATGGCTTCAGCCTCACCTGAAAAAGAATGGTATTACTTATAAGGGTTTAAAGATATCAAAGGGGAAGTGATAATAGAGTAAGGGAACATCAATCAAGTTCATCAGTTGTGGTTTCTTCCAAAGGCAATTGATAGATGAAGGAAAGAGAAGATGACAGCATGTCAATTTGAACACAACATTAATGGGGGCATGTTACAAAAGAAAACAAGTCTCAGGTACTCAAGTAAGACTTTGGTCCAACCCACAATTCATCACCAGAAATTATTTCTCTCAAAAAGAAAATATGTACGTATGAATATTTTAATATAAAATAACAGAGTTTGAAGTCGAATAAAAAGTTAGCACATCATCATGTTCAGCAGACATGAAAGCTATCTTAAAGAACTAGTCTTGCTATATACTTGGAAGTTGGAAATGATATATCAACATGTAATTAACCTTGAGCTCTGTTAACTTGATCCATCCTTGCAGCTTCTGATGCTAAGATCACTGAACTCTTTTTTCCATCAGCAATGTTTATGTTGGCCTGTCTTTCTCCTGTTTGACACTAAAGGTCATCAGTGCCAATAAATACAAAGGCTACATAGTTGGATGACATGGGTACTAAAATTAATCTCAGGATGAGAAATAATGTAAAATATCATCCTTGAACGAACACTTGAAGAATTGAAATATCATATTGATTACCTTCAGACTCAAGAATTTGAGCTCTCTTTTTCCGTTCTGCTTCTGCTTGCATCTCCATAGCTGCTCTCACTCCACGAGGAGGAGAGATATCCCCTGCAGAAGGACAAGCATAAAAGAAATTACACATAAACTGTCAAGTAAATAATAAAGAAAAATCTTTCAGAACTAGCCAAAACTTACTTATTTCATATCGAAGGCACTCCAGACCCCAACTTTTTGCAGCCACGTTAATGGCCTCCTGCAATAATTTTGTTACACAATTAACCATTATTATTTGGCTGCAGATGATAAAAGAATTGTTCTTTATATACTTCTTCAAGAAGAATTTTAAAATCCTGTTCTTACATGTTCATTATCTTCTTTCGTTGGTAAATACTGACAACTAAGCACCAAGCAGGTATAGAGACCATGTTCAAAATGGTAAGGATGTGCTAAGAAAAGTAGTTATTCTACGCTTATTCAAAAGCATTCTACATTACTTAAGTAAGGAGGGGAAAGAAGTAGTGAATACACATGCCAGACTTCCTATTAAAATCTGATATATAAACCCATAAGCCAGTGTAAGAATAGCTTCCTAACCCCAAATAAGATTTTGTAAAATCTTTTGTTGCCAACAACTGCAAGCCTTGGCATCTAAATTTGTGAAAGGAAAGGGTACATATCAATTTCCCCCCTTGCAGATATGATGGAGATATGTACTGTACTTAGATGAATCCAGAGACAAACACGCAAAGGAACAATGGGTGGGAAAAATAAAGAGAGGGATATTCAGTTATTGGAATTTACTAAATACAATCAAAGTAAGCAATCAATTTCATGGATTTAATTTTGATCCACTAGCAGTGTAAAACATTTTCACACTATCATCCAATTATGTATTGCCACACCATACCAAACACCATTGAAGGAGTTTGACCTTTCAAGTAGTTTTATGGCAGTCAAACTATTTTAATTATGTGTCAACACATAATTGGATGATAGTAAACATATTTTACACTCACTGTGAATCAAAATTAATCTTCAATTGTATAGCATGATGCAGCTCATGAACGTAAGTGTTTCACAAGAGGAGCATGAATGGTACATCAACAAGGTATTTCTAAGCCAGACCACACAAAGATATATTCATACTAGTATGGTATTAATTTCAGTCATAATTACAATATTAATCATCTCCTAAAATAGCTCCTTAAATAGATAACAATTGACTGCACACAAATATATAAATCTACAAGATATTTATAACATAAGGCATTCATGTTTCAAAATCAACAACCACGACACAGACCCAAATACTATTAAAGGCATGGCACACATGAGGATAGCCATAGATATAATTTTCCACACAGATCATAAGAGTAAACAAATATCCACTAAAATCATCTCTAACTGTTGGGGACATTTGAAATTAAAAAAATCATGTACTGCATAAATTCTTAGTTCTTAGAAACTTCTCAAAGTAAAGTAACATAAAAAATGAAGCCGCATTTGAGTTCTTTTACATTTTCTGTTTCTTTACCTTCTGCATTAGGCTCTGAAGATTAATGCTTGTAATGCTTAGGTTTGAGTTTGCACTAGTATTCAAGGGTAAGATTTTAAGACTGAATGAACAATAATTTTAATTTTAATGTTAAATATGGAGTTGTATATGTTGTGGCCACTGGACAACTTGAATATGTTTTAGTTTGAGCATGAGAGAACAATAAGGCTAAGCCTAACCCTGAAGTGGGTCAGTATAAGACAATAGGTGATTAACTAACTGACTAAATAAATGAACTAAATTCAAGTTGCTGAAATGAATTAACTTGTTCCTGGTTATGAATGGGCACCCAAAAAATCTTAATTGTTAGTTACATCCATGGTACCAACTGGACCCTATGTTTTCACCACTTATGACCACATTGCATATAATTGGAGAAAGGGACCAATAAAACAACCGGTCGGTCCGGTACAAACTTGCAAAATTTTCTTCTTTAGCTCTGGTCCTGTTCTTTTCTGTCTTTCCTTCCTCTTTTTCGAAATCTGATTGAAATATGACTATAAAATTATATGTTAGACAAAACACCTTTTTCACCAAGTCCATATAGCTCGAGAGGCACATTCAGTGCAAAACTAACCTATGTTCTGCTTGTCCAAGACTGCCACCAACAAGATTTTTACGTATACCTTGAAATTGAGGTAGCTACAATGTTTCCTCAAGTAAGAAAAGATAAAAAATTCACTGGTGCGAAAATGACTTAAATGAGAGCAGTAGCACACAAAACCAATTCAAAGAACTAAACTCACCACAATCTTTTCATTCAGTGTGTCCCTTTCCTCAAAGGTCTTGTCAAGAGTAATCTTACCAAGCTCACTACGCATTGTCGTTTGTGCAAGCTGAATGACAGCATAAATGGGATTCTCAACCCCATAAGAAGCCAGCTTAGGATCAACAATCTGCACCACAAAATAAAAAAAGCAAACCCATTAACCACTCACTCAAGCAATAAAAACCAATAAATCAACAACCCAATTAGAGATACAGGAATCCACACCTTGACATAAAGCACCCCATCAATGAGAATGGTGACATTATCCTTGGTGATAGCAGATTGGTCAGGAATGCTAATGGCCTCCTCCTTGAGCGAATGCACATAAGCAATCTGGTCAACAAAGGGAATCAAAAAATGGATTCCAGACGGAAGAGTCTTAACGTACTTGCCAAATCGCTCAATGACAAACGCCTTCTTCTCCGGCACAATCCGTATCCCCCAGTTCACTGGAGGAATAATGTCATAATTCCTGATAACCAAATTTCAAATTTCATAGTTTCTAGCACAACTCAGAAATGGAATTGCCCAATACTACGTCAACAATCTGTAACGGAATTACCTCGAGATAGGATCCCGACCGGTGCGAAGATAGCGAACGGATGAGATTTGAGAAGGCAATCGCGGAGAAGAGAGAAGACGATTGGAGTGCAAGTAGAGGGATTGCTTGGGAAGCGAAGGGGATGAAATCGAGAGAGTGCTCTGGTTAGTGGCTGCAACGTAATGGCTCACTTGTTTCAAAGAACGCATTGCGATTTTCACTGAATTGGTTTTCCAAATGCTCGCCATTTTCTTGCTTTCGGATTTCTCTGCAACTGCAACCCCTTACTTCGTGTTCATCAATTTTCTTCGTCTTTTTGGTTCTCTTGCCGTTAGCTCGTGGACTTGATAAATAAAGCCCTAGTAAAACCCCTTCACTGCGACAAAAAAAAAAAATTCTCTCCTTTTTAGTTTATCGAGATCTTGACAGTGATTAAAAATATGTTATGAACTCATAATTTATTTTTTATAAAGAAACTTTGTATATATATATATATATATATATATATATTAGTTAGATTGACAATCTATATTGAACAATCTTCTATATTTTCATATCTAACTTCTATAGAAAATCACGAAATGAATTAAATTAATGATTAAGAGTGATTATAAATTATTTTAATGTTTCTTCTTATAAAACAATTATTCATGATATCGGCATGAAGTACTTACTGTGTTAAATGAATTTTGTAAAGTTGTGTTTTACTTTTACATAAACTAGTGTATACACCTGTGCGATGCACAGATGAATTTATATATAATTTAATGATAAAAGAAATTAAAAAAAAATATTTGATTAATTTTTTATTATGCTACTTTTTAATAATAGGTATCAAAACTATTACTACCAATGAATACTACAACCTCATAACCTAAGGAATAACATTAAATTTACAACTTTCAATACATAGAAGATATATTCTAAATCAGTGATATAATAACATTAAACGACCCATAAGCCTCTTTTCATCAAATCAATCTATTTTTATGTAGCCACTTCTTTCATTTACACACACTTTATTTTAACATTGTACATTTTGTACTACATTAGAAAACTCTCACTTCATCATACACGAAATTAATCTTTTCGTGTAATAAAAAAAATGTTAAATGATTGGAGATATTGAGCCATATCCCGAATAAACAATTTAGATGACCTTGAAATAGAGATAATGAAATACTGAATATTTTCAATTACAATTATGGAATATGAATTTATTTTTAACAAAAAGCAACAACTTGTTCATCGTCTAGTTAGCCATTAATTTCGAAAGATATCAAAATTCCTTCAATTCTTCCATATTCAACACTTGCTTCCGTTGGACATTCTCTACTCCCCTCCCTGAATTTTTGTTTCCCATCATTAGACCAATCTACATCATGACAACAATTTAATTATATCATTGCTATCAAACCTATTACATAGAAATTTATCTGTGGCTATAACAATAACCTTGCATGTCCCCAAAAAATTTGGCAATTGTCAAAAATAACATATCCAACAACACACTTCAAATATAAGATTCAAGTTATAATTGATCCCAAAAAATTGCATTTTTGAAAGCCACAATGACAGGATACTGTAAAAGAATAGTTAATAGTAGCCTAAATTTGGCTAATACGACTGTCAAATCTAATTTTTTGTCCCAACACCATTTTGACCTTGCCTTGGATAATAATAAGTGAGAAATTCAAGTAAAAACATAAGATACCATCACATACAAATTGGGCGTTTATGCTGTCAGGGGAAAGTGCAGGACTACAGAACGTTCATAGTAGATGAATATGTATGTCTAGGCATATATAACTGAATCCAAATCCAAAATCTATACAGTAGCAATATCAAATTTTGCTTATTATATGCTTTCATTCATAGTATATATGTAAATCGAAAAATAAAAGCAAAGATTTTAAGTTCATATTGAACATGTACACGGGTTGAAGGCAAAGACAATATAGCAGAAGCCAAGATGCCCAAAATTGAACCCTCAGATTCAAGGTTCAATATGCAGAATGCTTTCTTAGAAGAAGAATATACTGAACATAAATAACTCATAATTGTAGTTCATACTGAACGCTATAAAGAGCTTACAGGGATAGATAATTTAACTGTATGAAATATAGAGGTGTAGAATCACAACTCAAAATAAATCAAAGTTAATTTAAACAAAAAAACTGGTATAAAAATCGAAATAAAAAATGCAAACATTATGAGTAAATTACATAACATAGTAAAAAATCCAAAATACAAAAATTATAGTCATTCATAAAAAAATCTAAATGGAGAAAAGTACGTTAGGGCTCACTAAGGATAAATAAAAGTTCATTTAAATGAAAGAAAAATACCAAAACCCAAAATAAAATTCAAGATTCAGGATATAATAAATATCATAAGGAAAAAATAAAGAACTTACGTAGTAATCCATGAGAACTATCTCGATGGAGTTTAGCACGTTAGGGATGTTGAAAACCGAATAGAAATTATAATGGTAGAACTCCGAACTCTAGTCCTCAGAGATTTTTTCTTTCACATAATCTTCCCTACAAAATCAAAGTGAATATTCATTAGAAGGATTTTGGATTTTGGATTTGATGTAAAAAAGAGAAGACATAGAATGATATGATAGAAATAATACAAAATTTGGAGAGCTAACATATCAGTAAAACCAATCCATAGCAATATATAAACAAAGAAAGGCAGGGTTTGAATTTGTAGATTCCATGGCAACGGAATATAAGCAACGTTTGAAATCTCCAAGATATGAATGAATGACTTGCAACGTTTCAAGAAGAAGACATGCGTATAAGAAGGAAAATGGCTTTGGGAAGACCAAGGAATCATTAGACGTGTGGTAAAGATGAAAGGGGGAATAGAAAAGAATTAGTGGGCAATGTGAAGAGTCATGCAGTTTTCAATGGAGGTTCTTAAATGTGAAAACTAATAAGGATAAAAAATAAGCCAACATTTCAACTTTCAACATTTTCTTTTCAAATCTGGGTTTGAATAATAATGTTATATAATAAATATAGTATCAAAATTTGTAAGTCACATTAAAAGAAAGAAGTTATGGTAGATGGAATTGTTTTAGGTTGTAAACTAACCTATTTTTTGAATACATGTCAAAATTAATAGCCAAATGACAAAGTTTCCTATGACATTTGTCAAAATAGGTTTACAATTGTCAAAAAAGAAATGACAAATGGCAAGAAATTTTTTGCCACATGTCAGTTTTAAAACTGTTAGTTCCTTTTATATATAGTATTAGATTAGATTAGATTAGATTAAAACCATTTATGTAAAATAGATTACATTTGACCATTAATTATTAAAAACAAACCATTTTATTTTATTTTTGCTATTGATAGAATGACCTACCGATGTATTCCAACTCATATATGACTCGAGCCTAAGAATGATTTCGTGTCCAATATGGGTGGCCAAGGAAAATGCACTGAGATGAATAACTTGGCCTGTCGTTCTTTCTGTTGACTCCTCTTAGGAAATTCAAAATTGAAGAGTTTGAATCATCGTATACTTATCATTCTCCCTAGTTGTAGGATTCTAATTTTCCATTTTCTCCTGTCAAAAAGAAAAAAGTCCATTTTCTGTACCAATAACAACCATTTTTCGTTCATCACATAATCAGCAGACTCTACATAAAAGCCGCAAATACTCCTACGCAGAGGTTGTCAAGCTTCAAAAGAAATGCAAAAGCATACTCCAAAATGCAAAGACCAAAGACCAGAGTTGGCGCTACTATAGGGGAACAAGGCAACAGGGGGAATTCTAGGAAGCTCGGGAATGGTCCTCTCCACTATACATGATAAGAAACTCAACCACTTGCTCCATACAGGGCCTCCCTTTGTTCTCATTCAGAGTGCATAGCAACCCAATTTCTAGAACACGAAACCCCTTCTCCAAGTTGATCAATGATCCCATCCTTCTATCCATCAGCTTCACTTTCTCGTCAGTCTCATAATCACATGCAAGCTCCAAGCAAAATCCATTAAGTTCCTCTCTTCTGGTTTACTCTCCTCTGTCTCCACCCTTCTCCTTCCAGCTATCATTTCCAATACAAGGACACCAAATTCAAACACATGCACCTTAACACACTGCTGATTCGAACTCTCTCCATTCTGCCTCCAATAGCATAAACCCAAAATCACCCAAAACAGCTCTGAAGCTAACATCTCTATAAACACAAAGCAGCAGGATAATAAGTTGGAAGGATAAACTTCTTGGTTGGCTAGTACGAATGTCCATTGAGGACCATCATAGATAATCCAAGCACAATGAACAAAACCGTGCTTAAGGATATAATTTTTTTTTAAAGGAAAAAAAAAAAAAGAGTTCAGTTATTGCTTATTTTTTTAAAAGCTGATAATCATCAATTTAAAAAAAATGAAGAAGTAAAAGTAATTTTTAATAATTTTATTTAACAAAAATATATTTTACCTTTATCAAAAATTACATATCCTTCTTTTTTATCCTGTTACAAACCCATCAATCTGTTTTTTTTATCCAAACAAACCTAAAAATCATTATACTATTTAAAAATACTTCTTACACATTTTTGTCCAAACACAAAATAACCTGTCTTAAAAATAAACTCCTAAAAAATATATAAACTTATCCAATCAAGCTCTATCTCTAGATTAACAAACCACTACCGAGTATTGCCCTGAAGCCATTGCACGCAAGAAAAAGAAAAATGAGATTTCAACCATTCAGCAGCATGATATGACTGATGCTACAGGCTGTAGCTAATGGTGGAAATGTTAACACGTTCAAATTAGGTGGTAATGGTTAATTAGCTAAAACAGAAAATGCAATTGGAATTTCTAGCATAAATTATTTACAGGAACAATAATATGGTAATCAACCCAAGCTTGAGTTATTCCATTCTTATTAGTTAATAGGAAAAAAACATTATATACTTGAGTTCACCATTCATTGCATTATTTAACCACTAATTAATTCAATTAATCACCGATTCTTTGTGTTAAGTGTTGACCACTAATCACAAGAAAGCAGAATACCTCTTTCCAAAAAATTTGCTAGGAGGCAGCAAACTATGAGGGATTAATACTTCTAGCAAATATTCCGTACCAATGCATATATAGAGGCAATAATTTTAAACAAGAACATCCCAAAAGATAACTTTGATAACACAAAATTGTAAATCCAATTAAAAACTGTCTCCAAATTGTACCCAAAAAATAAACTGTCTCCAAATACTCGCCACTAAACAGTAAGAAATCCATGCAGAAGAGAAGCTTGACTCAAACTAAAATCAACATGACTATTTGTTCACCATCTACTCTTCAATAAGAATAGTCCCCTTCTCGCTAACATAGATACCATCAAGGAACTTCCGAATGTCTTTGTTCTTGACATGACATTTCTGTTGCAATAAAAAAATTACAATTAAAATCTAAACAAGAGCAAAATTGTATAAGGATTGAGTGTGCCCATGTATACAGAGAAAGAGGGAAAGTACCTGGTTGATGAGGGCACAGGACCGAGAAACGAGCTCGATGTCGTTTCCATCCAATATCAACTCATCCTTGACCTTTTCAGATCGAACAACGGAAACACCTTCAAGCATTTCCACTTTCCTCACCTAAGGATACAATAACCAAATACACATTTCAAGTTAATCAAAAAGAGGCTATTACCCTTAGGGAAGTTTGTGCAAACCAATAGCACAAACAAGTAAAATATGACACCACACTTGTGCCTTCAAAAGTACTAATAATTTAATAACCCTTGTGAGGTATGAGAATGCAGCAATGAAAAAAAAAATCTCAATAACATAGTACATCGCACTCATCAAAGAGTCCAGTCACAATATAATCATTTTGAAAAGGATTATCTGGTTAAACGTTGACCACAAGTAACAAATAACCCCAGAAATTGCTATATACACAACCATTAACACCAGCAAAAGGATACAGCTATAAACTAGGATTATCCGACAGATAATGTCACACACGAACAATAGTTTAATCGATTGAGAGAATAACACTTCGCATCAATTATCAATGACTGAAAAACAATGCCCAAAGAACGAACAAAAAATTGAAAATAATAATAATAATAATCGGCTACTACATTACCAATTTACCATAACACAAAAAGTGCAAGGGAAACAGGAAAGTACCTTCTTTTCACCGAGGAAGTTACGGATCTCGATGGACCTGTTGCTGTTGGTGATGCTAGCGTTGATGGGGAAGTGGGCATACACGAATCTCATCTTGTAGCGGTAACCCTTGGTGACCCCAGTGATGAGGTTCTCGACGTGGCTGAGAGCAGTGCGAATAGCTGCAGAGGTCTTGCGAGTTCCGAACCAGGCCTCGATTTTGAGCTTCCTCTTGCCATTCTCGTCGGTGATGAGCTGAAAATCCAAGTTCAAATGCTTAAAATCCCTCACGAGCTTGCCGCGAGGTCCTTCCACCTCGATTACCTTGGCGTGGACCTTTATGATCACCCCATCAGGGATGTTCATGGTCTCTGAAGAAAGGATTGTCTTCATCTCTGCGACCACTCTCTCTCTCTGATAGCTGTTCTGTGACTGTGTCTCCGAAATGCAGAACGCAAAACCCTAGCCGATAATAGAGATTATATATAGGGTGGTGCCAAGGGGAATGGTAGGGCATAGGCATATTTGGGCGGGTCTGTTCGGGTTTTGGGCTTGAATTGAATATAATATTAGGTCTAGGCCCTTTTGTAAGTCATCAAAAATTTGGGCCAGGCCCACTAATCTTTTATTGATAATTTTTTAAGCTGCAATTTTATAATAGACTAATCATTATTAAAATATAATTTATAATATTATAAGTTATCATTTTATTATATAAATGTTATATCACCTCTCTGAATATTTATAATTTAATAAAATAAAAATATTAATTATATTATAAAAATAATTATTTTATGAAAAAAGTACATTCTCTAAACTTTGACCCATTTACAAATAATTATAATAAATTATAAAATTTTATAATTTAATCCATAAACTATATCAATTATTACAATAGGTCTTTCTATCAACTCTCCTTTAAATTGCTAATGGAAAGAAAGTACATTTAAATTCCTTAAACTTAGTTAATTTGTAAACAATTACCGTAAACTATAAAATATTCCAATTTAAATCCTAAACTATATCAACTATCACAAATAGGCATTGTTTTAAAAACCGGTCCAACCGGACCGGTTCAACCGGTTGGACCGTAGACCGGAAGCTCCACCGGTTCTGGTTCAACCAAAGAACCGCCCGAGCGGTTAAACCGCAAAAATTATAAAAATAACTAGTTGAACCGGTTAAACCGATAAAAAACCGGAAATAAAAAACCGGTTGGACCGGTCATCAACTTTTAAATTAAATTTTTATTAAAAAAGAAAGAAGAAAATGGTTCTTTTTTTAAGAAAAACTTAGGATTTAGCATTTTTAGAAGTTAGGTTGGGAGTTTCCACAATTTTAATCCTTCTTTTTCACAAAATAGGTGGCAACACTACAAAGCGGTTTATGATTTTTATGATTAGTTATATATATATATATAGTATATAGTATACCGGTTCAACCGATCAAACCTTGAACCGCTCTCCTCTCCGGTTATCCGGTTCAACCGTTTTTTAAAACATTGCAAATAGGTCATTTCATCAACTCTCTATTAAGTTGCTAATAGAACAATGACGCGGCATGATCCTTAATCTTTATCTGTCCCAAATTCTAACATTTTGTGTTAATTTCTTTTTATTCTGTTCATACCTATTTAATAATTTTTCATAAATTTAAATAATAATTTATAATTCATAGTGATTATCTACAAATGAGCTCAAGTTTGAAAGAGACCATAATCTACTTTTCCCTTTTATGATATGATGTGTATTTAATGTAAATTTTGATTAAAATAACTAAATTGAAATAAATTTTAATTATTAGGAGATTATATTATAAAATTAATATAAAATAAAATTTAAAAATAATGAGAAATTAAAATAAAATTGTATATTTTCACTTATTAATTGCTTGCTTACGTGAAAGATCTACACCACCTATATGTTATAATCCTAATCGTTATTTTATTTTATAATTTTTTTCTCTACCTAGTTAATTAATTTTTAGAAATTAAAAAATTATAATATTATTAAAAATGAAAAACCTTAATCTGACCATGTCCCTGTTATGTGCTTTCTTTTATTTAGTTTTTGTTAAATTAAATTCTTTAATTTATGAAAAATTATTAAATAAGTATATAAAAAGCTAATTATTAAATAAAAGTTATGAATAAAAATAAACATAAATAGTTGATTAGAAACAGATAATGGGTAAGGATTATGTCACGTCACTCTTTCATTAGTAACTTAACAAAGAGTGGATGAAAGGACCTATTACGATAATTGATATAGGTCAGAGATTAAATTAGAAGATTTTATAATTTATGATAACTGTTTAAAAATTGATAAAATTTAAAGAATCTAGATATACTTTCATTCTTTTAATAACTTAACAAAAAGTAGATGGAAAGACCTATTTTAATAATTAATATAATTTATAAATTAAATTAAAATATTTTATAATTCTTTGTAATTATTTATAAATGAGTTAAAGTTTAAGAGGTGTAAATACATTTTTTCCTTATTTTATTATAAAAGTTGTTACAATTCAAATAGTTAATTTGAAGGGGAGGAATGAGTCAGGTATCAACTTATCTTGATTTCTTTTATAACACATAACTATCGGTAGTCGACGGGCCATGATATTACCATGACAATATGTCCCATACACGTTTCGTGCCGTGTAGCATAGCTCTTCTGTACATATACATAGATTCGAAGAAATTTTTTTCAATATATTTTTGCTGCAACAAATTAATGTATTTTTTTATATTTGTGGTTGGTTGCTATTCAGTTAATGTAACACAAATAAATATTTGCTTATACAATTATTTCAAAACAAGTTTTATATAATTATTTATGTCGTTGCACCTATATAATCTTTTTTTTCTTTATCAAGCTAAAAAATAACTGTAAGTTGTAAAAGAGTTGTGTTAATCACATAGAAAAAAGTAATAAGACCATGTTAAAATAACTAATCAGCATGCATTTCACTTTCATGATTGCTGTGCACAAATCTCTTTAACAATGGCTAGTGTATCTAAGAAAAAAGCAGTAATATAAGGAAAATGGAACCAAAACTAGTAACAGCACAAAAACATGGCCTGGGTTTAAAGAGTAAGTTTCTCATTCAAATCAAATGTGTACTGTGTACAGTAATTTCAATGGTCCACCCCTTGATCTTGTCCATGGTTAGAAGGAACTAACTTTCACTTTTGGATTAAAACATTGGCGTTGTCTGTGGGAAACTGGTAGAACAAGTTCCTCATACTCTTAAGTTGTCTATCATGGCAAGTTAGTTTTTTTAAACATTCGTTTAAACTTTGGGTCAATAAGACAACACCTTGGCCCCATCACTTTTTGGATTGGCATGGGCATAATACAAACTACATCTACAAATTCGACCACATGATGACAAGATCGGGTCGTAGAGGAGCAAATTTGACCTCGGAATGCTGAGGTCAAGTCCCAGAGCTTTAATCTAACCTTGAAATATCAAGACCAAGCAACCTTATGACGGGATGCTCAGGCCTGGTCAGGAAGCCACACTTGGATCCGGTACTAAGCCTCGGTCTGATTCTGATCACGACCAAGCCAATCTTTTGACGAGTCTATCTCTTTAGATTACTTGCTCAATCTCGTGTCCGACTCCGAGCTCGGTCTAATTTCAATCCCGAGCAAGCTTGTCCGAGGATGAGTCAATCTCCTTAGATTATCGTCCACACTTGGATCTGATACTAAGCATCGGTCTGATTCTGATCCCGAGCAAGCCAATCTCTTGACGAGTTAATCTCTTTAGATTACTCGGTCAATCTCAGATCCGATTTCGAGCCTAGTCGATTTCGATCATGGGAAGTAAACCCAAGTTGATTCCGACCTTGGGTGAACAAGCAATTTTTTGACGAGTTGATCTCTTTAGATTACTCGTTCAATCTCCTATTTGATTCCTAGCCCGGTTGATTCCGACCTCGAGTGAAAAGCCTTAGTCTGATTCTGATCCTGAGCAAGCAATCTTTTGACGAGTTGATCTCTATAAACTACTCGCTCAATCTCGGTTTCGATTCTGAGCCCGGTTGATTCCGATCCCGGGAAGTAAACCCAAGTTGATTCTGATCTCCGGTGAAAAGCCTCGTTCAGATTTCGATCCCAAGCAAGCAATCTTTTGACGAGTTGATCTCTTTAGATTACTCGCTCAATCTCGGATCCGATCCCAAGCAATTGTTTCCGAGAACGAGTCAATCTCTTTAGATTCTCGTACAATCTCGGATCCAAGCCTGAGGTTGATCATCACTTAAGCAAGAGCAAAAGCCAACAACACTAGGATGCGATCCCGGTCTCGGTCAAAATCCGATCCCAAGACACCCCAGTCGATTCCGAACTTGGGAAACAAAGTCTCAGTTAAAATCCGAGCAACGAGCTCAGTAAAGGCTTGAGATCGGTTAGAGCCCGAGCTACGTCAAAATCCAAACTCCGGATCAAGAGCCATGACCTAATTCATTCCAATACCACGCACAAAAACATGATCGATTTCCGATCTCGGTTCCCTGACCTCTCCATCAAAGCATATCTGCTTCCATGACCTATTTATTTAATCAAAGCAAACCACTTTAAGTTAGGTCCAGCCTGACCTAGTACTCCCAAAAAACCGAGCTCAATCAAACCTATCGTTAAGCCTCAATCAAGGTCTACCCAGCTTAAATCCTTGACGAACCCATGTATGGCACCCAGCAAATTAGTTTCGAGATCAGCTAATTTGTATTGCTCGACACCTGTCTCACCCACTTCCTTAGCTCACCGATAACAAGCATAGGGGCTTGTATTGGGTACGTCAATTTCAATGGTCCATCCCATCAAACAACAAAACTCATTCTACAAGTAATAGTCAAATCAACACATTAACACATTGCTCAAAGTCCGTAAATGACCAAGAGCCCCATTTCTTTAGCTTTACTAACAATATATATATATAAAAGGGAAAACTCCCTCAAAGGTAGCTCTCTTCCCCCTCTCTATAAGATGTATTTTTTACAAAGACTAACTTAAACATTAGAGTGCCTTTTGCAGGTCCTCCATCCCTTGATCTTGTTCGTGACCAGAAAGGACTAGCTTCCACTTTTGGACCGGAACAAAATGTTTCCTTCTTATAATATAGTTTATATATATTGGAGTTGCAAGCATTTGAGTAGAAGAGGGGTATGTGACATGATGGAACATCAAACCTCCTACATCATCATAAGTTAATTTTAAAAATTTGGACGTATGACAATGTAACTACAAGTTTGTTTACAATTTTATCTTATTTTATAAGTTCTTATCATTTGTTAAAGTAGTAGTAGCAAAAGAGAGTAACGTAGCTCCTGCTTTACTTTGTTACTTTCCTTCCTTATTCAACAATACTGACTCCAGGAAGCCAGCAAGAATTGTTTTCATCATCTTTTTCAACTTGGGTGGTCTTCTCACATTTGAACTTTCTGATAAGAAATTTGCTCAAATAATGACACTTCCTTTTATAGAATATCAGCTCCTAGTGAGAACGTCATCCTCAGTTGCCTTCACGAAATGTGCCAACTATAAGAATAATGCATATTATATCACAATTCACAAATGACTCACCATAACATATAATGACGAGAAACATGGAGACCGCGGCAGGTTGGCTGACACAGAGTTTCCTAACCTAATAGGTTGCACAAATGTATGGCATCTGTAACCATCCTCTGCCCTTCAGATTTTCCAAAACTTTCCAGCGTTTATTTCTACTCATTCTTTTTGTGCCTTATTTGTGATCTTAGATTCTCTTCGATTCACTTTTTGCTTTTCACTGGTGTGTATCAGTTTCTTCTTCTTTTCCTTAGACAGAGAGAGCAACAGAGGCAGAGACAGAGAGCATGGAAATTGTGAAGGAATGGTTCAGGTGGTCGCAGGCTGTGCTTAGCATGTTATTAGTACAAGTTTTTGCAACTGGGATGCAGCTGCTATCAAGGATCATACTGGTTGAGGGCACTTTCATTTTTGCACTCATTGCCTACCGTCATATTGTTGCTGCTGCTTGTGTTGCTCCTTTTGCTTTCTACTTTGAAAGGTATGCTTTCTTCCCTCTTAGTTCCATTAAGAATCTAGCTTATTGTTCTCCATGTTTAATCGTCGTTCTTGATTTTTCATCTTAATGTCCACCACCCCTATTGTTTGTTCTCTGTCAGTGTTTGAATTGAATGATATGGGTTGTGGTTGCAGGGGCCGCGCAAAGAAGTTGGGGTGGTCGGTTTGGTTTTGGCTCTTCCTTAACGCCTTAGTGGGGTACGCATTCTTTAGTTCCTCTTTGAAACTAGATTAGTGAGCTCATTTTCCAAACTCAATAAACATGAATATTTATTTGAAAGGAGCGTTTTTGCTCATGAATAATTATATTTAGCCCCTAGAAAAAGGAGCATCTTGAAATTAATTTTCTCTATCTATGTTGCAAGTTTTGAAACTTGAATGAATCTCCATAATCTTCACTTTAAAATTGAGAGGATCACCTATATAAAATGGCTATCAATTTTATGCTGGATTGAAAAAATTATGAAGATAATTACATTTCTTGGATTTTGAACTTGTCTATAGCCAGCAACTCTGCCAGACTGAAAGTTTTATGATAAAAGCTGTGTATTGCTAGTTCACTGATGTAAATTTTATATTGGTACAGTAATCTTACAAACTGCAATCCTGGTCCATATCACTTTCACCTTTAATAGAACAATTATTTGTCCTCTGAATGTGCCGTTTATTTTGGAAGTTTATTTTTGATTAGTACCAGCTCTAAATACAATCCAAAAATTAGTGTAAAATAAGACTAAGCTCCATCTAATTTGTCAAGTCTGAGATGACAACCCACCCTGCATTTATTAATGTCCAAGGGGTACATTAGCTAGGCATGCTGCTGCTAAATATAATCAGATCACAAAACTGATTTATATAGTGATTACCAAATTGGTTATTACGGTCCGGGCCCACGGCATGTGATTATGAGTTTGTGGTTTGGTATGATTGGTTTGGTTGTGCTGGGAGGAAAAGTTGGTGGACACTTTGATTTTGGTAATGATGGAAACTAGATTACCAAAAACATCTGCAAATCAAGTTGCTTGTAGTGGCCTGTTGAGTTTGAGCTGCTGTCAGTTTTTCTAATTATTTTGTGCATATATGATTCGGTATTTTACAGGTAAATTGATCGTACCCTACTTAGACTTCCGTCAGAAGTTCTGCTTTCTACAGTAATAGTAAATCTATTCCATTTTGTGTTCACAACAATCAATTTCAGAATTACTACTCTACTTTTTTTAGAGTTCGGCCTAAATAAAATAGAGAATAAATGAATCAGTTTGGCCGTACTTATGCATACTTTAAAAGCACTTTTAAGTAAATAAAAGCACCAGTACAAGTAATGGCATTTGGCCAGGAACCAAAATTGCTTATATGCAGCAATCGAAGTTTTTTTTTTTGTGGACGAGAATAGATACTTGGAGCTTTTCCTGGCAGCAAAAAATTAAGAGAATAAATTAACTACTTGTTTTTTCTATTAATGATGATTGTTAAACACTAAAACTGCATTTTACAAAAGCGATTTTTGCGACTATGAAAATTCCATGGCAAGATCAATCAAGCTCATATAATTCCATGGTCTTTTTGTCACACGCACATGCTTATAGGTTACCTAAGATTATAGAAACTAAACCCTCTCCCGTAATATTGTGAATTTAAAAGAAAAATGCTACCTATACAATATTGTTACAAATGTATGTAATTAGCACGTATAAACTATATATTTTTTGGTAAACTAGAGTTGGTTTTATATTATTTAAATATGAGACTAATTCATGCTTGAATGTCTGATGACATAACCCTAGCTAGAAAAACATGCATAAACTATGAGATTAAGTAATCATGAATTCATTAGTTTGTCTTTGTTTTTTTAAAATCATATAGGGTTATATGTGTAGAATTTAAATCTTTTGTCTTCTCTTCCTCTATTTCTTTTTCTATCTCTCCAATAAATTCTTGTAACTCAGCATAAGAATTTCCTTTTCCCTAATAGCTTCTCTCTTGGCAATTATTTTTGCTGAGTTGTAAGTATTTAGTTAGAATGACATGAAATGAGACATGAAAAGAGGAGAAAATATTTGATTACATACGTGTGAATTATGTGCAGTTTTAAACTAAAATGTTCTGTAAGTGTACTATTCAATTTCGAAAGCTTCCATACTTAATCCATTTTAGCACAAAGACATGCTCAGTTCCTTTTAACTTTTTCTATAATTTGAATACATATAACTGTTACAAATTCAATAGAGTGGATCACAATTGGTGGCTTGTCCTGTTGATTTTCTAACCACGTGATTGCAGGATAACACTGGCTATGGGACTGTTCTATTATGGTCTGCGAGACACCTCAGCTACTTACTCTGTCAACTTTCTCAACTTGGTTCCTATATTCACCTTCATTATCTCTATCACGTGCAGGTATATAGAAAGACCAACCTGTATGAACATATCTGTCATATCCATAGCATTATTACATAACCAGCATTAGCTCCTGAATTATGGCAGAATGGAGCGGCTGGTGCTGCAAACATGGGCGAGTAAAGTCAAGACTGTGGGGGCAATTTTGTGTGTTGGGGGAGCATTAACAACTAGTCTTTACAAGGGAAAGGAATTATATGTTGGTCAAAGTAGTCATCACACTCAGAGTACTGTTGAGACATCTAAAACCAACATGCTTCGTGGCACTCTCTTTTTGGTTGGCAGCTGCTTGTCATACACAGCTTGGTTCATTTTGCAAGTATGCTTCCCATTCATTAGTCTACTATAGTAAACTTGCTATTAAATACCTGTTTTAGCAATTTTATATGAGAAGTTCATTTTGCAATATTTAGCCCGGTCTCATTGCACAAATTTCTTGAGTTTAGTGAAAATTTTCATTAATGTGATTATTTTTTATTTAAACTAGCTATTTTTCAATCTAAACAGGTTAACTTGCTTAAAGTATTTCCACTGAAGTATTGGGGAACAATGCTAACATGCATTATAGCATCAATTCAAGCAACAATAGTAGGCATATGCTTGGATTGTAGAAAAGTTACTTGGAGTTTACAGTGGAATCTACAACTGATCACAATAATATACTCGGTAAGATTTATTGAATACTGATCTCCAAATTGTTGCTAGTTGCTAATATATACAAAATTAATTAAGACTATTAAGGTAATTAATTAAAAATAATATTAAATGGATATATCATTACCTAAATATTTGAGTGGTATATCATTTATATTTTTATATAAAGTACTATTAAATGCAATATACAGACATTCACAGATAATGAACAATCGATTTACTTGATTTATCTTTATTATCTAAGACTTTAAAAATAATTTCTCAAATTTTATATTAAATTGTTCAATTTTATTTAATACTCTGAAATGAATATTTGTATGATTTATAAATAAATAACTATTAAAATAATTTATATTTATTAAGATCAATACTAACAGATATGCCTGTCAAATTTCATTCGAAGAAATTACGATTTGTAATGAAAATTTGAAGTTTATTCCTTTTCAAAAAAATAAAAACCCCCCAAATGGAAGTCGGTAGTTTTTTTTTTACTTGGCTGAAATAAGACTCTAGTGAATGTTATCTCTAGTGTTGTCTTAAAAAACAAAGAAATTATGACTAATGGGTAGTTGATTGAAAAATTAAAATTCTCTATTCATATTTTTTTAAATAGAGAAGTAAAAGAATGAATGAATACACACCAACGTGTCAAGTCACTAGTTATACAATGATGTAATATTACTTTATTACATTGTAGTGTAAATAGTTATAAGGATAAACACTCATTTTAGTTCTCTAAAGATATAAGGACATCAGTTTAATCCTTTAATAATTTTTGACATCAAATTATTTTTTTGGAAGACCAATTTGATGTCAAAAAATCATATTGAAAAACTAATTTAATGTTAAAAATTGACATTAAAAGACTATTTTGATCTATTTATTATTGGAGGACCTAACTAATGACACTTATATCTTTAAAAGACCAAAATAAGTGTTTACTCTAGTTATAATTATGTGTTATAAGTATAACCATATAGCTGTCATATTGCTTATGAGATCAGTCTCATTCACAAATTTTTTAATATCTAGTCAAATGAATTTAGTATTTTCGACCTTTGTTTTCTTTTAGTCTTGGGGTGGGATGTGGTCATGCAAGGTTTCTCATTGCTATCTAATTTCTTGAATAAGTTAAGCAATATATATGAGATAGGGAGTTAGGTGTGGATTTTGAATTGTAAAATTATTTGATGGGTGATCAAGGATAGGGGGTTTTCTGCAGCATTTTGACGCATTTGATGTTTCTGCAAAAATATCCATATTTGCATTAATGCCTGAAAAACCCCAAATTTATAATCTTGTTTGACGTTACATACACAACTTGAAGGTCTCACTAAACTTCTGATGCTTTTTAACAGACTACCTAAGATCTTTGCAGTTAACTGATATGTGGTTATGGTATATTTTGAGGTCACTTATATTGGCTTTGACCAATTGTTAGTTATCAAGAGTATATGGAGGAACCTTATGATAAAGGAAGAAAATGGATAATGACCCTCAAAGATGTCAACTACTATGACTCTGAACTATTAACAAATAAGATTTGTTTGTACAGGGAGCACTGGCTACGGCTGCTACGTTTTGCCTAATATCTTGGGTAATTGCAATCAAAGGACCTACTTATCCCGCAATGTTCAATCCACTGGCTCTTATTTTTGTGGCCATATCAGAAGCTATCTTACTGGGTGAACCAATCAGACTTGGCATGTATGAACATTTTTCCTTCTCAATCAACCTTGTTCCATTTTCAATTTTCCTTGAACTCTTAACTTTGTATAGGTATTGCGGGGTTTAACCCTGCAGACTATCACAGAACCAGGGGGAACACCAGGAACACCATTAAAGCTACAGCAGATTGGCTTTTCTTAACAGCCCCTTTGATAAATTAGCCTTGGTATTTGCTTTATTATACATCTGGGAAAATCATTAATCTAAAATCCAAATCTGTTTGCAGTTTGCTGGGCATGGCTTTGATCCTAATGGGATTGTACTCGTTTTTGTGGGGTAAAAGAAAGGAGCGACAATGCTTGCCTCAACCAAATGTGGCAGCCGGAGAAGTATCAAAGAGCACGGCTACTGAGTCTACTGGGGTGCTATCAACAGCCATAGTAGTACCAAGTTCTTCACCTAATAATGCTGTTCTTGAAGTTGGAAAGACTGAAAACAACTGAAAAAACCCAGAAAGCAAGACTGGTTTTTTTTTTTTTGGGTCAGGAATCTTTCCTTGAAAGCTGAGATTAAATTATATTTCTGAAAAATATACTACCATTAATTCTCATCAAATAAGTGCAAGCACTTAAGCAATCTCTAATTTTTTTATTTTTTATTTTTGGTTTCTTTTTTGAAGAAGCAGATGTAAAATAGAAGGGGCTATAAATATAGATAGAGAATTTTGTTGCTTATTTATCAAAATATATGAAAGTTACTGTTGTGATGGCATTTTTGCTGACTATTACAATCTACTGTCTTTAATTTATTTAACTTTAACATTTAACTTAATTATATTTTAAAAATAATGAATGACAACATTTTTCCAGAGTACTACTAGAAGAATACACATTTTTCCAATAGGTAGGCTAGCAAGAAGATGTTGGGTATCCAGAACTCATTTAAACACGAAAATGAACAAGAATTGAGAGAAAAACTCACTCTATTTCTCTGAATAGAATTTACAAGAGAATTATTCTCTATACAAAACAACTCTCAAAATCTCTCAAGCTCTCTGGCTTTTCTCACTCTCTCTGGATACCCACACTTCTACTGAATGCATATACAAGAGATGAGGGATGTCTATTTATAGGATAGGGGCTGCTGAAAATTGTCTAAGTTTGGCCACCAAACTTTGGTGGTTGATGACTTTGAGCTCATACCTACCATGCTACCATTGTTGACATTACAGCTGGAGTGGGTGGCATGGGTAGGTGGCTGGACTCTTCAATTCTCCCCCTCCAGCCACTCTTGGAGCAATTGTTATCTAACAAGCATTCCAGCTATGTCTCTGCGTAGGCTCTAGCTTTTCTTTAGTAAGCTGCCTTTGTTAACATGTCGTGGATTCTCTTTTGTGTGGATCTTCACTAATTTCAATAGTTCTTTATCTATGATCTCGCGTATCCAATGATAGCGGATATCAATGTGCTTTGTATGCGAGAATGATACATTGAATTCTTGCTCGAATCTATAGCACTTTGGTAGTCCACAATGTACCTTGTAATCCTTTTGCTTGATTCCAAGTTCTTGGAAAAACGCTTTAACCACAACATTTCTTTCCCGGACTTCTCCTGTTGCAATATACTCTACATTGTGGATAGAGCAACGCCACGCAATCTTGATTGCCATGAAATGACTCCTCACTGCAAAAGTGTAGAGAAATCACGAGTAGATTTTCTACCATCGAGATCTCTGCCATGTCTGCATGCTGTATAACCTTCCGAGGATTGGATCGGCTCCCCGTAACAAAGACATATTTTTGATGTACCTTTTAAATACACGAGAATCCATGTTGCCTCCCAATGCTCCTTTCCGAGGATTAGAGAGAAAAGCGACTCACGGTACCTTGCATGAGCAATATACGGTCTTGTACACACCATTGCATACATCAAGCTTCCATTCTTGAAGAATAAGGTATTCTTGACATCTTCTCTATCTCTTTCTTGGATGAGGAGCACGAAATCTTACTCAACTTGAAGTGATTGGCTAATGGAATGCTTCTTGGTTTGGCATTGTGCATATTAAACCTTTTGATCACTTTCGTTCAATATACTTCTCTTGAGATAGCCATAACACATTGTTCTTCTGTCTCGAACTATATGCATTCCAAGAATCTGTTGGTAGGTCCTAAATCCTTCATGTCAAAAGACTTGGAGTTCCTTCTTAATTTGTTTAATTTTCGTTGCATCTTGTCCTACAATCAATATATCATCTACATATAGTAGAAGAGCAACGAAATTTCCATCGGAAAACCTCACGAGTATAAACACATTGATCTGCGTGATTCTCTTGTAGCCTTGACTCACCATACACGAGTCAAACTTCTTGTACTCACCCCTTTGTCTTGGTGCTTGCTTTAGACCATACAAGCTCTTTTTAAACTTGGCTTGAGGTTCTTGTGCGAGACCTCGAAACCTTACAATTTCTTTGCATGTAGATTTCTTCTTTCCGGATCTCCATTGAAGAAATCTTTGTTTTGACATCCATCTGTTCAAGCTCTAGGTTTAAGCGGCTACCAAGCCAAGAATAACCCTTATTGAAGTCATTTTTACTACTGGTGAGAAAATCTCATCAAAGTCAATTCCACTTTTCTGCTTTGGAATCCTTTGACTACCAATCGAGCTTTGTGTTTCACCACTTTTCATTGCCATCTTTCTTGACTTGAATACCCATTTGTTTTTTAGGGCCTTTTTCCCTTGTGGAAGATTAATTATCTCATAAGTATGATTTTACTGCGGTGATTCATCTCCTCTGCATTGCGAACAACCATTTCTTTATCCTTATGAGATATGGCTTCTTGAAAATTTTACGGTTCGCCATCTTGATGAAAGCAAAGCGTACTCAGTTCTGGATATCTTTTCGAGGAATCAGGCCTCGTTCAGATCTTGAACTTCTTGGGCCTTTGGATTACCGGAATTTGAGACATTGTGGGCTTTTCAATGTCTTTTATAGTCGGATTTTCATGGAACACTCGTCCACAACGATCACCTTCTTCTCCTTTGGGTCCCATAACTTTGTATCAAATTCCTCATCTCCATAGCCTATGAAGATACAAGTGGTTGTCCTTGCATCGAGCTTTTGTCTAAGCTCCTTGGATACATGCGCAAAAGCTAGACAACCAAATACTCTCAAATGAGAATATGAAGGATGCTTACCAGACCATACTTTCTCTGGAACTTCAAAATCAGTGCTTGTGGTGATACGTTGATTAGGTAGCGGCGACTCATTGCTTCTCCCGAATGGCTTTGGCGAAACTTAGCCATCTTGAGCATGCTTACGACTCTTTCCATAATGGTAGGTTCATTCTCTCGGCTACACCATTATGTTGTGGGGTGCGATGGGGTTTGTCTTCTCATGTCCGGATGCCTTGACTCCTGCAATAGGCATCAAACTCCTTGGAAGTGTATTCGCCTCCATTATCGGATCGGAGACACTTCAAATTCTTTCGGTTCACGTTCTACCATGACATGAAATAACTTGAAGTAATTAAATACGGTCCTTTGTTTTCATGAAGTACACCCACACCTTTAGAAGCATCATCAATGAATGTCGGAAAAGTACTGTTTCCGCCTAATGATTCGCCTCCAAGGGACGCAAACATCGGAGTGTACTAGGTGAGCAACTACGATCTTCTCATTGAAGAGAAGCTGAAAGAGACTTTATGTTGTTTGCCAAACAAACAATGATTGCAAGGATATGGAGCAGTATTCTTGATAACAGTAATAAGCTCCTTTTTCTCCGGGGGTAGACAAACCTTTTTCACTCATGTGACCAAGCCTCACGGTGCCCACAGATTTTGTGAAGCCTCTTTTTCTACTATGTTGAGGTATACGCACATATCTTCACATAAGTTTTATATAAAGTACCACAAATATGACCTCGGCGATTACCATGGTGCCCTTTGTTAATTTCCATGCGCCATTGCAAAGCGATGACCATAGCCACTGTTTATCAAGAGCTACTCACGAGTAAATTCAATAGAAGATCGCGCACATGTCGACATCCTTCAAGGTGATTGTGCTCCCCACATTTGTTTGGATCTTAACATCACCTATTCCGGCAATCTCGGAAGAAACTGGAATTTCCCATCTTCCTTTGTTCCAAAGTCACCGACTTTATATGTTGTGAAGAAATCTTTGTGAGGGAGTCACGTGGTAGGATGATGCGATTATCTACTACCCGTTACGTGTCTTCTCTTGAGACGTGTAGGCATGTCTCATTATTGATGGAGCAAGCTATCTCTCCGAGGATAGTGACAAAGTGTCTCCATCATTATTCTTTGGTTGAGAACTACCTTGCCACTTGCTCTACATGACAATCTTGACAGTTCTTCTTTAAATGACCCTCCAGTTTCACAGTGGTAGCACTTGTATGTTGGCCTTCTTCCATCTGTGGATCTTCTCTACTCATATGCTCCTTCCCCTTCCATTGCTTCGACCATTTTCTGTTGTCTCCCTCGGCCTCGACTACTTCTTTGTTGTCTCCCTCGGTTTTTACGTACAAAGGCATGAGGCGGAGTTACGTGCTTTCATATCCTTTCTTGGCCTCTTCGTTGAGCAGGGCATCTTTAACCAAGGACATGGTAAGTTTCCCATTTGGGCAGTGCGAGAGAGACTACTAGCGTCTCCCAAGTGTCGGGAAGTGAGCGAGAAGTAGAAGCGCTTGTGTTTCATCCCCAAGCTCCATTTCTCTGACGACAATTGGTTTATCAAGCTACGAAATTCACTTGTGTGCTCGGCAGGCGAAGTTCCACTACTCGACTTGGATTAACTAATCGCCTCATTATTAAGGCTTTATTAGGCGGTCTTTGCACGATACATACCTTCGGCTTTGTCGAGAGGTATATGCGTCTGTCTCTTTTGCAATATGGTGGAAGACAACTATGATCAATCCATTGGACGGATCGACCAATAGTTTTTGTTTGATTTCTTCCTCTCTGCTTCCTTTGTAGGATCGGGGTTTTACACCCTTTAATTCCGAGGATCGTACAAATCTTTACAACTAAGGAGATCTTCCATCAGGAGGTCTCCATAGTGTATAGTTGGTAGAGGTGAGCTTTAGCATTGCTCACGATGATCAGATTCCTCCATTACACTAACTTGTTCAAAAACAAAGTTGAATTCCTTGAAAGTAAAACAGTTGCGTCTGGAACGGTCGAAAATGGGAAATTTGACTCTCTTGAGTCAATTTGCAATTTCTAAAAGATCAGGGACTAAAGTATAATTTCAGAAACTTTAGGGATCAAATTGTAATTTCTGAAAGATCAGGGGCTAAAATATAATTTCAGGAACTTTAAGGATCAAATTGTAATTTCTGAAAGATCAGAGGCTAAAGTATAATTTCAGAAAATATAGGGGTCAACCTGTAATTTTTGAAAGTTCAGGCTGGATGCTGACGTGGCTGTTGATGTGGCACTCACTAATGCTGTGTGGCGCTAATGTGGCGCTGACGTGGTGCTGACTGGGTCGTCTTCAACCTTGGTTTGGAGAGTGGGGAGAGTGGGGAGAGTGACGCCCACTCTCAGGCGAAGCTGCCGGAGAGTGCGGAGAGTGCGGCTTCGTCCGGCGTCCGTTTGGCCTGCCGAAAATTCCGTTGTGCTCGTCTTGACACCAGGAATCTGTTGGAGTGGTCAAAACACCAAATGGAGGTGTTTGAAAAATTCGAATTTTAGAAGCGGAGCTTTGTGCTTTCGAGAAACCCTCCCAACACTCAACTCAAGCTCTGATACCACTTGTTGGGTATCAGAACTCATTTAAACACGAAAATGAACAAGAATTGAGAGAAAAACTCACTCTATTTCTCTGAATAGAATTCTGAGAGAATTATTCTCTATACTGAAAACAAGCTCTCAAAATCTCTCAAGCTCTCTGGCTTTTCTGCTCTCTGGATACCCACACTTCTACTGAATGCATATACAAGAGATGAGGGATGTCTATTTATAGGATAGGGGCTGCTGAAAATTGTCAAAGTTTGGCCACCAAACTTTGGTGGTTGATGACTTTGAGCTCATACCTACCATGCTACCATTGTTGACATTACAGCTGGAGTGGGTGGCATGGGTAGGTGGTTGGACTCTTCAGAAGATAGTGTAAGTAGCAAAATTTCAAGGATTGTAAAGCATTCATCTTAATTAATTAGAAATTCAGTACATGCATTCCCGGCCAGGAGATTAGACGTCATTTTGGATGAAAATGTGATGTTAAAAATCTAAACAAAATAACTAATGTTATTTTTTAGCTAAACCAACTATTACATATATATATATATATATATATATATATATATATATATATATATTTCAGTTTTCCTCCTTATGCAAGTTATAATCATCTCCATTGAAAGTGCTACTTAGGTAGAAATAATTTGCTTGGCATACTTAATAACTTTTAGATGGATGAATGATCTTTATTAAGTTGTTTTATTTAACAATCACCATTGAATTTAAAAGTCCTGATTTTTTTTTTGTCTGTATAGCATATATAAGCACTTCTTCAACAGAGAGAAGAGGGGGGGGGGGGGAATCACTGTATAAAGGATAAGCTTTTAGATGGATGAACTTGTGCTATATTAGCACTGCTCCTACTCCATTTATCCTTTAGATTATTGGGCCAAAGCTTAAGCCCTTTTTCAGCCCGACGTTCGGCCCCATCCTGCTAGCATATAGGCTGTGATGGACTATGCAACTGCTTTCGCCGTCCAAGCCTATCCTCTTTAGCTAGGTGCACTTCCGATCCACTAATAAAACTTTGATTGGAAAATATTTTTCTTTCTGATACATCTATTTTAATGCCCGAAGGGAAAAAAAATTGGTTTAAAGGAAAATCAACCTTGTTTTTGAGAACACCATTAGAAATTTAGAAGCATAAACTACGTCTCAGAAAAACAAATAAAAATTACAAAAAAGTTTTTTCAGAATTACAATTTTATATATATATATATATATATATAAGCACTTCTTCAACAGGTGAAAAATGTTTTTCTAAGAATTATAATTTTAATGTTTTTTAAAAATCTCTCAAAATAAAATTTTTTGGAAAAATATTCAATAGTATATATATATATATAATATAAGAAGACAAATAATCAATTTATTAAATCTATTGCTAACTTATTAATCATTTTAAAATATTTTAATTAATTATTTGGTTGATTATTTTAAAATTTAAAATATTTTTACCCCAAAAGAAGATGAATAAATCAATGGGTAGGGGTAAAATCTATAATAATAAAAACTCGGATTAATACGATGCACGCCAGTTATTATTAGTAGATTGACTTTAAAATTATAATTTATCCAAAAACATATTAAACAATAGTTTCACTAACATACTTAATTCGTAGCTTATACTGATGATTGAGCAATTTGATCAGCAAAGAAGAGAAATTTGAAGTTACTTAAAATTTATATACCTTTCCTGAGAGTTCACTTGCAACTACCATAGTGCTCCAGTTATTTGTCTTTTGTTTAAAAATTTGAAATGTAGACTCAAATTTATAAATAGATAGGACGTGTCCTCAACCACCTCGTTGTTGGCACTTTGGAAGTATCCTTATTTTTACATTAGGCATGCTTAATGACGATGTGTTCGTTGTCCCATGCACTCCAATAACCCTTTTTTTTTTTTAATCATTTGTAAAGAGTAGTTAGAATTATCTAATTGAAGGATTAAACTTGAATCTTCTATCTTTGTGAGAGACTTAAATCTAGTGTGCTGTGTGTACGTGCAAGTGTTACTCTACTAATTAATACTTTGTTCTACTAACTAATTTTTAATTTATTTTGTCCTAATTAGACTAATTATGTTTAACTTGTTTAATTTATTTTAATAGTAATTATACTTCACTTTTTTTTAAGTGACTTCAATTTTGTATTACCTTTTCATATGATTGTTGATTTGTTGTGAAATAATCATTTTTTCTTAACATCCCAACGATGCCCCAAAACTTTACATCATTCTTACCGCATACCTTTGAGCCCATTGCTTTAGCATATTTAAATGGTACATTTAGGAAATTTTTTATATTAGATGGCGCACAAGTGTGATGTAAAAATACTTATTATATGTGTAAATATTAATTTCCAAACCGAAACCACCCTCACTCTAAAAGTATATCCACACGTCATTCTTACTCCGCAACCCAATAAGGTATCCAAATTCGTCATCATATTCCACTAGATTCTCCAATTAAGGTTGAAACAACTTTTATATTCTCACTTCACTATGCCTTTTCTTTTTTGGTAAATGACTATAACCTTTATTTTCTTTCCTTTTCAAATTCTCCATCAATTAAGCTTGTTCTTAATAATGCAAGCCTAACTATTTACCTATCAATTAATTAATATTTATTACACAATTTTTTATCATAAATTATATAATTATTGATGTGGTTCCATTTTTTTTTTGGTACATCAGAAAGGAAAAAGAGGAGCTAAGGCCTAACAAAAGTGGCCCCTATGGAGTCGGCTAGAAGCAAAGGTCCCAAGCCAAGAGGAAGGCTGGACCAAAGAATCACATTCTCGTCACTAAGAGCGCCAAGTTTAGAAAGGAAATCAGCACAGAAGTTAGCCTCTCTAAGAATATGAATCACCTTCACATCCCAGTCGAGGGTAAGCAAATCTTTGATCTTCGTGATGAAGCAACCATATTTGTGGAAAGGTTGAGTGGATTCATTAACCAGACGCACAACCTCAAGGCAATCTGATTCACAAACCACGCAACGATGCCCAGTATCCCAAGCTAACTGGATTCCTCTAAGAATGGCCACTAGCTCTGCATGAAGATTATCCGAGAAACCAATAAATCTTGAGATACCCTTGATCTAATAACCATCATCACCCCTAAGGACTCCACCAAAAGCTAGCTCTGCCTGGATTGCCCAGGGAGCTACCATCAACATTAATCTTGGTGGACCCAAGGCGTGGAATATCCCAATTGATGAGGCGGGGAGAAGAAGAGGGTTTGGTAGCAGATAGGAAGGCAGAATTGCAAACCTCTTCCAACTGGAGAATATTCATCAATAACCTACAGGAAAGGGTAGGTTGTTGTTGAAAAACATGGGCATTCCTATCTCTCCATATCCACCAAATAGAGGAGAGGAAAATAATGGCACTAGGCAGGGAGACTGAGTGAATTATCCAATCTTGACCATTAAGGCTCCAAAAGGGCAGCTCCTGAGAGTAACCCAGCATACGCCAAATGATCCTAGCATGTGGGCAATCACGAAGACAACGGAGGGAGTCCTCAAAAGGATGCTGGCAACGAGTGCCGGAAGAACTCAGTGCCATGCCACATGTAGCGCGCAAACTATTTGTAGGAAGTGCCTTATGCATGAGCAACCACACAAAAAGGTGGACTTTCTCAGGGTTCTTTAATTTCCAAATCCAGGACCAGCTAGCAGCATTAGTGAGGTTGCTATTATTGCTTACCATCCAACGGTATCCTGCTCTAGTGGAGTACTCACCCGAGAAGCTCTCATACCAAATCAAACGGTCAGGAAGTGGGGAGTCATGCACAAAAGGAGTTGCTTTGATGGTTGGTTCAATACCAACCGGGAGGTTGGTGAACAACCTATCCAAGCACCACCCATTCTCATCCCAAAGGTCCTTGACACGAAGGTATTGATGTGGTTCCATTTAAATTGAAGTGTCCTGCTTACATGTATTTTTGTAATTTTGTTTTTTAAAAGATATTTTTGAGTCTACTTTTGCATTTATTAAGACTAAATTTGTCTCTAGCCAATTTTAAAGAGCACACCTCTCACATAAATTTGATGCATTTGACTAGGGGTTAAAATAGATTAAGTTAGGTTAAAAAGCACACATCTCACATAAATTTGATTTATTTGACTTTACTTTAGATAGGTTTGGTGTGTTTTGTAAAACATTGATCTTAGCCAAATTTATTATATATCATAGGCTTTTTTTAAGTTTGACCTAGCCTTTTTTTGTAAAAATATAAAAGTCTAGTTTATTTTGAAAGTTTACTTAAAGGCTAAATTGCATAAATACCTTCAAATAGATCAATAGACTCAAACTTTATAAGTTTCAAATATACGTAATCTTTAACAATATTATTATATTATATATAAAATAAATAAGATATGCATATATACCTAATAAATTATATAAGTATTATAAATTTTTAATTATATGCATATACAATAAATAAGTAGGTAGTCTTGCTATGTCAAATAGGTCTTTTAAAAAGTCTAATTCTTGATCTATTAAACTAAATAAGTATTTTTAAAAATCTTAGTCTGACTTAATTAATTAATAAATTAAGCCAAAATAGATTAATGTATGTTAGATCGTAAGTACCTATTAAGCCGATTGCATATTTTCACTTTTAGTGATGACCCATAGTTGAAATCCAAGTAGTTAAAGTAGAACCACTTTTAATTATTCAGTTGGTCTTGGGTTTCTATAATTTTGTTTAGGTTTCTTCTGTATCCTTATTTTATGTGAGGGTACTAGTATCCTTTAATAATTAATAATTAATATTTGTCTATAATATATGTTTTATTTTTTAAAAATATAAATACAACAAATTGCTTTTATATTTATATTTTAATTAAATAAAATATGTAATTAAATATTAATCACTAATTATTAAAAAAATAAGTATACTCTAATAAAAACAAAGGATAGGGACGAAATCACCTTTTGTTAAACACTTATATAGTTATATTACAAGAGTATAATACATTTCATGATTAAAAAAAATCTAAATAACATTACATCTATTCACAAGCACATTTTCCGAATCATTTGAATTTATTTTAGTTGATTTTTCATAATATCTGCTCAGTTATGTCTACAGTAAAGTGTCACAGTATCTGTTTATGACTATATTGAAGTGTTGTGAGAAACATTTCTAATACAAACGGATCCATTTATAAGAAGTATTGTAACAACGTAATATAAGTGGATGGTACCATTGTTTATTTACATTTTAAACTAATTACTTTAATGTAATTTTTTAAAACACTTTCAATTAAATATTTTTTATTTAAGTTAAATCATAATTAATTACATTCATATTTGTTTATTTGCATTCTCACTTATTTTTTTTGTATTTTTATTTATCTATTTAAACTCTCACAATTTTTTATATTTCTTGCTAAAAAAAAGTGTTATGTACGACGGTAACTCGTTAAGGAAGTTTTGTGAGACAAGTATACAACCTTCACATAAATGTAACCCCCCCGCCCCCCCCCCCCCCCCGGCCCACACACACACACGCACAAAAACCCATTAAGAAATTTGGCTAGATTAGTTAAATAAAAAACGTAAGAAACAGGTATAAAATGTTAATGGTATTGATAGGGCACTAATCCAAACGAAATAAAATAGGCAAAAATATAATATGGTAGTGCTTGTTGAAAATTCACCGTTAACTATCAAAAAGGTTATTGAGCGAACTTAGGGTAATATTCGGGGCTGAAGAGGGCGGGAAGTAATTACCAGTGCAAGAGGCATGGATAATGAGTGGTTCCTGTCAGGCTTTTAGGTGAAGAGAGACATGAATGAACCAAGCTCACTCTAGAAGAAGAGGGAAATTCCAAGATTGTGCAGGTATGAAACTGTACAATTAAGGAAAACTTATATAAGATTTGATAGGTACTATCCATAACAACAAGATGCATCTTTTTTTTAAGAACCCATAACTTAGAAACTCCAATGTTAAACGTACTTAGCCTAGAGAAATTCTGGGATGGGTGACCCCCTGAGAAGTTCTCAGGGTGTGTGTGATTAAGGACATAAGCACGCTGAAAAGACTAGGTGTTGGTGTGTGGGGACAATTGTCAAATCTGGAACACGGGTTATTACAGTTGCTCCGTAATTTTGTATACTTGTTTCCTGTTATTGTACTAAAGTTAGCTGAATTTAGTCAAATTTCTTATGCATTGTTTGGATAACTTTTAATGAGGGGGAAGGAAGGGAAAAAAGGGGAAAGTGTTCTCCTTCTTCCCCCTCAAAGCTCCAAAATTATTTCCCCTCAAATTTGGGGGTAATGAGGAGGAAATGAGCCCCCCTTATGTTTTTTTACTTAAACATCCAAATAAGGGGAAAGGTATTCCCCTCCATGCCATCCCTTCCCTTCCCTTCCCTTCCCTTCCCTTCCTCTCATTTTCTACCATTTTCTCCTTCCCAAAGACAGTATTAATGAAGTTTATGAGTGGGTTGTCTACTTGTCTCATTGTCTCACAAAACTTCTTTGTTTATATTTATGATGTTTATGTTTGGTTTAGATTTTGTAAACTTAATTTTAGATGAATTAATTTTGTAAACTTGATTTTGTTCAGAAGTAAATTTGACTAACCATGATTTATGTTTGGAAAACTTAACTTAAAAAGTGATTTTGGTAGAATGAATGTTGTTTGGATATTATTAATTAGAATCACTTCTAAATGTGTAATTACTAGAAAATGTGTGAATTCTATATTACTTTGTCCAAATTGATAAAAGATGACAATTTAAATAAATTTTATATAATGGATGTGTGACTTTGTACACACATATTCAGTACTTTTACTGTCACTAAATTAGAATAAATCATGATAATTGCATAACATTTAGAATAATTTTGCATTTAGGATCCATTAATTTCCCTTAATATGATTTTCATGAATAATGCTGATTTAATAGCCCAAAATTAATGTTGTGTGCTTTCTTTTCAGAAGTTTAAGAAATGAAGAGGTCAGATGAAGCAATTCCAACTGAAAAAGATGAGACGAAAAGTTGATATTGTCTTGCACGGCCATGCAAGAAGCTGTTTGAAAGAAAAAGGATAAAAGAAGATGAGGAGTTTTAAGGCAGTGTGTTGCATAGTCTGCTTGTGCAAGCTTGCACGACTGTGACATGACCTCTTGATGCAAAAAAATGAGATTCTTGCATTACAGTTTCTTGTACGGCCTGCCTATGCAAGCTTGCACGTCCGTGCAATGTTATTAGAAAATTCCAAAACATCTACCTTCTAAGTCCTACAATTGAGGGTTATAAAAAGAGGTTTTAAGAGCTTAAAAAAGACATTTTTCAGCAGCAAAAACACAAGGCAAAATTCTAGAGAGTTCAAGGGTGACTCGTGATGTCCAAGGGAAATGATCAAAGTTATCTCAAGAAAATCTTTAAGGGATGATATGAGAAAGGCTTTGTGGTGATCAAGGTAATAGGTTTAAGGACAGATGAGATATTTCAATGCTTAAAAATAATTTAGTATGGGTCTCTACATCATAAACTTTGAAACACCCTCAAAACTTTAATAAGAGATCAAATACAAGATTATGCCTCAAGTTTGAAGATTGTGGCTTGTCATTGTAGGCATCGAATGGGAAGAAGAAAGACATAATAGGGAGATAAAGAGCGTTACCTGGTAGAGAATGGTAGTGTGGGAAAGATAAACCTTGAACTTGCCATGAATCTCCAACGTTCCCAATACTTAACGTAAAAGCAAGTCAGTCTTGCTTCAAATCAAAAGTAAGTTTAGGGCTAGAATCAAGTTTGAGTCATGCTTTCAACGTGAAACCAAACAAGTATCAAATATGGGTAAAAGTCATTTGAGCATCTAAACACCCGTTTGAGTGAGTCAAATGCTCACCCAAATATGCACTTAGTGTTGTACTACATAGCATACTTTTTTATAATAAATATAAAATTAAAAAATTGTGAGGGTTTAAATAGATAAATTGAAATACAAATGATTAATGATGTAAGAGTGTGAATAAATAAGTTGTTAGCTCAAGGTTTCCAACTTGACATTTCTTTGAGTGATGATTCCAAACATTTGGATATTCTTAACACTGCATACTTACACTTGATTTTAGTCAAAAGATCATTATGCAGATTTATCATGAATGGATGCATGTCTCAAGCTATCAAGTTGAATATTCTATTAAAGAGACCAAATTAAGTTATCCCAAAGTACACATGATGTCTCAAGTGAAGACTAGAAGACCTCTATGAAGATGAAAAGTATGTCCTAGATGAAGCTTAAGAAAGAACAAGATGATGATGCCTATGATTGAAGATAGGTCTGCTCAAACTTGTGTAAACTTCAGAAGTTTTAGATTTGTGATGAACTACCTCATGAATGAAGATGAGCTAGCTACTAGAAGGAATCTGTAACTGCTGCAAAGATAATGCAACTTCCAAGAACGATCTTACTTGATCTTAAAGGACTACCAACGGTCTAAAATGTCTTTGCAAAGCTCCAAATCAAAGTCAAAAGGCTTTTGATTGTGCTGACAAACATTTACCAACCCAACAAGCAAATAGGAACTTTTTCAGAAAAAGTATTGTACATGTTGTAAATGTTTTTGGACTACTCTTAATGGTCAAATCTTCTTTATTTGCTATATAATGCTTGCTGCATAGAGGAATCAAGACATCAAAAGATCAAGAAATCAAGACAAAGAAACATACTGATATATATATATATATAAATATATATATATATATATATATTTGTAATATTCTCTTATACTCTGTTTATGAGCTAACTTGTGAGATATCTACTCTTAGTGAGTTTTTCATATACATTACTCTTTTGAGTGAGCCCTGCGTGGCTGAAAGGAAATCTAGCTAGGTGAGCTAGTATTTAGGTTTGTGAGTGACCTGTTAAGCAGTGTAGATGTGCTACTTGCTTCTTTCAAGCTTGGATAGACTAGAGTGGAAGAAAACTACTCGGTTCTAGCTTGGAGAGGCTAAGGTGGAAAAAAAACTACTCGGTTCTAGCTTGAAGAGGCTAAGGTGGATCAAAACTACTTGTATCTAGTTTGGAGAAGTTATGGTGGATCAAATAACACTCAGTGTATAGTGGAAAATCTCAGCTTGGCTAGGGACTGGATGTAGGTTCCACATTGGGGCTGAACCAGTATAAATTCTCTTGTGCAATCTCTCTTAACCCTACTTTTTTACATTGCATTAATTAACTATTGTGTGTGCTAAGTTTTGATTGCTTGAGCAAGTCTTTAAGTTACTGTTTTATTAAGTTTCTGCTGACATAAGCTACTCAGTGAACTATCTCATCTCTACACCAATTTCTTTGTTTGAGTATTTTGCAAAAACTAAAATAGTGGGTGACTTGATTCAACCTCCTTTGTCAAGTCTTCTTTTACTTTCATAAGTGACTTAAATAAAACAATTATTTAATTAAAAATAATTAATAAAGAATATAAATAAAACAGTTGAATAGTAATCTTATAAGGTGCTTGTTTTACCAAATTTGATAGATGATATGTTAAGTAAATTAAGCTGTACGCCAAGTAAACAAGCAGGACGTTAAGTGCAATAAGAAAAAACGCATTTGCACCGCCCCATTAGGACCACGCAAACAGGAAAGAAAAAAAGTTACATCAAAACATGGAATTGCAAGCTTTGTTAAGTTGGATCATTTGCCCATGAATTTTGGCTTTATGAGGGTGGGCTGCGGCTTTTGTGAACCGTAACATGATATTGAATCACATCACATCGAGCATGGAAATGAAAGTGATTGCTGAAAGCAATTATTGCACGTCTCTCATTAGCCTATCGAGTCCATTGCCATCCCTACCTAGTACCTAGCGTGCTATGAATTAGTATTGACTTCTCAAATGACTTGTTGCTTGGCGTCGAAATAATTCTTTTTATCCCTTTCATGCCATAAAATATTCTTGGCCGTCTATTCTCTACATGTGTTGGTAGAATTTAATTTCGATTTATTATAAAAAAATTTATATTATTATTTAATTATATATTGATATATTTTTAAAAATTTTAAATATGATAATAATTATTTAAAAATTAATTTTTTAATAATATGTTAACATATAATTAAATAATAATATAAAACAATTTACACAAATCAAAATAGGATTCTTATGATTATCTTTTGTAAAATTTATTTAACTTGAGGTGTTAATGTTTGGATGGATTTCAGACGTACAATAATAGATTTCACCTAGGTTAACCTTCACATGAGACTCATCATTGTATCCGTATGAGATGTTATTAAAATTAAAACCCTTTTCTTCTTATTGATTGGCTTCAAACTCTTTGATTTTTAAGGTGGTTTATAGGCATTAAAATGTACAATTTTCACTAAAAAAAATACATTTTTTTATGGATTGAAGTCCTAAAGTTAAGGTATCGAGTTAATGTGATTCTATTAGCAGATCATTGGTTAAATAACATAAAATTAAATAAATATTCATATATATATATATATACACACACTACATATTATGATATTTATTATTGTAAATAACTAAAGTATTATTATTTTAAAAGAAATGATGACCTTAAGAAGAAAAAAAAATAGTTTAACCCTTAATTTATAAAAAAAAATCTTAATATTTTCATTAAAATGACCATAACTCAGAGATTAAGTTTTCTTTTTAAAAATTTAAGATTAACATGACGTAGATCTCGAAAAGTTATATAAAATAAACAAATAATTAATTTAAATCATACAAACGAGTCAAAAGTTATAACTTTTCAAAATTTAAAAGTTTTTATTTTTTAAAAAGAATTTCATGACATGACTGGTTCACTAATTCAACTGCCTAGTTCACCAATTTTTAACTAAATTTGCACGAGTCAAATAATTTTTTACTAATTTATATATATAGCCAATCTAATAATGAATTCAGACTAATTAAATGACCGATAAGCCAATTTGAGCCGATTTTAATAACATGGCTTGATGGTCCAATTTTTATACTAACAGAGAACAGTGGCGGCCAAAAATTTGGAAAATTGAAGATATTTTTAAAAAATAAATAAATAGAAAACAGTGACCAGAAAAGCAAGTTTTACTGTTTTAGAAAACAAAAGTGAGCTCGATAGAGTCCGGATTTGGAGTGTCAATGCCATGTCAGCATCTTGAACATGTCGGATGCGTGTTAGCCAAATAAGCACAAACTAGATCATTTCAGCAAATTTCATCCTAAATTAAATTGACATTATAAGTTTATAACAATTCCAAAAATAAAAAAGAGCAAGATAACAGTTAAAGTTATTGCACTAAAATTATAAATTATAAAAATAAAAGGATAAAAAATCAATTACATTTATTTTTTAACAATTCATTTATGTTTCTTTTAAGAAAAATAGTTCAATTTACTTTTTTAAATATAAATATTTTGCAAAAAATAGTTATTCAATTATACTAAATTTTAGTTATTTAGTTAGAGAGTAAACTATGAATTAATTAATTGTTGATAAAAAATTAAGTGTTATAATTTTTTTAATATAAATGACAGGTGTTTATATAATACTATAGAAATTTGCTATAACACATTTTTTTTTTAATATTAAGAACTACTTGCACTATATCCTTAAAATGTACCCTAGCCTACATTTAAAAAAAAGTCAAACTCGAAGTGGATATAAATATTTTGTTTGTCTTTTTGTCATTTAATAAAATAGTATAAATTAAGCAAAAAATAACTATCAACTAAGATATAGAGGACATGATTTAAGAGATATGTAATTTTTTCTTTAGTTATTAATACTTTATTCAAGAAACAAGATTAAAGAGTACATCCCAACTGACATAAATTCTTCAATGAAACTGCCATATTTTATTCTTTTATTTTTGGGATGGCAACAATTTAAATATAGACAGTGAGGATGTTGTTATTTTTGGTTCTATTTTTAGCATATTCGCCTATTCTAATAATATAAAAAAATCAAGTTAATTCGAAATCATTCATTTTATATACGAATTTTCTAGAGGACTTAAATCGTCTTTGACACATTTTTGTTTGTAGTTGATACTAAGAATGAGAATATGAATACGTAATTTTAATAGTTTATAATAGAATCATTCATAAATAATATGTAACACGTGCAATGCATGAGATTTTTGTTTAATGTATAGAATTAGTATTGTTTCTAAATTTCATGAAGAAATATTTACTTTCTTTAGATTAAATTAGATTTATATGAGAATTGAAAAGTTATAAAATGAAGTGAAAATTCATTGAAATACAAAGAGCAGGTGATGTGAAATTTTGGTATATAAAAATAAGAGAGTGGATAAATTACCATAATTCTTCCCGTCAATGATATTTTTAAAAATAATATGACGGTCTTTCACTCATATTTATCAATCTCATACATTTATATCTGACAGTTTGATGTACGAATAATTAAGTAAGCATATGTTTGCTAATTACCTGATGACACAAAATATCTCTTATAAAAAGACGACCATCAAATCAATTCAGGACTATTAACAAGTATAAGATTGAGTAGCTTTAAATTAAAATATAAGAATATGATTTCCATTTATTCTCATTTTCTTTGGAATCCGTTTTATAAGCATAAAGTTTGTCTCCGTAGCTAGGAATGATTTCAGAATCAAATCATACTTGTGATTTGTGAAAAAGGATGGCTTATATTTGTTTATGCCGAATATTCCATTCCTTGGGGTATGCAGGGCCTAAATTATTTTCTATGCACCCATCCTAAAAACTAATTCGATCGTGAGTCTCTTTCTTACCACCAAATATTCCCTTGTCGAAATATTTGGATGTGCATTGACCTTACTCCCATTGCTTTCCCCTGAGTGAGACGTAGGACTTACAAATTGATAAGCCGCAATAATAACATATATGGAGAGCTTCAGAGAGAGAGAGAGACAGAGATGCTGAAGCCACAAGTATTTTGGTATATATATATATAAAATAAGCCACAAATAATATATTCGAGCAAGTAGTCTTCACATTCCTAACTAATAATAACCGTATGTAGGAAAAAAAGAAAAATACATACAGAGTCTGTGTTTATAATGAATACACCTGCCATTGTATTGTTTCTGTTTATCTCTGCTAACAATATCCCACTTGATACCCTCAAAAGTTTAAACAAAAACTTCTATATATTTCATTACAAAATGTAATTATCTTAAAACGTTATTTGTGTGTGGGTAGTGACCTTCTCTTAAATTAAACCCACATACGAGCTAGTAAAAACAATATAGATGAACATATTCAATATATGTCAAATAACGAGTAAATTATTATTTGAGGAACTAATTTTTTTTATGATAAATAAGAACCTCAACTTTATTAAAAATTATTTTGATTAGTAAAAAATGTTGAAGAAATAAAAATATCTAACTTAACATAAAAAAATTATAGTATGAACAAATTGATAAATATTATCAAAATTTCTTTTTATTAATGTTGAGATTTTTAATTAGTTATCACAGCAAAATTAAGGTTAATAATTTATTTTCATAATAAAGTTAACATTAAAATTTTGTTTGGAAACAAATTAACAACCTATGTATTGGAACGCATATTTGGTGCAGCAATTTGTTTTGGCATATTTGGTGTAGCAATTATTTTTGGATATTTAGTGTAGCAATTATTTTCTACCTCCAATGTTGAGAGATTTTGAGAAACCCCTATATACAAAACTCATGGTCAAATTATTTGAAAAGGCTACAAGCTCACGGCACTATCAAGTTCCGTTATTAGATTGAATTTCACAAATTTGTATTGAAAGTTGTTATCAACATCCTCCCTCAAGTGTTGTTTCTCTCTGAAAAAGTTCTTCTCTTAAGCTTCCACAATTTGAAGATTTTCTTTTTAGTACAGAAAATTGAAGATTCTTTTTTGGGGAGAATTGCACAGCCGCCTCCCAACCAATTGGTTTGGAAGTCTATAAGAGCATTCCTCATATATAGTGGTGGAGCTAGACTACTATTCCGGTCCAAAATTGAATTAGATGGTTGATTTGTTGGAGCAACGAAGTCAGAAAAAATACGTGTAGAAGAAACTCTAATACTTAAGTTAGCCTATGAAGTAGATAGATTAAAAAGTAAATAGATTAAAGTGTTTAGATTATGTATATATTATATACTAATGGAGAAGATCCCTTTTTTATAATCGTGGAATGATAAGATTTCAATTGATTTAATCATCCGATCGATTGGTTATCCAAAAATTGTGAGAGTAGTGATCTTTTTCTAGCTTTTAGATGTAGTTTTCGAGAGATAAAGTCAATAATAATTACTTAATAAAGAAGCCTGATCTAAGTTGAAGTTAAGATGAGCTTGATATAAAATGTGATTGGCCAAATAGATTCAATCCAAACAACTACCATATATATTAATGGTTGCGAGGAGCCATCTTCCAAAAAAAAAAAAAATTACATTTGAGTATTAAGAAAATTTCTGGCCATGAGACACGCCGCCCCTGCTCATATAGCTCTCATTGCCCCTCTTATTTCCATAAAATTGAATATATTCTTCAGCATTTTTGCGAATGGCTCAGTTGCTCAGGTTTGGAGTATATTCTTCAAGCAAATATTAAATTTTGTTCTCTTGATATTTCCATCAACATATTGACTGACCCATTCCCCAAAATTTAATTTCATAAAAGACTAAAATTTGTTCTAGATTTATGAAAGGAATATGAAGAAGGTAAGAAAGACTTTGACGTGAATTTTTAGTCTCTTATGAGTTACGACCCTTCCTTAGGTTGGAATTTTTAGTTACTATTAGTCTACTACCATACATTCAATAGAAAACATGTTGCCGAATCCGTAATGATAGCCTTCATTGGTTGGCCGTCGACAGCAGCCGCTGATTCGTTGATTCCCCTCTCTTCCGCCCTTTTTTCCCATTTTCCAACTTTCGGCAAGAAAGATAAAAAACCTTCCGTGGGTCGATTGCCCACCCCACCACTGCTTATTCCTAAAAGATAATTTCTACAATTTATTCTCTTCCCACCTTTTGTTCTTATATATATTTTTAGAAAATCCATTTTATTCTAATATTTTTGTGGCATAACAATATAAATATTAGTTCTGTTATTATTATTATTATTATTATTAATTTTTTAAATGAAGTAAAAGCTTAGTGAGAAGAGGAAAGTAAACTAAAGTATAAGAAAAAAAACTTGGGAGAAAAATTTGATTCTGAGACCAAACTTGAAAGGAACTTTATGTAAATTATGACTCTTAAACACTAACAGATCTAGAAATTTTAGTTAGTGAGGATATAAACACAAAAAATAGAAAGGGGAAGAGATAAGTGGGTTTTAAATTCATTCTGTTTAAAATTTTACTCTCATCTACATGATGGGAACAAAGTTTGAAACATAATAAGAAAAATATTAACCAATCACTATGATAAAAGAAAGATTTTAAAATTGAATGGGGCACGTGCCTTTATTGTTTACAACTTGGATTTGTGCCTGTTCCAAATTCATTATTGTAATTCTTTTTAATTTTATCAAACACATTCTTAATTTTAGTTTTAACGTATATTACATAATAAAACACTACTAAATCTTTTAGTTTGAGGGCGGATAATTTATCTTTGACCAGATACAGAAAGTAAATTAGTATCTACCAAAAAGAAAAAGGAAACACAAGTTGGCTCACATAACAAACACTATATAACAGCAATATCATAAAATTAAATTAAAGAAAATATAGAAAGACTAATGGAAATGTAAAGAACTTTGTATATAATTTTAAATGGTAAATAAAAATAAATAATTCGATCCCAAAATTTATAAATTCAACCTTTAAAAAAGTACAGAAGAAGAATGGAAGTCTTTAAAGGGGAAAGAAAAAAGAAAAAAGAAAAAAAAAGAGGGTCAAATTGCTTAGCGCGAATTATTCGCACGATAAATCTGACGTGTTCCGTTGGGCAGTAGTTAAGTGCTGAACGTGCGCGGAGAGACATAGGCATAGCTATTTATACGACAAAAATAACGTGTGACAGAGTAATGTAACGTCAAACCCCAAAGGACAAGGTTTGCTATTATCAGCTCTGTGTCTCTCTGTCTGTGTGCTCAGAATCACCAAGAGGTGCAATCGTGGTCGTGGGTGCGAGGGTGCCTCTCCTGGTTGGTTTCACTGCTTCTTCCCGTAGTTCCATTCAACAATCAACATTCTTTTTCCTTTGACCACTGTGACCCCATATATTCTTCCCTTACCGGCTTTTCCCACTTCCCTTCCCTTCCCCTTTTCAAATCAAATTCTTATATCCGTATCAGAAACCAAGCCAGTTCCTGTTGAATTGAATTTCGGTTACTTTCGAAGGATAAATAAATGATTAAAAAAACCACCATTTGTTAAAAAAGGGACAATTTTTATAATTGGGTCTTTTGTTTTCTTCGCTTTTCCTCTCTTTCAAGTTGGTGGGTATGTGAGAGATTGTGACTTGTAAGGAATTGCGCAGATATATATATTATATATATAGAGGGTAGCATTGGTGGGTTTGGACGTAGAATGAGAACGGATAGAAGGTCTAAGAGGATGGGAAGGATTTCAAGGATTGGAAGTTATGCAATTGCTTCTTCGATAAAGGAAAACCAACAGCAACCCTGCATTAGCTGCACTACTTTTAACATTCTCGCTCCCATATACAAGCGCCTCAACCATGAGGTTCTTCTTCTTCTCCTCCCCCCTTCTTCTTTTGCATTGTGAATTCCTTAAATGGGTAATCTCAATTTCAATGCTTTTTCTTTTCTTTTCTTTTCTGATTTCTGTTTTGGTGGGGGTGAAAGCAGGACCCAAGTTGCCGTGAAAGCGACTACAGAGCTTATTGGTTGGCCAGGAATCACAGGATATTGGACTGGCTGTTGTGTGAGAGATCTTCCATTATCTGTCTTCAGGTTTGCATGTTCATGATTACCACCACTTCTCTTTTCCCCACCTTTTATTTTTGCTGAATTTCAATGAAATTGATTGGAGTGACCTGCGAGTTTCTATAATAATGGGCTAAAGGCTAATGGTATTAATTATGTTTGATTGAATACAACAGTTCTGGTTCCTACTTCCCATAACTTTCTTTTTCTCATGAAACCTGTTTTTGGCGGGTTGATGATGCTAATAATGTTTGGTTTGCAGGAGTTTTGGGTTGGAAACGAAGAGCTTGTTAATTTGTATGAGAAGAGACTTGGTGATGCAGGTTATATTAGTTTCAAGCTTGGACGGACTAACAACCGTGGTGACGGTATGCACATTCTCCCTCAATTGGAAAATACCCCTTTGGATTACCAGTTTTGTCAGTATCTCAAACTGACAATCTTTATTATAAATAAATATCCATTACAGAATTTAAGTGGGTTGCCTTTTTTTCCATGGGACTTTGAACTCTGAAGTAACAATCCAATCTTCATATCATGAGCATGATTAATTTTTTTAAAATAATTTTTTTTAATAAAAAGTTGTTTTATTTAAAATTTATTTTATTTGTTTAAATTGTGTAAAATTGATTATAAGTTAAGATTATTTTTTTATAACTAAAAATAACTTTTTTAAAAAAACTATTATTTTAAGATTTTAATTATTTGATTTCAGATTATTTTAAAATTTTTATGAGATAAATAATTTTTTCAATTATTTCATATATCTTTTGATAATTTAATACATAAAAGTAATTTTTTTATACAATCAAAACAAAACTTTTTATCATAAAATTGATTATGAATTAACATATTCAAACATAAATTATTTTTCTCATAATCGATTTTCTTAAAAATCAATTATACATATAATTAATTTTTCACATAATTTTTTTTCACAGTTAATCCAAACACGCAACATTTCTTCTCTCTCCAATCTGCAATCTGATGGACTGATTTATTGAATTTGGTATACGGAAACATTACATGATAGGTTTAGAAAATAGTGAGGAAGGGAACAGACATATTTCCTTTTTTCTTTTCTTTTTTTGATAAAAAGGGGAACAGACATATTTAAGTGTTTACATTGAGGAGAAACATGTTCTGCTTTTTATTTTCTTACGAACGTAACTCTTTCAGATAGCTAAATGTTTTCTTAGGAATGAAACTTTCAGATAGCTAAATGCTAGTCAGGCTCTCATAATGTTATTTTCCATGTGCATAGTTTTTATTCTGGAATTGCTTGTTGATTTTTTATGCACAAATTCTCATATAGTGTTTTCTGTGGCGTCTACAGGTCTTCTGATAGCGGTGCAAAAGGAATACTTTACTGTTCTTAATTATAAGGAGTTGCATTTCAATGATTGTGGTGATCGCGTAGCTCAGTTGTTACATGTTGAACTAGCTTTTCCATTTTCGCAATGGCGAAACAGTGATATCAGGCAGGAAATTCTTATTGTTAACACTCACCTACTATTTCCTCATGATTCAAGTCTATGCCTTGTACGACTGCATCAGGTATTCAAGCATTTAGATGTGGTATCTAAGCACTCACCTACTATTAGGCTTGGTATCTCACTTAAACATGCCTTAAATGTTGCTTTTCTGCAGGTCTACAAGATACTTCAATATGTGGAATCTTATCAGAAAGAATTCCAACTCAAGCCCATGCCAATCATGCTATGCGGGTAAACTACAAATGGACCTTCCATCTACTTCTTTTATGTTAAAACATTTGAATCGTGTTTTATTTACAACTTTTTATTTCTCAGTGACTGGAATGGAAGCAAACGTGGACATGTTTACAAGTTCCTGAGGTCTCAGGGGTTTGTATCATCATATGATACCGCACATCAGTACACTGATGCAGATGCTGACAAGGTCATATATTTAGCATTGCCTTCAGAATTTTTCTGCTGGACAATATTCCAATCACTTATGTTTATTTTAACATTGTGTCAATGCAGTGGGTTAGCCACCGCAATCATCGGGGAAATATATGTGCTGTTGATTTTATATGGCTTCTAAATCCTGACAAATATCGAAAACTACTAAAAGCAAGTTGGAGCGAAGCTGTATTTGGCATGTTCAAGGTAATCATAAAACTTTTGCATCTACACTCAGTTATTGAGTTTATTATCATTTTTTACCATCTTTGCAAGGACTTTTAACATGTCTATCTTTAGACCACAGGTCTTTCTTGTAGATTAAACATATCATTTTCCTTTGAGCTAAAGGAGAATCGGACAATAATAAGGCAAAATTTCCATTGTAGGACGAGGATCCTGCTATTCTAGTTGTCTTTCTCCTAAAACGTCAATACACCTGATTGCTGTATTTAATAAACTTCTTAAAATATAGTGTCCAGTACTTGTAAAATCTTGTGGAAGATGGCTATGGGGTTTGCAAGTGAAGAATCAGTATAGCTTAACCTTAACACCAACTATGTCAAGGAGGAATTATTTCATTTATTATTTAAATGGATTTTGTTTATATCTCTTGTTCTTTGGTGTATTATTCTTCTTGTCTTCTGCTTGACATTATTTCTGTACTTCTCCACTGGTAAATGGCAATAATATTAGCACAAAGCCTGTTGGTGCGGCTAAATGACCATTCAAATGAAACTGTTATAGCATGCAATTTTTTCCTAGGAATCAAGATTTTCTTGTCTCATTTTTGGTTGCATAGAAGTCCTTGCAGGCCTGGAAAAGGGACGGGACAGGGATCAAGATTTTATTTGGTTAACTTAGAGCGCTAATCATAAGCCTTCTTCATTCACAACATTAACTTATGCTAATGTGGTTATGTTACCATTAATAATATGTAGTCATCAAGAAACGGCTTCTTCATGTTTTCATTATACTGCAAATACCTATGGAGCTTCTTTTAACCTACCACCATGAATGTAGAAAAGATGTTTTTTTATCAAGTCAAAACTAGCACCATTCCATTTTTTGTTGTGGGACAGAATTGTCATTGACAAGAAATTTCTCAACTTTCAGTATCTATTGCGGAGAGCTTCGCTGACAGAGAGTGATGCATTTGCCTTTCTAAAGGCTGATAATGAAGATTGTATTACCTATTCTGGTTTCTGTGAAGCACTTCGACAGGTATGGTGTAGTATTAACGATAAGAAGAGCACTTCAAAATTTCAGATAATATGTGTGCTTGTCTGAGAAGTCCTCGTGTTTATAAAAGTTTTTTTTCATTCTGTGCAGCTTAATTTAATTGGTCATTGCCATGGGCTAAGTGTTGAAGAGACAAAGGACTTGTGGGTCCAGGCAGATATAGATGGAAATGGTGTTCTTGATTATAAAGAATTTCTGGTAAAGTACTTTACATGAAACTAGCTCTTATGTAAATATCCTATAAGACGACTCGGAATTTTTCAGTAAAAATTGTATTTAGAGTTAATGCAATCAATGACTAGAGGTTGAGAGCGGTATAACCCTGAAATCTGAATGCTTTTCTCCACAGGGCATCTAGTAATGCATTGATGACAGCAATGTTTTATGGAATTAAATAATCAGTATTATAGTTTTCATGTTATTAGACAAAGCACGTGAACTTTGGAGCTCTATCATATGTTTAATTCAGAGGAATCATTGCTGGCGTGTGTCATTTGATCTGGAGTGTGAGTGATCCAACATGAACAATTTAACCTGTATGGCATAATAAAAAACAGTCTTTTATTGAAGTAATTTTTTTTGTATAGAGTAGGTGTTGAAGTTCCTTTTTTTTTTAGTAATATGTCTTGCCATAGCATTGTCTCATAATATATAATCCTAGATAGACTGATAAGACCATTTAGTTCTCAATCTGAAACATTGCTGGCTAAATCTTGGTCTTCATATTATGGGGTTGCAACAGCAAATCTGGAATCCAACAGGTTCAGATCAGAGAGATGACAACAAGAATGGGGAGCAAGAGGATGGTTCAAATTTTGGTCGTCGGGAGCAAACAATTGGTTTTAGTGTAAAAAATGCAGTTCTGTTCCCTCCGGAGGCGGAGAAAGGTAGATGGCCTGAAGACTACTCCCTTTCTGATCATGCACGACTCACTGTAGTGTTCTCGCCAATAAGAATGCCGTGCTCTCAGATGATTTGCTGACAATGCTCGGGGGCACTCTAGCTTAGGTTTTAGAATTAAGACTTCTGTACATAGATAACACAAAGGAATGGGTGAAGAGGTGGAACGAGCAAGGAAAGATACAAGAGTTCTTTTCTGGGGAGATTTTAAGCAGCCCTTTGTGGTAATTACTGCAACATCATTGGCCAAAAGTGATCTCACACTCTTGACAAGGCACAGCACAAGCAAACTCAAGCGGGCAATTTGAAGCTATACCATTCTACTATTCTCATACATACCCTGCATTGCTAGTAGCAACACTCGTCACCCAGTTTGTTTTCCCCATTTATTCTTCACTGGTGAAAGAAAAGACAAAGGAAACACAAGAAGAATGATCTGTATAGTTGTTGCATAGGTCTTTAGGCATCAGCCTTTTTGTAGCTTGGTGAGATGCACCCTCCAGCTAGAGCTTCTTGAAATAGAGGAGAGATTAGACACATTGTAATATTGTATCTTGTAATATATTTTGCTCTGGATAGAGTTGTGACAAATTCAAATTGTACAAAGCACAATAAACTTTCAAGTTTTTCTTTAGAACTGTGGCAATGAAACCAGAAAGTCTAAGCAAAATCCACTGTTATATTTGTTAAGAAATACTTTATTATTTGTTCATTGAGGGTAAAATAGTATGTTACTATTTTCCTTGTTTGGCTATATATAGCCTTGTTATGTTTACTTGAAACCTTAATGTTCATTTGTTCTCTTTTGCACTATGCTCTATCAATGAAACCCTTCTCCTCTTTCATATTCAAATTGTTCTAACATGGTATCATAGCTAGTTTGTCATGGAGAGTGTTTAATCTTGAACACAGCTTTCAAGGATTTGGGGGCGATTGTATGACTGGGACGTGTTCTCTTCGCATTTGGTATTCCGCTTCCCATCTGGGTTTTAGGGGCGATTGTCCGTTCTTCGCATCTAGTATTCCGTTACTTGAGTGATTCTTCACATCTAGTATTTCGCTTTGCAGACTCTGTTTTTCTTCATAATCTAATTGATATTCTGCTGCATATTTTGGCATTTCACTGCACATATGATATTCTATTGTGTTTACGTTTATTGTTGTTGGATTTCTTTGTTTTTCCTCCGTTGTTTAATTATGGCTGATGATTCACTTTAATCTGTGAGTGTGAAATTGGATGGGAAAAATTATTCGTATTGGAGTTATGTGATGTGAAATTTTCTTAAGGGTAAAAAGATGTGGGGATATGTTAATGGCACTTCTGTGAAACTTGTGCAAACAGATCAAGACTATCAAAATTTGTTGGATGTTGGGGAAGAAAATAATGCAAAGATTATCACATTGGTTAACAATTCTATTGAGTATTCCATAGGCACTCAATTGGCAAAATATGAAACAACAAAAGAGGTTTGGGATCATTTGCAAAGGCTTTTTACACAGTTAAATTTTGCCAATTGAGTACTTATGGAATGCTCAACAAAATTGTTAACCCATGTGATAATTTTTGCATTATTTATCTTGTAATATATTTTGCTTTGGCTAGAGTTGTGACAAATTCAAATTGTACAAACCACAATAAACTTTCAAGTTTTTCTTTAGAACTGTGACAATGGAACCAAAAAGTCTACGCAAAATCCATTGTTATCTTAAACAATGAAATTTATGTTCTGAATCTTAAGATTTCAACAAAGATAAATGGAAAGCAATAATAATAATAATAATAATAATAATAATAATAATAATAATAATAATAATAATAATAATTTAGAAAAGAATTATAAGAATAATTAAATTAAACAAATTTGGCTAATATTTTACATTTATTTATTGGAGCTATATAGGCCATAATTACTTTGATATTGAAAAGCCTAAGAAATGATAAAGTAATGCAAGGAACGAACAAATTGAATCGTTAGATTAAAATGAGAATTTGTAAGATGCTATTACTCTTCATTTAACATTACCAGAAATTTTTCACAATTTATTTTTAATTATTACCTTAGAGGTGCAAGCAATGGGATAGAATGAGAGGAAAAAGGGACTTCATGAAAAATTAAATTTCCAATATCAACATCACACTTAAATCTTAAAAACCCTTGGACAGTGCCAATTGAGTTAAGACTCGTTTGTTTTAACTTTTACTTGAAGCAAAACCAACATGGCATAGCGTTGGAAGCTAATTTTACACAAAGCATGTATTATTTTCCGGCCCACAAATGCCCATTAGCGTTGGGCATAAACTAAAACAAAGAAGCTATTACAAGCTCGTTGGCTACCACAAAACAATTTGAAGTAGCATATATAGATTGTCATTTAACATTAACATTAGTATCAATTGTTTGTTATTCTAACCATCGCTATTCACGGACCTTTTTTTTGTGGCTAACAACCATAACTAACCAAACAATTTAAGATTTGCTTATTCAGGCAATGGTGATGAAAAATTTGTCAATGCTTTTACATAATTCCCCCACACAAAAAAAATAAAAAAAATGAATGTGTATAGATAGTTGTTTCTGACTTTCACAGAAAATATTTATATGGAGAATAGTTGAATTTCAAATACAGTCAAATGCAGTTAGACGCATTTCGTGGCATTGTAATAAACTCATTTGCAACTACTTATGCAGTTGTGCACAAATTTTCCACCTAAAAATTTGTATACACACCCAGTTTATTCAATAAGATCCTCCCACCTAAGATTTGTATGAGCCGCACCCACCTTTAAGGATGAGTATTGTAGCTTTTCCCTGTTTATACGTTGATGACAAATTTGGTCATGGACAAAATCCAGAGAAGAATTGTTGCAAAAATTCTTTTTATCTTTTTCCTATAATTTATAAAAACGCTGGGGGCACGTTTAATTGCAGGACATTTTCGAGATCTTGTGGAGAAAATTGTTTACATATATACTAGTAATCTTTTGCAGCGAAGTATTACGGTGAAGAATAGAAGGTAATCTGAATAGTATATCTTTCTCATTCACTGATATGTGAATATACACAGGCTTATATAGCTTACAAAGCTAAAGACTGAATTAAACAAGATCAGCCAAAATAACAGAATTTACTATAACCTGAAATAACTAATTCTGTTTTATAGTAGCAGAATAACTAATATTATTGAATGATTTAGCTAATACCCCCCTCAAGCTGGTGAGTGGATGCTCATCAAACCCAGCTTGGAGATAAAAGTTTGAAATGGTGAGGGATCCAAGGCTTTAGTTAGAATGTCTGCCAACTGGTTGGAACTGGCAATAGGTAATAAATGGAAGAGTTTGGCTTGTAGTTTCTCACGAACGATGTGACAATCCAACTCGATATGTTTTGTCCTCTCATGGAAAGAAGAATTAGCCGCAATATGTCTAGCGGATTGACTATCACAATACAAAAGAGCTGGTGAACGTGAAGATAGTTGTAAGTCATGAAGCAGATAGTGAATCCATTGTATTTCACAAACAGTGGATGCTAATGCTCTATATTCTGCCTCGGATGATGATCGAGAAACAGTTGGTTGTTTCTTCGATTTCCACGAAATAAGAGAGTCTGCAAGGAATATGCAATAGCCAGTGATGGACTTACGGGAGTCTGAACAACTAGCCCAATCAGAGTCGCTGAAAGCTTTGAGCTGGATAGGAGATGTACTAGAATAGAATAGACCATGTGTGGGAGAATGTTTGATATATTTGAGAACTCGAACAGCCGCATCATGATGTTTTACTATAACATGAAATAACTAATTCTGTTTTATAGTAACAGAATAACTAATATTATTGAATGACTTAGCTAATACGAAGTATAAAAAACCTTGATGTTGGACAATGTAAATTTGCAAGCTGGTGTAAATATATGAACAATTAAGTTAACAATAAAAATATTATAATTTGTAAACTAACTCCTCCTACAAATCCAAAATTCCAAATAAGTTTCAAATGTAGTGTTGTTAGAATAGAATTAGATCAAACAGTATCATTAATCTAATTGTGAACCAAATATTTTAAGTTATTATAATTTAGTTTTATAATCAAATTCATAATTAAATTACTTTATATTAGTTAAAATTAATTAAAATTTAATTAAAAGTTTCAATTCATCTAATTAAACTGAAAAATTACTCACTTTTTTAATTAAAAAAATCAATATATTTTATATTTCATAATTATTTTATATTTTTATATATAAACTATTTTTACAACATGTTCTATTGGACCAACTAATTTAAATAATTAAATCAATTCAGCCTGAACAATTTTTTTTACCGATTCCCTGTCAAATTCAATTTTAACATCATTAATCAAATGGAATAGGAGGCACATGATTATTAAGCCAGGCGTTGAGTATGTTGGGCAGTCTTATTTGGCAAGTAAAAGAGGTCAACCCATCTTTCGGCCACAAATTTGTGATATTAAGCTTCAAGCCTCGTGTCAATCCTACCATCCATGCTTTAGTTACCTTTATTAAAGAGTGTTATAAGTTAAAGTAAAGGGTCTGAGAGAATTATTAAAATAAGTGCACGAGAGTTTTTTTTCCCACTCTTTTTCCTCAGAAATTGCACAGGAATTGAAAGGACGTAAACGGTAAAAGGACTCTGAATGTGAACATTTTCCGAGGCTCTTTTCCTAAATATGCGTAAAGGTCCTTGACGTTACCTCCATGGAACTTAATCCTCATATAAAGTTGTTATTTCCATTACCCAAAAAACACAATTATTTCCTTTTACTTTGAGTTAAAAATATATATATATAGACACACGTGTGTATCAGGATAAAAAAAATTTATATCATCATTTAATTATGTATTGTCAAATCATTAAAATAGTTAAATTTTTTAAGTAATTATTGTGATAATTAACTTTTTTACTGATTTATTAACACATAATTAAATAATAATATAAAAAAAATTATACAATAGATAGAAATTAAACCGATAGAAGAAATCCTAAAGGGTTTGTACTACTATTCCTTGTTTACTGCCAGGATTCAGTTCATATTTTTAGGTAGATTATGGCTGCAACCAAACAATAGGATTATGAATCCATAATATTTGTTCCTTGCATCTCAAACTCACTTTTGAACCTTAGTGTTTCCGATTGATCACATAGATAGTCAACATCATATTGACATTGTGTCGTGTAATTATCCACCCTTATGCTGCAGCCATATACGACAAACTATGTAAAGCATGCCATTTGCACCAACTTTAAATATGCTTTTTTATTTTTAATCCAAAAAAGCAGGGAGATTTTTGTACCAAAAAAAGGCAGGGAGAAACACCTTCCTCTCTTTTTAAGTTGGGACCGGATGATGTATTTCCGAAGATAATGTGAAAGTCCGAGATTGGCGATGGTTAATACGTCCACATTTCAAATTTCTTCCCTTAAAATTAAACACTAGGAAGTTTGCATTTTAATGACTAATGCATAGTTTACGCTTGTCACATATAGACAACAAGGCAAATCTAATAGTTTCTATATACTCTATCCAAAGAAAATCCATTTCACAAGGGGTCAATAGCTACAAACAGCAATAACTAAATTGTTGGATGAGAGGCAGCGCTAATTTGAGTAATGCTTCATATCACACCAAGGGTTACAATTGGCCACATTTGGGTAGGTGCTTGTATGATTGTATCCGAGCCAATAGGTCCCAAAGTCAAATCCAGACACTTGGGCTATTGTGGTCAGTTGTAACCTTAAATAATTGTGTAAGTAACATTACTCCATTAGTCTGAGCATAGCAGTCATCGACTTATCGTAGAAGAAGGGTAAATGACACTGCTGATGGCTAAGGTGAACAAGTAGTTCTACAACGATAAAGGTCACGTAGTTAGGCTGGAAATGGTGTTTTCGTCATTTAGACGACATATCAATAATTTAGTAGTGCAGTATAGTCGTATAGCTTAGCTTTAACTTCCCCTTTTATTGACAAGGTACTAGTGGAAATTATTCCGGTACCCATATTTTTTTTCAGGGTACTGGTACCCAAGGTGAGTTGTCTAGCATTCATTAGTTGTAATTTATATTTAATAGACTTTTTAACATTTAATGTGAAACCAACAATCAATAAATGATTGACAATTCACCCTAAGTATCAAACCTATCAGGGTACCATAGCAACTCTCAATACTAGTAGGTTTCCTACTTTTCCTTTTACTTGTCTTTGCCTTTCTGGCCAGCACGTGAGGTGAGATGCTATCATGCTCATAATAGCAGCATCAACAGTAGCAGCATATTATGCAAATTGCAACAAATAAATGGAATTATGGATACAGAATCTATATTGACATTTCTCCTTTCAACCAAATTCAAGAGGATATTCCATATTTCAAGTTTCCTTAAGAGTACGGAATCTATAATGGCACAGAAGACACCAAGCACAGGAAATTTTTTCTTTACACGAGCAATAGAGAAGAATAAGATAAAGCTAACCTCTAAGCAGAGCCTTTTCTGTCAAGATAAAATATCTAACAGACTAAGAACACCTAGAGAAGGTGATAAAACTCACCATATTTGGCTTCCATTCATAAACGTCAGGCTCCCTTCACCTTCCAAACATATGCCTAAGCTGGTCCCCAGGAGCCGAACATGTCACCAAGGTCATTGTTATACCAGGGCTAGCCGGAGGGACAGAAAGAAATATGATGCATCATGCATGTTAATGATCAAGCATAAAATGAGAACGAGAATATGAGCTACCAGATAGAAGGGAAGTGTGATAATTGGAAGCTAAATAATTTCCTTATAAAGAAAATGATATGTACCCTAAGTATGCAACAAGTGAAGGAAATACAGCAATGAACTAGGCTGATGCAATTTCTCATTCTTTCATCCCAGGCTGACATTCATGGACTCAAACACGAGGAAGGTATACATATTAGTATTACAGAGAGATTTCTTTCTTTCTATGCTCAATCACATGCCATATACATGGAAATGAATGACTAAAATGGAATAGTTCACCTTTTTAATAAAAAAAACACAATCACTGTCATATTGTCAGCGTTTATCCATTGAGTCAACTTCTCATTTCTAATTCCAAAGAATTTTTGTATTACAAAGGTTATAGATGATATGGAAACCGGTAGCTCTGCTTGTTTAATAGCGTATAGAAACATATAGGAGGAAGAAGCTAAAAACATTAAATTACTACATTCAATACCATATGACATAAACAAGGTTAAAATAAGGATACAAATACTCAAATGCTTCGCAGGTAGAGATTTACCTTTTCACAGTGGCATAGCATTGATTCTCTCTGCATAAAGATCATCCTAGAGAAGTCCAAGATTTCTCCCAGGTAGACTAGAAATTGAAGTAGTCTCATCACTATCTTCATCACTGTCTTCATAATCAGAAGCTGATTCCTCGGTCCGTGGTTCCATCAGCGAATTAATGTCAAATGATGGATACATTTCCATCACTTCCATGTCAATAGTGTCATAGTCCAGTCGTTGCTCAAACTTCTCATCAGAGCAATTAAGCATCCATGCAAGAGAATACTTCAATCCTTTCTTGGCAACCATCTTATGCCTAGGTTCTACAGTTGACTCCAGACCATAAGTGAAGAATGCTGGGAAAGTAACCAAGTCTTCCAAAGGTCTTTTCATCTCCATTTGGAAGTCATCAAAGCTAAGTTTCATGATGTCAATATTTAAAGCAAGTAGTTGAGGGTATCCAACAATCATCTGCCTGATTTGTTGCAAGGAAAACCCATAATCCTTAAGAAATCAACATACTTCAGCATAGGTGCACTATCATCTTCTCAACAACTCTGCCAAAATCCTCAGGATCCATATCAAGTACATAATTGAGTAAAACTCCTTTGATTGGCCATCTTTGGCTTTAAGTCAGTTCCAATGAATCTCAGGATATATACTGCAGAATTACAGAGGGAAGTTATGTTCTTCTAACATTAAACTCTTCAAGGGATTCGACATTTAGCTTCACCTTGTCGTCCAAACCAAATCCAAGAATACGAGGTTGCTTCTCTATCAGTGTAGCAATGGCTAACCTGGGAATTCCCAATCTTTCCAGAAAGTCCACAAAAGGCTTGATGACCCTACCAACTCGCATCCCCAAAATCTCAGGGTATCTAGTTAAGACCCCTCCAACTTATCTTCTTCCTACACCAATTCCAACCAAATAAGCAACTGATGTGTTCACGGTTCCCTCAAGTTTGAATCCTAGCACTTCTTCTGGGTACCTCTCAAGAACGCGAGGAATATCATTGGGTTGGATATCCATCCCCTGAAGATACATGACCACCGGTTCAAGATCAACAAACACACTAGCATGAAGCACTTGTGGTAGTGGGTATCTCCGCAAAAGTGTGTGTGAATGTGGATTTCCTGACACCCAATTTACCAAGAATACTGAAGCTTTGTAATCAACCCCATGCCATCCTCCTCACGTAGTTACATGGTAACCAAAGAACTAAGTAGCGCTCAACTTAGAATGATCGAATGATAGTATAGGAATTTCAGTTTCAGCAAGCAAAAAACTGGGTTTTGTAATGCCACCAGCAAAGATTCTAACTTCCATATTTTAAGGGTCAAGTGCCATTGAATCTGCAGAGCAGACACAAGACGGTATTACCCCTTGGTAGAGCCATAGTTGAAGTCAGATAATTGAAATTAGCAGAAAAAATTTACAAATTAAGAAAGAATCATAATATGAAAACAACAAGTATGTTGTATGTTAGGTTGCTCATAAGTCATAATAAAGATAATGTCATAATAAAAATAAAAATTCATTTAATTTATTGGTAGTATAAAAAATTCCATTGTATCAATAAATTATGTTGTGATATTTTTAAAATATTAAAATTTTGAATACTAGTAAAAAAAAATAGTATTATTTTATTATAATATTATATCATTTTTTAGTTATTAATAATGTAAAAAAAATTACGGCAACCATTCAATTTTAATTCACAAAAAAGTTAAGAGAGGCTATAATACTCTATTGCATTATACCTAACATACAATTTATTATATCCATTACAATTCAAACTCATAAGAAAAGAAAACTTCATAATTTAAGTATCATATTAAACTGTTATGTTTGCTCAACGCGAAACATAACAAAAAGTTATGTTCAAATAGCCAAAAATATAACATTTTAAATTTAATCTCTTCATATATATTATTTAAATAAATTATCCATTTATTGAGAGAAAAGTATTGTAAATGTTTTTATTTTCATTTTGGTCCTGCCATGGTATTAATTTTAGGAAATCATTAGATAGCAAAAAAAAAATTGTTAAATTTTTTGTTAGAATGAGTTATCATTGTTATTGATTCTTTGATAAATCAGTAGTCTTTATCACTTTTATTTATCCAATAATTACCATTGGATTTTTGATAAATTCTTATTGAATTATGTCAATTTTTTATGATTATGTAACATTACTCTTAATTTTAAGCATTTAACATATACAAAAATCTATCACCCAAAAAGAAGTAGGGGAGTCATAAATTGGAAAAATTTAAAGTATACGGTAATTCAATTAAATCAAATTATTATAATTTTTTTAATATGAAGCTATACTTACAACAATTGTGTGAGGATGATTAATATATTAGATCGAATTTTAGGATATGTTTAGATTGGAAGATTTTGAAAGAGGAGGGAGGAGAGAGATAATATTTTATTTTTAAATTGAGAAAAATATAAAATATTAATAAAAATGAAAAATACATTATTGGATAGTTATATAATAATCTTTTATTTTATTTTTCACATTTTAAAAAATTATCAAATAAAAAGAATGTAAACTTCAAATGAAAAATTACTTTTTCCTTTTCTTTTTTTCAAACTCCTCCATCTAAACAATACCTTAACAGAGACAGCACGGGAAAAATATAAGGAAGAACAATGTAAACAATAAACGCCACCAATAATGTTTAATTAGCTTCATACTTGAGAAAATTAAATAATTTGTTTCTAATTATGAGGTGTAACTTAGTTATCAATTTAATTTTATGTAAATAGATTTTATTTGAGATACAAAAGTTTAAAATCATTAAAAATACTTTTTGATTAAGACAATGTCTGAAAATGAATTAGTCTCACAATTCATACTCTTATTAAAAGTAATAATAATTTGTTTTCATTTTGACGAACTAGTTTATTGGCTTCTAGAAATAGTCAAATGGGAATTGTATTGGGCACTTCATTCTTTTTGGTTTGTCTTCCCCTTTCAGAAACGGATTATTGTATTCATGATCTGTAAAAGATTTCTCGTCCCAAGTTAAAATTCTTTGAGCTATCGCCCTTGGCCTCGTTCTTCTTTTTTCTTTTTTTGTTGTTCCTATTAGTTTTCCATTTTCAATTTGTATAGTTTTTTACGTTCTGTGTTTCTTTGTGAGATTTGTCCAAATTTCGGCAAATATGGTGCCCATCTCGTCGTAATACTAAACCTTCACCCATAACAAAAATAAAAAATACTTATATTAATTACAGATATTATTTTAGAACATGTGATGCTTTTCTTGAATAAACATTAAATCATCAGATTCTAGTATACCTTGAGAAGAATCATGCGAATGTCAACGATTATTACCTTATCATAATGCAATATCATTTTTCATATGTCAAGATCATGGACGAAAAATTTACATGGAATCCATTGCCATTAAGTAGATAAAGATGGGTGTCAAAACTAGCCTAAAAATGGTAAGAATCTATTCCGTTTACAGGAGGAAAAAAGAATTATAAGAAAGTTCAGAGTTGCATGCATAAACTATATACGCTAAATTTGTTTCTTTAACATATTTTAAACTAACCTAATGTTTGGGCCAAACTGCTGATTAAATAAACAGAAAAAGGATAACCTGAGTTGTGGTATATACTAAATCTAATATTATAGTTTATTATACAAAGATTATCAGCTTTTATTTATTTATGCTACTACTTTTTGGAATTTTTTTATTACTTATCATCCAGTGTTATTCAAAATTTAAAGTTTTAACGCGTTCTAATACTAGCATCTGTCTTTTATTATATTTCCAAAAATATCTTTATTTTTTTAATAATATCTAATCTAACAACTACAAATTTTTATTGATAATTTTTTTATTTATTAATTATAAATTTTCAAATAACAATAGACTAACTATTATATAATCCTTTAGGTTTTAGGAAAAATCTATGTCTTAAAAACACTAAATACACTAAACTGAAAATTTGTCATATTAATATATAACCGTTTTCCGAATGAGTTTAATTTTTATTTGTGTGATTAAAATGGTTTAAATTTTTTATAAATTATAATCATAGTTAATCTTTTTAAATAATGTAGTAAGACCATTAGTAGTCGTTGGGCCCTTCCATTGCTACTAGACATGAACGTCCATCGCGATGAACTATTGGAGGAGCAGACTCCATGAACCCATCCGATGAGTACGACACAAAAGACTAATTACCATTACCATACGATGCTTAAGTTTAAAGTTCAAACCTAAGGTTTTAGAGTAATGATGTAAGTGACAGATTTTGGGCTAAAATTTTAAGAAGTCCCATAATATTTTGATTATGTTTAATATGTAATTCATTTAAGTACTCATCTAGAATTTCATAAACTTTAGAATAACCATATAATATTTTGATTATGTTTAAAGGAGGAATGTGTAAATTTTCATAAGTTTACATGTGGAGTTTTCAAAAATTTTACGGGCTCGTGACTTCCTCAGTCACCAAATTTTTTTTGTCATTAATGTTACTTATATGAACTTATACTCACACACTTCTTGCATATTCAAATGTAAATTATTAAATAACACCTTAATTCTATTATAATTTTTTACGAACCGTTTCTCACATAGTTTGTAAAAATATATTTTTTGAGAGTCTTATGTCAAAGATTTTGAGCCTTTAGCTTTTAAACCACAATTATTGATGTTGATAATATATCATTAAATGATAGAGTTAATGAATGAAAATCAAAGTCTCCACAATTTACTGTTAAATGGTTATGTTCAGTTACATATATACGACATGAGATGGATTAGTTTACTTTGCATTGATTACTACTTAATTTTGGGCTGTTGCCTCCTTTTGTTACCAAAAAGATAAACAACTACAGTAACAACAAATGGTTTGGTGGTTAGTAACATTTAACTTCTTTAAAATATATTTGTAAATGAGTAATGATAATTATATAATAATATGCTTGCACATTTCTCACATATTTTTATATAAGTTATTGAATAATATATTAATCTCACTTTAATTTTTTTTAATGGCTCAAATTATGTACATATTTCACAAATAATTGTGCAAATATTTTTTTCTCTAAATCCTCTAAAATATATTTGTGTAAATTTGAGTTTCTTTCACTGCTAAATTTATTGATAATGACTTTAGCAAGTGTATACATAACTTATTCAAACATGTTGGTTGCCCATAATCTTTATCTCACATATTTCACATATGTTGAGATGAAGGTGAGAGAATGTGTTCAAACTAATATACTCATCAAATAAAGCAGCATATATCTCACCTTCACTTTAGCATATATGAGATATATGAGGTGAAAGTTATATGCAACTAACATTGTTGTAACTTATTCATAAAAAATAAAAAAACATTATTGTAACTTGTTTATAGTGTTTTATTTGTAAAAGTTGTCCTCAAGCATATTTAGTATTTTCTCACATATGAGTATTTTATGCTTTCCTATACAATAATGAAAAATAATATAAACCAAAATAACGTGACTGAATTTAAATGTCCAAACTTTTTTACTTTATTTTTTGACATCACACATAAATAAGTGTACGATGACAAAGGAATTTACAATAATAACTTTTTAATAATTTATTCTTTATTTTTCTGCGAACATAAACCAAACTTAGGAGGAGTCCGGGTCCCCAAATAACTCTGCAGTCTCAGTATCACATCGATAGCTTTTTCCTTTATAGAGCCTTCCACCATAGGCCGTTCCTCCTTCAATAAATTCATAATAAAATATTAAAATGTCTCAAAGACAGGAAACAAAGTCTACAAAACGTGATATATTGATAAAATAAGCCGAAAAGAATCGAAGGATAACGGAGTGAGAATATCAGGAGAGAGAGAGAGAGGAGGAGGAGGAGGACGTGGAGCTTTGTGGAGATTGTCGTTTGTTTTTTTACATTTTTTTTGAGTTGTTAACTCTCGTTTCGTTTCCTTAATCACCACGTTAATGAGGGCCCCATAGTGCCGTCGATACCACGTGTCAAAATCTCATTTGCTGGACAACATGGTCTTTTTTCCCTTGTATACAGTGCTTCTGACCAACCTTCCCATTCCCATTCTACCCCTCACCTTTTGATCTCATTTCGTACCTTGTGCCCCCCCCAACGCGTTGGACACAAGGATTGGCATTATCGTAGTTTCATGGAAATAAGAGGCTAAGACATCGTACGCGGTATATTCGATACGAGGAATTTAAACGCGGTTTCTCCTACTACGTAAAAAATCATTCAATCAGATTGTGAAGTGCGAAGAATTATTTAAGACTACACTGTTCCTAACTCTTTCTCTCGCTTTCTCTCTTTTTTTCTTGCGTGGATCGATCGTGTTTCGCTTTCTCAGCAGGTTCCTTTTACCTGAGTGTGCTGATAAAAAAAGAAGTGAGGAAAAGCTTGGCCATCATCACACCCTAAAATCCTCTGAAATATCCCTCTGATTCCCAATTCAGCTTCCGGTTATTTCTTTATAATTAATCAAGGGGTTTTTTTTTCTCTTTCTCAAAGTTACTCTCTTTTTTTCCTCTTTTTCTTTCATTTTCAGAAGCTCTCTCTGTTTGTGTTTTTGATACTGTATATGGGTGCCGTTGACTGTTGTCCGCCGCGTGGGGACGAGATGGCGGTGTTGCCTCTGGATTCGCTGCCTCTGGGGTTCCGATTCCGGCCCACGGACGAGGAGCTTATCGATTACTACCTGCGACAGAAGATCAACGGGAATGGTGACGAAGTTTGGGTTATTCGAGAAATTGATGTCTGCAGATGGGAGCCCTGGGATATGCCCGGTATTTTTCTCTATTTTCTAATTCGTTAGCTTCATTTCTTTGTTGATTTGGGTTGCCACAAGAATTGGTAAAGTTGTTGTTGTAGCTCTACTAATGTTCTCCGAAACACTACTGTTCAGGTCTTTTCGAAAAATTCTGAATTTTATATGCATGCGTTGGGATCATTTTTGTGGGTTTAAGGAATTGATCTTGCCGAATTAGTTCTCGATTCGAGGTGGCTTGGCTTGGCTATGTTATTTCATTTGCTAATTTTTTATTTTTTTATTTTTTGGGTTGTGGGTGGGGTGGGTGTTATGTTGGATTTGTTTTAGATTTGTCAGTGATAAGGAAAGATTTGTTGTAGGTTTGTCGGTGATAAGGAACAAGGATCCAGAGTGGTTCTTCTTCTGTCCACAGGACCGCAAGTATCCAAATGGGCATCGATTGAACCGAGCAACGAGTCATGGGTATTGGAAGGCAACAGGCAAGGATCGCAGAATCAAGTCTGGGTCGAGCTTGATTGGGATGAAGAAGACTTTAGTCTTCTATACTGGTCGTGCGCCCAAAGGGAAGAGGACCAATTGGGTTATGCATGAGTACCGGCCTACCCTGAAGGAGCTTGATGGTACCAATCCTGGACAGGTCTCATCTCATCTCATCTCCTATTTTTATTATCTTACATATTTTTTTTTTTATGTATCTTTGTTATCATGGGGTTGTGACATTGAATCTCTGAAAACTGTAATAGCTATACAATTTTTTCACTGAAGTATATGAAATGTTATTTTCCCGTCCTCTGTTTGATGATTTTAAGTTTACTCATCTTCCTATTTGGTTCATAAATGGTTATTTTACATTTAATCTTGTCTTAATCAAATAAAGCAAAACTGACTCAATCAGCTATTTGATTATTTTTTTGTTTTGTTTTGTTTATTGTCTTATTTTCATTCTTTTTTTTACTCAAGGGTTGCTTTTTTCCTACTTTTATTACTTGTTGAAGCTGAAAATTCTTGGTTTTGAATTTGATGCTCCCTCAAGGTCTTATGTCTATCTGAAGCTCTTGTTTGCTGAGTTTGAGTCAACCTCTGTGACATTGCATCTAATATCTCTTTGAAATAATTCTCCATACAGTTATTTGAATTCTAAATGTTCTTGGTGATCTTATGTTTCATTTTTCTTGTTCAATTTCTTAGACTGCACCCTTGCCTTGCACTTTCCCATTGCCTCTGTCCTCCTCCTCCTCATAACCCTTATGCACTACTTCCTACTGGTCTATATTTATTGATTGCCATAGTGATACTGATACTGCAATTTACATCTAGTTAAGCAACTAGATGAAGATGATGATACATTGCAAAATTTTCAATTTGGTTTATTTGACTTGTACCAGAATGCATATGTCCTCTGTCGATTATTTAAGAAACAAGATGAGAGTCTTGAAGTTTCAAATTGTGATGAAGTGGAGCGGACTGCTTCTACTCCTTTGGCTGCCAATTACTCTCCAGAAGAAATACAATCTGATCTGGCTCAGGTTGCAGTATCGCCGTCACAGGTTACAGAAGATGATAAGCACCAGGCAGTTATCCCTGACAACTCAGAGGAAACAATATCCAACATTATGACCTCGGTTGATTGCCATAGTGACGGAAATGATGCTCATGAAGCACAAAATCAAATTGTAGAACCAGCTGCAGAGGTTAGTTGGACTAACTGAGTTCTAATCTATTATTTCATCCCTTGTTTTTTCTTGTTTTCATTCCCCCTGATTGAATTTTACTTACATTGCAATTGTTGAGTTAGTACCTATACTTATGCTTCCTACTTCAGGAGGATCTGCTGTTGAACTTGGACATATTTTATGACCCAACAAACGAGCCATTGGATGACAAACTATTCTCCCCATTACATGTGCATATTCCTCCAGAATATTATTATCAATCAAACAATGAATCAGATGGTCGTTTTGGGCTGCAATATGGCACAAATGAGACAAATATTTCAGACTTTTTTAATTCAGTTGTTAATTGGGATGAGCTCCCCTATGAGGAGTCCGGCAGTCAAGAGCAGAACTCCACCTTGTTTAATGTTAAGAACAATGGATCAGGCAGTGACTCAGATGTGGAAGTAGCCAATATGACAGTGAGTAACAGCTCTAACGCTATTTATCTTTAGGTCATTCTAGTTTTTCCCACCAAAGTAACACTGATAGTTTCCCAACTCCTAGTGACAGCTCTAACAATTTAGCTTGGTTTTCTTGTATCTTCTGTATAATGTTAGTCTTATTGTATGCTGCAGAGTATACAAGCATTACATGCTGCTTATCCTGAGGAGGCAATTGGCAGCAGGATTCCTTTGGTTACAACTCCAGAATTTTGCAGCACCGTCACCTCTGACCTTAGTGTTGATGAGCAGAAAAGCAATGTTGGGTTATTTCAAAACAATTCCCCGATGGCTTCCTCATCTGATGTTAGTATGGGCAAAGTGTACAATCCAGTCAATGATAATGAGCAATCAAGAAACTATAATACGGTTGTTAGTGGTGATACTGGAATCAGGATAAGGACTCGACAGGTACGAAATGAACAGCCAAACATGAACCCTATGATGCAAGGTACTGCACAAAGGAGAATTCGTTTGTCAAAGCCTACACTTGGCTCAAATGAGATGGCGAAAAATGGGAGTTGTGAACCAGAAAACCATAATTCAAAACCAATCATTGCAGGGGTAAGAAGTTTGTTTATTTAGCTTGTGTATCTAAGAGATTTCTCTGCTTGTGTTTTGAGATTTGTATTTTCCTCTTTTGTAGGAGATGAAAGCTTCAGAAAATCATGCTGCTGATGAGAGTTCTACTGTTACTAATGATGTAAATGAACGACAGAAGACATCTGAGTCAACTGACAATAGAAAGATTTCTCAGCAACATGTTGCAAATGCAAGTTCCATCTCGGGGTTAGAAGACATTTTATCAAAGGCTTCCTCCAATCGCACCACGCGGTCTTCTGTTTTTGTAGTTTCTGCCTTTGTACTGGTCTTATTAGTGTTCTTTGCTAACATATGGGGATATCTTAAATTTTGAACTGCTAAGGGATTATTTCTTTATGCGTAATTTGCCTCCATTGCTTTTTTGGGCCAGTTGAGGAGGCATGTAGGGTTTGACTTTCGTAGATTTGCTGATAACTCAATATATATGTGTGTGCATATGTAGTCGGTGCATAGTATATTCCCCTGGTTGGCTAGTCTGTAGACTGTTGTTGTACATTAGATTCATCGTTTTCATTTTTTTTTTCAGCTCCATCTTTAGTTCGTCATTTATCCTTTCCATATTAACACGAGGGATGCATACCTTAGGACAATTATTAGGAAGACAAAAAGTTATAACTTGTATGTGTAACTATTGGATTGTATGTGAATTTGTGGGAAAACCAAAAATGTTTTGACGTAACATTCAATGGTAAATCTAATGGTGCAGGAAGATGCAATTTTTTGTATATGTAAAATATTGTCCAAATAACATATTCCCAAACATGGGAATATATTAACTGGGCAACTGGCATTACTCCATCCACAATTTCATCGCAGCTTTCCCTCCAATTCAGGAGCAGCACTCCCACTCGGCATCTGTGTTTTATTCTAGTCGAGTACGTATAGTTTCAAGTTACGAAAACTATAGCTTAAAATTGGAAGTTCGTCTGAGTATGCCTCCCAAGAACAAAGATTACAAGGGGGTGTGATCGCGCTCCAAAGTTTTCCTTGAGAAGTTTGAGGATTGCTATTTGCTCGCTAAACAATTACGTGGTAGCTCATGGCAAATTCAATTATAGCAAAATATGAGAGGTGAAAATTTTGTTTCCATAATTTCTTTTTAGATACAAAAGGAAAGCAGGAAATAAAAAAGAGAAGGAGAAGCTATGAACTCTAATCACGATCCGTATTGGATGTACTTTTCTTGGTAAAAAAGATATTTTTTAATGTCCTTGGATATTTTTTCTTTAAAGAAATTGAAGAATTAAAAAAAATTAGGGTTTTACTAAAAAAGATTTTTGTGCTTCTAAAAAAATTATTTTTATAACATAAAAAGCTATTCAAACATAAAAATAAATCTTGTCAAATATTACATCTAAACATAAAATATGTTTTTCTTTTTTAAGTTAGTTTGAATGTCTAAAAAAGATCTTTTTTATATCTATCCTTTTAAAAAAAATTAATAAAAAGTAAAACTTATTTTACTGGCTGCTTGAATAAACTTTTAAAAAAAACTTGATCTTCTTTTAAAAGACTATTTTAAATTTAGATATAATAGAAGATATATATATAAACATAAACATAAACGAGCAGTTATAAAAAAATATTTTTAAAAAACTTCATATAACAAAAAACTTTTTAAAAACTTATTCAAACCAAGCCAATATTCTCACCGAGTGAGCTCCTCAACTTGTCGAGCATCAACTTCCCAACGTAATGAGCTAGGGGAGTCTCATTCACGAAGATAGCTAATCTCAATCTCATGCTTGAGGCGTTTGATGTCTCCTATACAGCATCCGTTATGTTTGGGGTTGGTGTAGTCCCAAAGAAATTCTTAGATAGACACAGTATATCATAAACATTCTATTTAATAATTAACATGTATAAGGGTCACTTTTTAAGTATATGTATATTTATAACATAATTTACAAAACTTTATATATATTTAATGTTAAATAAAATACCTATAATATAACATAAGTACCTAAAATTTTCTCGTAGTCCAAATGAAGGCGTTCAAACTCCAAGGTCGGGTGGCTGGCTTCTTATGAAGTCGCATTCCTGCAAAAGAAGAGCATAGGTTGGACATTGGGTCCATTCCAACGTTCACGTTGATATCTATTTATTTTATAGGTGTTAGGTCATGGGTCATGGTGACCTGTTATGGGCCGCGTGAGAACTAGTAATTTTTTGGCCGCGTGAGAACTAGTAATTTTTTTGAGTATCAGGATTGACACATGCATGGGTAGAAATAAGTTAGGTTAACTTAAAATTTACCTTAAATAAAGAAGTTATTATGGTACTTTAATAGGTTTGATGTCCAGGGTAGGTTGTCAACTATATATTGACTATTGATTTTACAATAAATACTTAAAAGACTATTAAATATAAATAACAACTAATGAATACTTGACAACTCATCTTGAGTATCAGTACTCTTGAAAAAAAATATGAATATCGGAGTAATGTCCTTTAAATAGACTTGGCCTATTTCGAAAAACTTTGACTTTAACCTAGTCTATCACCTAGGCTAGGATTTTTTTTTTGGCCCTAGCCTAACCTTTTTATGAAAATTTAAAAGTCTGACATGATCTAAAAACTCATTTAAAGGCTTACATTACATAAAGGCCTTTAAATTAATCAACAAACTTAAATTTTATAAGTTTTAAATATACCTAATATTTAATAAAATTATTGTATTGAGTATAAAATAAATAAATTCTATTAATATATAACTAAAAAATTATTGTTAGGCTGATTATGATTTTTTAAAAGCCTGAACCTTAATCTATTTAACTAAATAGGCTTTTTTAAAAGCTTAAACCTAACTTGTTTGATAAATAAACTACGCCAAAATAAGTCAAAAGTAGAGCCAGGTGGCTTATTTCCACCACTAAGCACAGAAGCAAAGGCATAATCGCCCAATAAACCCCGAGCCTCACTCAGAAGTAGCATCTTCTACTGGGAACCAAACTTCTTAACAATAATTAGCGTGTGTTTGGGTGGGCAAACAAATGCACGTTACATAGTTCAAACGGGCTTTCAAAGCCCTCCCAACATGTTTGGATGAAATAAGGTGAGCGATCTGCAACAGGATTTTGTTTTCCAATCACGGTTTGAATTGAAGCTATGTAAACTTGCTTTTGCGTTGTGGTTGGAAAATCATGGCCGAAATTAAATTCTCAGCACCCTCATCTTACCACAATATTCTTCAATGTTGAATGCAACGTTCAAATGAAGAACGTGCAAAAGGGGAAGAACGTGCAGAAAGTCTGTGTTGTGTATGCTCTGTATTTCATCTTGTTGTTTTGTGGTCCTTGCACCAAAAATCATGATTCTTCCAAATTCAAAGCAATAGGTTTGCCGCATGTTTTTACTTCTGTCATCTTAGCCATTGTTTTCTTCTGAAATTTGGCTGCCATTGTTTTCTTCTGAAATTTGGCTTATTATACAATAATATTCTTGTTCTCCTGCTTCTTGTGGTGTTTCTAATAACGTTGCACGACCAAGCAAGCTTGCACAGGCAGGCCGTGCAAGAAACTGTAATGCATGAAACTCTTTTTTTTTTTGCATCAGGAGGTCACAGCACGACTATGCAAGCTTACACAGGCAAGCCGTGCAACAATCTGTAACTCATGAATCTTTTTTTTTTTAATTAGAAGGTCATGCTATTAGCAACCCATGTAACCCGTGCAACAATCTGGAACCCATGCTATTAGTTAAATTATACCTAAAAGATAATGAAATTAAAATGAAGGACAATTTAGATAAAATAATATAAAATTCATACCTATTTTAGTAATTACACATTTAGAAGTGATTCTAATTAATAATATCCAAACAACATTCATTCTACCAAAATCACTTTTCAAGTTAAGTTTTCCAAACATAAATCATCATCAGTCAAACTCACTTCTAAACAAAATCAAATTTACAAAATCAATTCATCCAAAATCAAGTTTGCAAAATTTAAATTAAAAACAGACTTAATAATACACCCTCTCTTTCTGCACCGCTTTGAACTCTGCTGTAGTTTACAAAACCAGTACACTGGAACTGAAATGAGCATATAGAACACAGGGAAAACAAAAAAAATGCAAGCAGTTATTCTATTACAGTCCAACCACAACTCTCATGAAACATTATAAACTCATACGGTAACCTTACAACCGATTCCTATTCTCTACTAGTCTACTCTATAAACAACACCAACTTTGATCAGTACTTGTAGTCCTTAACATGGAGGCTCTCCGAGGCACCCTCACCAAGTTGAGCATCACCCTTGTAAGTTCCCAGAGTCGCCTCCGAATTAGCCTTGCACCTTGTCAGGAAGGTATCTTGAGCCTTCTTCACATTTTCCTCCTTTCCAGCCCATGCCTTGAGAGTGCTCTGTTGAAGTGCCCTTCCAAAAGAGAAAGAAAGAGACCATGGCTTCTTTCCCTTAAGTTTGTTCATGGCATTGAGGTTGAGGGTCGCCTCCTCCTCACTCTGCCCACCAGATAAGAAAACCACAGCAGGAACTGCAGCTGGAACAGTTCGCTGCACAGCTCTAACAGTGTGCTCAGCAATCACATCTGGGGATACCTTAGAAGCATCAGAACCAGGGGTCACCATGTTTGGCTTCAAGAGAGTACCCTCAAGCAGGACATGGTGATCATTTAAAGCCTTGTAGCATGCTGCAAGGACACGCTCTGTCACATCAGCACACTTTTTAATGTCATGAGGTCCATCCACCAGGATCTCAGGCTCAACAATAGGTACCAGCCCATTCTCCTGGCATATGGAAGCATATCGGGCCAACCCATAGGCATTTTCATTGATAGCCAGCTGAGATGGCTCGTTCGGGCCAATTTTCAGCACAGCACGCCATTTGGCAAAGCGAGCACCAGCTTCATAGTATTTCTGGCAACGCTGTGCAAGGCCATCTAGACCCTGAGTGGTTGTTTCTCCATTAGTCCCAGCAAGTTCAACAGTGCCTTTGTCCACCTTGATACCAGGAAGCACACCACCTTCCTTCAACACCTCCACAAACGGCTTGCCTAAATAAAATCCATTCATGATGTCAGTATAAGAACAATGCAAACAACGGACATCAATCTTTATTCAAAGAAGACAATACAGACAGATGCAGTGGAGAACCACCCCAACAGAAGGAAAACCCTCAATCTCAAGTTATGGAAACAGCATGGCAGAATAATAATGCAAGTGCAAAGCCATTGATTGAATGCTCATAACGGATCAATGTAAGATATAATAATAAGCTCTCGCTCGAGATTATTGAGTTGAGACTTGAGAGCACCTGCAGCTGTGTTCTGGTACAGGGTTTCCTCAAAGAGGATCACTCCACTGAGATAGCGGAGAGCTCCTGGAGTGGTGAAAAGGAGCTCCCGAAGAGCACGCCTGTTTGATTCAACATTCTCAACATTGATGCTGGCTAGACGCTTCCCAATTGTTCCAGTAGACTCATCAGCAGCAAGAATACCCTTCCCGGGGGTGCCAATGTAGGCAGCATTGGCAATGAGCTCATCTGCAAATTATTAATTAGTACATAAATATAGAACACCTTACTACAACAATAAATTCATCAAAACCAAAAGCTATATATTTGATGAGACAGAGGTAAAAAAACCAAAACTTTTTTATGAATAAATAAACGGGCAATAGAGTTGTCAAACATAAACTAGTTTTCACTGATCACATGAAGATTAGATTCAGATACAAATGATGGTGATATCCGTAAGTACCATTTTTTAACATATAATTGTGCTACTGCTTAGAGTTAGACACAATTTACACAGAGAAACATAAAAAGTAGCAAACTTGAAACCGCGAGGAGAATATATATATATATATATATATATATATATATATGTTGAATCACGAAGTATCAGTACCACAAAATCATAGAGAATTGAGCCCGAAAATACTTTAAACAAGTAAGACATAGCAAAGAAACAAACTTAATGAAGATCAGAAAAACAAAAACAGAAAATGAGAAGACAACAAGTGAAGATAAGAGTATGGTTACCATGGTACTTGCTTTTGAAGTTAGACATGATTGGTGGATGGAGGTAGCAGGAAGAGGATTGTGATTCGTGATTCTCAGCAGAGAGTAGAGAGAGAAGAGTAAGGTGAAGTTAAGAGTGAAATATAGGTGAGTAAAGTGGGATTAACGTTTTTATAATAATCAGTGCAATCGCGAAGCATCGGTCTTGTCTCTTACGCTTCTCTTCTCTTTCTGTGGACTGCCGTTGGAATCACGACACCCCCCGACATAGGCGGTTTGGTTTTCTTTCCAAATCGATGGCTTCGGCAGCCCACTTTTTTTGTGCTGATGCGTCTCCTTCTTATAAGCCCCCAATTCATAATGCAAAGCCTAAAACCCATTAAATGGAATGAAGTGATTAGCTTATTTTATCAAATAAATAAATAAAATTAAAGAGTTCAAAAGTCACCTTGTATTAAAATTAATCAAAATCAAATATATTCGAAGTATGCTTAATTTTTTATTCTTCAACTGTCCGCAAAATTTATAAAGAGAGTCCCTTAAGAAATATTATAAGACCACTAGGTATTCTCATACCTTTTAATGTGAGATTAATATTCCCTTAAACATTGAATTGACCTTAGTTATAAAATGTTTTTAATAAATTTTAAATTAAAATTTTGTAAATAAAGTTCATCTACATAAAATTTAATTTATTAACAGACACACATATCATGGTTGTTTATTTCTCTCTTATTGCATGAGTGTAGATAATTCAAATCCGTCCAAAAATTTCTTTCAAATCCCTTTATATATGACATTAGAAAAAGAGCGCAAACAATTAAGTTGAAATATGAAATTTCTAGTTTAAAAAAATCTATAAACATAAATGAATGAATAAAGAATGAAAGATACTTCAATTTTAAATTAATACTTCAAAATTTTAATGTAATTTTATATAAATTTAAGGGTAAATTACAATTTACGCCATGAAATTTGTCTCAAAATTACTTTACCCCAGTGGTTTAAAAGTGATACATTGTCCCCATATAATTTGCTATGTTATTACATAACTACCATGTGTTCTTTTTCATCTATTAAAAAACAAAAACATATATTAGAGTTGTGAAAAAATTACATAAATAATTTAATGTTTTTTCACATAGAACATGAAACATTCAATTACTAAAAAATATAAGAAAAGAATAAAATCCTACCTAAAAAAGAAAAAAAAATTATTAATGATTTCTTCACTTGTTATAAAACAAATGATTGATATACACAATCACATTTAAGATTTTGTTACTAACAAATTTTTAAATTCTAACTTATGTTTTTTGTTAAAAAATGAGTGAAAAGAAATCATAAGGTTATTAAGTGATAACAGAATAAACCATATGGAGGAAAAATGTTACATTTGAAACCACAAAGTGACAAAATGATTTTGAGTCAAACTACATGAAGAGTAAATTATAATTTACTCTAAATTTAATGATAATAATTCTTTTTTAATAGTCGACCTCACTTGAGTCAATGAAGGTTGCACCACTGGGGTGGGGGCCTAAAAGAAAGGGAGATAAGAAAGGAAAAAGAAAAAAAGAAGGAATGGGAGCACAACTGACTCAACCTAAGGTAACTTAAGCCTTTACTTAAGTCCTCCAAAATTTTAAGCCTCATAATTTAATAATATTATATTTATAATTTATAAAATAATTTTATTTATTTATAATAAATTAAGCTCCTAATTTTTTTAACTTAATACCTAATAAATCTTATTCTCTTTTATTCATATTAATTAAACAACTATAACATAATAATTTTCTCACAATTCTTATTTTTTGCCCGTGTTTTATTTATTTTAAACCGCTCATTAAGTACTTCATCAGTCAATCATCTTTATTTCTCATTTTTTCAACATAACAATATTCAAATTTTTTTCCTATTTAAATTAGAAAGCAAAATATTCTAATTTTGGTTGAGAAGCTTTATGCAATAAATTTTGATTTAAAATTCTTAATAAATTTACATCTTAAAATGTTAAAAAAATAAATTTTAAAAGAAAATTCATATTAATTTTATTAAATAACTAAAAACTTCATATTATAGTTTGATTTTAATCTACTAACTCTTTTGAGCTGCACTGAATAGGATTGCATATGATTGTATTTGCAACATTACTTTTTTTTCATGTTATTTTTTTACGAAGTCAAAGTGGAGAAAGAAGATATGTCGAGGTAAAGACACTTCTGTTCTGATTAAACTGTGGTGGATTATTCGGTACCTTGCAATTTAAAAGGGTTATGAAACCTTGTTGAGTTGGACCTATAGATAAGGGCATATGGTCAATAATTAAAAAAGCAGATTATGTTGCAGGCTAGTGTAAAATTAATTTTTACCTCAAATGCTACTGAATTTTGTAAAATGACCCACTTCTTGCCTTCCTCTTTCCTCGGTGCTCGTCAATATGTTAGGATACCCTTGCTCTCACGTTTGAGTGTTTGCTCGTTTTGGGGCGGTGAGTGAGATTTTTGCTCGTTGCAATTATCTCAGGGGTTCTTCTCACTAGGACCCTTGTGTAAATTTACAGGGCCAACATATTTCACTTCCTTTGCGGTCGGTGGCGAGAAGAAAGGGCTTCCCTTGTCTCCACCTTGGGTTTCGTCCATCCACAGCTTTGGGAACGATCAGGGGATTGGATTGGGATCTGCATTTGCATCAGGACTATAGTTGCTTATTTGATTCAGTTATGGGTTCCGTTTCTTCAGACTTCTCTTCCCTTTCTCTTTTGTTTCTTGTTCTCACCGTCCACTCTACTTTCCCTAATTTTTTTTAATCTTTTCCCCCCTTTAATTAAAGTTTTGTAAAAGGGTTTTGTATCTCTCTCTCTCTCTCTGTAATTTTCTTTAAGTATTTGTGCTTAATTTTCATTGGAAGATTTTTTCTGTTATGTGAACTATGACTGATTGAGGAGTCTTTTAGTGAGTTCTGTGTGATCTCTATAAAATCCATGGCTATGGCGAAAGAAAAAGATGAAAGAATCTGAAATTAGAGAGAGTCGAAGTGGGGCTTCGATGGAGGGAAAAAGTGTAAATAAAAAACATTTGGGGCAATAATAGGTTTTACATATCAGCCTGTAACATAAGCTTTACTTTGTTAACATGTCATCATCTCATTAATCCACCTTAATAGAATTTCAAAACTCTTCCAATTTAAGAGACACCGGAGACCTCACCACTGTTCAAAAAAACTTGGGATCACTTTTCCATACTATTTAGTATTTATTACTATTTTAATAATTTTTTATTATCATTAAAAAATTACAAAGGAAATAAGAGCTGGAGCGCTTCAAAGCACATAAATCTCTTCATTTATTTTCACAAATTTTAAAGTGTCTGGATCCACATAAATTATGATGGTAACCAATCACTACTTTAGCTGATTGCAGCAACACCCAAATACGGTGCCCATGTTGAGAAGGTTTTGAAATTCTTGCCAGGGGTAGCAATGACACAAAGACATTTAGTGACACCCAAGCAATACTTTGCCAATTGAGAAATAAAAAGAGAAATTCAGTGATTGACCCACAATTCTCTCTAATTGATCTTGCAATGGAAAGAGGAATTCAGTGATTGACCCACAATTTCCTCTAATTGATCTTGCAGAGGGTAGGGAGCATGACGATGGAATTGAGCTATCTGGCTCGTCTGATACGGATGCAAGGGATTGGAAATACGGGGGGCTAGTGGGGATAGGAATGGGAATGGTGGAAGAGGAAGGTGTGGAGAAGATGGAGTGAGGATTTGGCTCAATGGGTTAGGGTTATGTCCATGACGTGGTTTTGCATATGTTAACACTAGAGGATAAACGCAGTTGGGTCGAGTGTGCAATTCAGAAGCTGGGAAAGGGGTTCTCATGAGCTTTACTTGTTTTACCGAATTTACCATGGGAGAATTCTCAGCCATTGCAAATTAAGATGCATGTCTGAACTGATTTATATGTTCTTCCATAACTTGTTAGCTTTTGGAATGATTAGGTCCTCACATGTTCTTATTGGAAAACATCATTTTTCAATCAAGTGTTAGTACATATAAACCCTGCTAATTTTTGGAGTCAATTTTTTTATGCGAGCACCCTTGGTGTTGCACGATAGAATCTGTTTTGTTTTTCTTTGGGCTTTGGGTCATTCTTATAAATTTATAAGTTAAGTGGGTGAATAAATAATTTTACACATTTTACTTTTTCAGCTGGCAAGGCTTACCTAAATTTACCAACTGTCTCCATCCTATTGGTCCACTCATCCCATTTTCATGGGGTTCCGGAGACACCTCGACTGAATAATCCATGAACAATGTGTGGGTCAACGGCTGGTTTGTCTCTTGTACACTGTCATATGCAGAAGCTGTGGGCCTTTGAATTATTGCCGTTCGCTCGCTGTCTTGCATTCTTCCACTGTACTTGTGTTGTGTTGTAGCTCTTGAAGCCTCTGAGAGAGTTCAGAGATGGGAACATATTTGATCGCAGTCGCAGCCATTCATCTACTTGTTCTGTTTCTTTCATCCACTTCCCTTTCTGCTGTGTTCAGCTCTGAGGATCATGCCTATGCCAAAGATATTCTAAGCGCAGCCCACAAGGACAAAGATTGGTTGGTTTCAGTGAGAAGGCAAATTCATCAACACCCAGAACTGGCTTTCCAAGAACACAACACCAGTGCTCTTATCCGCAGGGAACTTGACAAGCTTGGCATACCTTACATATACCCAGTTGCAAAAACCGGCATCGTTGCCCAAGTTGGCTCTGGTTCTCGTCCCATCATAGCTATTCGGGCTGACATGGATGCTCTCCCCTTGCAGGTAACCCAAATTTAGCTTCTTGATTTATTCCTTTGAGAATATTGTTTTGAAATTTGATGTTGGTGATGTTTAGGAGCTTGTTGAGTGGGAACACAAGAGCAAAGTTGATGGCAGAATGCATGCATGTGGACACGATGCTCACACTACGATGCTACTTGGTGCTGCTAAATTGCTGAATCAACGGAAAGATAAACTTCAGGTTCTTTATCAAATTTGCTAATTTGGGTGGATATTTTAATCGAGCTTTACGTTTATGATATGTGTCTCTTTAAGGTGATTCTTAACTCCCATGCTGCAAAAATTAATCAGAGAGTCAGAACCCCAGTCCTACAGTTATTGTACAAAAAAAGAAATAATCTTGGATTCTTGGTATGTTGTCTATATATAGGTGTTTGGAAAAATCTAAATTTAACACCACCTAGCACCTTTAGGTAGCTGTGGAGTTCGATATGTGAAGGTCTGGTCGAAAGAATCCAAAAATCAACTCTTGTTAGTTCATGTAGATAAACATGGAGTTGGTGTTGCTGCCAAGTCTACCGTGATGGAGATATCTGTGGTTCCAAATAAATTAGTGTCAACTCCATCTTCTAAAGTTTAGGTATATACAATGTGCCTTTCAAAGTTGAACCCTGTTACTCTTTGTGGATTGGATTATCAATTATGTAAGAATAGGACATCTATGGTTTGTGCATGTGCGCGCATAAAATAAAACATGTATTTATCAACTGAGGGTTGGTTGAGCTGGTAAGCAAACTCGCCCCCACGAGATATGACGTAAGGTCGAATCTCAATGGGAGTCGCTTTAGTTGGGAGGTAGCAAAAACCCTTGCACTGTAAGCATAGGAGGCCCAAAGGGCCTAACCCGTGAGGATGCCGCGGGGCGTCACTCGACCCAAAAGGGCTAATTAGGGTGATTAACAAAATAAATAAAAAAGCATGTATTTTATTGGTTGTGTTCGTGTCTTGCTGTAATATTGACATTTTAGTATTGTATGACATTATTGCTTGCCTACAATTACTTGTATATTAGTATGCATGATGCTTATTGTTGAAATCTGTAATCTGTTCCCTGATTTCTAAGGATTAGTTTCTGTTATTTAGGCTTATTTATCTCTGTTTTTTATTTCCTAGAATAAAGGGATTATGTTGTTATCTCTACTTAATCCCACCAGGTTGTTTTATCCTTATCTAGTTTATCCTTATCTAGTTCCTAGATTCAATGGAGTGAGTTACTCCTCATCTTTATTTATACTTGTAAGTTGCAATTCAGAAATAACATGAGAACTATTCAGTCTCATTTTTCACATGGTATCAGAGCAAACTCTGAACCTCTGAAACTCCAAATCCCCTCCAATGACCAAATACGGAATGGCCATGGGAGAGCAAACAACCTCGTCGTCTTCAGTGACAACTTCGGAATCCGAAGTTCATGGCACTAGCATCCATGGCGGGTCTGAAAGTACCCCTTTTCCTATCACTGGACACAAGTTGAATGGAAACAACTATCTCCCATGGTCACAATCTATCATGATGTATGTCTGTGGAAAGGGAAAAGATGAGTATCTTACTGGAGAATTTGTCTCTCCTAAGGCTGATGATCCAAAATACAAAAACTGGAAGATAGAAAACAACATGGTCATGTCTTGGCTAGTTAATTCAATGACAAACGACATTGGGGAGAATTTCTTACTCTACAACACGGCAAATGAAATTTGGGAGGCAGCCAAGGAACTCTACTCCAGCAAAGAGAATACCTCTGAAATATTCGAAATTGAATCCAGTCTTCATGATCTCCAACAGGGTGATCTTTCTGTCACACATTACTACAATATTCTCTCCTGTCACTGGCAACAACTGGAAATGTTCGAAGAGCATAAATGGAACTGCCCAAATGATGCTAAGACATTCGAAGAAATTGTTGAAAAGAATAGGATATTCAAATTCTTAATGGGACTGAACAAAAATCTTGATGAGGTTCGAGGACGTATACTGGGAATGAAGCCATTACCCAGCATCCGAGATGTATTCTCTGAGATTCGCAGAGAAGAAAGTAGAAAGAAAGTCATGCTTGGAGACTCCACTATCACCTATGCAAATGAAAACTCAGCCTTAGCTGCTTGAGGAACCCAGCACCAAAGTGACAATCGTCAAAAGAAAGGAAGACCTTGGTGTGATCATTGCAGAAAACCAGGTCACTCCCGAGATAATTGTTGGAAGATCCATGGCAAGCCTGCTGATTGGAAGCCCTCAAAACCACCTGCAACTGACAAAGAAAGCCGTGGTAATCATGTCTCGGCTGATAAAGGATCTTCCATCACAGAACCAAGCCCATTCAGCAAAGAACAGCTTGAAGCACTGCAGAAGATGCTTGCCAACTCTACTTCCAGTACCACTGGGACAGGATCTTTAGCCCAAAAAGGTAATCGCCTCAGTGCCCTCATTGTAAATTTAGGAAAAACAAATCCATGGATTATAGACTCAGGGGCATCCGATCATATGACTGGTGATGCCAATCTCCTCCACAATTACAATCCATCTCAAGAAAGTATCATAGTAAAAATAGCTGATGGATCCCTATCTAGAGTGGGTGGAATAGGTTCAGTTATTATTTCAAAGGATCTGATTTTAAATTCAATACTTCATGTCCCAAATTTGGATTGCAATCTTTTGTCAGTTAGCAAGCTCACTAAAGATCATAACTGTGTTGCTAAATTTTTCTCGGATTCATGTGAATTTCAGGAAATGGATTCGGGGAGGATGATTGGCAGTGCTAAAATGTGCTCTGGACTTTTCCTTCTAAATGTTGATGAATCTCCTAGAAGATAAACTTATAATACAGTATGTGTTGAGTCTAAGAGTCAGTCCAATAACAGTCTTATCTCTTGTAATGGTTCAAATAAGGAACATGAAATCATGTTATGGCATTATCGCCTTGGTCATCCTAATTTCTTTTATCTCCAAAAACTGTTTCCATCTCTTTTCAGCAATAAAAATCCAAAACTATTTCAATGTGAGGTGTGTCAATTTTCCAAACATATTTGCAATTCTTATCATAGTCTTCCTTACAAATCATCAAATCCTTTCTCAATGATTTACAGTGATGTGTGGGGACCATCTAGAATAAAAAATATCAGTGGCACTAGGTGGTTTATATCATTCATAGATGATCATACTAGAATAACATGGTTGTTCCTCATGAAAGAAAAATCAGAAGTTGGAACCATTTTCAAGAAATTTAACACTATGGTTCAAACCCAATTCCAAACAAAAATACAAGTGTTAAAAACTGACAATGCAAAGGAATACTTTGAGAAAATTCTGGGTGATTATCTTACAAGTCAAGGGGCTATCCATGTGAGTTCTTGTGTGGATACACCCCAACAAAATGGGATTGCAGAGAGAAAGAATAGACACCTCCTTGAAGTTGCTAGGTCATTGATGTTTACAACTAATGTTCCTAAATTTTTCTGGTGTGAGGCAGTTTTAACAGCAGCTTATCTCATAAGTAGGATGCCTTCCCGAATATTGAACTTCCAAACACCTCACCATGTCCTTCTTCAATCCTTCCCAAACACTCGTATTTTGCCCATTGTTGCTGTCAAAGTATTTGGTTGTACTGTGTTTGTTCACATACACACTCAACCTAGAAGTAAACTTGATCCAAAAGCACTTAAGTGCATCTTTGTGGGATACTCATCAAATCAAAAGGGATATAAATGTTATTCCCCTGTGACACGAAAGTTCTATAACTCAATGGATGTCACCTTCTTTGAGAATCAGCCCTACTACAAAGCTGATATTCAGGGGGAGAATTCTACTCAAGAATATTAGCATTGGGACATTCATACTCCTTCTCCTATTCTTGCCATCCAACATGAGTCATCACAGTCCAATTATCCTGTTCAAACAGATTCTCCTTCTAATGTCCAAACTGAAACTGAAACTGAACCTCAAACAAACAGAGCCTGAAACATTTGCTCAAACTGAGCCTCAAACACCTCAGTGTCTCAATCCTTGTCCTACTATTAACAATGAGTTACGTGTCTACACTAGGAGAAACAAGACTCAAGAAAAGAAAAGGCTACAGCCACTAGATCAAGGCCATGAATCTGATCCTTCGACTCCAGAATCCCAAAGTTCACCAGGTAACAGCAAATCTGATTCAATTTCTGATGATTCACCTATTGATGATAGACCCATTGCTTTAAGAAAAGGCAAGAGGGTGTGCACTGATCATCCCATTTATAATTTTGTCTCATATGAAAGACTGTCACCTACTCATCGGGCTTTTATTAGCAAAATTGACAAAGTGCAGGTCCCAACTACAATCCATGAAGCTCTTGCTGTACCAGAGTGGAAAACAACAGTTTATGAGGAAATATAGGCTTTAAAAAAGAATGGGACTTGGGAAATATCTGAGTTACCTTCAGGAAAACGTCCTGTAGGCTGCAAATGGATTTTTTCAGTTAAGCACAATGCTGATGGAAGTATCAACCGATTTAAAGCAAGACTAGTAGCTAAGGGGTTTACTCAATCCTACGGGGTTGACTATCAAGAGACTTTTGCCCCTGTAGCTAAACTTAATACAGTTCGGGTGTTACTTTCACTTGCCTCAAATCTAGATTGGCCACTATATTAGCTGGACATAAAAAATGTGTTTCTTAATGGGGAACTTGAAGAAGAAGTTTACATGGAAATACCCCCTGGACTTAATTCACCTGCCACTACCAACAAGGTCTGCAAACTCAAGAAGTCTTTGTATGGTCTCAAGCAATCACCGAGAGCTTGGTTTGATAGGTTCACCAAAGCCGTGAAGAAGTTTGGGTATGATCAATGTCAAACTGATCACACTATGTTTGTCAAACACTCACCTTTTGGAAGAATGTCAATACTCATTGTGTATGTTGATGACATCATTCTAACGGGAAACCATGATGAGGAACTCCTCAAACTAAAAGGTTTCTTAGCCAAAGAATTTGAGGTTAAAGACCTAGGTAATCTTAAGTATTTTCTTGGCATGGAGGTGGCAAGGTCAAAAGGAGGAATTTCAGTATCACAAAGAAAATATGTGTTAGATCTATTAAAAGAAACAAGGATGCTCGGATGCAAGCTAGCCAACACTCCCATGGACTCCAACTCAAAATTGGGAAGTAAAGATGATAGTGCACCCATTGACAAAGGGAGGTACCAAAGATTGATTGGAAAACTAATCTATCTCTCACATACTAGACCAGATATTAGCTTTGCTGTAAGTGTAGCAAGCCAATTCATGAATTGTCCAACTGAAGAACACATGGAGGCTGTATATAGAATCCTGAGATACTTGAAGATGACACCAAGACAAGGATTATTTTTTCAAAAGACAGCAAACAGAGGGGTTGAAATCTACACCGATGCAGATTGGCCGGAGCCGTGATCGACAGACGTTCAACCTAAGGTTATTGTACCTATGTTTGGGGAAACTTGGTCACTTGGCGAAGCAAGAAGCAACCAGTGGTATCTAGGAGTAGTGCAAAAGCTGAACTAAGAGCTCTAGCACATGGCCTCTGTGAAGGAATATGACTAAAAAGGGTACTAAGTGAACTGAAAATTCATATTACAGGTACCATGAGACTGTTCTGTGATAATCAGGCCACAATCAGCATAGCAAAGGATTCAGTACATCATGATAGGACAAAGCATGTGGAAATTGACTGGCACTTTGTCAAGGAAAAGATAGAGACAGGTTGGATATCACTCATATACATTCCAACCAGCCAACAAACTGCAGATATTTTAACTAAGGCCTGATAGGGACTTGGTAGTATGGGATGCCAAATAGTCCCACATTGGGTAGTATGGGCTGCCTAGTGGGGTATTTAAGTGGCTTGGTTCTTCCCCCTTAATAGCTAGCTTTTAAGGGAGGGTTCCCCAAGTTGCTTAGATGCTTATCAATTGGTATCAGAGCTGGTTGTCGACGGCACGGAAAGGGCTACCTGTGGAGGGGCTGACCGTGGAGGGCGACCGAGAAAAGTCGAGTGAAGCAACGCCGAGTGAAGCGTCACAGTGCACCACGGGGACGTCGGCTGTCCAGGGGCGGTGCTGTTGATAGGGACTTGGTAGTATGGGATGCCAAATAGTCCCACATTGGGTAGTATGGGCTGCCTAGTGGGGTATTTAAGTGGCTTGGTTCTTCCCCCTTAATAGCTAGCTTTTAAGGGAGGGTTCCCCAAGTTGCTTAGATGCTTATCAAGGCCTTACCCAGAAAGATATTTGATGGACTTAACTCCAAGCTGGGCCTTCTCAACATCTACAACCCAGCTTGAGGGGGAGTGTTGAAATCTGTAATCTGTTCCCTGATTTCTAGGGATTAGTTTCTGTTATTTAGGCTTATTTATCTCTGTTTTTTTATTTCCTAGAGTAAAGGGATTATGTTGTTATCTCTACTTAATCCCACTAGGTTGTTTTATCCTTATCTAGTTCCTAGATTCAAGGGAGTGTCTACTCCTCATCTTTATTTATACTTGTAAGTTGCAATTCAGAAATAACATGAGAACTATTCAATCTCATTTTTCACACTTATAATCCTGAAAGTTATGTGTTTTAATAATATTATTCGTGCTGCTGCTACATTTGTATTATAATTAATTGGTCCTTCATGTTTGGAGAAAATACTGTAGTGAGGAGAGTTCTATGAAATCATTTAAGTGATCTCTGTTACTAATTCATTTTTGAGCTTTATGCATTGCTGAGAATGCCTGGCTTATTCCTATAAGATGATTATGAATTTATGATACAATCACATTGAACCCTTGCTTTCTTTGGCATATCCAATATCTAGCGGCACTTGTCTAGTTATTAGGCTCATTTTGAGTGCCAAGTAATTAATTCTATTCTATCAAGTGCCAACTGCCCCCCATCTTTTCAGACCATTCTCCCTCAATTCTTTTTCCTCTTTTGCTTCATCTTGTTACTTTAAATATATTACGGCTAATTGGATACGGCAATCTTCTCATCTCTTATCTTTATATTTTCAAATTATTTGTTCAACCACTGCATTCTTATAAATTAATTTTATCATAAGATTTCCCCCTTTAGACCTTGATTTCAGGGTTTTAGTATTTGCATCTTCTACAAGTAATTGATCCTGAGCCTTCTTTATATGCTTTACTTGAGTAATGCCCAAAAGCTAGAAAACATCAAACAATTCTTCTTTTATGCCCTCCAAAGTAATTTACATGATCAGTTTTCCCTTAATGAACTTACTCATCATGGCAACTTACTTTTCATAATAAATGTTGGAAAAAAGGATAATAAAATAGTTTAGACATCATATCCATAGCTGCAAACATAGAGATTTTTTGTACTTCACTGGGTATATATCTAAAAAAAAATTAGAGTTCAAAACTTACTGGAAACTCTAACAATTTGATCCTAATCGGATTAATAGTTTTCGTTCCTACTACCCATTTGGCATGAACCAACTCCAAACAATCATTTGTCCAAAACATAGTGATAGAGGGATGGAAAGAAGCATTACTGTTCTGGGAAGGATTTCTCTTTCTATACATGTTCCAAGTCCAGTTTAAATGTCTCTTGGATATGTTATATTATTTCTTTATCTCTTTTTGTCACAATTTTAGGTGGTCTCACATCCAGCACACAACTGTTCTTTTTCAGAATGCTAAAGTTGTAATTATGTTGGCTTCTTATTCCTCATTGAATCCCTTCTTTCTTTTATAATCCTCCAATAAGGTATGCTTTCATTATCACCACAAAAGTAAGAAAGTATAGCTGGACTTACAGAAATTAATAGATTCTATGGGCTTTGAACTCTCTACTTCACAACTTGGGTTACCGTGCCAGATTGAAAGTTAAGAAGTTGCTCAATATTGTTTCACATCATATCTGTGTAGGTGATATTTGACTCCTGAATCCCATCTGGTTCTGAAGTTATAGCTCTGCCACTTAAGCATGAGTCTGTTCTGCCTTTAATACCTCCATGCTCTGGATCAGATGACATGCTACAGATCATAAGTTCATTGAAAGTTGTTTCATTCCCTCCATTTCAAACACTACCAATTCTTTTCCTTTGCCAAGTCTGTAATATTGGAACAGAATCCGTAATAAAAAGTTTAGATAAAATAGAAATACATGAAGTTCAAAATGTATAAAGTAATAGGGTTCTAGCTAGATCCTACTGTCTAATGTATGACCTCTTTGTTGCTTTCAGACAAAATAAGTCAATTAATAATCTAGATATTAGCTATTGAATTTGCCTTTTGCCTGGTATTGAAGCACAGGTTTAGAAAGATGTAGGTAGATGTTTTCTTCTGTTTCTGTGTTTGAGGTTCTGAAACATGCATAACTACTCAAAATCTGTTATTTGAATACCTCCCTCCATTCTCTTTTGGTATTGAAGGGAACTGTGAGACTTCTTTTCCAACCTGCTGAGGAGGGAACTGCTGGTGCCCCTCAAATGATAAAAGAAGGAGTTCTTCAAGATGCGGAAGCAATTTTCGCTCTTCATATTGATAATGAAACACCTACTGGAGCCATAGCATCCATTTCCGGGCCTTGGACAGCTGCTGGATGCATCTTTGAGGCAACAATTGTAGGAGTAGGTGGTCATGCTGCATCACCCCACAAAAATGTGGATCCAGTGCTGGCTACATCATTTGCAATATTGGCACTGCAGCAGCTTGTCTCAAGGGAAAGTGATCCTCTTCATAGTCAAGTATGCCCTACTACTCTCAATCTTGACTTTCACAAGCAGATTTATCCATAGAAGTTAGTTGCAACAAATTTGAATGAGAAACTTTCCAAAACTCTATTTAAGTTCATTGTTGTGGATCTGCCTTCATGCGCCCTATTTTCTTCCCAGGCTTTTCTCTTTGGCACCTGGTTGTTTGATGTAGCTAGAATTCTTCGTGAATTTATTTATTTATTTATTTCTTTTTAAAGAAAAAAATTGTTTACTCTATCAGGTCTAGGCTTGTGCTCCTTCATTTCTAAAAGCTTTCAACTGTTCTGTTTAGCTATGTGAAAGCAAAGTGCATAAGAACAAAAGCTTGTAAAACTGTCATTTTGGAGTAAAGATGATACCTGACAATCATATGTTGGCCGCAGGTGCTATCAATTACTTATATCAAAGGTGGGACTGCATTAAATGTGATCCCATCCTATGTCAAATTTGGGGGCAGTCTGAGGAGTCAGACAACTGAAGGCATGTACCATTTCAGACAGCGATTAAAGGAGGTATACATGATAACCAGTTTAGACATCATTAATATCAATGAGAAACTTCAACACAAGTTTCTGGGAAGTTATGGTTCATCTATAGTTTACATCATCTCCATGATTTAGTAAAAATTAATTTTTGTTAGGTCATCAAATCAGTTTCCCCTAGATCCTTATCAAGTTGCATCTTTTTCCATGTATGCATTGCAAGAGTCTATATCTTTGTTGCCGAAGAGAAAATATAGAAACCTGAGAATTAGTCTAAAGTCGCCTGAGTGGGGTTAATCATTATGCTTGTTGCCTGTTGCGATGCTCAGTTATGGCATTCTATTCATTTTTCCTTTCTCAATAATATATTTTCTTTTCCATCCTTAATTTGGCTTTAATGTGAAGCCATTGGCTTTTGTACTTGGGGATTAGATTACACTTCCATGGTTTTCTGTCTGCTACTATTTTTACAGCCGTGAAGATACAATTGAGTTGAATGCATGCCTAACTGTCCTTGAATTGTGATTCACACATTACATACCTCCTTAATCTTTGCTTGCTCATTTCGCCAAATTTGTTTTTAGTTTTACTGTCTAGATATTCGGGGTTCATTTGGGCTGTTTGTACTTCTCTTTGTGTGGTAATAGAAGGATGAATAGTGAACTTAATGGTTTTGTTCTATAAATTTTGTTTAGCTTATGTTGTTGGGAATTACTTGCAGGTTATTGAAGGACAGGCAGCTGTGCACAGATGTAATGCATATGTTGATATGAAAGAAGAATACTTCACCCCATATCCTGCTGTTGTCAATGACAATGATTTACATATGCATGTGCAAAGAGTTGGCCAACTTCTGCTTGGTCCTGACAATGTCAAGGCAGCCAAGAAGGTGATGGCAGGTGAAGACTTTGCATTCTATCAAGAAGTGATCCCTGGAATATTGTTTAGCATTGGAATCAGAAATGAGAAATTGGGATCAATTCACTCCCCACACTCCCCTTTTTTCTTTCTTGATGAGGAAGTTCTTCCAATAGGGGCAGCACTGCACACTGCTGTTGCTGAGTTTTATTTAGATGAGCACCAACTCTCCACTGTTTAGTAAAATTCATCTTATTACTGCTGCTGCATGCATTGAAGATTCTGTATATTTAAGATACATGTACATATCTCCTCATAAAATTGTTAGATTAGTTCTATTGTTATGTTAGTTACACGCTTACACCCACAGAAAAGTGGCTTTTATAAATGCTGTGACCACCTCTGTGCCTTGTATACTTTTTTTTAAAGGGATGTGGAGTTTTGTTCTATAACATATGCTGATTTGCACATGACCAAATATTCACTACATATATTTTGGTCATTAAATTCCATTGCTGCATCCAAAATCCGCCCTTGTTTGGTAGCTAATCTACGCTTGTTATCATCTCCTGGTGAGCAAGAAGGGAGCTGTCCCACAATTTCCATTTTCAAGCCATACCTATATCGTGGAACATTGGAACATTAAGCTAAGTGGTGATTGCCCTCAAGGGCGGAACTAGGTTTGGAGGTGAGAGCGGCAGTGACATCCTTGAAGCTAAAAAATTTCCTGTGTAGTAGTATACATAATTCTCCAGGTAATTTGTCTTCTCTTCTAAAATTGTATTTTTTAGCACCCCACTTAAAATTTTCTATTTTGGCCCCTGATTGCCCTTATTCTTTTCAAAACTTGGCTTATCTATCAAAATGTAGAAAACACGAGATGCCTTCCTCCCATAAATGGGTTCAAGATAGAATCAATATAAATAAAAAGCCTTTGAAATTTTGAACCTGCAATAGGCAAAATAACATTAACTACACAAATCTTGCATTCATAAATTTAGTCGGGCCACCAGAACTCAGATAGAGACCTTGTATATGACAATGCAAAAGTGATGTAGCTAACATTTAAGGCTACAAAGTCCATTTAATTCTTTTTTCGTTTTGGCAGGAAAGTCCATTTACGTCGTTACTAGGGCCTACCCCATGCCCACAAATTGCCGCTCGCAATTTGGATTATTGCTCTATTAATTGTCATCATCACATTGAATACCCTTCAATAGACCCATTACCCAATAAGGTAGGCTGACCTTAACTATAGGGTAGGCTATTTTTGTCCATAAGGTCTCAATTGATAAAACTTTTTCTCACTTCCCTAAAAAACAAAAAAAAAACTTTTCCTCTCTCGTTTTTTAGAGACTGATAGTTTTAGAATTGTTTGGAATCACAATCATAATAAAAATTAAATAATCATTCAAAGTTATTTTATTATTTATTTTGAACTAAATAATCGTCAGAATGACCATTTATTCCTTTGTTGTAATTACAAAAGTCTCTCTCTCTTTTATCTCTCTATACTTATTTTCTTTTTATTTTATATTTTAAAGATGGAAGTGTGCAAACACCATTTGTGTAACTGTTTGGTACGATGATCATGTCAAGTTTTACTCAGTAAACTGCTTGGATTTTGGAGGAATCAAATGAACAAAAAAATTGTAATTAGGACGTTGTAGCAACAAAAAAAAAAATTTCCTAGTAGGACGATATACACCGCAGGATATAAAAGATTACAGGGCAAAACATGAGGGAAGAAGAAAGAGACCCACACCCATGTGCCCTCCCATACGTTCATTGTACTAATATATCAATTCAATTCTTCCACATACCATTAGCTATGACTTCTTTTTGACCCAGTCCCACCTCTCTCCCTGATACATCAAGGTGAGACATGCTTGAAAAGTAGACCATGTTGAACGTACTCAAGACAGTAAAGGGCATGTTCCTCGTCAATGTAAGATCACAAAGTAGTATATTCTTTGCTCAGTGCGTGCCATGTCCAGTCTCTCTCTCTCTCTGTAGTATCTAATATGTGAATTGTTATTAGGTTCCTTTAGAGATGAAACAATGTACTTCACATTACTATTTAATAGAAGCCGTACTTCTCTATACGTAAGTTCATTTTAATTTTCATGCTAATGTTTGGATGATCCAAAGTGAAAGAGAAAACTTTTGCCAGGGCAATTTTATCAGTTGCAGGGTTGTCAAAGCATCTGAGCTTCATCAACTACAATTCTTACTTCAACAAAGTTCATGCTCAGACCCCTTTGTTTTTTTACTCTGTATTAGTAAACCCTGATGCAATTACCATTTTGAGGTTCAGTTAAGAAATGCCACCTTAGTTATAAATTTTTAAATTTCATCAATGGTGACCAAGTACATGCAAGCATTTTCCGTATCTCGACTAGATCCCCTTATCCCTTTTTCTTAGGTTTACAGTAAATGTGTTGTAAAGAACTAACAAGTAGATGGCCAATTCTCAATAATGCTTTGATGATTTATGAAAGTTTGATCCTTCAATGATGATTTCATGTTCCCTTAGATTCTCTAGTAATGCTTCACATATTTCTCATGTAATAATTTGATGTATAGTACCTATGTCTCAATATTCAATAAAATATTGCTCAATGATTTGTACCTTTCCTCATGAATGCTTTAGGTTGTTGAGATTTCTAACATGAAGGCATACAGAAATTGAAGATCTTTCCTACAAAAGCAATAAGTTGACATGCTAAAAGATAGAGGAAAAGAATACAGAACCACTAGCAGAGAAACAGCAGACATTCTACAAGCATAGCAGGGCCAACAATTATTGGTATATTTCATGTTCTACATTCTTTGTACTATTAATGACAGGCATTCAACTTTTCTTGCTTTGATATATATATATATATATATATATATACATATATATATATATATACATATATATATATATATATATAATGAGACACCTCAATGGTGGTTAAGCACCAGAGATTAGTTCAATGTAAAATTTTCAACTTTAAATCTATTGTGAGCAGAGGCGGAGGGATGCCATGGCCCCTTCAAGTTTGCAAATTTTTGAAATGTTTTTTATGTTTTCATATGATTTTATTTGTGTATTTTATCATTTCATGTGATATATGTTTTTTGTAGGCCCTCCTCTCATTCAGTTTCTAAATTTGCCCCTGATTTTGAGTGAGTAAAATAAAATTTATGACAAGTATAGACAACTTACTTATTGTGTAAGAGTAGTTTGAAGTCTAACGATAAAAAAAATAAAAAAGGAAATTCAAGAATATTATGGATTTTACTTACTGCTCAAAAACTGATAGCTACATTTCCATGATGCCCATTACAAAAAGAAAAGAAAACTTCAATAATATTGCTGAATTTACTTACTGATAGAAAACTGATGGCTACAATTCCATGATGCCCATTATCCCTTGATAGTGCCCTTGGACCAGATCCTATTTTTTTGATTTTTATTAATCATTTTGCTTAGCCTTTTTAACTGACAATAACGGAGTGGACGCATGGAATTTTCCTATTGGGTGATTGTTTCACCAGCTGAATATATATGTGTCGACATTAAGCAATGCCACAGTTGAGCAAATGGCAGGAAGCCGAGAGTCCCAGTAATCATATCATAAATTCATAATGCAATTAAGAATTGTGATCAGACATATATTTTATACCAAGAAAAGAGAATGGGTGGTTGAGTATGATTGCTTTACTAATCAAGCTAAGCAACCATCCAGATTCTTCTTAACCGGCCAAGCTAACAATAGAAGGGGCCACGCATAGATTCTCATCGAGATCTTTTAATCAGCCTTCCTTTCAATGTTTAGACAACCCCATTCCCACCCACATGATCAAAATCTACTTTCCCCCTTTAGATTATATAGAAGGGAAAAAGTTCATCAACAGAGGTTAAACTAAATTCTCTTTGAGTTGCAATCCTTTTTGGCTGGACTGTGCTTAGCTTTGTATCAGTTAGAAGATGTGTTGGACTGTAAAATTTGTTAGGAACGAAACTTTTTTACTCGAGGTAAAATTAACGAAGAACATGACAAACAGAAAAAAGGAATAAAACAACAAACAATAAAGTTATGTATTTCGGAGAAATCTTCCTACATTCGTAGCTGCACTGAGTTTTCACTTTAAGATAAGACTTATACACAGCAAGAGATGATTTGTCATCATTTAAATACAACGAAATTTGGGTAATATTTTTGTTTAAAGAAAAATCCTCATCCCAAGAATTTGTTTTGTAACTCCCAAATTCTTCATGCAACTAAGAACTAAAAACCTTCAGATTTAATCATATAAATATCTTGTTTAAGATCACCACGTAGAAAGGTTGTTTTTACATCTAATTGTTCAAAATATGTAAATCCTAAGAAGCTACAATATACTCAGTACGAATTTGATTGTAGTTATTTTGATAATTGGAGAGAAAACCTCAGTATAGTTAATACCTTGATTATGCTTAAACCTTTCACAACCAATCTATCTAGCATTGTTTCTTTTACTGCCATCATATTCTTCCTTGACACAGTAAACCTATTTATTTTGCAATACCTTTTTGCCTGTTGGTAACTGAATGAACCCCCGTGATTTTTCTGCAGTGAGTCCATCTCATCTTCATGGCAACTCTCTATTCACATAATATTTATCTTAAATTGTTTCACCATAGCATTCCAGTTCACCTCTATTAGTAAACCATGCTTGACCTTCTCAGTTGAGAGTTACACACAACAAGAAATGATTTACCCTAGGTAAATGTCATGACCTAATCTTTAGTCATGACCAGCGCACAGACTAAGTTAACTCAAAATTTATCTAGCCTGATAAGCCTAACAAAAAATACTTAAAAATCACTTTAAAAACTTAGAAAAGGGTTATCGAAAATTTAGTAAAGTCTTCCTAAAAGTTGAATAAATCAAAATTTAAATTTAACCTAAAAAATAGTACAAATCTCAAAAATTTCAATAAGCAGAGTCTTTTTCATACACTAGCTATACATATATGTATATATACAGTCAGAATTAACTCCATAGAATGTTACACAACCAGGATAGTCATATTATATATACAACTCAATAGAATTTAAACATTATCTCTTATAAATTATCCTCAACCCATACTTTGTCATCATTCCTTCAAAACATAGAATTACTCATTATATTTTAAAGTTCTCACAACTAAAAGATACAAAAAGAATAAGACCCAAGAATTAAGAACTTATCTCAAATTATAAAATCGAGTAGGTACAAGTGAGTTTAGTGATTTAATGGAAGAAAGGAAAAAGAAATGTTGGCTTGGCTCAAAGGAGAGCTCCACGCATGTTACAGGGGAGAAGACGGAGGAGAAAACATTCTCCTCTCCCTCTGCTACCAACCCTCTTTTATCATGTGTATCAATTTTTTTTTTAAAAAAAAGTTTAGATGCAAAATTAAAAAAATACCCTTAAAGAAAAAAATCATTCCCTTTATATCCCTTTTCCTGTTTAATTGATTGGTAAATATTTTATTTTAAATAAATAAATATCCCTAAAATAAAAAATACTATTAATGACTTTTTTGTTCAACATCAATAAAATTTATTAATCTTTGGGATCTCTCACCAAATTACGATAGGGGATTAAAAGGGACCTTCTGTTAGTGCACAATGATGAGTCATCTCCACGTATTACTACGTATACCTAGTAAATTGGGACTTTTCTTTCTTCATTGTTCCAAAAATATGCAGTAATCAAGTCAAAAGCTTTTCAAATGAGCTGATGAGAACAGCCCAGTTTAGAAAGGATTGAATTCAGGTTTCCTTCAAAAGGGCCTGGTTTGGCTTTTGATATGATTGAAGAAGAAATTTACCAAACCAATCCATCCCACAGGTTAGCATAGTCTGGTAAGGTAACAATATTCAATGTTTAATGGACAGCTTGCCCCATCATTTTTTTGTATATAGGATCTAGTCACTACATCTAAATGAGGAAGAGGGAATTGATTGGTAAAACCAGAAATAGACATTCCATAATCCAATCTACCGTGAGTGCAAGGAAATGAAGATACATAAGACAGATTAAGCTTTGTCATAGAAACTAGAAAGGTCACTAACAGCCCATGTGGAGATCAACTTTATTGTATTAGTTTTTACACGCAAAATGTAAGAGATTTCTCGGATCCCCACGTTTCATCCATCCCAACCATATGTCATGAAAATGGGAAATGCGTTGCTTAAGCTCTAATTCGTGTAGAAAGATAAAGCTTAATCAGTTAATCTCAAATTAAGAAATCACAATATATCTGTCATCACATTCATGACATCTGGCTCATTTGATTGGCACCTGCTCGTTCATCATCTTATCTATATGGTCAAATTTATGTAGAATGCAAAGGAAAATGTTTAATATCATTTTTAAGTAATTACAATGAATCTGGAATTTCACTTATGAGGGCTAACTCACTTGATTGGGCGCATACCCCAAGTTTAAGCTTAAGTGGGATAAATAAATATATGAGCAATTTCATGTCCACTCAGTCTTTCATTTGATTGGACGAACGCATCTCATTTTTATTATCTAATTCATGTATAAAGTAAATACTTAGAGCATGTTTAGGAAATATTAATTTTTTTTCAAAACAGTTTTTTTTTTAGTAAAAAGTTATTTTATCTAAAATTTATCTTGTTTATTTAAAGTGTGTAAAGTTAATTATAAGTTAAGATTATTTTTTTATAATTAAAAACAACTTTTTTTAAAAAAACTAGTATTTTAAGTTTTTAATTATTTAATTTCAGAGTATTTCAAAAGTTTTAAGAGATAAATACTTATTTTTCCTCAATCAAATAACTTTTTCAATCATTTCATACATATTTTGGTAATTTAATACATAAAAGCGATTTTTTTATACAATCTAAACAAAACTTCTTATCATAAAATCGATTATGAATTAACATATCTAAACATAAATTATTTTTCTCATAATCGATTATACATAAAATTGATTTTTGATATAATTTTTTTTCACAGCTAATTTAAATATCTTTAAGAAATCTTCTGTGCTTTCACTAATGAGGTTTGACTCACTTGATCCGTCACTTTTTCTTTCATGAAATTATCTTAATTTGAACTCAGGTGGGATAAGCAAATATAAACAAAGAAATTTCTCTTATAAGCAAGCCTTATACATATGTGTGATGCTCACTGGGCGAAGAATGATTAATCAGAAGAGAAAGAACAAAATGTCAAAAAAAAAATAAAACTAATTTTTCTGAGAGTTGTGAGCCAATAGTTTAAATTGTTGCAGTTATGCTGTTAGCAGAGAAAGATTCTCGACAATATTAGATTAATCAAACGCATTCTTTAAAGGAAATAAGTTAATTCTCTTCTTGGACTTATGCTAGATCCTCACTCCAAAGCTTGTCACCCTTGTTAACTGCAGCATAAACCTGATCCAACTTCGAATTTAAGACTAATATAATAAATTGTTGAAGGATTTTATATACAATGCACATAGACAGAGAGAGAATCTTAATGCTACATCGTTAACTATTTTAGCTTAGGTGGTGCATTGTCATTTGCTTAGTAGTATAGTAATTGTAATTACTGATGTGGAGAAAAAAAGGCTAAGATTAAAATTGGTCATCAGATTGAGAATAGGTGCCCATACCAAAGATCCACACCTAGTCATTGAGGTAATCGTCAAAACTAGGTAGCTCTCCAGGTTGTCCTAATGAGGTGCTACACTTACACACATGCCATGCATGTCTGACAGATTGACACTTCACCACCTTGTCATGAAAAATCTACCAGTCGGTTCGTAATGGAAATATTATCATTTTCAATTTAAAAGCTGCCTTTCTCTCTCTTCCCCTCTTGCCCTTACTACCTTACTACCATTAATCTCCCCAAGTCCCCCTCTCTCTATAAATCTCCTAACCATGCTCCACCGGTTTCCCTCCTTTCGACCTTCAGCCTTGAAGATTGAAAGGAATTCCAAAATGAAATATTAAACTAAGAGGTTCTTTGTGCAGTTAGTGGCACTGCATGTACTCTGGAATCACTCAGTTTAGCTTTATATGCTAATCACGCACCAGCCATCTATCTTACTCCTACAGTCCTACTCCTTCCTTATAAGTATATAACTGTCTTCTCTTTACATGTTAACTCTCTCCAATCTCCATCTCTTGTGTGTTTAAGACCCTTTTTTTTCCACCAATCAGAATTTTAATTTGATTTCTCATTCTCGATTCATAGAGCAAATGGGTGAGGAAGTAAAACAGGTGAGCCTTCTTTTTTGGCATTCTGCTTTCTTAGTGACACGAGTTTTTTCTTAAAGATTTCTAGGCTAGTACTTACTAGTTTTTGTTCTTTTTTTTTTTTTTTTGTTATTTTGGTATTGGATAGGAACAACCCAAGCCAGAGGAAAAGCCAGCAGAGGAGAAGAAAGAAGAAAAACCAGAGGAAAAGGCAGCAGAGGAGAAGAAGGAAGAGCCTAAACCGCCATCTCCGTGTGTGCTGTTTGTAGACTTGCATTGTGTGGGATGTGCCAAGAAAATTGAGAAATATATTATGAAAACGAGAGGTTCTCATCTGTCACCCTTCTCTTTCCTTTTGATTCCTAATGTCATGCACGCATGTGCACTCATTTTCCTTTGTATTTATCTTCCAACAGGAGTTGAGGGAGTGGTAATTGATATGGCAAATAATGAAGTGACCATAAAGGGAATAGTGGAGCCTCAAGCAATCTGCAACATAATTACGAAGAAAACAAAGAGAAGAGCCAACGTTATATCTCCATTGCCAGCATCAGAAGGAGAACCTATACCAGAAGTTGTTGCTTCTCAGGTATCAGAAGATTTTTATTATTATTATTTTTTTCTGGTTGAGAAAGAAAATAAAAGCTAATTATATATAGAATAGACAGTTAATCAACAAATGGTAATTGGTTGCTGTTCCAGGTTAGTGGCCCAGTTACGGTGGAACTTAATGTAAACATGCACTGTGAGGCCTGTGCTGAGCAACTCAAGAGGAAGATACTCAAAATGAGAGGTACCATTTATCTCTTCATTTCAGTGTTTTAGCTATATTGTTGGTTGTAATTGAGAAAGGACAGGAAAAAAGGAAAAGAAATTGACAGCTGCTTTCTGAAGGATTAAATTTAGTGGTGCCAATGCAGTTTTGTGATTGTGACAAACCAACTCCCCGAACCATTTAACAAGAAAATATTTCCCATAAAGGATGAATTATCACTCCTGAATTTGTGCATTTCCATCGTTTCATGCATTGTACCGACCCAGATTACCAAGTCAGCACTTGATGGTGGACCCTCTGACGTGACATGCTTTTGTTCAAATTGGTCGGCAATGATGTGATTGGGACCCGAGGTCCATGTCCTGCATCAGATTGCACCCCAAATGAGAAAGAAATGGGGTGGTGCAGTGGTTCTACAAAAGATGATAATGTGAAGGCCAATTTTTGTCAACTAAAGTGATGAAACGACTTTATGTCTATTACGAATACAATTAAAAAAGAAACATAATTTAAAAACCATTCATGGCGTACACCTAACAAATTTTCTTTTTAACACTTTCTTTTCATGAACAAGGTTGCGACGTAACTAATCATGCTTTATACATGAATGATAGTCATGTATATATCATGCCTAAAAAATCAAATTTCTTAGTCTCATCCTTTTGGCCTGAGCTAAACGTATATATTGGACAAAATAGTGTATTAGTATTTTAGTTATTGCTATATGTATTTGCAATTAATGTGAAAATCTGTGTTCGTTAATAATTTAGGAGTTCAAACAGCAGTGACAGAGCTTAGCACAGGGAAGGTTATTGTGACGGGGACCATGGATGCAAACAAGCTAGTGGAATATGTTTATAGACGCACCAAAAAGCAAGCCAAAATAGTTCCCCAGCCAGAACCTGAACCAGAAAAGAAAGAAGAGAAGAAAGAAGCTGAGAAACCTGCAGCAGAAGAGGCTAAACCTGAAGAGAAGAAAGACGAGGAGAAATCACCAGAGGAACCCAAGAAAGAAGAGGGTGGTGAAGGCGGTGACGACAAGAATGAGAATAAAGAAGAAAAGGGTGGTGAAGAAGGCAAAGAAGAAGCCAAGAAAGAAGTGGGAGATCAGAACGGGGTGGTGCTTAACGTTGATGAGGAAGGCATGAAGAGGATGATGTACTATTATCAGCCACTCTATGTGATTGAACGAATCCCACCCCCACAGCTCTTCAGTGATGAAAATCCCAATGCATGCTGCATTTCATAAATTCATCACTGGAACCAAAAAGAAAAAGGAAAAAAAAAAGGAGAAAGGAGAAAGGATTCAAACTAGTTTGTAAGTACCACCAATGTGAGAATTTTTAGAGCTGAGTTGGTGGATTGGAAGGTGTCAAATGGAATCACATATGATCATAAGTTCATTAATAATATATCGTTCTGTCATTTTATGTATGTATATATTATTACATAATCACAGATCAATACTGTACAAATGCTTGTGAAATGTGTATCCTCACGTTATTTTTTATTTTTTTCAGTTAGGTTAATCAACTTGATGTTCGCTAATCACTTTTATAGATTGATGATTAACACATGATTATGTGAATAGGATAGATGACATAAATAGTAGACAAAACCCATGGATAAAGGGATAAAGCTACCTGCCTGTGCCACATCCAAGAGCCCACATCTTTTCGGCCAAATCCATATTATTACCAACTTTCTATTCCGACATAAACTGAGATGATAATAGATAATCACAAAAATATACACCCTAAAAAGAACGAATGGTAAAAAGTGAAATGAATAGGGCAGGAAAAAAAGGTGACAGAAGGTCATAGCCAGCATATGACCTGTATATATAATGTATATCAAAATATACTTGCATGAGGATGTTGTTAGCATTCTTCATATCCTTTTGATTCAGGATAATTAAGGCGTATACTTCTTTTTTTAAAAAATTATTTTTATTTGATTGCGAAGTATTAATTCTGTTGGATATTGGGGTGAGAGATAAGGGTTAAAGGTGCCACTAGAGGAATCTCACAAAGTGAAATTTTGCAGCTGCGTACTTTTTATGAATATTTAGGATTAGGATCCTTTCTATTCTCATTTTATATAAAGGATTGCAATTTGATTTCTGCAAAAAGATGTTGAAGAAAGGTAAAGCAAAAAGAATGGCCGAGACCCAAGACCTTAGCTGTGTAAGTTGCTCAAAATTTGACGTTCTGCAGGCCCCTCTTCTATTCATATGCTTCTAACTGCTAAGCGACAACTGAAATAAAAAATGTGGACCAACTAAAACAGAGGATGGCTCAAATCAAAAGGCCAGCATTGACATTCAGCATGCACAGCTGAGGAGAGCTCTTATGTGTCCCTTTCCTTTTAGGATGTCCACACCACACCCAAGGTAAGATTTCATTCAAGTGTCTTAGACTCTTAGCCGAAGCTCTCTCTTTTTTGCTTAATGTGGGTCAGTGGGTGGCACATGCCAAAGGAACAGGATAATAAGTAATAACTGAATAGAAGAATAGAGATTGTACATGAGCTATTTTAACTTTGTTTTAATGCAATTCACTTCCTTTTTCTAATAAAAATAATAATAGAGATTCCTTCTCAGAAATCAGATGTGTAGGTTTCACATGGTGGGTGGGGCCCCACTGAATATGAGGTCTGAATCATCTGATGTAACCTAAGAAGAAGCCATGGTGAGACACCAAATCCACCTCATCAGAATGGGATCCATTTCCTAACGTGGCAGAGGTTGGCCAAGGTAAAGTCATGAGAACTGTCTCTAATTTATCTCTGCCGTCCCATACACTACTTGGTCACACTTGTCATTAATTGCCCTTCTTGGATTCTCGAAAGTGGAAGACATTGAAGGGAAAAGCTACTTAAGTAGGGAAACAGATCAAAATCAGAAATGATTCACACCTACTTAAGCATGGATCTGGTTTAGATATGTCCAAAAATCATAAAATAATCGAATATAGATGTCACTTAGAGGAATGGGACACGCACGTTAAGGAAAAAAGAGGTGGGAGGGTGTTGTTTTTGAAAGTGGTAATAAAGCATGGGACAACTTTCTTGACAGCTCTTATGTAAGAATCAAATAGGATTACACTTGCTTGGCCATATATTTTATAGTAATTTTGTCTTAGTAAGCTTGATGTGGATGTTTATAGCTTATGCTTATGTGAAGAATAGAGAATGCAACATTAACTGAAGGGGAACATAATCATGCAAAGAGATTGAGAATAATCTGATTCTTGAAAAAAGTTAAATACAATTTAGTTATTATCTAATAATTTATAAGGAAAAACTTGTTGAGTTCTTATGCTTTGCAGAGTATATGTGATTAAGTGATGTAGGACTCTATCTCATTCAGGTAACCTCACCTTATATTGTTATTAATAACCTTGTAACAAAACTATAAGAAGTTGAATAGGAAATTTTGGACACACCCATTTGGGTAAGACTGGGTTGCTAGATTTAAAAGAAGACAACATTTTATAAGTCATACTATTCATAATAATCAAGCTGCTTGTTAGCGATTTAGTAACTTGGTCCAAGTCAAATGCGCAGCATACTAATAGCAATCAATCCACCAATCTAAGTGGTTCATAGAAGTTTGGTGTGAGCATAAATTATAAAGATCACAAAGTTGCAATATCACACAAATTAATTAAAAATAAATAAAACAGCTATAATTTAAATGTTGTCTATTCACAAAAAAGCTGAGTGATTACATCTTGATTGCTGAACATTTTTGAAGATTTTCGCATGGTCCAATCTCTCCTTCCTGATCCTTCTGAGAACTGATGTGATATCATGTCACTCAAATCAGGTTCATTAGCATTAATACTTGAAGCTGACCATTTCAAAGGAGTAGTGGCAATTGAGATGCAGATATCATCCTAGTCTTACAAGTAGTAAGTAGACTGATTTTCCTGCAAATGATAAGAACTAAGAAAGCTAATAGCAATTTCAGGATAGTATCATTAGTAAAAGTGAAAGAAAAATGAGATACAGTTGAATGAGTGTATATGATTGATACTTACATTATCCATCACATAATGTGTGTAATAATTCAGAGCAAAACGCCACAAACACAGGCCAAATACAAAACCTGAAAGTAAATATGGGAATAAAATATCAGTGCAGACCATTATAACTATGAAACCTCCATAATATAAGCCCCCTGCGTTTTTTACATCCTCCAACCAGACTTCGAGAAAATTAGTATGGTAGCTGCCGCTATGTTTGAAATTTTGAGTGTAGGAGTGTTTAGGCAGAACATAATTTAACTTCTTTTTTGTGTTGTTTCTCTTCAAATTGATATTAGAGCGAGAATTGCATCTCATTAATAGTTTAAGTTTTTAGTGTAATTTCTACAATATTAACTCCGTACAAACACTAACAATTTAAGATGAAGCAGGGCATACAATGCTTTCTTTGATAAGTCGTTTTTATGTTTATGTTTGCAACATGTGCTCCCTCTGGTTTATGTTTCTAGGTATCATCACAAAGCAGAAGGAAAGGACACTTGCATGTGCATGGTGTTAGCATCGATGATTAGAGCGGGAAGTCTCCTTGCATAATAAAAACTTCGAGAAGGCACAATGGTCATGCTCTACAAAGCTAAGGTTATGAGTCTTAGTTAATTAAGTTGCCCAAGTTCCGAACTCCTCTCAATTCAATTGTCTTCTTTGATAAGGAAAACAACCCACATGGGATCCAAAATCCAAAACTATCCAATTCCCAATGAAAAGGGAAGTTACAATGTATCTACTTTTAGTTAAACAACACATAGTTGCTGACACAGCTTTGCACTCATCCATGTCACCACCCATGGCCCATTCAAAACAAGACTTTAATTTCCTTAATTAAAGGCATTATCTTTCGAAGCCTAACTAGAGTCCTCTTAATCTAACTGAAGCCTCAATGGATGGTAAAACATAAACAACATTTGAACAAACATGCAAAAGAAGAGAAAGGGAAAGAAAAAAAAAAAAGAACTACCGGGTAAAGGCTTCTTTTAAAGAGAATCTCACGGCTTATGTGCCTAACCAACCATGATCCATGTCCTGAGCAGAGACCTTATATAAGGCTTGGAGACACATCCATAAGAACCAGTTGAAAACATTGACTAGCAATTGGTTGGTTTGAGTAGGGGAAAGTCAGAATGGCGAACATGCAAATTGTCCCAGCTTGCAAGAATATTGTGGAGGCACAGTACGTTGAGATGACGGTTCCTCTGTATTCTTATGGATGCGAGAAGAAAATAAAGAAAACCTTATCCAGTCTCAAAGGTAAAAAATAACGTTTTTGATGATAGTTTTCAAAACTATAGCTAATTTGACATATAACTTTCATCTCTGTTAGGAAGATGTCTTTGTCTTTCTGAGCTTCTAGCAAATATTTTATCTACTTGCTGTTGATTAACAAGACAGTTTTTTTTTTCTTTTTTCATATTTATATTCTCTGTTCTTAAGTTTTGTGGCTGGTTGTTTTGTGGGTCATGTACAAGTTTCTTACAAATGTTCAAGCTTGGCATGGGCTTTCCAATTTCGCAAACTTTGAATTTTGGGTCTACTGAACGTCCATTGGAGCCAGTGGGCTGTGGGCTATGTATGACTAAGTGATAATTTTGTTTTTATCAATCATTAAATTAATTCTAATGAAAATTGTAACAAAAATAGTATGACTAGGAGATGACCAGCAATAAGATTTATTGATCTAACAGAAATAATCAGGGAGGTCCTTCGATGCATTTGTGCTTAGGTTTGTGAAATTTTTAGCAAATGGATCCCCGGATCATAAGAAGCACAAATGAAAGCACACAGCAATTTTATGAATCCTGCTTGCGAAGTCAAACTCACTTATTATCAGGGACGGCACTATTTGAAGGTACTAGAAATCCTTCTCCAGATGTTGGATTGTCACGAGACAATTTGAAGTCATGTCCAACGAACAAGTTAAGTTAACTCAAACTTTATTTAGTTTGATAAGTTTAATTAAAAATGTTACAAAATTACTTTAAATTTTTCGTAAAAGAATGCTATTGAAAATTTGGTAAAGTTTCTTTAAAAAACTGAACTAATGAAAATTTAAATTCAACCTAAAAACAGTACAAATCTCATAAATTTTAACAAATATAAGTTTCTTATGTACCAACTACACTTATATGTATATATACAATCTAAAAGAATTTACAACACTATTCCTTATAGTTACAAAATATTGGAGTAAAAAATACCTCTTTAAGTATTAACAAAGATGAAAATCTATCAAAAGACTAATGTTTGGGGAGAACAACAAATCTCAAAAACCAATTACTTAACTCTATAAGAATTAGGATTACAAACAAATGAAATGAAATGAATCACACAGACTCAGTGAGGGAATAATAAACTAAATGAATTGGAAGGGAAACAAAAATTGCACAAATATTTAAACTGTCAAATAATCTCTTAATATACTAATTGATATAAAATTTATAAATGAAATTGTTATATCAAATGTTTTCTTTTCTCCAAATTGTACAAAAACATAAAGTTCTTTAAAAAATTATAATCATCAGTAGAATAATCCATGAGTAATACTAAAAGAATTATAATATAAGTTGGGAAGTTAACTTTACCCAACATGTAAATTCTCATACTCATCTCAAGTCAAGGGTTTTGCCTCACCCAGCACAAATCTCAATGCTAAGGTCTGCTCACCTTACAACCACATAAAGTGGCTATGGGTCCACTCATCCAGTAGCTATCTGAAACAAATGGCCTCACCATATCTATCTATATCATTGTATCTACTATGTGCACATAGGCCGTTATATCTCTTCACTAACGGCAAACGATGTTCTAATACGTAACCCATAATAAATGTTAAAAATATAATATATCAATATTATCTAACAAAACTAATAACTTTCAATAATAAAACTATAGCTAAAAATATAACCTTAATAACATTTAATATTTCCAAACATAAAATAAAAATAAATATAATTTAATCGTATTTTTATAATAAAAATTCACTTGAATAAAAACTCAAATATTCTTGGAAGTTTTGGCTCCCCAAATAATATAGTAAATATGTCACTAAGTAAATTATTCACTTACAGAAATGAAGAATTAATCTGAGTTGTTCCTAACAGCTTCAGTGGAGGCAACTAGAGTGGTATCCTGTGAATTTGCTCATAAATAAAAATATTTTTTTTTGTAAAAATAAAAATACTTTAATAAATCTAAACAGGCCATCAAGGACCTACGCAAAGTCACAACTATAAAAATAACATTTTCCTAATATAACTTAAACAAGAACTTTAAGATTTGTAAGTTCTTTCGAAAAACATAAAATTTCTACTCTAATTTAACTCTAAAGTTTCTAACCACTCTTTAGAAAGTATACTCAACCATTAGTTTGTTATTATTCCTTCAAAACATAAAGCTAGCCATAATATTTTAAAGTATTTATGGCTAAAAGATATAAAAAGAATAAAATTCAAGGATTAAAAACTCACCTCAAACTATAAAATTAAGCTGGTGCAAGTAAGTTTGGTAATTTAATAAAAGAAAGGAAAAAGACGTATTACATGGATATTTTTCTTGTTTACTTGACCGTTACATGGATATTTTCCCTATTATTACTTGAATTTCATTTATACATTCTTATAATTTGTTCTATAACTATGACAATCTTTAGGGCCCCTGAGAAATGGTGCTTATCAAAAGTCCCTTTCTAGTGCAGGCCATTGAATTTAAACCCTAAATATTGGGCCTGTATCACTTTCAGTGCCGCCGCCACTGTACGTAAATAGTGAATGTCCATTTCCTTGGCAAATTCTTGACAGACCCTTAACCCAGACCCAATTAAAAAATAAAACTTCCTATAGGGTCTTAGTTTTCTTCTAATGAATCTATAAGTTTAAGCTATATATTGGTAAGTGGTAACTTATTGATTATTGATGATAGGTATATACTCAGTAAACGTGGATTACAGTCAACAAAAGGTGACTGTATGGGGAATTTGCAACAAATATGATGTGCTTGCAACCGTAAGGAGCAAAAGAAAAGAAACTCGTTTTTGGAACCCCGAAGACAACGTTATATTAGAGGATTCACAATCACCCTCATCTTCACCTCCACCACCACCCTTTCATCACAAGGATTTTAAGCCCTCTTTAGCTTTAACTAAGGTTCGGTCTCTAAGTTTGAAGGCATGGAAGAAGGTCTTCGCTAGATCATATTCTTTTTAAATAGAAAAAGTAACCAGTGGAATGGAAGAGAGGAATAAGTGCCTTGTGAAAAATGAGTGTAAATCTGGGAATGAATGAGTTCCATATCTCACTTGTACATAATTGCTTATTAATTTCAATCATTTGGGCTTCTTTGTCTTTGCTTTATTCCATTTTACATGTACTGTAATTTTGGTGGTTTCTTCATTGAACCTAATCTCACTAAATGAAGATGAGCATCTACATATAGTAGCTAGTCCGTGAAATAATCAATCATTGATTATGCTACATTTGGTTATTTCCTGTTTGAGGCAGGTTATGTGCTCTTGAAGGTACATTGAGTTCCACTATTGGTAGTCTGGTACCAATACCATCCTGCTATGTTGTGATGGGCTTTTCAAGTGATTTATGCCTTAGACTATTCACCCTATTTCCAAATATGAACATCATGATCACAGTACATTCTTTATCTCTAGCAGTGACTCATTGAGATCTAAGCAGTTCTAACACAATAAAACAGTCAATTATCACAGATTGAAGCTCGCAATTCAGTTCTGCCAAACCCATGTGTTAGCAAACATCAGCTAGCCAGATCACATGGCATATTTCAAAAAGCAGTTGGCCAAAGCCTCGCCTGATAAAGCCAATGCATGCATCTACCAAACTTCATGTTCAAAACTTCCAAGCTACTCCATGTTCTCCAACATTTCTTGATTTCTTCCAATAGAATCAAACGAGATCAGCTCTTCGAAGGCTATGATGAGGCCACACTAAATCATACAAAAACGTGACTAAAATAAATTTATTTCCTCCATGATAGCTACCATTTACACGAAATTAAGTGACTCCACCCAAATAAACAGTATGTGAATCCATTTCCTTTTTTTTGGTTGAATAATCCATTTCTTTTTATATGATCATATTATTGTATATTTTATATGATCATTGTGGTAATCATCACATAAAAATCTGTTAATTGTTATGTGCCTAATCCCCTGCACAGTCCTCAGAAAGTGCCAGAATTGAAACCCTTTTTGCCTAACCTCTTGTACTTTATATATATGGCATCAGTATCCCACCCCACAATTCAAAACTCCCTTGGCAGAAGTCCACACGGAATAACTACTAGACCCATATATAAAAAGAACCTTGCTTCCAGTACCCTGAAGACTCCTCTCTGAAAAGTTTTTAGCTTTCAAGAAAAACGAAGCAAGAAGGATGATAATGGTGGTGATTATGACGGAGATATTGAGAGAATACACGGCGGTGCTAACAAGGGTTACGGAGCGCCTCCTTCCACGGCATAGCATACGTTTTGGCGGTCTCAGGAACCTTCGTTTTGCTTCCACAACCTCTTCTTCAGAATCATCTTCTTTTTTGGTTTACTTTTAAGTTTTAATCATAATTGTTGGAATAGAAACTGGGTTTAGTTTTTTAAGGTTTTAGGATATTAATTGCAAAACTTGATTCTGTGAGAAGAAGTGATGAATATTATAGCAGAGGCTTTCTTCTTAAGTGTAGGGCATGTTAGACTGTGTTGCATTTGATATGTAATTATGACGGAGATTTGTCATAAAAGATTAGCCCTTGAAGCTTTGGTTATCTTACTTTCATTCAATTAACCTTATACCTTGAACTCTTGAAGTATTCTTTAGTTGCAGAAGCTTGAAGTATGCCAAAAAAAAGTGAAATGGTAGTAACAAACTAGTTGTACGTGTTAGCTTGCTCAACTGAAAGAAGTCGATCATTAAACAATCAAATTATCTTTACTATCATACTATGGGGATTCCTTTTTTTTGGTCATGGGAATTCAATTTCCATCCGTGCAAACATTTCAAATAATCTCAAGAGAGAAACCTATTTAATAAAATAAGCAAACATGGGCTATTAATACCAATGACAGTAAGGCTTGTTTCTGAAAGACTGGGCCTACTTTTATTATAGAAGAAAGCAAATTTTAAAGATAAAACTGGATCTTAGTTCAGGAAGCTTTCAGAAATAGATGAACCACTTTTCTCTTCTTTTTTTTTCTCTTCTAAGATCAACCTTTTCTTTCAGCATTTAGGGGAAGAAGAAAAGCCATAAAGTTCTATATATACTTCGAACCTGGCTATCCAATGAAGCCGAAAGAAAGCAGTTAATGCATAAAGTTCTATATATACTTCGAACCTGGCTAGTCGTATATAATTTTTTTTTTTTGTGTAAATGAGAATATTCACTTGTTTGGAAAGTGAAAAACTAATCTCATAAAATATGTCAAACGGTTAAAGTAAAGACTCCTTTTAATTATGTTTTTTTTTCATACACATCACCTTAATAATCAAATTCTAAATAAGATATTTAAAGTGACCAAATCCTTTCATACTAACATTGTAAATAATAATAATAATAATAATAATAATAATAAAAGAGTCAAGCGTAAGGAGGTGAGACATTTCTCAGCCATTGCGTTACTTTTCAACATGACAATTTCCCTGGGACCATATCTTATTCTCTTGGCAGTAGCATTGCCCTCTACAAGAATTACAACTGGATATGGTAGTTCATATATCTTTTCAGAAATGTGAAACAGAAAACCAATTATACAATGTGGAGGAAGTCAAGGACACTAGGACATAAGAAAACTGAGAGCCACGGAAACTAGTGTCCATGACTTTAATGTTATCGGGGAATGTGAAAATCCATCCAAATTATCTTCAAAAAACAGTATCTTCTTGTCCATACGAGCAAATAAAATATCATGATGTTCAGGTGAAGTCCACTAACTCAATTAAGACAGTCTTAAAAACTCATTTTAAGTTTAGTAGCTGGAGTCTATCATCACATCACAGACTATTCTAAACAAAGAAAGAACCCAATTTTGATGCCTTTTCCTTCATTTTCTCCTAACAAAAAGATGAAAGAAAATGACTTTTTCTTCTGTAATTTAATTTTACGGTAAAATGACTAAAATCTCATCCTCCCCTACTCCGCCCTGGTTGAGTTGAATGACCAAAGTACCTTAGCAATTAGCAAAACAATCACGTGAGTTGGGCCCAGACAGAGATATGCATTAGTAATAGAGACCCACCATCACTTCTCTCATCAATTACTTCGTGGATATATTCCACATATATGAGTGCCAAATGTCAAACTCCATTAATCACCGTCGTTTGGAAATAGGAGATGTGAAGAGTCTACACTGGGAGATGATGATGCTGGAGTTTCATGATGGTGTCGATGGGCAAGTTCCTCCATTTTCAGAAATTTGTTTGTGTTTTGGGAGAGATTATAAGAATGCAACATGATATAACTTGAATAAGTCCAAAACGATGATGATTATGAATACTAAAAGCCAATAAAGTATTTTGGTGTAACAGTTTTTTTTCCTCATTACTTTGTTATTTAAGTGTGAGGCTAATTTTGTTGGGATGTTTTGCTATTATCAATATATATTTACACAGAATTTTTTTAAATAAACAAGTTCTAAAGTTGTCCTTCCATATGAATATGTTTTATTTTTTTTTCACAATCTCAAGTGTTGGACTCAAACTTGACTACCAGATTGATTATCACTTGAATTACCCTTGTAAGTATTTTGGTGCAACAATTATGTAATAGTTTAAAATTAAAATTTGATTTAGGTGAAATTCTCCATTTTGGTGAAAAATAAATTAAATTGATTAATAAGTAAATATAGTCATTGTCGTCGATGTAGATGTTAGATGTTGGATTTTATATCAAGTCACTTTTTTTTTCCTTAAGTGTTTGTAACTATAATGTCACCAAAAAATATAATCATTTAAAATTTAAATTTATAATTTTTCGATTATTTAAATGAACATGTATGTCATTAATACTAGATATATAATAAGAAAAAATCATGCAATTTATTATATCATTAAATATATTATATTTATGAAAATATTAATAAGATACGATACTTAGTGCCCTTTTTTTTTAATTCAAAACAAGTAACTAACAATACCAACAAATCACACACACCCGCCTTTTTTTTTCTACCAAAAAAAAAATCACACCCACACGCACACCTTATTGTAATTTAAAAACGAGTTATTTGTAAATATAAATAAGTATATTTTGCAAGTTTTTGGCCAAAATAAGGTATATTTTATTTCAACTTGATTATAATAAATTTAGTGTTTAATTTTGTTTCAAATTTATTCATTTAATTAATAAAAAAAACTTAAATAAGCTTAAATTGATTGTATCAGTTTGATTCCATCTCAATTATTTTTTACAAAAAGACGTAAAAAAAATTGTTAGAAATATGGGGAAAAAAAAACATTTCATAAAATTTTCAAGGATTAAATTACAATTATTATAATCACTGTCAAAAAAATTACAATTATTATTTTATAATAATTAAAACAGATTAAGTTAGTTGCAAGCAAAACTTTCGAAACCAATTTGGGACTGAAAATCAAACTAGATAAGAGTAAAATACATTTTGATAAGGTAGAGAGAGAGGGACGGAAAAAATAGTATTGTTACCACTATATTTGTTTTTCCGTTTTTGTGCTAATTATGCTGCGTCACTCACTCATCACACTTGCGTTCTCTCTCGCGTGCTCTTCCTCTTCCTCTTTCGATTCAGGCTTCTCGTATGATTTCAATTTACCAGTTTTGCAGTTTTTGTGTGCAATCGTCGCTCTCTGGTATAATTTTCATATCAATTCCCCCAATTCCCTTTGTATGATTTTATATCCAAGTTGTGAAATTTCTTTCTTTTTTCTTCTCCTGTTGATATGAATTTTTGTGGGTTTTGATCAGTTTGAATCTTAACGATGAAGGGTGTGGGGTCGTATAATGATTGGGCATATTATGCATCACCTTCTTCAAATTTATCAGCTTTTGCTGCACCCTTTAGTGTTAATCGATCCACTTCCAATGAATTTGGGGATTCAGCAGAATCCTCAGATGCCGTTCCCCCGAATCACTTCCCTGTTCGCCCCCGATCTTATGGGTATGATTTCTTCTCGAACCCCGTCAGGGAATTGGATTCAACGCCTTCCTCAAAGCCATATGGGTTTTCGGGCTTGCAAGTTATAGACTCACCCAGTACCCAATTGCCTCATTTTAACTCTCTGGGTTTGGCTTCTAAGGATACATTCGCTTATGATCAATCCCCTAATACCACAAAACCAAGTCTTTTTGAAGCCCAACCATACTATCCTTCCTATGTTTCATCTCCAATTCATGATCCTACTTCTTCAGTACCACCTAACCATTGGTCTCCCTCATCTGGGCTTGCCTCCTTGGATGGGTCCTCTGTTGGTGATTATGCTAAAAAGTCACCTGAGATAGGGTTTACTGGTCAATGGGGTGGCTTGTGGAATCAGTTTGGAGAGTTCAGCCAAGGTAAAAGTAAAAAAGTGGGAGTTGGGAGCAGTTTCTCCTCAAACCAAACACATATTACTGGCTCGGTAGTTGAAGAAAGTCTTATGAACCAAGGTATGTTTACCCTTATCTTCTGTTGCTTCTGTCTGTCCAATTTCTTTAGCTCATTGTAGTTGTGTTGTTTTGCTCACTTCATGGTTTGTCCTTTAACTCAATTGGATTTTGATTCTTCAAGGTATATGTGATTTCCTGATTGTCTCGCAATTCTATTCTGTTTGTTATAATCATTGTTGAGATAATAGTTAATCAAGAACAAAGGAGTTTTGAAAATTCGAACAGCCTAATGTTTATGTAAGCAGCAACTGAGACATGGGTAAGAGGATGACAGGATTAAGACTGAAATAAAATAATTATTGCAAAAGTATTACATGAAGTTTTCCCCTTCCCATTGAGAAATTCTCAAGTATTTTGAGAGTAATACACTAATTGTATGAAAACATAACATGTGGCACAGAAAAGGAATCAGTGTCGTCAGATTAAATTTAGACAATCTAGACGGTTGAGAGTATTACTCTCACATTACATAAGTATTTCTCCCTCCCCGTTTCTTTTGTTATATTCCTAATATGGCCTCAACCTGATTTTCACCCTTTTGTTTATGGCTTTTAAATTGGGAAAGAAATACAATGGAAAATAAGAATAAATTAAATGGTTTTAAATTTAAAGTAAGAAAAGTAATATTGTATGATGCTAAGTGGGAAATCAACATTTCATCTTTTATGTCAAAAATAAGTGTACAATAATTATTTTATTAATGCAGGATGTCAAGATGGGAAGGACTCTAATAATGGTGAGGTTTTACATATGATTGGTTGGGAAAAACAGAGTGTGCCTATAAGTGCAGAGCAGTTAGATGATAAATCTTGCTGGTGGGAAACTATCAAACCCATGCCTGTTGAATTTTCAAGTACATCTGTTATGGGATCCCCTTCAGTGTCTCTAGAAACTCATCACGAGGCCCCCTTGAAATTAGTTGCGGATTCAGGGAACCGTCACTTGTCATACACTAGTTCATATGATAAACACTTGAGGCATCATGATAAACCATCAACACCTATAACAGGGTTAGTTAAGGATTTGAACGTTGGCAATATTATAGCAGATGGAGACCTTGGAAGCAATAATTTCTATAATATGAAGGAGGCTTATCGCGTGCCTAGTCCTGGAACTGTAGGTTGCTTTGATTTAGGTCAACTCCACATGCATCTAGAGAGAAATGAACCTACCTCATCAAACAATGCAATGATTTCAGACAAGAGTGTTACAAGGGATGTTGTGGATTATATATTCAAAGAAAGGCATGGATTTCAAAATCCTCATGCAAGTCTGGATAATCTAAGCTTGCGACTTAGTGCTAATGAGGGTGTCAATTCTGTTGAGAAATCTTTTGACAGTGCAGATCGATGTAATCCTGCTGTAGACTCACCTTGCTGGAAGGGAGCTCCTGCTGCTCACTTTTCTCATTATGAAGCTTCTGAGGCTCTGCCTCCAGAATATGTGCTCAAAAATGAACAGTGCTTTGGTTCTATTATTCAAGGGCCTCAGAATTTTCTACTTGATACAGACAATAATGTGAAAAAATCCTGTGAAAATTCAAAGAGCTATCAAATGAACAATGAAATTTACTGTCAGGAAACAAGTTTAGCAGGTTCTCTGAGGAAGTTTTCAGTAACAAAGCTTGCATCTGAAGATTGCAATTCAGATGGTGCAGTGAATGCTGGACATTTTCAGTCTGAGCCAAACTCTGATTGTGGGCTTCAATATCTGGATGACATCACTGAAATGAAGGAAAATAGTGTGCCACCAACCAAGCCAATTTATGATTGTGAGTCTAGATCTTCTCACACTGAGCATCAAGTTATAGAGGAAAACAAAATGATGTTTCAAAAACAGAATACTTTATGCAGAGGTGGTGCAGATGCTGGATGCAATGTGAATGAAAGCTTCGAATATGGTACATCTCATACAGTAGAACATGCCTTGTCTTCACCTTCTTTGGTAGTAGATGCATCTACTAAACTTGAAAAATCAGCTGGGAAAGCATCAACTCAAAAATTAGATGTCCAAATGCTGGTTGATACAATGCATAATTTGTCAGAATTGCTTCTTTGCCATTGTTCGAATGATGCCTCTGATTTAAAAGAGCGAGATCGCAATGTCCTTAAAAACGTGATCAGTAATCTTAATACTTGTGCTTTAAAGAATGCTGAACAAATTACCCCTGCACAAGAGTGTCTTTTCCCTCAGCCAGAAACTTTTAGGTGTGCCGGAGAATCATATGAGCTTCAACAGGTATGTTCTTATTTCTTCTATTCAATAATAATGTTCAGCTCTCTGGTGGATAGGAAACACTTTTTTTGAGTTGCTGAAATTACAAATTTATAATTTATTTGCCTCATTGATTGATGATAAGAATCTAATAGAAACTGAAATTCATGCTTTTACACATGTAGAATAAAAAATGAACATTTTGCAAACTGAATTAGCCACCTTCGCTGGCCATCATAGTAAATTAAGCCCTTTCCATGTAATAATAACTTCTACATCAAATCAAGCATTACTGGATACCTACTTTAAAGTCCTCTCATATAGTGTTGACCTTTGAGTTAAAAGCATGAGAGGTCACAATAAATTCCAGTGATTTGGCCTTATAAACGAGTACTTTCCATGTGATTGGTGGTTTTAATGTGTTTTCCTGTGACATGTTTGGGATAGAAATGGATTGTAACATAGCTCAAGGATTGCTTATTTGGTTTGTAAAATAGTGAAATTGAGAGTATCATTAGCAAAGAAAAGAGAAGAAAGCTTTTGATACAATGCTAAGCTTGCTGGAATTGGGAAGAGGATAGAATTGTTTTTACTATGTTATAGGGGTCGCCCTTTAAAGACAGATTGTGAATCAATTTTGTGGATATCTACTTCAGTTCAATTTTCATTTCTATTTATGGGTTTATGTCAATGTGTCATGAATCTTAATTGAAACCCATTAGTCAAGAACCCACCACATGAAAATGTAAATTAAAATGATGCCAGCAGAAATTTTCCTTATGCTATTCTCCAGTACTACTACAAATCTTAGCATGGTGTATCTTTATGTATAATATATAATTCATCATCTGGTTTTGGAGAATGAGATGCAACATACTTGATGCCACTGTAAATTTCTGAGCAAGAAATCTAGTCTATAGGTAATATTGACTTGCAACCTTATCTCTCAACTCTAAATTGGAACACAAGAATAAATCTCAACAAGAAAAGGAAACAGATAACAAAGGTTAATGCATAAACATTTATATTACATAAAAGGTAATGATGGAAAGAGATATACGTAACTAAGGCAGATGCTGCTTATAATATTCTTGTAATTCGTAGGATGTTTATATCATATTATTTATTTTTAGAAGGAAAAGGATAGCCTTCCTTCTTCTTTTGTTTTTTTTGGTTCCATGATATTAAAGGTGAATTTCTGCTTATTTTATATGCTGGTTAAATTATTAACCCTGCATTACAATGTCTGTATGTTCTCCATCTGAGTGTATTCTCAGAATGGAAATTTTGAGAGGCCTGAATTAACCAAGGTAGGACCAGAGAGCTCTAAGGTTGAGCTTGAGAATCCACTTGTTCAAGAGGCAACGAGCCTTCATTTCAGATCTGGGAAACCACATTGGAAGCTTTCAGATTCCATTTCCCCAAGGGGTGATACAGAAATGACAAAAGAAGATAACATGACTAAGGTGCTTTAATGTCTCATGCAGTGTTATTTATCACTATTTACTAATACAGTTTAAGTTTTCTCAACTAGAAAGGAAGCAAATTACAGAGGAAGGAAAAAATTTAATTGTGTTGGCATACTTTTTGATTTATAGGCTCTAATGAGGATTCTTAGTGAGAATTTCCATGATGAGGAAGGAGCAGAGTCTCAGACTGTACTATATAAGAATCTATGGCTTGAGGCTGAAGCTGCACTCTGTTCAGTCTATTACAGAGCTCGCTATAATCAAATGAAGATTGAAATGGAGAAATGTTCATACAAGCAAAGAGGTTGACATTTTACTTTATCTCAATGCGACTCATTTGTTAAATATCCTAGATAAATAACCTGGAAATTTGATTCTTCAATTTTTGTTGAGTTAATGCTCTGATTTTTATATCTTAGATAATGCTGTAGAGATGGAGGAGCAATCAAAACCTGATGTTGTTCCTAGTTTAAGCAAAAGTCAGAGATCTGCAACCAAAGTTCACATTGATCCAAACCCCGATTCTTCTGCCCAAGATTTGCCAGTCTTAAATGCTACCAATCTAAAGGAACTATCTGGTTTGAAGTTTTCTACTGATCTGAACAAGCCTAATGCATTGACACCTGAAGGAAAGGTTAGTCAAGACCTGGATAGTTTCATCCAGAATTCTACTATTTCCAGCACAAACAAGGAGGCTGGAGATGATGAGGCTTCTGTTATAGCCAGATTCCATGTGATCAAAGCTCGGGTTGACAAGTCATGCATCAATACTGCCAATCTGGAGGAACTATCAGACGTAGCAGACAAGTTGGCATCTAGAGGGGGAGATAATCAAAACAAAGTTAATTTCTGCCAGGATTTGCCTATTCCTGGCAAAAACAAGGCTGACTACGAGGCATCTGTTATGGCTAGATTTCATATTCTTAAATCCCGGGTTGAAGATTCAAGTTCTATATCTTCAGAAGGACAACTGTTAGATGGAGTTGGAATTGATGGCACAATTACAAAAAATGCATCAGAGGGTAAAAGTTTGGATGTCCATATAAATCCTGCCATGATGCATCTCAGTTCCTACACTGCCGTCGACAAGTCAATTCCAAAGGAGTTTCATCTGGATTTGGAGGAAAATCAAGACATTCAGCCTCACGGGACCTACAGGTTTGGCAATCAGTCTCCTACTTATTACTCCGATGGCTTAGCATCAGATTGGGAACACGTTGAGAAGAGGAGCTTGTAGGGCTGACTTTGAAACCTTAAGAATTGGAGCAAATGACTGAATGAGTGTTTATAGGTCAGACTACCTTATTACCTTTATCAGACATGCATATTGCAGAATTTGGTGCTTTGATACACTCCTTTTATCTTATTCAAGTCTTTCCAGTGTCTGTATATAACTCTGTCCGTATGTGTGTTTTATATCTATATTCTGTGTGCATGCTCATTTCAGTCATTTGCACGTGTATAATATTATCATTGCAAGTGATAATAAGGTAAAGTCACCAAATTGCCAAGATCAAACGGTTTAGTCGTTTCAAATTAATCAAGCATTTAGGTCTAGTTGCATTTGTTATTTCAAAGAAAACATTGACTGTACAAGTTGCTATTAGGTTTTGCATGGGAGCATCAATAACAGCGACTATGTGGAGAAAGAAGACTTATTTTACAGTATTTTTTTCCATTCACCCGTTATTTTTCTAAATAGCATATATGGCTAATCACAAAGCACCGCTGGTTTTTGCTGAACTACGCACGGATGTATAAAATACTTGCTACTTCCGAATACTACTGTATCTATATTGTCTACCGTTAGCTGCTGCTGCTTCGTCTTTTTTTTTTGGCCTAAAAATGTTTTGGAAGAATGGGGAAGTTACCTCATTTTAAAGCCGAGGGATTGGAAGATTAGTAGCAATGGGAATCAAACCTAACCTTAATCTAAGTATTTGTCATTGTCTTCCATGAGCTAATATGTAATGTTTGGAACACATACAGTGTTTTACATATATTAGGTGGCGAGTTTTTGGTGCAAGAATTGTTGAAGTTTCGAAAGGCATTTTTATAATAACATTCCCACAAAATTGATGAAAATTATTTTCGATGAAAATCAATTTCATTAGGGCCTGATGCTGTGAGATTATGATTTTAATAGGTGAAAAAACATTAGTTACATTGTTCATCCTTCTCACTCACCCTCTTTCTTCTCTTACATCGTTTTTACTATTGTGGCTGCCATCTTCACTATCCCATTACTCTACCTCCTTTGTCAAACTTGATCTAAACTTTTAAGTTATGTTTAGAAGTTTTACGGTGGATGGAATGAAATAGTATATAATGGAATGAAAATAAATGCTATGGAATAAAATTTTCATATTATTGTTTGAATGTTTAATGGTGGAATGGAAAAAAATTTCAATTGCCTTGTTTGGAAATTCTAGTGGTAATGAATGGAATGACAAGAATTATTAGTTTCTTGTTTTCATATTGTCTTTATTTCAAACACAAAAATATAAAAATTAAAGATAAAAAAAAATTCAGAACTCATTTCATTCCCCCAATTTACGGGGGAAGAAAAATGAAGGAATGGGGGGGATGGAGTCCCCCCTCCCCTAAAAAGAATTTATTCCTTTCTATCTTCTTTTTAAACATTTAAATAGTAGTATTCTTTACCATTTCATTCTATTCAACTCCATTTCATCTCTTCCCACTAATTTAAACATACCCTAAGGGGAAGAGCTTGACCACTGCATAAAGTTATCAATGATACAAGAGGGTCTTTTTGTTTTAATTCAGTTTTAATTCAGATATAAGTTTATGAGTGGAGTTGCTCTGTTTTTTAAATTGAAAAATATAAAAAAAAAAAAAAAAACTTATCTTAAAGCAAGACTAATTAGATAGAGAGTATGAATTCAAAAAAAAAATTGGAGGGGGCAACTGCCTCCCCCTACCCCAACTAAATTAGGATACTCCTTGTCTTCATCAATACCTAATATTTTTTTTGTTTTAAAATTGAACAAGGGTGATTTAAAAAAAATAGCCAGTATTACTAGAAAATTCTTTAAATCAGACACATTAATTAAATGTTTTAAAGAATTTCAGCAAACATTTTTTTGAAAATATTGTTAGCAAATTGACTAATTTTAACAGTATTCCCAGTAGTCACAATTTTTCAAAAATGAAAAAAATTCTATTTTACACAACAACTATTATCACAAGTTACAACTGTAAAATAATTGCACATGGCTCTATCTGTATAACGAAAAAAGTTTTTAAGCAGGGATGCTAAAGGAAAAATATACTTGCACACTAATTCTTTTACACTATTTTTACATTTAGTTAACAGCGAGTAAATTTTTTGTTAATACAATATAATATTTAGTTAATAAATTTTAGTAATTGATTACATATAAACTTGTTCAACAATAAACAATTTTTTTCGTTAATTTAGTATATTGTTGGGTTGATAGATTAACATCTTGTAAGTAATTATTTATCCAAACTTATTAATCAAATAATATATTATATTAATTAAAAATTTATTTATCATTAATTAAATATAAAAATAATGTAAAATTTATGACGTGAGAATATCATTGTCTCTAACTAAAACTCTCACGACAAAAACATGTGAGCAGTTGGGATTCGTAAATATCATTATTCGTATATTTGCTACCTAGCGTGGAATTTTGTGAAACGTGCTTGCTTTCTTTGTTGACCTATTGCATTCCGAAAATGAAAAGAGGGACTCGTCATCTCAAAAAAGAAAATAGAGTGAAGAGCAAGAGAGACATTTATGATCCCATAATGCCTTTCGATGCTGCTCATAAGTCATAAGCCTACACGAGTAGAGCAATGAAGGAAGGATGACATCTGAATACCATTCCAAACAACGACAGTACATTAGTTTTAGGTTTCCATTTAGATCATGGCTCTGTCACAATCAATGCCACACCTAATCCCACTAGGAAACGCTAATTCATGAGAGAGAGACAGAGAGAGAGAGGGAGGGGGGTACTGGTTTTGAACATAAAACTAGTCTTAAAATGTGACTTATAAGTTGTCTCAGCTTATACTGAAAATCATTTCCCTAATGCATGCCTTCTTTCTAGGAATCTAACGAAGTTGCTGTAACAACTAACAAGTAGACCCAGCATGTACATTATCTAACACAATTTTTCTGGTCTATTATATTTACAAATGGATTCAAGTTTAACAACTAATTTGGATTTTCGTGCACTCAAATCAACTAAAATCGATTGACACAAGTATTGCTTATCCTATCACCGCGTGAAATCTTGAGAAGAAGCTTTATCATAATACTACAATAATATTGTCATCTAACTTGTTCTACTTGTCCTTTCTTTTTGTTATAGCTCCCCAATAACTTACATTCTTCACCATCAAATAACAATGACATTCCAGCCTATAGCCTTATCACATGGCACTAAGGGCAGAATAATCTCCTTAATCATTGCCTTTCCACCTATAAATAGGTTATAATTATAATTATGTCATAAGCTTAATTAGAAGGGAGACAACCTTGCAGAGAAAATGAGTCCAAAGAAACCTAATTGTGTAATTATAGTTCTGGTCATATATTTGTTGAGTCAAAATGCTCACTCTCAGCTGCAGATTGGGTTGTACAGCTATTCATGTAGCATGGCTGAGTTCATCGTAAAGGATGAGGTCAGAAAAGGTTTTAATAGGGATCCTGGAATTGCTGCTGGGCTTGTAAGAATGCATTTTCACGATTGCTTTGTTAGAGTAAGTCATTATATGAAGTCATTTGTTATTTATCCATTACCTTCAATTATTAGTAAAATTTAGGTCCTCTTTTTTTTAGCAAGCCACCCAACTTCCTCAAAGTTACCAATCACTGCACCTTGCACCTGGCATAAAAAGTACCATGCTAGGTAGTTGTTTATTTTGGTACGACTACTTAAAACAGAGATCATAGTTGGTATCGTATGACCCTAGGACAGGCTACAAAGAAAGACTTACTGTGATGCCATTAACCTTGATCGCATTGTTAATTTTAGGGGTGTGATGCATCAGTGCTTCTTGATTCCACTCCCTCAAACACAGCAGAGAAAGACTCTCCAGCCAATAAACCAAGTCTCAGAGGGTTTGAAGTCATTGATAATGCCAAGGCTAGACTTGAAGCAGTGTGCAAAGGAATTGTTTCATGTGCTGACATAGTAGCATTTGCAGCAAGGGATAGTGTGGAGTTGGTAAGTGTGTCTAATTTGCTTGTCCTCTAGAAACCTTTCAAGGAAAATTTATTTCAAGAAAATGACCCTGTATCATTCATGGCTTCATGCAGACTGGAGGGATTGGCTATGATGTTCCTGCAGGAAGAAGAGATGGCAGAATATCACTAGCTTCAGATACAAGAACAGACGTACCTTCTCCGACTTTCAATGTTAACCAACTCACTCAACTCTTTACAAGCAAGGGGTTTACACAAGAAGAAATGGTCACTCTCTCTGGTAAGAGCTTCAAAATAACTCTTTTTATATGGTTTGCTTATAGCTTAAATTTGTGAATCCCGTATACGTTGTGTATGCAGGAGCACACACCATTGGCCGCTCTCATTGCTCCGCTTTCAGCAACAGATTATACAATTTCAGTGGCACTTCAAGCCAGGATCCAAGTTTAGATCCCTCATATGCAGCACAGTTGAAGAGGCAATGTCCACAAGGCAGCACAAACCCAAACTTGGTGGTTCCAATGGACCCTTCCAGCCCTGGAATTGCAGATGTAGGCTACTATATTGATATCTTGGCAAACCAAGGCCTGTTCACATCTGACCAGACTCTCTTAACTAACACTGCAACTGCCAGCCAAGTGAATCAAAATGCAAGGAATCCCTATCTATGGGCAAGCAAATTTGCGGCTGCAATGGTGAAGATGGGTCAAATTGGTGTCTTAACAGGTAATGCTGGAGAGATAAGAACAAATTGCAGGATGGTCAATAGCTAGCAATGAAAGTGAAGAATTGAAGTACTTGCAGCACTAAAGATTTACAAATTCTATGGCATGTTTCATCTTGTTTTGCCAGCTTATGGCTTCTATTTTTTTGCACAATTGGCATCGTCTATCGGTGAATCGTAGTCCTTTTTTTCTTGAAAGTTGACAGCTTTGTTATCTGCTGCAACAAGTAAGAATTTGCTCACGTTATCCTAATCAATATCCATGATGACTAATATTTTGCATAATTGCAAGATCAAATCACATTGTGTCGCTATAAGGTATCAACAACCATAACAATTTTTTTTTATTTTTCCCAAGCCAGTCATTCTTGAAAACTACGTGCTAAATTAGTAAAGTATACTTTCATGTTCACCAAGACATTCAAACAAATTAATTATACTTCTAGTTCTCCTAGTTTTATCAAAATTCGTTTTAATTTTTCTCATTTTAAATTAATTACTGCAATATCATTTTATTTTTAAAATTGATTTAATTAAATCCCTTAATCAATCTCATAAAAGAATTCAATCGAGTCGATTTAAAAATTATCATATAAACCAATATAACATAACTCAACTAATACCTCACTTAACTTTTACCGAGGGTTGTAGTTATTTGGTGAAAATTCAATCTTCTACATCCCTATTTTCTTTTTTTGCTTAGTTATAATGACCTTCCTAGAACAAAAGAAAATCACAAAATAACATTGCTAAGGCCCAAGAACATAAGCCTTGAGTCGTCACAGGCATGGATACACCAAACCTACCATACCCAAAGAGTAAAGGAGCGTAGACCAGGCAGCAGATGAGAAAGGAACTTCCGTGCGGCCACAAGGAGGGGGTACCTATTAAAGGTCAGCCAGGCTAACTATCTTACCGTCATCTTATATTCTCATCTAGCGCACAGAAACAGGGCTCATTGAAGGTTGATTATGAGTAAAAAAACAACTAAACAATAACGTGATCATGTCCCACAATTTTTTGAGAGAGAACCAAAATTATAAGGTAAACCCAACCATATTGACGGATAATATGGTTTGACTACGGTAACTTAAGGATGGTACTAGTTCCAAAATCATCCCAGAAAACCAAATACAAATAGAGCATAAAGCCTAATTAAGTAGTGAGCTCCATGATGGCACCAACAATGTCCCCGTCGTGAGTCTTGAGAGCCTTGACAGCCTTGCTTCTTGACACTCCTGCTTGTGTCATGACCAAATCAATGTCGTGGGGCTCCACGCCAGTTTCATCAACCTCCTCTTCTTCCTCATCAGGCTGTGCTCCTGCAGCTGCAGCACCATGATCTGGTTTTGCCATTACAGATCCCATATCTGGCATCCTGAACTGTTGAGCAGCTTGTGTCTGCAACTGAGAGCTCAAGTCCTCTATTTTTGCCTCCCCAAATATGACGTAAGTCTCAGAATTTGGACTCTTGAAGACATCAGGTTTTGAGATGAAAAAAAGAATCTAAGGCATAAAATAATTTGGTTAGAAGCAATCCAACTTCCAGATAAATCACGCAGAAAAATATATGTAATGACTCACATTTTTTGTTCTCTTGATTGTGACCCTACTAACACCAGTAACAGGTTTCAGTCCCAGCTTCAACATTGCTTTTCGACTCTTCTTCTCACTTCTGCTCTGCTTTGAACCCTCAGTAGCACCTGCATCTCAAAGTCCAATAAAACCGATCAACAGATAACAAGGGGAAGGGTTAAAGTGGGGGCGTGCTCAGCCTAGCACATTCCAAACAAAGGTAATATTGCATGGATATGGCCATTGCAATTAAAGACTAGTAATAAAGAGCACAAGTACATTGGTTTTTTTTATGTCCAGGTAAAGCCCAAGGTAATCAAAAGCGAATGGCAACCTTAAAGCGTTTCACGGTTTTAAAGCCTTAAGTCGAGAGGCGCCAAAAAGCGCACAACTCACTAAAAAATGGCATTAACATTAGAAAAAGAAAACAGTAAAATATTTTACTACTTTGCATTAATTTGGCATATAAATTAACTACTCAAGCAAAATATTCATAGTAAAAATAAAAGATTAAAATGTTCAATTTACAAAATCCTAAGTTGCTTGCTGCTAAGAGTCTCAAAGATTGAAAACTAGTCATTTTTTCAACATTTTGACTATTTTACCCCCTTTAGCATCAAAGTTAGCAAGTTAGATGGCTGGGATTTTTGGGGCTTTTACAGTTATCAATTAAGTTGCTAAAGGCATGCCTCGCCTGAACCGTAAAGGGGCATCAGAGGTGCTGGTTGAGGCGCTGACCCCTTCTGGCACCTCAACACCTTTTGGCCCCTTTGACTACACTGGTAAATTGAACACCTTTTGGCGCTGACCCCTATAATCCTAAAATTTGCAACACTGCTATTTATTTGCCAATATGTACAGAGCACTTTTTTCATCCAAAGAGAAAGCTCAACACTTTATAAAAATCATAAGCACGGAAATGTAGCAGCTGAATATTGAAGTTGATTGTGGATAAAAAGAATCTCTACCTTTAATGGTGTGCTACGATAGAGCTCAATGGTTCCAATTCTCACGTATAAATTGAATTATTATGTTACCAAACATACACATTCCATCTTATATAGTAATCTTGACCTCAGAGCACTTTTTTCATCCAAAGAGAAAGCTCGACACTATATAAGAATCATAAGCACAGAAATGTAGCAGCTGAATATTGAAGTTGATTGTGGATAAAAAGAATCTCTACCTTTAATGGTGTGCTACGATAGAGCTCAGTGGTTGCAATTCTCACGTATAAATTGAATTATTATATTACCAAACATACACATTCCGTCTTATATAGTAATATTGACCTCAGCAACAATCTAATCTAGCTCATATCCGCTTAGCAAGCCTTAGCATATAAATTCCAATCAACCTAGTCGCGACAAATAAAAAATTTGTTCAAGCTTCCTTTTTAACTCCATTTGTTTCCTATATACTAAAAAGAGCTGGCCCAATGCACCAGTCTCCCGTCATAGCGGGGTCTAAAGAGGGTCAAATGTAACAACCTTACCATTGCACCAAGGCTCACCCTCTTTGTTTCCTACTATACTGTATACAGAAAATCAATGGAGTTCAATCGAAAGTCCTTGATTTCTGAGACAACCATATTGAAAAAAGGGCCAAAGGGTTTTAAACTTCAGACCCACATGGAAAATACTGCGTCTACTTAGTTGTATAAGCAAGCACTTCTAACATCCATCATCAGTACAAAAAAAGATTAACAGTTGACACAATAAAAAAACTATAAAAAAAAAAAACACAAGGCAGCCAAAAGCTTACGATTACCAGTTCTATAAATTAAGATTTATTATTAAAGGTCATAGGGTTGCTCAATTTGCCAGTTTGTTTAAAAGTAGTTATCAAAATCTATCCATATTCAAGTTAGATCTCATGGTTGTTATATTTATAGGATATAATGATAACATTAATAAATACAAAATAGCCTCTTTTAGGTTATAGTGAAAAATCAAATTAATGAGGGCAACCAGCAAGAAGACGAAGAAAAGCAACGACCTTGAGCGCCGTCTTCCTTGTCATCATCATCGTCGTCGTCGTCGTCGTCATCTTCATCATCATCGGCTTCATCTTTGTCATCATCCTTCACGTCTTCAACGACGGGAGCATCGTCCTCCTGAGGGGAAAAAAAACAGATTAGATCATTCATAGACGGAAATGAGAGACCAAACCAAAGTACGAAATAGAAATGAATCCAATCCAAGCAACGAACACAGAAAACACAATCGAATGTTAGAAAGAAAAGAAAAGAAAAAAAAAAAACCTGCGGCTGAGGTTTCTTCTTCTGGGCTGTCTCCTCGACGGAGGGAAGTTGCTGCTCAGCTTCGGCGTCGGGGGCTGCATCAACAACGGGACCTGGAGACATGGTTTCTGAGAAGGGTTGCGGTTTCACTCTCCGATTCTGAGATGGGGGAGCACTGAGCACGATAGATAATAGATAAGCATCACACTCTCTCCCTACACTCCTCAAATAAGGGTTTTCAGATTTCTTGGGCCATCTCATGTTTGGGCCCAGTTTACTATCTCTTACTCCTTTTTCTTATTTTTCTTTTTTCTTTTTTATTTATAATTTCCCTATAATTTTTTTAATTTCAGTAATAATATTTACACATATTTATATTTATATATTTTTATTTTATTTAAATATTTATTTTTTATTTTTTTAATATAAAAATAACTTTTTCGGTTAAAAACTCTCTCTATTAAACTTTTATGAATACTAGATAAGTTAATCCAAACACATAATTATTATAATTATTTTAATGATATATATTGTGTACATATATCATGTTATATGTGAAACTTTTTTTTTTCAATATTATTAGATAGTTTTAGACTTTTAGTATTTATATATGGGATTGTTGTCAACATTTATTATGTACACAGAAAGGGTGAGTTAGCAGCAATAACATAAATATTATTTTATTTTATTTCATTTTCTCTCTCTCTTTTTATTTATCATTTATATTTAATTATTTCTCTTCATGTCTCTATTTTTTAAATTTAGATTATCAATTCCAACATTGAGGTAAGTGTGTTTGAAGATGCTCATACACATGCTAGATATGCATTGCATGTAACAACTACAAATTATCACGAATGCTACGTAAATCTATTTGCATGTCTGTATAATATTTCTTTGTTTATAATTTTTTTAACTCAAATGCTTTTAGAAGCCAAAAGATTTTATTTTATTTTATTTTTTTGTTTGCCCAATTGTTGAATGTTTCTATAATATTCATAAACTATTCACTTCCTACGTTTTCAGAGTTGGACGTGTCTCAATGTCCATGTCAATTCATAACTTCCATCTCAGTTTTTTGGTTTCTTTTTCCTATGAACATTCTATCAAAGAATGTTTAGTGTTTGCTTAAGTCTGAGTGTTATAACTCTCATTCGAAGCTTATTTGTCTCTAAAATGTACTTGCAGTTTTTCTTGTTCATTGGGATGTAGTTTACTAGCACTAGTATAGTATATCATTTTTTGCAGCTGGTTGCAGATTTGTTTTTTAATATAGTCTTTAGTCTGATAAAAAAAAAATCTCTGCAGCCAGCTGGATTATCTTGTCCTTTTGTTTCCAAAGATTTTACAACCTCAAAGATTGAGGTTTTAGGCCCCCACCCCAACAAATACCACCTCCACTTTGAATTTTGCCTTTCGTGAGTGTGGAGCTGAAACATATATATGTTATGGCATGTGCTGATTTGCTAGTTGAATACTTGTCGGTTTCTTTTTTCCTCTTATCCTTTCATATATTATTCATTTTCAGTCTTTGAAAGAAAAGAAAAAAAAATTGCCTTCAAATATTTCTGTTTTGGTTCTCATCAATGTAGACTCACTATACTCTACTTTTGCTAGCTTTTACTCATTGTAAGGCTCATCTAATATTGAATCCTACGGCTGCCCACTAATTAGTTGACAGCTACATCATACATGTGTTGTTGCTAGTGTTTGACATAGCACAATTAGTTGAAGCAAAATGTTGGATGGAAATGCTTCCGAGTGTAAAAACCAGTTGTTATAAAATGAATTCTTGAAGAATCTGAAATAAACTCTAAACAATTTCCTGTTCATTCTTCATGAAGAATCCAATAGATCCAGTAAAGCTCATGCTACTCGAACATTCTCCTAATCCCAAAAATACAATATACTCGCCTACAATGGTCATGTGAGTTACCAAAAAAAGAAGCGATCATGGTGCCACATGCCTTTTTAAACAGAATGTTTACCTGCAAGATATGAAACTTATCTATGGTACTGGTACCCAAAATGCCAAATTCTATGAATTTGACAGCTTAATATATATTTTTTTGTTTTTAGCATCTCAAATACTATTTGACTGCACAGAACAACTTCAAGCAATAGTTATTTTCATTTACGAGTCTGGTGGTTGTTTCTTCATATTCCTCTGATCCTTCCAGTAATCAACACTCTCTGCATTGCAATGCCCACCAGGGTGGGTCCAGTACATACAGGGGGCAGCCGAATCACAAACATAGCAGTAGCACTGCGTTCAACCAAAGAGTTCAAAACAAATTATTGTCACGAAGGAAATGTGGGAGAAAAATGCACAAGACTTTAAAACATAATAGTAGATATAAGAAAGCAAGTTCCATTACCATTTTACAGTAGCTCTCGTGAGGTGTGGTGTTGAATGGAAATTTGAGACATAGATGTCTTGAATGCGGGTAATCTCTGCAAGCTACCTATTTGACATTATCTTTAATCAGGACAACAAATCCTTTGAGATCAAAAAAATACAAAAATTACTAATAGATTAGAATAGATAGTATGACATTGTGCCATTCTCCAACGATAAAAACGACAGCAAAGTTACTCTCTTTCAATGAAGCTCGAAAGTTAAACCCAACTGGGTGATTTCAATCTTACATTTAATTCACCAAATCTTGTAGCAAGTGTAAAAAGATCTATCTATTGCTTTACTTCTTTTCTCAACCATTTTTCTCGGCAAGACCTGTGTGAGTATATATAACAATAATAATAATAATAATAATAATAACAACCATGCCATAGAATGGAGAAATATGGTAAGAAAAACGAAAATAAAATGTGTTTCCTTCAAAGTGAAAAGCTAGCTTTAAGTTACAGGGTTGATGAAATCAAAATAAATGTGAGCGAATCGAAGAACCCAGGAAGAAAATGGTGGGAATTAAACAGAAAGCAGAGGAAAATACAAAGAAACTTGAACAATGGAAGTTGTACCTGGCCCTTTTCAGCAATAACAGAGAGATCAGAGGCATCATCATAGTGAGGAGTAACAGGGTTATTCTCATCCAACAAGAGCTTCTTCGACAGATCAACAGGGTCAAAGGGGTCAAATCCTAGGATGAAGCAGTCCTCAGTTTCCTCGAAACGCTTCATGTCGTCGCATATTTTCAAACAAACTATGGCCCTGATTGGGCTCTCGTCTTCTTCTTGTGGCGAAGAAGGGGGTGATGTTTTGTGAATGGTCTTCCCCACTTTCCCCAAATTGCAGGACGGTGATTTCATATTACTTCCTCTCGTTTTCTTTTTGGCAACCTTCAAAGTGTGCTCTGCTGTCTTCGTATTGATGGAATGAATGATCCCACCTAGGGTTAGGTTTAATGGCGAATCGAATGAAATCGACTCTTAGGAACTAGCACCACGTAGAATGGAGCAGGGTGAGAGAATTCAGAGGAAGGAACGAGAACGAGATTCCATCAAATTCAAATTACTAAGTTTTCGTAATATGACCGTTTGAGACCTTTCAGGAGTTTCATAAATAGAAGTGGCGTCGTTTTATCATTTCTTTTTTATGAAACGCACGCCACGGGGAAGTGGGGAACCTCCAAATCGCAATGAGATTCGGAGAGAGAAAGGTAAACACCGAAAAAGTGTAGAATTAAAAAATTAACCATTTAAAATTGAGTTTAATTTCTATTCATTATTATAGTAAAAAAATTTTATACTATCATTCAATCATGTGTTACCAAATCAGTAAAAGAGTTTATTATCATACCAACTACTTAGAAAGTCTAACTATTTTAATAATTTGACAATATATAAGTGGATGACAATGTAAAAAAACTTTACACTAATAAAAATTAAATCCTTTAAAATTTTATAAAACATAAGTAGCTACATAATGATAATAAATATATGATAATTTACATAATAAATATATGATAATTTATTTTTAAAATTTTTTTATTAGTAATTATAATTTTTTATTTTATTCTATAAAGTACATTTCTCATTTAAAATCATCCAAATTCAAAATATAGAGTTTAAATTCAAAGAGGTTTCATGTCTATTATTTATTTTTATAAAGTTATTGATATTCTTAATAAATAGTGTTTAATATTTAATCATATATTTTATTTTATTAAAATATAAAATAATAATTATGTTTGATACAAATACCAAAAATAAAATACTATAAAAGCTTTTTAAATTTGATTTCCTTTTATTTTAAAACTACGTTTTCATTAAACAAAAAAATGTCAAATCATTAAAATAATTAAATTTTTAAAATTTCTACATCCCTTATATTTTATGAGGTGTATGTTACACCCATTATTATTTTTCCACGTGCCGTCATTCTAATAGTAGAACTTTTTTTTGTCACTTTTAAGAATATATAGGATGTATTGTAAACTTCATCTTTCTAAAATTGGTTTTGAGTACTTTTTGACTCACCTCACTTATATAAATAGTGAGTTAATTGGATTAAATTAAGTTTAGAGATATTTTGCTTTCAGCCAAAAGATTGAACTTGAACTTAGGATTACAATTAATAGAAACGTAACTTCTTTTTTTGTTATGGTTCATGGTGTATTACTTATTTTTTGTAGTATACTTATTTTTTGTAGTATAAAAAAATTAATTAAGTAACTAACAATGTAAACTTCAAACTAAAGTGAAAAATGAAAATCCTAATTGCTGAAATATTAAGTCATTAGTTGAATTAATAAATTATTGATTGAATCACATATAATTAAATATAAATAAATATTTAATTAAAAAATACAATAAAATTTATAAATTCATGAAAGCATAACACAAATAAACAACACAATTTCTTTAATTTAAAACATAATTAAAACAACAATACATGATAAATACATAAGAAAATATAAAAAAACAGGACAAATAAAGCCAATATCAAGACAATTATGTCCTTATCTCCATGTCTTGTTCCTGCAAACTGTCAAGCACTCAAGCATCAAATTAATATTATTTTTTTATCAATGCACTTTTAAGGAGAAGACATGCCTGAGCATCAAAGTTGGGCATTCACATACAAAAGGATTGAACTTTGAAGAAGCGAATAGAACAAGTAAAGAAATAGGAAAGGGATAGGCTTACCTTGGCTTGGCAGACAAGGCGGTGTCAGGCAGCAGAACAAGCTTCTTAGGCACAGCAGGCAATGTTCCCTTCTTCAGCGGCGCGGCAGTTTCTAGAGGTGGAGCCAAAACCTAAATGGGAGGGGCGCAGAGGGAGTTGAAAATATATATTACATGAAATGAAATGATTAAATAAATAAATTAAATTAAATTACATGAAAATATAAAGAAATTTTCAAAAAAAATTGCATACTTGAGGTGGGTTTGACATCTACTGGCCCCCTCCTTTTGCCTCCAGCAATCTCATGCGACGAGGTTGTCTCAAGCAGCTTCCTACAGTGGCAACTTCCCACAACGGCGTCACTTTCTTTTTTTGTTACAATCCCTTTCTAATTTTTCTTTCACAATGAAACGACGTTTCATCTTACATTTCTTTTTGAAAAAAATTACATGACCTGGTTTGAGTCGCATTAACCCCAATTGAGTCACCGATTTTGTATTTGTACAAAATCGCCCAAGTCAGACTGGTTTCCACTGGTTATCTTGTGTGGCTGATTTCAAATAGCCACTTCGACAGGTTACATGATCAGTTTATTGGTCTACTGGTTGAATCGATCATGTTGATTTAAGTTTAATAACTCTACTCTTATAATGTCAATCTTCTATTAATATAACATAAAAAATAAAAATAAAAATAAAATAAGTATAACAAAGAGCTGACCTAGAGGTTAAAACTTGAAAAGTGAATTATGATTATAGAGTGTGGGCTGGGACGAAGAAAAAAAGGGAAATAAGGGAATTGGCTAGAAAGAAATGACGATGGTTGGATGAAGGAAAAAAGGCTGAAATCTAAAAATCACATATATAGTGGAACAACATCGTTCCACTTAAGGTTAAAGAAAACTAAGATTGAAACAACATTGTTTGTATGTTAAAAAAAAAACACGTAAGTGGGTTAGTTTGATTTTTGTGTGGGTTAAGAGTGTTTCAACCCGTAAACCAACCCAACTTTGTGGGTTGAATAATTTTGAACTCAATTCAACCCATCATTTATGGGTGTATTTTTGCCATTGCTGTATTCTTTAATGAGGTTGAGTTTCTTAATTTATAAAAATAAAAATTGAATTCATTCATTAGTTTATCATGAAAAGTTTAGCTAATCAAATCATAATTCACTCCATTTATCCGTTACTCCTCAATTAGATTACCACACAATGGTTAGAGCTGAAGCTAAATCATCATATCCCTATATTCTAAAACTTTACTCAAAGTGATTACATTGTTAAATTGAGACACTGAAACTAGGGGAAACATATATTTTGGCCTCCTATAGATACTAGTGATATGAGTTTGATCTTTTAAAAATACAAGTATCATGAGTTTGGTTCTCTAATAATAAATACATGAACATAGTTATTTAATAATTTTTAACATAATATTAGTTATTATGAAGGACCATTTTGATGTCAAATTTTAACATTGAATAACTATTTTAATGTATTTATCATTAAAATATTAATATAATAATATTGTATTTTTTAAAGAAAAAAATGAATATTTAATAGAAAAACTAACTCAATGCCACATTTCCTTGACTAGAATGTCTGTCTACATGATATGTAATAAATGCAGGGTACCAAAAAAGTAAAAAGGTTTAATTTCAGTCCGCTGTCATCCAATCATGTGCTGACACATCATTAAAAGAGTCAGACTTTTTACGTAGTTGTCGTGATAGTTAAACTCTTTTAATGATTTGACAATACATGATTGGATAATAATATAAAAAAACTTTACATTGATAGTGGATCAAAATTAAGCTCCAAGCAAAATTCTAAGTTGATTTTTCTGTCCCATTTCGATATACCATTCAACTGCACGGTAACATCAAGCAAGAGTTTATTATTATTATCATTGTTTTTCATTCATAAGCCTCTTCTACAAGTTTCTTCATATTCCTCTGCTCCTTCCAGTAACCAGCGCTCTCTGCATTACAATGCGCTGCTATAGGTTGGGTCCAATACTTACAGGGAGCAGCTGAATCACAAACATAACAGTAGCACTGCATTCGACCAAAGATTTCAGAAAAAAGTTATTGTCAGGGACAAGGTGGAGATGAATAGACATAAAATAGGTAAGACAGCAACTCCCACTATTACCATGTCACAGTAGCTCTCATGAGGTGTTGTATTGAACGGAAATTTAAGACACAGATGTCTAGAATGCGGGTAATCTCTGCAAGCTACCTATAAATTTGTCACAAATATTCATCAAGACAACTTAGAATAAGTTCGAAAACAACCCATTTGAGTCTAAAACAGAGATTGCTAATGCATGAAATACTATGACCTTGTTCAATACAATCACAAGATAACTGAAACTTGAAACTGTTGGGAATAACACATTCCCTCCTTTACATGCTTCGATGAATACGGAACCTCTCTCACTATTACTATTGTTTCTTCCCCTTCGTTCTCATAACTCAAACAATTCTCCTATACAGATATTTATAATGCATAAGAATTTGTTTCACAAACAATCCCCTCTACGCACTCCTTACTAAATGAGAAAATAATATCTTGATATTAATTACACCTCAAAAATAAGAAAATATCAATCTAATGATAATTATCAAAATAAGAATTTGGGACAAAGCCAACACGGAAACCCCTACTCTCTTCAATGAAACTGAAACCTAACCAGGTGATCACGATCTTATATTTAATTCTCCAAATCTTGCATCCCTTCCCATATACTACAGAAGTGCCAAAAGATTAATCTTTTTCTTTACTTATTATCTGAACCATTTTCTCAGTTGGATTTATTTTAATTATGTATTTATCTAGAATATTAGATCAAATGGTCCTCATCCTTATCTTACTTATTCATATCCATACCCATTATCCCTTATTTTATGGGATTAAGGCTCTAGTGGTTGTTACCTACTTGACTTTCTTATGGGAGAAGGTCTATTTAAGATAGAAGACAGATGATCTTCCTGTGTCCATCAAATAGAATTGTTCATTAGTTGAAAGACGAGCAACAATCCATAGCTAAGTTAAGTAAATTATATTTTCCGCTGCTATATTATGCAGGTCAATGTAGCATTAATTTTGGCCAACAACAAGTGCTTGAACATATGTTCGTGTACATAGCAAAGCAAAGAACTAGATAATGTAGATATACGGTAAGCACAAGAGAAACGAGTTTGCATCCAACCCTCTAAGGCAGCAACAAAAATAGTGGGAATGTGCTGGGAACTAAACAAACATTAGGAGAAAACAGGGGTTTGTAGTGAATGGAAATTGTACCGGACCCTTTTCAGCAAGAAGGGAGAGATCAACAGCATCATAGTCATGAGCAGTAGCAGTAGCAGTAGGGGGGTTATAGTTCTTGTCCAACGAGAGCTTCGATAGGTCAAGCGACTCAGATGGGTCAAACTCTAAAATGAAGCAATCCTCGGTTTCCTCCAAAAGCTTCATGTTCTCATTTCTTTTCAGACTAACTATGGCCCTCACTGGGGTCTCGCCTTTTGGTGAACAAGGGACTGAACTTTTCTCGTCCTCATTTTCTCCCATTTTCTTCCTTTCTTCCGTTCCCTCTATCTGTTTGGCTGCCAACAAAGTGAACCGAACAAATTCCAAAGATCATAGAACAGATAAATTCCAAATTTGGAATCTGAGATGACCGTTCGCGTTCCCTGGCTAATGAGGCGTCGTTGCAAGTGTAGCAGATCCTGAGCTTGGGCTTTTTTCAGGTTGACCCCAAACTATCCCTTTTCAAGGCTCGTTTTTATTCGGCCTAATAAGTGGGCAAAGGTAAAAAACCAAAACAAAAAAGCCCACGCAAGAGCATATCAGATCTATCTCGATTCAATGATCTCGTCTTTAGGATCATATAGAAATTTTTTGCTTGAATTTCTCATGACAAACTACCAAATTAGCATGTCCTGTAAGCTTAATTTGTGTATTAAATGGTTGGCTATATTATCAACGAAGACCAACTGAAGTATGCATGCCTTGCCTTAAAAACTTTCCATGTGCTTATATTTTGAAGAGAGCTGCTATTTCTCAACCGACCCATAATAAAAACTTCTAAATTCATGTGTTGGCAGATTATATTGCAGCTTGAAAACTGCGCCAATTGGAATTGAGTGACCAACATTGTTCCAAGCATTTCCATTGTGTCGGTTCATGTGTCGGTTTATATAGGGTTATCAAACTTCAATGGCAAGATGGAAAACGACTAGTTGAGTTTATAGACCAGTTGAGAAGAATGGATCCTCTTAATTATTTAAAGAAAACAAAATCAAATATTTTTTTATTCTCAATATATTAAATGCTCATATATATATATATTTTAATAATTTTAAGTAATTTGGAAAATGCTAAAGGTTATAACATTACTCTGTTGACAAACGAGTAAAATGGAATCCATAAATTAATGTTGTGCCAAAATTTGTTTAAAATCTTCTTATTATGCTAGTCAAGTTCTATAAAAGAATCACTTTCATAAAACTAGTCTATACTAAAATCTAAGCTAGTTGAAATAGGTTAATGGTAAAGGTTTTAAATATTTTGCAAGAGGTTATAAATTCAAATTTTGCACTGCTATTGTACCCAAAAAAAAGAGACTATTAAACTCAATCATGTACCTAGTCATAAAACAGAAAAGATTATGAAAAAGAAATGACATTTTGTTTATTAATTATTGAGTTGTGCATAAAAATTTTATGTAATAGTAATTTAACAATTATAAATATTGTAACTGGATAAAGATATCATATATTAATAGTGTCACCTAATTATTTCTCTCTCTCTCTCTCTCTCTCTCTCTATATATATATATATATATATATAAACAAGTGCCAAAATGTAGTAATTACTTTTACAGGTATTTTACTATGTGATGCAAAATGTCATTAGTGCTGTGTGTATGGTGTAAGTGTTAACGACTATCATCGCCATTCTCCACTTTCAAAACAGAGGTTATAGGTCAATTTTTTGTATTTACCTAAATATTAGCAGTTATTGCTCCTGTTTCTTATGATAATCGTCAAATTTTTAGGGAATTCTTTTGGCACCCTAAAAAAATGTCAAAATAATAATCGTTCATATATATATTTATCTACTTTCCCAGTCAAAGAATTCAGTGGCTGTGAACCTACGGAACCGATACCCCTAGATTGAACATAGGTACTGAGGAGGTCCCATTAATTTAATGTTGATATCTATATTTGATCAAACAAAAAAATAATTTTGATTGATTAATCTATCAGCTTACGTTATACGTCTTGAGTCTTGGGACCCCTCTGCATTCAAAGACTACATAATTATCACCAAACATATTCTGCAAAAGTAATTTACATTGAAACTCATGAATTACAATGCAAATGATTATTGTTGAAAGCAAAAGGGTAAAGAAAAACAAATAATGGAAGATATGAGCGTCTCAAGCAGGATAAAAGTCTCCTACATAGAACAAGAAACAGTAGAGAAATAATCAAGCTTGAAGCAATTGTGCTCCCTTCATAAGTGGTTTCAAACATGAATAACAAACCCAAAGTTGGTGGGAAAGTTGGTGAAGGAAGTAACATTTGTTCGTGAAATTTCTTTGGACTTATTGAAGGTAGTACATGACGAGTGTATTTTCAGAACAAGGTGGAGTCAGTCGTAGACTTACATAGGCTTTCACTTTTCTTTTCTTTTTCGCTAATTGCAGTTTCCATAATTTCTTCTAAGAAGTAGGTAAGATGTTAACCCACCTGATGTGGGAATGCTACCCCATTAGGATGTCTTATTTGTCAATACAATACGGGGTGAGCTAAGGTACTTTTCCCAGTAATTAAAATTAGAGTTTAATTTTGATTCACTATTAATATAAAGTTTGTTTACATTGTTACTTAATCATGTATTGTCAACTCATTAAAAGAGTTAGACTATTATAACAACTACCTCAAAAGTATAACACTTTTAATGATGTATCAGTACATGATTGGATAATAATGTAAAAAATTTTTACTCACAGTGGATTAAAATTAATTAAGCAATTTGTGGCAAACTGTTGAGTTGTCATGTTATTAGTAACTCTTAATAATTAGAAACCCAAGAAATTATGTCTGTGCATATGAAAACTTTAATTATCAAATATGGTAATTTAAAAATTAATGATATTCTTCTTAGTATGATCAGTAATTTCCCCTTCCTTTTAACAAGTGACTTTAGTAAAAAATGTGAACTCTTGGTTTATTTCTAAAGTCTTGCAAAAACTTTTTTTTGTAACCACATTCATATCTTTCTTGCGCATATGATGGCGAAGCCTCCCCCGGCATTGGCCCCAATTTGCAGCAATCAATTACAAGATTAGGTAAGTTAAGTGAATCACAAGAATTCAGTACAAAAATCATAACTATAATTGTTGTTGAAGATTAAAGTAACACCATATGTTATAGGATATAGATTTTGATGCCTCATCCAAAGAGTGGCTTCGTAGACTTGGACATGTGATTTTTATCTTAACTGTTTAAGTAAGAATTTTATGCCTGCACATAAAGAATTTAATTTTTCTAAATTCAGCTAATGTGGAGTACGCTCATAAAATTATCTGTAAAAATACTTAATCTCGATTGATACAAAGAGGTGGTAGAACATATAAGATATCCTTATTGGATTAAAAAATAACAATAGACATTGGCCACGTAATTAATCTATGAATAATTTAGCTCTATTGGCATGCATGCACAGCTCATCATTAATAAATTATAATTATATTATGAATGATTTTAATTTGAATACCACTTGTCTACGTATGCCAGTTTAAAGTAGCAATATTGACTCTTATGCAAGCTAGTTGAAGTCCAATTGTTTATGGTTGGTGGCATATTACGGTGAGTGTAATGCACTAATTGATGCCTTATTCTCAATACTCGAGACATGAAATGCGAGGACATAGAAGAAAAGTCCTCCTGATTGGAGTTTTTTTTTTTTTTTTGGTGACAGGAGTTTTATTTGCTCAATCATTATATTCACCAAGGTGTACGATTTTTTATCAGGAACTTCTAAGCATATAGTCATAAAATGCATAGCGCAACTATCATGCCCAAAGCATTAAAATTGTTAAATTCCGTCGTAGAATAATAACATACTAATTTGTTTTTGGTCCTTTTCATTTAATATTCAACTTTAGTATTCAGAGAATTGTTATAGTATTATGACAGGTTTAATATTTATAATGAATTATTAATTATTTATTAATTATTAATTTTATAATAAATATTTAAAAATTAATTATAAATATTAATAAATATTAACTCATTTTGATAATCAATACCCAAAAAAAAAAAAAACCAAAATAATTTCCGATATTCGGTTATTCGCATATATACGCAGCCTCTCCGTGGGGCCTTGATTGGGTGATTGGAGTGGGGCACAACTCAACTGCAGTGACGGGCCACGAACACCATTTCTATGCATATATATAATCACTTTGCACCCTTGAGGTCACAGCAAAGCACTCCAAACCCCTCTCTTTTCACCACGCCCTGACCTTCAGAAACTCAGCTAAGCCTTAACCATGGGTTCAGCCGGAGAGACCCAGATAACTCCAACCCATGTATCTGATGAAGAGGCAAACCTCTTCGCCATGCAATTAGCCAGTGCCTCTGTTCTCCCCATGGTCCTCAAATCAGCTCTGGAGCTCGATCTCTTAGAAATTATTGCCAAGGCTGGCCCTGGAGTTCACCTTTCCCCCTCTGACATTGCTTCTCAGCTCCCAACAACCAACCCTGACGCACCAGGCATGCTGGACCGCATCTTGCGCCTCTTGGCTAGTTACAATATCCTCACATACTCTCTCCGCACCCTTGCTGATGGCAAGGTTGAGAGGCTCTATGGTCTAGCTCCTGTTGCTAAATACTTGATCAAGAATGAAGATGGTGTCTCTCTTTCTGCTCTGAACCTCATGAATCAGGACAAAGTTCTCATGGAAAGCTGGTATTTCACTACTTCTTACTCTCTTTTTCTAGTTAGCTCCTCTGTTTTACCGTCTGAGGACTCCATATTCTAAAAATTTCATTGCCTCGATCCGCTAGAAGCATAGGTTTGTAATTTTGTTAATTTTCATCGTCTCTGGCTCTGTTAATTAACTTAATTTACAGTGGCCATTCTTATATCTTTTGGAAGTTTTTTACGCGAGGGAAATAGAAGAGAGGAGAAGAGAAGATAAGGGAAAGAAAGGGCAAAAGAAAAGTTACTTTCTTTGTTTAGAAGTTTAATCAAGTAAAGAAACTGAACATTTCTTTTCTTATTTGAAATTGATGGAATTAGGGTAGTTTCTTTTTCTTTAGTTTTAAATAATAAAAAAATTTGCCTCGTTATTATCTCCTAATCTGAGAGGAACTTCCTCATTATTTTTCATCCTTAAAAATCTTTTAAATAAAAGTTGGGTCACTTTTTTTTCCCCCTTCTTTCCAGTTCTACGAAAGTCTTATTAAACCTAGGCAAAACGAGAAATAGAGATGTGAAGAATCGAAATCCCATTACATAATTATATCTTCTGATAAAGATCGGGAGATACAATATGAGTCAGTTACGTTGCATCTGTCACTTTTTCTATTTCTGTTTCTATTTCCTATCCAAACATGGCATTCATCTCCTTTCACACTGAATGAAAACTACAATTCCTAAAAAAAAAATGAGTTTAATTTTTCACGATATAAAATTATTTTATATTATTATTTTATATTATTATTTAATTATATATTATCACATTAATTAATAAAAAAAATTAGACTTACTAAATAAATATTATTATAATTAAATTCTATTTAACAATACATAATTAAATAATAATGTAACATTAAATAAAATGAAAATAGAATGTGTCATCATTTTATTCAGCTTAATGCTGCATAATTAAATAGTCTCTCTAATTGTCTCTGAGTTAGTGAGTGATTTATTAAAGAGTTGTTATGATAATCAAATTTTATGTGATAACATATAATTAAATGATAATGTAACATTAAATAAAATAAAAATAGAATGTGTCACCATTTTATTCAGCTTAATGCTACTTAATTAAATGGTCTCTCTAATTGTATCTGAGTTAGTGAGTTACAGAAATCACAGACAAATTAGAAATGTGAAATTCATATATATATATAACATTGAAATTGAACTTGGAATGTAACAAAATTGCCAGTCCTTGCACTTTATTTAGATCATACATGTTTGTTCATATGCCCATATATGAGATTTATGTAAACATGACCATGATTTTAGTATTGCCTAAATTGACAATTGTCGTCATGAAAAAGAACGCATGCCGTTGTTTTTCCTTATTATTAACTAGAGACACAAAATTCAACGGGGTAAGAAAAAGGTTAAACACTTAAACCGCTGGATCTACAAGGAATGTTGATACTTGATTATATTGAGGACGACTGAGGCAAGCATGGACACCGCAAACATTCTTCTAAAAGTCAAAGCCCCAAACTAGGTGTAGAAAACTAGAAAGGAGAACCGAGAACGGGACCACCCACTATGAGAGGTCACCACTTCACCTACTACCTGTCGAGGGCGCGGACCAATCTTCTTTTACGCCGTCTAATATGAACACTTAGACAATCCACCTATAATTGTCCACCTTCTTTTTCAAGACTATTCTAATTTTTTCCTTTCTATACATGTTTACAGTAGAGTAGTTGAACAAACTTAGATAATTTTAATTACGAGGGTTATGTTAATTGATGATAAAACTGAGTCATGTACTGTAACCATATAATTTATTAGCTTAATCAAATATACAACTAAGTGTGTGAAATATTTTTTTAATTTTTAAATAATAATTTTTAATTTAAAAATATTCACGTAAAAATAATTTTGAGTGATTTGTTTAAAGATATTAAAATTATTTTTTTATCAAAAGAAACAAAATATCACTTTGTCAAAATTACTTTCCCTCGGAGATTAATATTTAAATATGTCAACTTGGCTCAAAAATAACTTTTTAAAGTTCCAAATTATTTCTAAAACTCTAAAATTAATTTGATAGTGGCATCCAAACAAACGCTGAAGGGCTCAGTTAGAATTTTATGAAATTTGTGTGATTTTGATCTATTAATTTTTGCCACAGAAGTAAAAATGAAAAATATCATAGACAATTAATGAAGAATAGGTTGAACATGTAAATGCTAAAATAATTGAACTAAATAATTTGATAAACGGTTAAATTTAAGCTGTTTATATGATTTTGTTCTTTTAGGTACTACTTGAAAGATGCAGTCCTTGAAGGTGGCATTCCATTTAACAAGGCGTATGGAATGACTGCCTTTGAGTACCATGGCACAGATCCAAGGTTCAACAAGGTTTTCAACAAGGGGATGTCTGATCACTCTACCATCACAATGAAGAAAATTCTTGAGACCTACACTGGCTTTGAGGGTCTTAAATCTCTGGTCGACGTTGGAGGTGGGACTGGAGCTGTAGTAAACATGATTGTCTCAAAGTATCCCACTATAAAGGGCATTAATTTTGACTTGCCCCATGTCATTGAAGATGCTCCATCTTATCCAGGTATTTTTAAGTAGTTTGGAGACTATGCTTAAGGTTACCGTCCCTCGTCCCTGAAGAGATTTAATTTGGCCTTAGTAGCATTGTCATCTACAGTCAGTGCTAGGCTTTATCTATTTGAATAATATTGCTTGGCTAATGATTACCCTACTTGGACCTCATATTACATTTCTTGTGACATGATGATCATATAGAATTAACATTGGTGTTTCGTGTAGGAGTGGAACATGTTGGTGGAGACATGTTTGTCAGTGTTCCAAAAGCTGATGCTGTTTTCATGAAGGTGAGTTTCATAATCTGAATCCCTTCATTGTCTTACCCACTCTGGATGGGGTTTTTTTTTTTTTCCTCACTCACTGGACACCGGAGGCAATTCGACTAAATTATTAGTAAAAAGAAGGTATCTTTGAGCCATATTGGTAGCAAGTTATTTTCTTTTCCGTCTGTGTCGTAAAATAAAAAGCATTTTCAGTCTGTCACCTCCCACTTCGTCTCGGGCTATGCTTTGGGGGATCCTTTGTTTTTTTTTTTTTTTTGTGAAATTTGGGCGACCAAAACTTTGAGCTCCAAATTGTGGTTCTTCGGAAGGCCCAATTGACCATACAGCTAGACTAAAGGGGAACATATGTGCGATGGCATTTACTTGCTTAGTGAGTCACCCCATATTTGAACCTGGTAGGAGCAAAAGCCCTCCCACCCCACGACCAAAAAAATTATAATTTGGGACTCAGCATGTCAAGAGTTCCCGTTATGACAGAATACTTACTTAACCTTTAAACGTTCATAGTATCCAGTGGCATCTGTAGTTAATTAAGCTATTATCACTCTTGGATTGGAACTTAGAATCAAGTTTTTGATACTTCAAATCATGTTCCACTTGTTTATGCTAATGACATTAATATCATTTATATATTCAGTGGATTTGTCATGACTGGAGTGATGAGCACTGCTTGAAGTTTTTGAAGAACTGCTATGAGGCACTTCCAGACAACGGGAAGGTGATTGTGGCCGAATGCATTCTTCCAGTAGCTCCAGACTCTAGCTTGGCTACAAAGGGTGTGGTTCACATCGATGTTATCATGTTGGTTCATAACCCAGGTGGAAAAGAAAGGACAGAGAAAGAGTTTGAGGCCCTGGCTAAGGGAGCCGGATTCCAAGGTTTCCGAGTCGTGTGCTGTGCTTTCAACAGTTACGTCATGGAATTTCTTAAGAAGGTTTAAGTTCTTTGGCGTGGATACATATCGGTTGTATTTGGGTTTTGGGATTGTGGTTGTGGTGCTACTTATGAAAGCTTTCCCGGAAAATGTAATTTTCTCTTAAATACAGTAGGAAAAGAATAATGAAAAAGTTCATTGTATTTTGCCTGTATAAAATAAACAAGTTTTATATTGTGGAGATTTATATTTGCTTACTTTAATGCCAACTCTTTTCCGTTAATTAACAGGTATTTATTACCAATAGAAACATATAGTAATAAAATCCCACTGACCATGATTATTGTTTTCTTTTGGGTTTTTATCTTCTTTTTTATGATCTTTTTAAATGAACAGAACTATGATAAGTACACATTAACCCCAGCCCGATGAGCATACTATGGTCTGTGGTAAGTGGTTTTTCGATGTATTAAAAATAGTCAGCAATGTTTGCTTTATACCCGTAATACAGCAATTTGAGGAACATTATTCCCGGAACTATGACAATAGAGTTCCAAACTTAGATATATAGTTTCTTTTCCTTAATGCTTCTCTTAGACCAAGAATGAAATAAGCAGCACTAAGAAATTTTAAGGTTCAACATATGAATATTACAAGACATTTTTCTCTACCTACCATAAGGCTACATGGGCATGCTTGCTTCTGGGGAAAGATGTGAATACCTCCATATGTAGCAAAAGAAGCATCATTTCAGTCTTGCAGCTATTGCCATTCATGAGAAATTGATGAGATCGTCTACCAAATAGTTATGGCACCAACTTCAACTTGCAATAAGCAAATGCACTAACAATAATAATGGTAAAAGCAATAGATGCTTCGTAGGAGTGAGGATCGGAAGAAGGGAGGAGGACTAGTGAAAATTGACAACATATTTAAGATATTCGTTTTGTGAATGTCAAATTTTATTCTTCCTCCTCTGTTACTCTTATTTCCACTCTTGCCAAGCACGCCTTAAAGGTTACTTGTTCTTGAAAAGTTCCAAACAGTGTTCTTGGTCCAAGTTTCTACTCCAAAACTTCTTATAATATTCTGGATATGTAAAGCCCCTATATATGGCTCCAGATCCATCTTCTGTGAGTGATTTTGCAGGGCTGATCAATGCCTCATCGTCCGGACAAAGAAATGAAGCTACAGAAAGCCTTGGCTTCTCAGCATTGACAACAGCCCGGTGCCAGACACTCTTATAAAGCCCGTTACTCAGAGCCTGATACCACACAAGTGTAATTCATATCCACCTTGTCAAAATGGTTCTTACAGCTCTAGTTAAAACGTGTCTAATGGAAAGATAAATCAAGCAAAATATTTATTTTTGTCACCATTGATTACCACAGTTGGATGCCTGATGATATGCAATGAGAGCTTATATGATGAGTATGTTTTAGTAAATGCTCTTAAAATTGAGTGATCAAATTTGGCTTGCATACTATGTAAATGTGTTACCTGCAGTTGATCCCCTAAGTTAATGACAAAGGCATCAGGGTGGGGATTAACGGCGAGCCACTTGCCGTCTTTGAGAACTTGAAGGCCAGCAACCTGCAAATCTTGGAGCAGAATTGTAAGTGCATTTGGGTCTGTGTGGCCTGGCAGTCCATAGGTAAGTTCTGGTTCTGGGCATGGTGGATAGTAGTTTACTGCCATGTGCTGCCCTTGTTCCCCCAAAACATTCTTTATGTAATCTTTTTCTAGGCCCAAGCTCTCTGATATATATTCTTGTATTCTGAATCCCAATTCCCGAACTTCTATGCAGTAATTTGTCACAGTTTCCCTGTCAACGCCAAACGAATTCTCACGTCAGAATTGTCAATTATGTGGGAAGGTTATTTGCTTATGCATCATCTACCCAACCAAAAAAAAATTGATGGTGGGGATTGTTTATATGAGTCTTGTTAGTTATGTGGGAAGCCCATTGCAAAACAAGACTTAAAGTTTTAATATAGTAGTGGAGTGATGAAAAGAAAAAATAATAGAGTGGAGTTGTAGAAAATGATGTGATAGTAAGAAAAGAGAAGACCAAAAGAGTAAAGAGCATCCCTTCTACTTGTTTGCTATAATTGGAAGGAAAGGAAGTGATGTATTTATTCTCCAGTTCGCTATTATTTTTCTTTCTTTCTTTAAAAAATGAACCAAACATTGGAAGAGAACAATCCTGAATCTAAATAATTTCTTTTTTCACCCAAATCAGCTCAGCCAAACAAAGTATCCAGAAATAACTAAATACTACAATTAGCAACTCTAATGGACCGCATTTTGAAAGAAAGTGTTATAAGTCAAATGGGGATGTCAATGGGACACGGCTCCCTGCCAAGTCCCCATATTTCTTTCTGTCCTTGTTTTTTATCTTGGTTGTGGAAAGCTTTCTTTTCCCGTTTCCGTTGATGTGGATTCCCACGAAAACTCTAAAATTTCATTAAAAAATTAAAAAATTATAAATTAAAATATAATAAATTTTTTTAAAAATTATATAAAATTAAATTATTAAATTTAAAGTTAAATTATAACAAATTCAAACTTAAATAGTACAATCATAATATTTAAATAAAATAAAAAAATCAAAAAATCAAAATGTTATTAATATTTATGATATATAGTACACATAATAAAAGATATATATGTAATCAACTCGAAGCAGAGGATATGATCCTCGTCCTCATTCCCGAACCACTTTTGGGAAGATTTTATTTCCCATCCTTGTCCTCAAGAGAAAAAATTCTCCGCTGGTGAGGCCTCAAATGGAACAATTCTCACGAAGATTCCCACGCACGAATAAAAATTGACATTCGTAAGTCAAATACGAGATGTTCTAACTTGGATTTTGGATTTACACATAATTCAGATGTTCTAGTATAATGTACTTGTCTAATTGGACCGAGATCTATTAGATATAGCCTTTCTCATGTGGCCCATCAAGAAAAGAACATTTCAGAGGTTATAACAAGTATCCACAATCGACATGTGTCCTATATTTCTATATATAGAAGTTTACCCTCTCGATAATCATCCTGAAACCGTTTTGTCTTAATTCATGGATTATTTAGTTACTCATATATTTTTTTGGTACCGATACTCAAAATGATTTTTAGTTTTATATTTATTAACTGTTGAATATATTTAATAAATTTTTAAATATTTATTCTAAAATTAATAATCAATACATACTTAATAATTTACCTCTATATCATATTCAACTCTCCTTAATTCATATATATTTTCAAATCTTTTTTTTTTGGTACTGATATTTTCAAATTTATACTATTAGTCTAATTAGCACCTAACCTACTCTCTCTCACTCTTTGCAAGTATTGGCTCTCACCGACCTTTAGAAGTCTGGATCCTACTGTTATTATCACTCCAGCCCATCAATACCAACCTAACGAAACTACCCATCATTTCAGAATTTATGTAAAATGAGAAATTTTTAAATAAGTATTGTATATTATAAGTATTTTATTTAATATTAAATATGTGTAAAATTATATATGTTATAAATATAATTATCTATAAATAATTATTTTAAATATATCAATTGTTAAATAAAATATTTATAGTAGGAAGTACTTACTTAAGAATTTTTCTATTAAAATTATAAAATAAACACTTATTTTGATCATTTAAAAATATACACAATATTACATTGATCATCTCTTTATCAATAATATTATATTGGTAATTGAATAATAATTAATATTATCAATTTTATTATTTAAAAACTAATTTAATATTATTCTAAGAACTAGTTTAATGATAAAAATATTATATTTAAAAATTAATTTATATCACATATTTTTAAAAGATTATTTTAATGTATTTATAAATAAAAGATGGATTTAATTTTAATTCACGATCAGTATAAAAAAATTACATTATCATTCAATGATATTTTAACACATCATTAAAGAGTCATATTTTTAAAATAATTACTATAATAGTTAAATTCTTTTAATAATATAATAATACATAATTAAATAAAAATATAAAAAAATTATTTGATTAAAATTAAAGTCATAAAAAATTAATGTAATTTCATCTATATCTTTAAAGACGCGAGTAAATCACACCCACATGCAATGAAAATGAATCATATAAAAATGTGAATCAAACTTATCGGTAGCGCACAAGGGTACGTCAACACGCACAAGGTTACGTCAACACGGAATTATCTAGTGATGTCACCACTTAATCAAAGCCCATAACTACCAAAATGTCAAGCCCCTGATCTCACCCTTCCAGAAAAAATGGGGATGCATCCATCAGATTGGAATATGCAGGTAAATTGTACCCAGAAAAATAATATGTAAGTAAAGATTTTAAGTTCTTTCTGCAAACTTTATAAAATTACAAAAAGAAAAACAGAGGAAAATTTAAATTTATAATTTTAAATATCCAAAAAAATATGATTATTTTAGCGCCTTTATTATTCTCTTTCTTTTTTCATTTGATGTTTTTCTTTTCAAATTTACCCTTTTGGAAAAAAAGGTGACCTATCTTATTAAGAAAATAACTCAAAATGTCAGTTTGAAAAAAATATTTTTTATTTGATTTATTTTAAAAATTAATTAAGTATTTAATTAATTTAACTAATAATTACATACAATTAATCACATATCAAGTATCAAAATAAAAATAAATTATTGATTAACTATATATAAATTGTTAATTAAATTAATTAAATACTTAATTAATTTTTAAAATAAATCAAATAAAAATAACTTTTTTTAAACTGGCCCTTTGAGTTATTTTTCTTATCTTATTTACTATTATGGTCCCACTGTTCTCGGCTGCGGACAATCTCGACCGATCCCGTTCACGTCTTGCCAGTTTTTTATTAAGTTACATTTACATTAAAGATTTATTGTAATATAGGTGATTACTATTCTGTGTTCTTTATACATAAACCCTAATCCTATAACAAATTGGAACAATGAAAATAGAGAAATTAGGAATGATCTTACCACAAATCATGTTAACTATTGTTTCTAACAGTTTATTTTCATCCTAACTAGAGTTGTGACCCTTTTTTTTTGTGCAAAGGTCCTTGCGAGAGCCAACTTGCTATTGGTGGACCAAGTATGAGTATGCGTGCTTGCTAAAAGAGCTACAACACACTTGTTTTCACTCGAAGGATTTGGATGAAAAATAATAGTAGAGGAGAGGAGTAAATGCAGCGCACTTGCTGCGTGTAGAGTAAGAAATTGGAAAAGAGAGAAAGACATGTAATGTATAAATTGCTGGAATAAGAGAAACAAAATAAATAGATTTGGTTCAACCAGCTAGAAACTCTACCCAACAGATAGTCCGGCTAGTCATAGCTCACTCCCAATGCATTAAACCATAATTAAGGCTAACACAATACTATAAAGCATTATCTACTTAAATAATTTTATATATAAGTACTTTTAAAACTCTTTCACCAAGTAACTTCAAACTTGCTAAACACACGTATTTAAAGAAGTTCTACAATATAAGTAAAAACACTGAAAACTCAAAATATGTATAATATTATATTATATATATATATATATAATCAAAGTCAATGTGTGAAAATAGTGTATATTTTTTTTTATTATATTGGGTAAATTACATTTTACATTCTTATAATTTGACTCAAAATTACTTTATCCTTTGTGATTTAAAAAGTAACACTTTGTCATCTGTAATTTGCTATATTATCATTTAATCACCTTGTGATTTGTTTCATCAATTTTTTTAGTAGAAAACATGCGTTAAAGTTGTCAAAATTTTTTTATAAATAGTTTAAAAACATTTTACAAAGAATATAAAACATTCAGTTACTAAAAAACAGAGAGAAAAAATCAAATACTACATCAAAAAAAGGATAAATAAATTATTAATGATTTCTTCATGTTTCAAAACAACATTGCTTCACTTTTATTATAAAACAAATGAGTAATATATATAATCACACTTGAAATTTTATTAGTAATAGATTTTTTAATTTTAACATGAGTTTTCTGATAAAAAAGTCACATGGTAGTTAAGTGATAACAGAACAAATCATATGAAAGATTTTAAATCACATAAGTCAAAATAATTTTGACCATAAGAGAATAAATTATAATTTATCCTATTTTATATATATATATATATATATATATATATATATATATATATACCAAAATGAAGACACAAGAACTTGTTTTTTAACCCTAGGCTTTAACTCTTGTTACTTGCAGCCAAAATTAACTGCCACGACACCCAGAACGTTTGGATTATCCCACTTTGTCCGTATTGTTTTTGAAATTTTCATTTCTTCCGTTAAAATATTAAATCTTCGTGTTTTAAGAATAGAAAGATTAGATCAAGGAAAAGAAATGTTAGAATCCAGAGAATATGAAATTAAGAATAGGCTAGTATTTAACTAGGTCAAGGATATTTTGTCTTTATAGTTGAAATTATAATTAATCTCGCCATATCTTCTTTAACGATTTAATTTTGAAAAGTTGTAATACATCCTCGAGAACATCGCATATAGGCACATGGTAACTTGGTAAGGTCCGTAAAGAAAAAAGAAGTAAAAGAAGTTAAACAAGAGATTGATATGGCCCAAAAAAAAACAAAAGACGATATTTTATTAAAGTTTTGAGCCACAGAAAAAGAAAGTAAACTCTTCATAGGGGAAGAAGAATTTTTAAATTTTGCATCTTTAAGAAACCCTAAGATCAACTATTCTCAAGTCTCAAGAAGCATTGCTTTTAAAATATGTTAGCGGAAAGGCACAAAAATAGTTTTGATATATGACTAATAGCATATTATGTATTTGGCAAGTTTAAAATATGCTCTCCTTTTTTATATATAGAAAATAATATGCTATTACTCAATCTTAAAAAGATGGAGATCGTCATTAAAGTTTTAGAATGACAAAAAAAAATTTCTTTCTAAATCTCTTTTATCTCAAATTAAGTAAAAAATTATGGCGCATACCAATATTAAAATATTACTCTCGTATCTTAACTAAAAAAGTCGATGATATAAATCAGAATAAATATTTATTTTGATCATTTAAAAATATAAATAACATCAATTTAATTTTTAATAATTTATAATATTAAATTAATCTTTTAATATTAATTTTTAACATTAAATTAGTCACTCAATATATTTTTTGACAATAAATTAATTTTTTAATAACATAAATAGTCATATAAAAAAATCATTTTAATGTTATATAATTATTAAAAGAATAAACTGCAACTTATATCTTTAAGAGGCTAAAATAAATATTTATTTTATAAATAATTGATATTATCTTTTTTTAGTTTTAAATAGAAATTGCAAGAATGTGTCAGAGAATAAAATAAAATATGAAAACAGTCAATCAAATATTTTTATTTATTTATTTTTTGCACATATGATGCCTGAGTGGACCACATACTTTATTATGAAAATTATGATAAATAAAGTGAGGACATTCACGTGCATAACTAGAGTTTGCGCATGTCATTATTTTCAAAAGTCATTTACTTTGTCTTAAATTAAGACAGCCCCCATATATTTGTATCATAATAATATATGTATCATATAAGTATAAAACATGTCAGAATGTAAGACCTAGTCAGCAGCACTTGTCCATCACGTGTTATGGCTAAGAGAAATGGAGATAGAAAGAGGACTTACTTGAATGAGGCAGGATTAGAAGGCCATTCAGGAACATACTTGTCCAAGGGATAGCAGTGGAGCCTAAGGTAGTCTCTCCAATTATGCACCTTCTCTTTGTTCACATTAAAACTAGTGGACAGTCTCACTGTCTTTGATGGATCATCTGAGTACAACTTCAGCTTCTCCTCCAAGGGCAACTTGAAGAACTCATATGCCACATCTGACATTTCCTTGACTGCTTCTAGAGACACCCCATGATTAATCACCTGTTTAATTAAAGAAAATTATAATTTCCCAAAACTAACGATATATAATATATAATATAGTAATTAAAAATTGGGAAAATGTTGATACATGGGGAAGGACCTGGAAAAAGCCATAGGACATGCAGGCTTCACCAATTTGCTGCACAATCTGGCTTCTGTTGAGAGAACCCAAGTCGATGACAGGAACATCTTCACATACAGAGACTTCAGAAAGACGAGGTCGCTCGGATTCTGGCCGGACATAACTCTCCGGCAAAGTTGAGTACCGGATTCCGGTGGACAGCACCTTCGTGTCCATTATTTAAAACCTTTAAAGATAGGTTGGGAAAAGATAAACATAGAACCAAAAGAAAAACCAAACAGAAAACACACGCGTTTGGGACTTGGGGGAAGTGAGGAGCTTCGAGGAAGATGAGTCTAGAGTGTGATATAGCATGCATTTTTATATATAAAAATAGAACCGGATGGTGGGTCAATCTTATTTTATATTGACCCCGTCATGGACGGGCTGCCCGATTATTATTGGGTCACTATTTTAATAGAAAATTACATTCACTTCCTTAAATGTTAGTGTTTATTACTAACATGGGTTGGTGCAGTGGATAGGTCACACTGCGGTCTCAGGGGAGGACTGCGGTTCGAGCCCTGGAGAAAACCCCTGTTGGGAGAGCAAGGCCACTACGCTCGAGGGATTAGTCTCCCACCCTAAGGGTGTGGGGATACCCTGGGAAACCATAAAAAAAAAATGTTAGTGTTTATTATATATAATTTTTTTTTTTAAAACGTAACACTAATTTCTTTTAATTTAAATAGAATTTAATATTATTTAAAAATTTTATAAAATATTATATATATCCTTATAAGAAAATAAGACTCACTTCTTTTGAAGTTAGCATTTATTATACATAATATTCCTTTTATTTGAAACATGACATTAGTCTCTCTTAATTTAAATAGAAATTAATAATGTTTAAAAATTTTATTTAGTATCACATTTACCCTTCATAGAAAATATACCTTTTTTTCTTTTTTCTTTCATTTTCAGACCCTTCTTCAAATTTAACATACAAAAATTTATTTTTTTTAATTTTTTTAATCTCAAACAACTTTCTCTTGTGTTTTTTATAAGAAATCAACCACTCATATCCTTAAACTTCCCTGCTAACAATTCTCATCTCAAACCTTACAACAAATTTTTTTGTTTGAAGAGTCGCTTTGAGTATCAAACTAATCCTCGCGAGTCGGCTTAACCTTAGTCATAAAATGCTTCTAATGAGTTTCAAACTCCTATGATACAAGTAAAGTTTGCCTATATGAAACTTAATTTGCTAATTATATTTAATCTTTATTGAGACATTATTATACTTAAATAAAATTTTATAAATTTTAATTTTGAAAAACTTCAAACACTATTATTCTTTTAAAAAAATATTACTTTTAATTTTAAAAAACTTATTTTTGTTGTAAAGTGATAAAAAATAGAAATTTCCTAGCACTTAATAAGTGAAATGATATGTTGATATTTTATTAATTATCTTTACTTTTGCATAATTTTAATATAAATTTTGACAATAAGAGAAATAATGTTAAGAATTAATAGAAATGTCAGAAGTAAGAGAAAATAGAAATTTATTAGGCACTTAATTAGGGAAGAGAGAATTTTTAGACATTTTTTAATTATCTTGATTTTCTATTTTTAATAAATTTAATTAATATATTATTATGAAATTATAAGACCTATAAAATAATAAGAGCCTAAAGTAGATGAATTAATGACATATTATCAAGAAAAATAATGAGAAGTCAATTATCAATAAAAAAGGGTATCGTGTGTAATAAGCGTTAAAATGTCATTATATATTAGAATATATGTGTTAACCGTTTTTTTTTTCAATAAATTTTAGTTATAAAAGAAAACAGTGTAACAACACATAATTTTAAAAAGTTGGTGTCATTTTTCAAAGAAGAAAGGCATTATATGTGATAAGTACTAACCTTAAGAGGTGAATGTAATTTTTTCTTATTCCAATGTTCCTCCGAGTTTTAAATTCGTACAAGAAATTTAAACATTTTAGGCTCTTTAGTTTATTATAGTAAGTTCAAAAATAAGGCTTGAATTTATAAGTCATGAAAATGTATTGAAATCAAGTTAAGAAATCAAGTCAAGTGCATGTTTGGGTGAGACATACTTTGACTTTTGTACATGGGAGTTTTGTTGATGTCGGTAGAATGCATCCTTCTGCATCAAACGGAGTGAATATCCTTGAGAGAAAAGGCATTTTGTTAAACTTTACACGTAATTTTATAAAAAAAACTTATTTGTAATATTTAAACAATATTTTTACTATTTTATTTTATTTTTATAATTTTACACTCAAAAGATTTTATCTTATACTATTTAAACAAAACTCATTCTAACAAAATTACTTTCACATAATACTCTCAAACATAAAACTCATTCTTCTAAAAAAAAATTTTAAATTAATTCCTCTAAAAAAAATAATTTTTTACCAATTATCTAAAGACATCTGTATTTGATAAACAAGTCAAATGAGGAACATAAAAACTTATAAGGCGTGACTCAATTATTAATGTAAGATTGAATTTAACGCTTAAAAGCCTTTGTAATGTTACGAGTTTGAGTTTGTAAAAAATTATTTATAGAAATAAATAATTTTAATATTTTAAACAAGATTAATCTTACATCTAAAAGATGAAAAAATACTCAAATAAGAAAAAAAAAAAGAACTTGAATAATAATTCAATCAATTATGTATCTTCCTAAAAGAGTGAGAATTTCTCAAAAATTAAGTTTAAATTTTAAATTACTTGTAGTGGTTCCCGTTGTGACAATAAATACGAACCATTATAAGCATGAAAAGAAAAATCATAATAAGTAGTAAAAAAATGTTGATTTTTTGGGAGAACATTTTATCGAATTCAATTTCTAACAAGACACGAGGTAAGAGGTATGTATCAAGATACATTCTTGGCGTAACATCTTATGACCATAAAGTTGAGATGGATCGAAATCAGATTTTATAGATCCTTGTGAAGATACCGATTTCAAATATAGCTGCTTTACCATCCAATTTCGACCTGATTATTCTTCTACGCGTAGAGCGAGCTTGGGTTAATAAAAGGATAGGTGGAATAAGTGTTTCTCTTTTAATATATCAGAAATGAGTGGGCCAGAAAAGTGACGTTTTTCCTAGAACACAGGTACGGCAACCATCGGGAGTAGAGACCTCACAATTGCAAATAAAAGTGACTCTAGGGAGTTAGTAATTTAAAGTTAAATTTTAATATTACGTCTTTAATAAAATAAAAATTTATTTTAATTTTTTTAATAAAAAATAAAAAAATTTATTTTCTAACTTAAATAAGAAAAAATTATATTATTAATTTAAATGTTATTGAAAAAAAAAATTTAAGTTAGATGAGATAGAAAAAGATTGTTATAGTATTTAGACAGTTTGTATAAGAAAGTAAATTCTTTTACAATCTTAATTCTTTTAAGTATTTTGATTTGAAAAAAAATAAGTATTTAATTAAAGATCAATCTTTGTTATTCACAACAATCAAGTAAATAAAAATAAAAAAGATTAAAAAAAATACTGAGTTATATGAAAAACAATATTCAATGTTACTTTGTTGAAAAAATAAGAAACAAAGAAAGATATTGGTGAACTCCTCAATGGGTTGTTTAAAATAAATAAAATAGGAGAAAAATAATAATTATGATAAATTAATTAAGATAGTTGACTAATTAATATGAATAAGAAAGAATAAACTTTATTAGACATTACCTTAAAACATTTAGCGACCTTAATTTATTATAAATATTTTTTTATATATAAATTGTAAATAATATTATTAAATTATGACACCTAAAATGTTAAAAATTGCAAGCAAAGGCTTTTATTAACCTTATCTGGCTTTATTAACCTTATCATTGAGGCAGTACTAATTGCAAAGTTAACCCTTAAGAAGAGTTAGAAGAATTGACCTTACCCTAAAGTGGGTGTAGATCTAGTGGGAAACTGTACTGTGTACGGGTCTTGAGCCCAACCCAAATAGTAAATTCTACCCCTTAAGCAAATGGTCAAGTCATCACATTGCTCAAAGCTACGTGAATGTCTCAGAACTCCATCCCATCTCTTTAGCTTTACTGACAATATATATACAATGAAAAACTCCCTCAAATGTAAACTTTTCTCCCTCTCTACAAGATACATTTCTTACAGAGACTAACTTAAGCATCAGAGTGCCTTTTGCAAGTATCCTACCCTTGATCTTGTTCGTAGCCAGAAGAGGCCAACTTTCACTTTTGCACCAGAACATTGGTACCATCTATGGGGAATTGGTAAAATGTTTCTCATACTCTGAAACTGCCTTCTACGACACATCTCTCAAATACTCCCGGTTTCCACTTCTACAACTAAGAAGAACCCCAAGGAGGTATGCTTTGGGCTTACTATGACGGCATTATTTCAAAGCCATGTCTTAAGCTATGAATCTGGTAGCTTTGAGGCTTTTTCAAAGGCCACTGGGTCGCACTCTTTTTTTTCACTTCAATTGTTATTACCAATTATGCTTTCATCTGTGTCGTCGGACACAAGCCTATGAAGTTTTCCTCAGCACCCATGGCAGTCCCTATCTCCCCACCTTAGCAGAGCTTATCCAAGTCCATCACACTTGGTAAACTTTGATCCCCATGCTGGCATGGTCTCCAAGCAACAAAAACAATACATTGTACTATTGTTTCAATCGACCAGGCATGGAGCTGACTCACCATATTGGCAGAAACCATCGAGACCAGAACAGTGACAGAAACTATAGGTTTATAAATGAGCTCATTGTCGCCTCCGCTATGTGAACCCGAAAGGATCTAGTTCATTCTAGTCTCGACAAAACCCATGATTCCTCTGCCTTACAACTTGGACGGATCCAAGTTTCTTGTCTTTCAAACCTCTATGGCAAACCAACGTGGACCACGTCAAGTTAAAGACAGCAGACGTACACACGGCAAGCACATCTCGAACTCGGCATGGTACTCAAGGCGTCAGCAACCTTTGCACTGCTTGAAAAAATTAGAAAGTCATTGTTCAACATAAATTTCTAAGAACCATGACTGGTCTAGCCATCATCCCAATTCGAATACTAAGCCTCGGTCAAATTCCGATCTCGAGCAAACTTTTTCGAGGACGAGTCAATCTCTTTAGATTCTCGTCCACACTCGGATCTAATACTAAGTCTCGATCAGATTCTAATCCCAAGCAAAGCATTTCCAAGGACGAGTCAATCTCCTTATATTCTCATCCACACTCGATATGATACAAGCCTCGGTCAAATTTCGACCCCGAGCAAAGCATTTTCGAGGACAAGTCAATCTCCTTAGTTTCTCGTCCACACTCGAATCCGATACTAAGGCTCAGTCAGATTCCGATCCCTATCAAACTTTTTCGAGGACGAATTAATCTCCTTAAATTCTCGTCCACACTCGAATTCGATACTAAGTCTCGGTTAGATTCGAATCTCGAGCAAAGCATTTCAGAGGATGAGCCAATTTCTTTAGATTCTCGTCCACACTCGGATCTGATACTAAGCCTCAGTCAGATTCCGATCCAAAATAAACTTTTTCAAGGACGAGTCAATCTCTTTAAATTCTCGTCCACACTCGGATTCGATACTAGGCCTCGGTTTGATTTTGATCCCGAGCAGACTTTTTCAAGGACAAGTCAATATCTTTAGATTCTCGTCTACACTCGGATCCGATACTAAGCGTAGGTCAGATTCTGATCTCGAGAAAAGCATTTTTGAGGATGAGTCAATCTCTTTAGATTCTCGTCCACACTCAAATATGATTCTAAGCCTTAGTCAGATTCCGATGTCGAGCAGACTTTTCCGAGGACGAGTCAATCTCTTTAGATTCTCATCCACACTCGGATCTGATACTAAGCCTCAATCAAATTCCGATCCTGAGCAGACTTTTCTGAAGACTAGTCAATCTCTTTAGATTCTCGTCCACACTTGGATCTGACTCCAAGCTCGATCTGATACCGATCTCAAGCAAACTTTTATGAGTACGAGTCAATGTCCTTAGATTCTCGTCAACACTCGAATTTGACTCCGAGCTCGGTCAGATTCCGATCCTGAGCAGACTTTTCCAAGGACGAGTTAATCTCCTTAAATTCTCATTCACACTCAGATCTGACTCCGAGCTCTGTCAGATTTCAATCCCGAGCAATCCAATCTTTTGACAAGTCAATTTCCTTAGATTATCTTCCACACCCGAGCATTCTTTTCCGAAGATGAGTCAATCTCCTTGGATTCTCACCCACACTCAGATCCAACTTCGAGCTCGGTTTGATTATGATCCCCAGCAGACTTTTCTGAGGACGAGTTAATCTCCTTAGATTCTCGTCTACACTCATATCCAACTCCGAGCTCAGTCAGATTCTGATCCCGAGCATACATTTCTGAGGACGAGTCAATCCTCTTAGATTCTCATCCACACTCGAATCCGACTTCGAGCTCGGTCTGATTCCAATCCCGAATAATCTAATCTTTTAATGAGTCAATTTCCTTATATTCTCGTCCACACCCGAGCAAGTCAATCTTTTAAACAAATCAATCTCTCTGATCCGACCCCAAGATCGGTCATCACCCGAGCAGGGGGAAAGGCCAATAACAGTCGAGTTCGATCCGGATCTCGGTCAAGTTCTGATTCTGAGCTCTGTCAAAGCCCGAGATCAGTTAGAGCTCAAGCTATGTCAAAAACCAACTCCTTACATATCTTTAGATCATCATAGAAGCATTTGGCCCGAGACCCCTTTTAGGATAAAAAAAACTTAAGTCTCATTTTTCGTACTTTCAAGATAAAAAACTAAGTCTCATTTTCGTAACTTGACTCAAAAGGTAATCCAACCATCAACAAATATAGTCGATACACCTACGCCTAAAATTTTCAAACGACGTGGATCAGTTTAAAGACTCATTTGAAAGCTCCGACCTCTCAGATGAACTCAAGGCCGAGTTAAGGGATTTGTACTATGTACGAGTCTTGAGCATAATCCAAATAATAAACTCTATTCCCTAGGCAAATGGTCAAGTCATCACACTACCTAAAGCCACGTGAATGTCTCATAACTCTATCTCATCTCTTTAGCTTTACTGGCAATATATATACAAAGGAAAACTCTCTCAAAAGTAAACTCTTCTCCCTCTTTATAAAATATATTTCGTACAAATACTAACTTAAGTATCTGAGTGCATTTTACAAATACCCCACTCTTAATCTTGTTCGTGATCAAAAGAGACCAACTTTTACTTTTGAATCGGAACAGAAACCTTACTTATTGAATATGGTGGCCCTGGAAGTGACAGATACATACCCAGTTACTTTTTTCTAAAAGCAAAGCTGATTTTAAAGGAAGTGGACACAATACTAAACCGTTTTAGCTTGTGAATTTTACAAAACTAATATGCTCCCTTTGTTTCCAAAATCATTGGGAGGAAGTGGGAATTGAAAGCCAAAGAGGCATAGATCTTACATAAAGCTATGGTTCACATATATCAAGTGAAAGGCGATTGTCAATCCTTTGTTGCATCTTTCAATGATCTATTTTCTTGGAAAATACCCATACATGCAAGCTGAAAAGATTCTTTACAGTTTACACCGTACATAAATATATTACAATTTACGCAATTCCACACAAACAAGCAGATTCCTCAGTTATTACTGCACATTAATTAATTATCAAGTTGTAAAATCATAAATAAAATAAATTGACCATAAACTTTGCTAGCCTTTTTATTTTTGCTGGTTCGTACAAAAAAATTAATGAGATGGGCTGCCTGCCTCTTAAAAAAAATTAAAGTTGAAGAATATACCTAACGTATTGAAAGGTTCATACACGTGACCATGATCGCCAAAAAATCGACCTACATTGAAGCCCTGGTATATAGATAATGGATTTTATTAAAATATGTCACGATGTGCAATCTCCATCTGACATCTTATAACAAGTTAAACTGTAGATAAAATAGTTCGGGTGAAATTTGATATCAAAATTAAGTAGTTTTTTTAAAAAAATTGATGGTATTTAAACTAAAGCGGACATCATGTTTTTATTTTTAGAATTTAATTTTGATTATTTATATTAATATCTAATTATGTATAAATGTATTATTAAAATAATTAAAATTTTTAAATAATTATTATGATAATTAAATTATTTTAATAATTTAGTAATATATAAAAAATTGAACTCTAATTTTTATTTACGTTAATAATGTATACCTTCAATGACCTCAAGTGATAATGTTATAATATTGTACAAAATGATCAACTTGCAATACAGTGTCAATCTTTTCTTGTAAATTGTGTTTATTATATATATATATATATCTAGATATGTCCCCTATATGGGAGCATATTTCATGAGAGGAGTAGTTTATTGTGAGAGTGAGAGGAGCAAATATTGACCATTGGATCATCCATGTATGATTAAGATTAAAACACAAAGTCATATGACTTTTTTAAGTGGTCATGTGACCTTTAAGTAACTTTTAATCTTGACCATACATGGATGATCCAATGGTCAAGATTTGCTCATCTCACTCTCATAATAAACTACTCCTCTCACTAGATATGTCCCATATATATATATATATATATATATATATATATATATATTCTTTCTTATGACTGTTAAGGGAGAGAGAATTCTAACGATGATGAAATATAATAGTTTGAAGAGTCAAAAGTACCCTGTTTTATGGCATGTCTTTTTCTTTTCATGTATTTAATCTTCCCATCAATGTGATTTATACATAAGTGTGATATGGAGGTGAGTTACAAAAAATCAACCTATCTCTCGGTATAATTGTTGGCTAGAAAGACCTAGAGCCATAAGTTATGTCTCTTCTCACACTTGGTTATTCAAATGCTCATTTGGCTAATATTTTTGTGGCCAGATGTATTGACATTCAGAACCTTTTGTGTTGTATATGTAACTCTCCAACAGTTGGAAATACATATGTGATATAAAACAAGTGGAACAATACAATGAACAAAAAACATGTGGCTGAAATTTATTTAGCATGTGTTTACTCCTTTTTGAAATGTCAAACGGGCTTTTAAGCCATACACAATGTGAGAAATTATAGTGAATAAAGTAAACAAGATTTTTATTTTTAAATGTAATTTAGATAAAAGTAACAAAATATTGTGTTTGTGGTGAAAAAAGATTTTATTTGTGTGTGTGTTAATATAAATAATATTATATGATTATTATTTTAATAATATTTAAATAAATATAACCTAATAATTTTTTAAAATATTATTATAGTTATACTTAAAATAATTTTTTTTACAATACTTCAAATAAATTTTACTTTTAAAAGAATTTTTTAGCCATTATTTTATTTATTATAATCAATACTTTTAACATCAATTTATTAATAATTTAATTCAAAATAACTCATATCTTTTTTTGTTAACAACAATAATATTTGCATACTAAACTCTTACACCATTTTCACACTTGTTTAATGATGAACAAATTTTTATTTAATACAATATATCATTTAGCTAATGGATTTTATTAAACAATCACTTAAAAGCTGATAATCTGTTAACCAAATGATACACATAATTAATCAAGAATTTATTTATCATTAACTAAGTTTTTAATTAATTAATTACCAAAACTCATTAACCACACGATATGTTATATTAACCAAATATTTACTCATTTTTAATTAAATATAAAAATAGTGTAAAAAAAATATACAAGTATCATTTTCCTTTTAATAATTATACATCCCAAAGTAATTGTTATTAATATTATCAAAACAACATTTATTTACTAAAATCAATTTTTAAATAAAAAATTTTTAAACATAAATCACTTTACTCAAACTAATTTCTAATTAAAATCAAATTTAAAAAATTAATTTTTTTCAAAATTAAATTTATAAAATCTAATCTAAACATACCCATCAAAATGCACGAATCTGCCATCTTGTGCCTCCTTGGATTCATTATGAAAATATCACTTCAAAGTCTTTTAAATTATATATTCTCGAAGAAAAGAAATAGAAGAAAATGCTTATATATGACGGATGCATGATTACAAACCATGAATCCTACATAGGTTGTACTCAAGCATCTTCCACGAGCCATGCACATGCTCATTATCATCACTATGTGGTCCATGCTACTAAAAATGAGCAAGAAATCAGACTATGCCCTCTAGATTATCTTCTGACCTTGTTTGGATGCTTTTTTGAGGACTACTGCAGTTTGAGTGCAAGAGTGTAGGACCCAAAGTATTAAAGTTGCCTTCGGGCAATCAGGATTCCCTTGGAAATTTCAAAAATGAGTTATCTGAAGATTCTGAACTCCGCAGTGAAGTTCTGTGGCTATGTTTTGAAGAGCAAAACTAAAAACAAGAATTTTGAAACTTTTATAAAAGGATTTATATGTAAGAAACTTTTTATTATTATAATTATAACGAGGAACCAAATAATCAGTTTAATTTAATTTAAGAAATTAAAATAAATAATCTCTATGAGTGATTATTTGATATTTTATTCTAATTAATAATTATACTTTTTAAAATTTCCCTACATATTAGCCTCTATTTTTATAATTACTAATTAAGTTCTCACCAGAATCAATTCCTCATGTAACACGAAATTTGATTACCAGTTATAAGATTTATTTTATTTTATTTTCATGATAATTCCGTAAAGTAGGAACTTTACCTCTCCTTCATCTGTTTTTTTTTTTTTTCAATCAACAAATGAGTTAAATGCCCAAAAGTGGCACACTACACAAGCGAGGAAAGATCAAACATCTCTTATTATCAAGGAGCTAGAGGCATCCAACCCACGAAACAATTTCGCTTTGAAAAATTAGGATGCTGTGCACCAATCTTAATTATTTTAAATATTATTTTAAACGTCATCTTCATTGCTATTATTATCATGATTATCACTAATATATTACTCCGTTTACCCCAAGTTTTATAGTTGTTAATATCTACCAGCCCTAGTTATTTTTCTTATACAACTTATCCCCGAAAAATTTCCTTAAATAATTGAGATTGGGGCCAAACATTGAGAATAATGTGAGCAGATGCTGCTAACCGATCTATCTTTTCAAATGATTTTCACAAAATGCAAATCAATAGTGATTTCACAATCAATTTTAGGGTTTGTCACTTAATCAATTATATAGAATTACTGTTATAAAAAAATTTCCTTTGAGAGGTACTCGAATCTTGACTTAACCTAGAAGAAAAAATCTTTCAATATATAGTAAATGGAAGGGTACTAATTAGCGAATATTTATCCAATCTTAAAAGTTGAGGATTAATAATTTAATAATCCGGAATCAAGTTCATAACTTAGTTTAAGTGTTGGTTACCAATTTATTTTGCTTTATATTAGTGTGTGTTGTATTTATAATTACTGAATTCTACAAATGTAACATGTATTATCTATATTGTAGCCTTAGTTAAATTAGGCACCATTTATAGTGGACAGGTTCACCTCAAGAGAGTGGCCTGCACTATATAACGTATAGTTTGGTTCGAAGACTCACTAGTGGAGTTGTACAGAAGCAATCAAATCTCCTAGTCTCCCTGCGATATATCATCAGCAGAATCCGGCCACTCCATGTGTAGACTTGTCAATGGGGGTGGTTCTCATTTATTAGACGGCTGATGAAAGGTACATTGAATTTGAAATAAAATGTCATGCATGTGCCAATTCTAATTTGTGGGGTCCTTTTGTAGGTTTGGTTTTCTCTTTCATCTTTTACCTCCAAAGACTTGGTCCCAACCAATGGGTCCTCAGGAGATTTGGACATGACCCGAGTCTGAATGTGTTTTTAAGTGGCCAACAGTGAAACAGTAACCCCATCTTCATTTCATTTCAAATCTGTTTTTTTTTTTTTTAATTATTACAAAAAAGGAGTCTACGTGTCTACCTTAAATTTCACTCTTATAATTTGAATTGCGCTAAGTGACAAATACTCAGACTTAGATAATCATAACAAATAAGGAGATTGGAAATATGTCAAAATTGCAATAATGCACATCAAAATTATAATCTGACCCTTTCAGCATAACTTAAAAAATGTGTGATTTAGATTTCTTGCTGTTTTTCAGAAATAATAGAAATGTTATTTTGAAATTTTGAGTTTATAATTTTTTAAGTGAGTGAATTCAAAATAAAAATATATATATATATATATATAATTGATATGTTTTAAAATAAAAATCCATAATACAATATCCACGTTGTTTCTAGAAACAGCACTGCTGATAAAAATCCAAAAGTTTCGGTCTTCCATTATACAAGTTGCAGCCATGGATGTAGTTTGCTATTATTATTCATTTCCTGTTATGTGGTCGGGTTCATTTGTACCAAATAAATTAACTTTCATTTGAAGTTTGTTGACTAACCTACAATTGAGGGTCGGCAGAAAGGCACTGCCAATCTACCAGAAGCTCTGAAAGTCATTAAATTCACGTTGAGTTCATTTTTGTGAAATGAATTTCCTATGGAATTTGCAGCTTCCCCCATTGAGTTTCACAAGTGAGGGTTGGCAAAGAGTCAATGCCACTATACCAGAGATTCTGAAGCTCATTAAAATCCCTTCTTATCTTCTGATTGATTCAGTTAATGTTTAATACACGCATTTCCCTGTTGAATTTGGGGCTTTCTCCATCCATTTTGCAACTACTTGACACATTTTACCCAACCACGATTAAACGGGATGTTCACATTTCTCTCATATGGAGATGAAACGGTGAGGTGTAATTCAATTGTTAAATTGAATTTTATGTAAGTAAATTTCATTTATAATATGAGTTTAAACTTTTTTAAAATATTTTGTAGTTAACGTAAAGTTAATGTCTCAGCAAGAATTAACATATTTAAAAATTATAGGAACACCTCACGATGTTAAAAAAATATTAATTATAATTTATTTATATCCAATTAATAATAACAAAAACACGTGTAAATAAGGTAATCCTTCCATTTTATAATAACTGACGTTTTAAAAGAAAAAATTGTGTTCCATATTATGTGTCATTTTAATTTTTTAAAAGTCTAATGAAAAATTAAGTTTTTTTAATATTAATTTTACCCTTATCTTTTAGTTAATCCATTAACTACTCAATTTTTAAAATTTATCAACATTTACTCATCTAATTTTTTTTTCTCTTTTATCTTTTCCTTTATTGATATATCATAATTTTTAATTTATTACAAATAAAAAGAGTAATTTAGTCAAATGAGATTTTTTTTAAAAAAAAATAAAGACTATTTAATAGTTTTCTTAATACTTTTCTCGTTGACTTAAACGTCGTTCAGACATGAAGGGAGTATGAAGGCGCCAGGATCATATCTACGATTTATGGAATATTAGGTTCTTTTTTGGGTACATATGTTAGGGTTTTTTTATATATTATTATTGGCTTTATCTTTATGTGTATATTGTTGGTTATCGAATTTTTTGTATTATTCGTCGGGTCAAGTCATTTGATAATATGTTAGCTCTCGCATCTTTGGAGGATGTATTTGAAGTTTGAACTAACTCTCTTTCGAAGTTTTCAATAAATTTCTTTCAATAGTTTAAAAATAAAAAGAGGTTAGACTGACAAAAGAATAGTAATTTACACGGCACCGATCGATTTTAGATAAGGATTCAAACCTAACAGATGACATCTTCTAATTGGTTTACTTTACCCAGCTCTGGTAGACTTCAATGTGACAGACTCTACACAATAAATTTTAGATATGAATTCCCATATGTAGTTGGATCGGGGTAAGGAGGAGACGGTTGGGAAGAGGAAGGGGAAAGAGCGTCTTTTAATTTTTGATTAGATGATTTTTAATAACGAGAAATGAGGAGGAAAGAGTGGGAAATGTTCTCTCTTTTCCTCCTTTAATGTTAAATTTTTTTTTTTTCATTTTCAAATTAAAGGACAAAGAGAGAGAAATAATTTATTTTTAATAAAATGTTTGTTAAATTAAATACATACCTAATGTTTATGTTATAATATTGATAATATAAGGACTATATTAAAATTTTAATTTTAAAATTTATTACTTTTCTCTATTTTAATTTTAACTCCCAGATAAAGAGATAAGAGTTTCTCTCTCTCATTTTTTACTTAAATGTTCAAATTAGAAATGAAAATAGGCCAGATGGCCCAATCATGACCTACAGCTTAGCCTATTTATTAAACTAGTCATGTTTAAATTTTTTTAAAAAAGCCTATTAGGAAAGCCTATTTATTTATTATAATAATGTATAATTAAAATTTTATAATACTTATATAATTTATTAGTTATATATTAATATTATTTATTTACTTAATACACAATACAATAATATTATTAAATGTTAAGTATATTTAAAACCTATATACATTATTTGGATGTAGGTAAGGAAGGGAAAGGGAGGGGAAGGAAAGGGAAAAATAACCCTAACCCTTGTTTGGGTAACTTTTAATGAGGGGGAAGGAAGGGAAAAGAGGGAGAAGTGTTCCCCCTCAAAGCTCCAAATTTATTCCTTCTCAAATTGGGAGTAAAGAAGGAGAAAGGAGTCTCCCTCATTTTTTTACTTAAACATCCAAATAAGGAGAATGGTATCCCCCTTCATCCCATCCATTCCCCTCCCTTTTCCTTCCCACCCCTTTCCTATTCCCTCTCCCAAACATAGCAATAAAGTTTAAATCTGTTAACTTATTCAAAAGCCTTTATACAATATATAGACCTTTAAATAAACTTTTTGCTAATGTCAAACTTTTATGTTTTCATAAAAAAATTATATAAGATAAAAAAAAAAGTCTATAATAGGTAATAAGTTAGATTAAAGCCAATATTTTTTAAAACATGACAAACTTATTTAAGGTAAAATTTAACCTAACCTAACCAATTTTCATCTCTATTCAAATAAGGGGAAGGGAATCCCCTTCCATCCAATTCCTTTCCTTATTTTTCCCTCACTTCTTTCTCCCAAACATAGCATTAATACTTTATAATAAATTACAGTAACGTTTTTTTTTATTTTAATAAAATAATTTAGTTTTTCGTTTTTAAATTATAATTTGCTTTCTTTACTTAAAAGTTTCATCACACAAATACCTTTATATTTGTATAATTTTCTAAATTCAATAAAGAAAAATGGCATCTCAAAACAAGTTTTCTATCGGCATGAGATTTAAGAATGATCACATGTACACAACCTTTCTATCATAAACGCAGAGAATATCAGAACCCGTAACCTCTGTGTCAGAAGACTAATCTTATCATTATATATCAAAATTCACTCTAACGTTACTTTTTCAAGCATTTATTAACTTTTTGAACAATTTAATTTTTTTTAAATAACTATAAAATTAAATTATTTTTAAAATTGAAAATTATATAGTTTTCTAAAATAATTATCGTAATTGATATATTATTTATTTTATAAATATGATAATATCATATTAAGAAAAATAAACCTTTTTACACACACACGTGTGTGTATAAATATATATATATATATATATATATATATGGAGAATGATTAATTTACATTAGTGTAAGACTTGATTACTCTTACACTACTTAATAATTTTTTATTAAATAACTTTCTTACAAAATCTATCGTTAGATTGAAAGTTTCTATCATGTAGATCATACCTATAAAATTTTACATTAATCAGAAATTGTTTTGTGACTCATTGATATGCATAAAAAATTAACATAATATATACTATTGAAATATATGAAAATAAGAACTATTTGATTATATTTTTACTGATATTTAATTTTTTCAAATTTAACACAAATAATATACATGATAGAAACTTTCAATCTAACGATAAATTTTGTAAGAAAATTATTCAATAAAAAATTATTAATTGATATAAGAGTGATCAAGTCTTACACTAGTATATGTTGATCCCTCTCCTATATATATATATATATATATATTAATTCTTATGCAATGATTCACAAAATCTTCTATATAATCATTTGTTTTTCTCCTTTTTTGGGTAAGCAATTATTTGCCTTTTTTTTTGGTTTGTACATAAAGAATCGAGCTTATAAGTTATGTTGTTATAACATCAACCCCCACGGTGCAAATGATAAATAAATTTCTAACTTTGGTACACTTTTGCGATTATTTACTGCGATTATTTACTTTAAAGGTATAACTGTATAAGATAAACTTTGACTTACATCAAGTCGTGATTCTTTACTACAACTTAGTGGTGAATTTTTTATTTATTATAAAGAAGCCGTGTCACGTAAGTATGATTTAGTATTAATCTATGCAAATTAAAAAATAATATAATATAAAAGTTTAGGCACGACTTATAAAAAATTTAGAAGTTAGTGCCTCTTAAACATAACTTGAATGCTTTAATTAGTTTAGCATGCATTTTGAAACATGCATACATTATTTTTTTTTTAAAATTATATATATATATATATATATGTCAATACCTAATTTTGTCCTGACATTTTTTTAAAAAGTAAAAAATCTATATAACCCATATATATTTTTATTGTTTGATACCCACTGTTGAACCCTAAGTTCAGTTCCCTAAAATTTAATAAGGAAGAATATAGAAAGGAAACAAATTTGAATTCAAATATCACAATTAATGTCCCATTAATGGTGATTTGGAATATAAATGATAAATTGATTTTAATCGTGCAAATTGACCTAATTGATTGAGCATTCATTGAGAGATTGATTATGATTGTACATAAATTATGAAGATTAATCCTAATTGATTCAAAAATATTTAATATTTTAAATTGATTGAGAATTAGGGTATTCATCTACTTGGATTATAAATAGCTGAGAGTATAAAAAACTTAAGGAGGAGCCTTAGACGCACAACGACAACACCAACACAAAAAAAGGGCGAAAACCCTAGGAAAAAAAGAAGAAAAAAGAAACACAAAAAAGACAATAGAAAGGAGACGAAGAGGACCTGAGAGTTGAATTGACTAATAAAATTAGGCTTTGTTTAGATTACGAGAGAAATAGAGTGAAAATATATAGAGTAAAAAGAAATAAAAAAAAGAGAAATAAAGTAAAAAATGAGTAAATTTTTAAGTTTTTGGATTAAGAGAATTATGAGAGAAATGTAAAAAAAAATTAAATTTTGTTGTAAATACATATTTATCAATATTTATTTATTTATAAAATAACAAAAAGAATGATATATTAGTCAAATTTTTATCTCTACTTATTTTTTTTCTATTTCTTCTCACTTTAGGAGAGAAATGAAAAAGGTGTAGGATCCATTATTTATTTTTCTATTTTTTTCTATTTTTCTTTTAACCAAATAAGAGAATTTCTTCATTTCTCTTCTTTAATTCTCTCTTCTTCATTTCTCTCATACCAAATAAAGGCTTTGTGTGAAGAGGTAAATATTTAAATCTTTTAAGTATGTAGTTAGAGATTTGATTTTTAATTTATGTATATGAAGAAATATTTATTAAAAGAGATCAACTTCTTAAATAAATATCTGTATATTGAGAGAGTAGATTAATTCTTATAATCACGTGAAAATAATTTGAGAAATAAAAAAAAAAAAACCTCCCATGATCTGTCTCCATCAACGTATTCGTCACTCCTACAGTCCTACCCTAGTGCTAGTGCTAGTGCTAGGCTGACAAGAAGGTTCGCCTAAGTGCGGGCATAAAAGTGCTTCCAGTTGTAGGGTCGGAGCGCGGAGAATCACTTTTGGTATGCACTTAATCTTATATTTTTTGAACACATTTTTTTGATATTTTTTTAAAATAAATAAAAGTATTTAATATTTTAAGAATTTAAAAGTCTCTTTGGAGTTGCTCTAGTGGTTGAGCACGGGACATATGTGGAGAGGGGGAAGGTTCGATCCTCCTCAATCTCTCCCATCTCCCTTCCCTAGTCCCCCCTCCATGGCTCCCTACAAAGGGTCTCTTTGGCCCTACTCCAGTGATGGAGCCCTTCTCATTTATCAAAAAAAAAAAAAAGAATTTAAAAAAATTAAAATTTTTTTTTATATAATTAAGAAAATTATTATATTAAATTCATTAAAAAATATATAAAATTATTCTTCCGATAAATATTGACCTATTTAATTAAAAAATTCATAAATAATTGTATATAATTTTAATAAATTAATTCAATATTTTTTAATTATTAAAAAAATCATTAAAAAATTTTTAAAATTTATTTTTTATTTAATATTTTCTTTTATAAATAATTAAAAATATATAATATTACTCAAATTCAATTAAAATTTAAAACAGAGCGGAACAGCTGTTACTTCTGGCATATTTGCGAAACCGATGCATGTGAAGCTTCTCAAACATCATGGAGCTTGCGTCACCACATGACGATGCTGTGACGTTTGTTAATCCCCGACAAAGTCCACTTGTGTACGTAATCTCTGTACACACTACGTCGATCCACCTCTGCAAGCGTCGTTCTATCCCACGCGTTTTGTTAGTAATTCGAGTCGGGCTGTACCAAAAGCTTATTTTGATTTTGTTTGGATTAAAAGTGAAATAAAGTGGAAAGAAATAGTGTAGAATGAAATAAGAAAATGAGAAATAGAATAGAAAATGAGTAAATTTTTAAATTGTTTGGATTAAGATAATTAAAAAAGAAAGAAAATTAAATTTTATTATAAATACATATTTACCCTTATTTATTTATTTATTTATAAAACAACAAAAAGAATGGTATATTAGTCAAATTTTTACCTTTACCTATTTCTTCTTGTTTTAGGAGAAAAATAAAAAAGTTATGGGACCTACTATTTTTTTTCTTATCTATTTCTCTTTTAACTAAACAAGAGAATTTCTCCATTTCTCTTCTATTTCTCTCTTCTCCATTTCTATCATACCAAACAAAAGCTTTAAGTCAGGTTGAGTTGGCTTACCATGAGTAAGGGTTACTAAATAGTCAACTTAGTCTAGTCCATATGAATTGTGGGTTGAGTTGGGCTGAGTCGGTCTATGAATTTATTTATTTTTAATTTATAATAATAAGTTCTTAATAAATTAAATTTCTACATCAATCAAAGCTTACAAAAATCATGTACGTAAATTAGATGTAAATATAACAAATTATATTAAGTATCATTAATATAAACAATGAAAATTTATTATATTGTTTTAGACATTAACAATTTACGATATATTCATGAAGTATCGCTTGAATCATAAATTAATTAATTCAAAGAACTGACACAAGTTAAGATTATATTTCAAGTAGAGAAAAAAGAATGGCTTAGATGTACTCACTAAATTTGATTTTTTTTAATCTAAATAAAGCTAGTCAAGTAAATATATGAATAAAAAATAACTAAATTAACTATATAACAAAAAAATGACATTTCACATAGTTGAGTCCGCTCGGCCCATTGCAAGCCGGCCCGTATCGGGCCAACCTATTTTCGGACTGGGCTAGGCCGGCCCATAATTGGTAATCTCAGCCCAGCCCACCATTTTTATCGGGTTATTCGGGCTGACTCATGGATTCAGTCCATTTTGACACCTCTATTTGCTACCTCAATAAAAAAATATTTTTTTATTAAAATAATAATTTAATTTAAAAAAATAATACATTTTAAGAAATTTTTATAATACCCTGATGAGTAGGGGTATTTATAACCAAACCGAACCAATCAAAATTGAAAAAATTTGAACCGAAAAATCAACAAATGAACAAAACTGATTAATTTTAATTTTATTTGGTTTTATTTTTATAAAAACCAATTGGCTTAATTCAATTTTCGATTTTCATTTATGAAACAAAACCAAAGCGAACTAATATAATTATCTATATATTTTTTAATAATTTACATACTTATAAATTATTATATTTAAATGTCTTGTTGTTTCTATAAATATTTGTAGGCTAATTTATTGTTTATAATTATGTAATAATGTTTTTCTTAGAATTTTATACCAATTTTTTTAATTGGTTCATAAAAAGAAAAAATGAAGTTATCTATAATGTTTTTTAAGAAAAAATATTTAGTCAAAAATCAATTAGACTAGACCGAATCAAACAAATTGTAATTAGTTCAGTTTTCCAATTTTAAAAAAATCGATTGATTCTCAATATAAAAAAATCGGTTGGTTTGGTTCAGATGATTTTTCTTCCCAAAATCGAACCAATTTAAACCGCAAACACCCCTACTGATGAGTTTAATATTTAAAGTAAATTATCAATTATTTATTAATTATTAATTTTATAATAATTATCTAAAAATTTAATAAATATAAATAATAATTAAAAATATACTTAACAACTTACCTTAAATGCTAATACTAAAACAAAAAACCAAAATAATCCCTTACATTTTAACTATAAAATTAGTTGCTTAAAAATACATGTGGGAGTATGATAGAAATAATTCTATATTCTCTTAATCAGTATCTCACCTCTGCGAATGCCGATGCCAAGTAGCATCTTTTTCTCTTTTTGTTTAAAGCATTTGTTAATGACAGACCAAACACTAATTATAAATTTTAATATTAAATATTAAATATTAAACATAAATATTAAATATTAAATATTTATAAAATATTTAAAAAATTTATTAAATAATTCAAAATTTTTATTAAAATATATTAAATACTTATGAAATTACTCCCTTAGCAGGACCCTTTTAAAATTACGAGCAGGACAAATTTCAAGCATGGTATAGAACTATATATCCTACAATCTAGTCTAGTAATAATTTTCTAGATCCTACAGTCTACAACTATATAATTTGTATATATATTTATTTAGGTGAAAATGATATTATTACTTACTAGTTCAAAACTCGGGAGCGTCAAGCCAACAAACATTATGAGTTCACTATGTAGTATGTACCCACTAGTTGAAGCACCTAATATTCATGTCCATTAATCCTAATTATTATGGTTGAGAGAGCATTTAATGGAGTTGGAGCAACGAAATACAGGTCCATTAAAAGTTCCAAAAAATACAGATCCCTATTTACTTTGTTCAGTAATTGGTCTAAGAAAACATGTCATATTGCCCCTTAGCTTCACTTCACTGTCACACAATTGTTTTAAGCTTTTAATACGTTGTAAAGTTGTTTAGCTTCTACCGATATGTTTAGAGTGAATAAATAGGAGTAGAAATGACGTATCTAATAATTTATGCAGCGGATTGATAAAATATTTTTAAATTTCGAATTGAAGTAAATTTTGTTAAACCAGCTATAACATGTGTAAATTAAATATACATTATATTAACTTAAAAAGTAATTTAAAAAACTATAAAGGAAAGAACTTTTGCCGCAAGACATTCCAGACGAGAAATAACTCAAGATGATTAATATAGTAATTTATGAAGTTCAATGGGACAGAATTAATAATCCATTTTGAACTTTGAGATGACAAATTTTATTTTCATTTAAAAAAATGTTTAGGCCGTTCAAGTGCTAGAGGCTAGAGAAGTCATTGCCTGTGATCCTTAAAATTTTAGGTTATATAATTTAATAATATTATGTTTATAACTTATATAATTATTTTATTTATTTATAATAAATTGCAAGGCCTCTAATTTTTTTTAACTTAATACTTAATAAATTTTATTTTTTATTATTCATATTAATTAGTTAATTATAATCTAATCACTGTCTCACAATTCTTTTTTCTCAATATTTTATTTATTTAAACCGCTCTTCAAATAGTTTACTTTACCGATCACTCCTTCTTATTTCTCATTTTTCTAACATTGTAATGTTTAATTTTTTTCTCATAAAACCAATTTTTTGAAAATCCTTTTTATTCTTTTTTTCTTGATTGTTGTCAATAACAAAGACTGATATTTAATTAAATAACAATTTTTTTTCTTATTTGTAAAACTATAATATTAGAAAGAGTTAAAATTATAGATATTTTTACTCTTCCATATAAGCTGTCTAAGTATTATAACCATCTTCTTGCACCTTATTTTACTGGCTTTGGATTTTTTTATTTTTATTTTTAATAATACTTAAACTCATCTTATATTTTTTTTTCTTATTTGAGCCAAAAAAAACTTTTTTTTGTTGAAAAGTATTGAACGAATAAAATTTTATTAAAAAATTTAAGAAATTTTACCATTAAAAAGTTAAAAAATAAAATAATTTATTAATTTTATTAAATAAATTAAATATCTCATATTAAAATTTAACTTTTTAAGTCAGTAACACTCTTAAGCCGGTACGTAAATGCTTCGAAATAGCACTTGATATCCGCTGTAGCTCAAATAGCACTCATAAGACTACCTATCTTTTTCACAAAGAGTTAAAGACAAAGCAAATGTTCATTTCAAAACCGATATAACATTATAATTGTCATTCTCATCGACACTAGTATGACATAACTGGCACGAATGATAGTTTTATTTCAATCATATTCTTATTGGGACATCGATGTGATTTTGTTTTGCATGATTCTATTTTTTTTGTAATCCCGAGCTTATCTTCAAGTCTTTCTTTATTAATTATTAGAACACCCCTATCAATTTGGTTGAGCAGTATACTTATAAACGGGACACGCAATGAGATTCTTCGTGATTTTTTTCTTTTTTCTTTTTTTGGTTACAACGGATGGGATCAAAGCCGTGATGGGAGTGGGGAAACACTTTGCCTAAAGCAAAGTAACCACTGCGGCAACGCCCCATATGGCAATTCTTCGTGAATTATGATCACTGATGAAGTTAAATATTTGATTAGATGGCTATCAATTGTACAAAATCATTTCACGAACGACGAGACAGCTAACAAATAGATGTTTATAAGATTCTTTTTAAGATTTCGTTACATCAAAAATTAAAATTAAAGCCACTCTTTCATTATCACAACTCTCAAGACAGCAAAGTTGGATGAAGTCAGTCAACTCTTATTATCTCTACTTGTTTATAACTTAGGTCTTGTGCCACAAGCGTTATTTTGATCATCAACTTGGCTCTTGGGACAGGGAACTTTTGTTTTTGGTAATTGGCAGAGAACTAACTGGTATACGCTATAGCTTGTGGACTAGCCCGTTTAATTTGGTTCTCAAGCGAGTTAGGATTTTTGTATTTTCATCCGTTAAAATTTGGGGGTCAATCAAACCCGGCCTGTTCAATGTCTTAAAGAGGTTGAACCAAGTTAACTGAAACAATCCATCAACCTAATTTAACAAAAAAAAAAGTTTTGAGACTTGAGTGTTTTTTTTGTTTTTTAGGTATTTTTCGCGTGTGACCGCGGAAACTAATCTCTCGAGGTACTTAAATTTTTTTAAGAGATTAACCTCTTTTAACAGATATTTTTTTATATACATAGATCAAGAATCAAACTCTTAATCACATATTTAAAGAGCTCAAATATCTACCTTAACTTAAATGTTTAATATGTAATGAATTTTTATTTAGTTGATTCTTGAATGCTTTGAGGCTTATTGATTGACATTGACGTTTAAGATTGATACTCAAATTAAACATAATTTTTCTTCTTTCTTTTTCTCTTTTTTAAAATTATATTTATTTAATTTATTTTTGTAATAAATTGACGTGTTCACTCGTTTAACTTGCAATCTTAAAAAGGAATTAGGATTCGTATTCTTCAAACCCGTTTATTAAACGGGCTAATTAGGCCCAACTCAGTTAGGGTCGACCAGTGACGGGTCAGGTTCCCAACTCTGCTAACTCGGACATTCCCTCTCATATGTTGTTCTATTCGATTGACCAATGTCATGGCAGCAAATCAAATTCCAATTGAGGAGCTCATTCATTATTCATAGTCCTGGTTCCATATTATGAATATGGAGTATGATGTTGCGCAGTTTTGTGTAGGCCTAATTTCCTGATTCTGGGATTACAAGCGGTCTAATTTTAGTCACTGTTGAACTGGTACTGCACACTTTGTCACTTTGGGATTCATAATGTATATGTATGCATCCAATACCCACCCCAATATGGGCCTTAACAGTATTCAGGCCCGATTTTATTGATTTCCATCATTTATGAGATTCAAGATTTCTTTATTAATTTTTTTAAGAAAAACTCTTAAATAGCTAAAATCCCTCCTTTTTCTGGATGACTGCTGATTGGCTTTTGTAAATGAGACATTATGACTTCATAGGCACTCATTGAATATATATATATATATATATATATATATAAATTAGGTATCCACTTATTTTAAAGGTAAGTTTTAACATACTTCTTTCATTTAATTATTTTTTTATAAATTTTAAATTTCATCAATCTACAATTAATGGATTGAAAGTTTTCATAAAAAAAATCAAGTTAGTAAAATTTTATATAATTTAAAAATTAATTGATACTTTATGTAATTATTTTATTTTAACATATAATATTATTTTAAAATATAGATAAATGTGAATTATAAAATTAAATATTTATAAATATTTAATTTATCTTAAATTTGATATACATAATTTTTATGATAATATTACATGATTATATAATTAAATTGATAAAATTAAGATTTTTTAAAAATATATTTAATGATATAAATATATATGATTTACTGTCGAAGTAAGTGGCACCTACGTAATTAATATATATATATATATATATATATATATATATATATATATAGGTGCCACTTCGCCAGCATGCAGCAGACACGAAGAAGATATTGCCGTTGGCAGGCTGTGTTAGCTTGGGCCACCAATGCGCAATCCTTAATTTTTTGTGGCGTTGGTTACATTAACGAGCCATCCTATTTTGACGAAAGAGCATAATAACGGCCAAATGCAATGAGTCACGAGCACATACCAGATTTACTCAACTAAAAGAAAACAATGTTTCCACCAAAAAAAAAAAAGAAAACAATGTATGATATCAGATTTTTCTACATATCCGGATATAAGAGGGGGCACTATGCAACTATGCAAGCATTCTGCGGCTCTGCGCCCCACAGAATCCCCATATATACCTGGGATTAATCCCAACTGAAATGGAATATATATATATATATATATATATATATATATATATATATGAGATGAATCAATTAATATTGGTATAAGATTTAATCTATTTATATTATTTAATAAATTTTTATTAAATATATTTTTTTATCAATTTATCGTTAAATTATAATTATCAATCATACTAATTATTTGTATCAAATTTAAAAAAAATTAAATATTAACAAGAATATAATGAAATTATTTATATTTTTATATATTTTAATAATTTATATTATGTTAATTTTGATGTATATTAATGAGTCATAAAATAATTTTAAATTAACGTAAAATTTTATAAGTATGATTTACATAATAAAAACTTTCAATTTAATAATAAATTTTGTGAAAAATTTATTTAATAAAAAATTATTAAATGATATAAAAGTGATTAAGTGTTACATCAGTATAAGTTAATCATATATATATATATATATATATATATATATATACTTGCATCTGTATAGATATGTTCTTTTTTTTTAAAAAAAGTTATGCTGTGAATTGTTTGTGTATGTATGAATTTATTTATTTTGTGTTTAGAAAAATTTATATTCAAAATAATCAGAGAGAACTTTTGACTGAAAAAGTATTTTTGTGTAAAAATTAAACAAAAGTAAACATGCGCTTACTTTTTGTAATTCTACACTTTTCTTTCACAATTTTGGTCTTTTATCCTTTTTGGGTCCCAAACTCTCAGGTCTTCTCTCTCTCTCTCTCTCTCTCTTTTTTCAGTTTAACGTATTCCTTCATTTTTATAAAACCATTTGATACCATCTCTCTAACTGGTTAGTCTATCCTACTTTACATGTTTCTCTACCCCTATGTATTTTTATTATTTTTATAATTAAAAAATAATATTTATTTTTAAAAATATTATTTATATTATTATTTTAATATAAAATTATTATTTCAATTAAAAGTAGCCCTACTCTTAGGGTTAGTCTATCTTACCTTATATGTTTCCCTACTTTTATGTACTTTTATTATTTTTTATAATTAAAAAATAATATTTATTTTTTAAAATATTTTTATATTATTATTTTAATATAAAAATTATTATTTCAATTAAAAGTAGCCCTACCCTTAAGGGTAGGATAGACTAATCTGGGTTAGTCTATCCTACCCAATGTTGTCCGGACCAGACCGGACCGACCGGTCGGATCGGTCGGACCGTGAATCGGTCCCTTATCCGGTTATGGTTCAATGCCAAAACCGGATTCATGGTTGGACCGGTCAAAATTGGTCAAAATCGGGCAAAACCGGGTTGAACCGGGTTAAATCGGGATAAAATCGGGTTGAACCGGCCATTTTTTTTTTTATAAATTTTTTTAAATTTCTTAATCATTTAATTACTCAACTGAGAGTGATATGAGACTTGATAATTAAAACCCTAAAACCTTATTATGCATTTTATTATTGGTAATGTGTGTTATGAGTCATATATATATATATATTTATATATATTTGTTTATTTAATATGTAATTATGACATCATCCGGTTCGACCAAACGGTTAAACCGGTTGAACCTGAACCGGAAACTTTTTCGGTTCACTATCCGATCCGGCTTTAACAACATTGATCCTACCTTACAACATCAAGGTGATTTTTCTTTATGTACTCTCAATTAAAAATTTAGAAACTTTTCTTTATTTAATAAAGTTTTGTATTACTACTTTATAAATTAATTATAGTTAAATTACATATGTTTAGTGTAAAATATAAAATGAGATAGTAAGAAATTTAACTGGGTAAAAGATAACTTGTATATAGATACACATGCATATATGTACATTTTTATATACACACACACACATATATATATATATATATATATATATATATATATATATAAGAATTAGAAGAAGTGAATTATAATTAGTCACAACTAAATATTAAAATATAGTTAATGGATTTTTCTACTTGAAATTATGTATCACTAAACCATTAAATACTATGTTGTCACACGTAACACATGGCACACCTATTTATAGCTAGACACCTTATACGTATCTTTAACATAGACACTCACACAATTGCATGAGGGAAGAAGAAAGAAATCAGAAGAGAAGAAACTGTTCTCTATTCAAGAGAGAAAAAGCAAGGTAACAGAGGGGAAAGAGCTGCATGTCTATGATTTTCTTTTCTTTTGACATCACTGCTGAAGAGTAAGGAATAGCCAACCTTGCCATTTAGTGCATTTGAGTTCGGGGTCTATGCAGGTAGAGAACCACCTTCTGCCATCTTATAGCTGCATAATTGAGGTAGCTAGAGGATACAAGTTGCATAATGTACTGTTTTATTCATTTGCATGGATTCTATTAAAGTAAACCATTGTTTAGTGTATGCTCAGATTATGTTGGTCGAGTGTGTGTTACGTAACTTATGGGACCAAGATTAACCAAGAAAGAGGTTAATTCCCTATGTATTGGCCAGTTGCACCACAAGGTGCTAAAACTCAAGAAGTTGGGTTTTATAAAGTACAAATTTCATGTTTAAATTGAGAATATGACATTGTATTAATGGTCTTGTTTTCTTTCATAGGTTTATAAAAATAAATGGTTGGAAGTACTTTTATTTAGAATAAGCTATTTTGTTTCGATTTAAGCTAACTAGCTACTAAGATGTTAAATCTCATTCTTTTAGTATATGCAACTTCCAGGTTAAGCAAGCTCACTGAAGCCCCAAGGACAGAGATGAAATATTGCTCTGCAGAGAATGTTTAGAGATGAAGTATTGCTCTGTAAAGAATGTTTTGTTGTGTATAAATGTATAGGTGTATTTTAAAGTTGTATAAGTTATTATCATTAAATCCTAATGTATGTTCTTTAGAACAAAAAAGGTTATTTTGAGGACTGTGCCTATGCTAGTATAACATGGTCTACCTTGTTTTCAGAACCCTTATGAATGTAATTCAACAAATCTAACTATAAATATGCTTAACTAAGAGTAGTGTTATGAGCTGTACATGCAATTAAGAAGTTTACCTATATTTATGTTCTATTTATTGAAATGAGAATGGGTCTGTGTAGCTTAAGAAGGATTATTGAACTAAAAGTAGATATGTTACATGATAAAACATCTTGTTACATAGATACCTTGTTGCGAATAGAAGCTCTTAAGAAGCATAATCGCATTCATAAATAATCCTTCTTATCAGAATTTGAGTTTCTGCTGGCTCAAATTAGGAACATGTGATATCAAGTTTCTTATGTAATGAGTAGATTCATTCTACTTAAGAGTAGAGAATCGTTTAAGGAGTTATTTACTGAATTATTATAACAAAGGACGAAAGATAGACCCTCATGTTCTTTTAAGGAGATTTGATTAATAAGAAGCCTAATTATATAAGTGTCTTGTATCAAGCAAGCCTCTACAAGTTAGGACCTTATATATACCTTAGTGTGTAAATCTTGTTCTCATGGATAAATTCAAATGAGAAAAATATTTATATCCAATCTCTGTCCTATTGTTTAAATTACAAAGATTGTTTTATTAATTTAATTAGGATGCCAAGTTTTATCCCAACTATATTACAGTTAAAAGATATGCAAGCAAGGAAAAAAGGCCTAAATTACTTTAGTTATTCTTTTCTACTAGTGGTGTGACCTAGTCAATTTTAGGTGTCACACCATTCCTCCCATCATTTTTATTACAACTTTTCCTGAATTCAGAAGATAGTAAGATTGAGAGAGAAATAACTTACATTGATATATATATATATATGAGACTCTTTATTATTGGTTGCAGTCCCAAATGAGAGCAATTGGTTGAGAAAAATTGAAGGAAAGAGTGTTGTTGGCTGGTAATAGGACCAAATATAGGAACCAAGGCTTACTTTAAAGTATTGAGTAAATTATATTAATTGTTTTTATAGTTTTAAAAATTATTTATATCTTTTATCTTTACTTAATGTGCATGATAATAAGGAAAGAAATGAAAGACTACAGTACACATAGCATGTGAAGATGCATATTTCTTATTTCATTGAATATAATGTGTTTAATATATATGAAATATATGTCTAAAGGCATATCTGAAAGGTTAATTTTTTTCGGTGAGACTGTATGTATAATAAGGACTACATAAGGTAGAGGTTTAGTGCAGGTTGATATTAGGTATTATGACAGTTAAGGCGTGTGGGTATATCATAGTTATTGTTTCTGGTTCACTAAACACAGATATAGATGGTGGTAATCATAAACTCTTACGAATCTAGAATAGTTCTAATGTTCTACTAATTCAACATATTGGTGATTACATGGATATGAATATGTGATCTAGGTAGCATTACAAATGCAAGGTTGAGCAAAAAGGCAATCTTATTAGAGAAACGGTCAAGGCATACAAATGCAATTATACAGAACAAGGTAATTTTAATGTCTTATTTTTGTTAGCTTGCTTTTGCATTTTTCAAATGCTTGATTTCATACACATTATGCATTGCGGTGCCACATTCATACAACAATTGTTCAAAGAACTTGGATATGTGCCATCAGGTTGATTCCAAAGAATCAAGATCAACCAGATGGGCAGTTATTCCAGACAAACGGGCAAAGCTTAAATCGGGGTAGTCTTCTCATTGCAATATTTATCCTTGCACTTTTTTCATGTTGATGGTTATAGTTTATTTGAACTTGATTTTACTGCCAACTTTACTTGTCTAGGAGTAAGTACTGCTGATTTTGGTAATGGTATCTCAAAATTGATGGAAAGCAATAATCCACTTCAAAACTTGCTCCTGATATCTAGCGTTGCATCACAACCTTATAATGCAAAGCCTATTGATGGACTTCGACACATTGTTTATGAAACTCTATTTTCATCCGACCCAACTTCTCTCCTCAAGTTCACAGTAAACAAGCAAGGCAAGGCTAACAAGAAAGTCTCTTCGGCCAAATTTTTTTCTTGTCAACCAAAGTCATTATCTCGTACTACCATAACTATTCTTAGTGGTGTCATTTTATATGGGTTTAAATGTGACTGAAATTCGTAATATAGAAGTGCACTGCTTACATTTTTGTCACCAAGCAATACCCATTTGGAAAGGAAAAAATTGTGTCATCAGTTTCTCCTTTTTTTACACTTCAATCTGCAAGCAATTACAAGTTCCCTAAAGAAATCATGCCAATAGTTCAACTAGAATATTTCCTTCAAATTCAAGCAATTTAAGAAGCTTAGGCGTGCAAGTGCAATAAGTGAGGTTAAACTTGATGAGAATTATTTCACACTACAAGCCAAGCTTGGTGAACCATTGTCCTCAAATTCAAGTTATGTAACAAATTCGAATCCAGAGAAGACCGCTTCCTGACATAAGCAGTTGACCTTACTAATCAGTTCTCCATAATGATATTTTCATATTTTAGATTTTCCATATTGTTCTATATATGTGCTAAAAATGACTATTCTGCTTCTAAATACCAAATCGATATTGTTTAAGAGTCATTCTTATCAAGCATTGAAGAATAGTATAGTTTCTCAAAGAAGCTGTATTAAAAACTTGACTGATGTTAATTCTAGTCAGAGGGATAAGAATAACAGTTCTAGCTCTATTGAAGAAGATGACCCTTTTGGACCAACAATAGATAGTAAACCTTTATATTCCTACTTCATTTATAGTTTAGTCTTCTTGGTTATTCATAATAATTAAAATCTTATAATGCAGACATGCTAGCTATATGTTCATTTTTAGGTGAAGAGCATGATGAACTATATATATTCCTGTCACAACTGAATATATTGATATTGGTGATCAAGTTCTGCTTTGTGTATTTTGTGGTGCTAACATGTGGCAACATGATAGAGTTAAGAAAGATAGGAATTCTAAACCAAATTTTTTTGTGTTGTTCACAAGGAAGGTGCAATTGCCTTTGCTAAATAAAGGAACCTCCTTAATATCTGCGGCAACTTTTGTCCAAGTTTGGAGCATCAAGCAAGAATTATAAGCAGAACATAAAGGCATATAACATGATGTACCCGTTCACTTTTATGGGCGGGAAGGTAGATAAATCAATCAATGATGGTCGATCCTCATTCTTATAAGTTGTCTAGGATGAATTGCCACATAATAGGAAGTTGCTTATCTCTTGTAGGTGAAACACATTAGTTTGAACAACATATATGCATGACACTAAAAATAGTGTCAAGGAGGTTTCATGCAATTGGGTATGCTTTCTTTCTTTACCATATTTTCTCCAAATTTTTAATAATAGTTCTCATTGTTCCATCTCTTTTATGGTGGTCAAAATAACAGAACTTTGGATCTTGAAATTGTTGAGAATCTGACGTACATGTTTGATGAATTTAACCCACTTGCTAAATATAGGCAGTAGGGATAGATTTCTATCACGAAACACTAGAAACCTAACGTCGAGGCTACTTAGTAAGAGGAAACAGATGGAGGAACATATAACCTGCCTTCTACTTCAGAAGTTGCAGCACTTTTTGCTAGGAATATTGGCAATACCTGTAGGGAATCAAATCTCCCGCCCCTTTTAGTTGTCAAATTTTATTTTTTTAGCTGAGTTTTCATCATTTACTTGGAGAGATAGGAAAAAGGGACAACAATTTGATTTCCCATAAAAACATATACAAAAATCATATGAATAACCAACACAAAATTAAAAAGTACTTATGAAGTTCAACTAAGGACGTTCATGGTCAAGTTAGGCTTAGTTCAATCCCAGTCTAAAATTTTAACTAAACTAATGTTTTAGGTTTAAACTCAACCCTAAATCCAAATAGACTCAATTATGATCATTTTGTGATTAAGCAGTCCAATACCAAGCCACCTTAACAATGCATTTGCCATAATGTCCGTAGAGGGAAATGTAAAATAAAGAAGTCCATAAAAGATTATTATTTGAGCTAAATAACAATATACTTCAAGTATTTCAACATCAGACTAATTAGAATTTTATAAAAAACATTAATTATGACAATTCACAAAATATTAAAAATTCCCATTAAATATTAAAATTTTAATTTATGATATATTAAATACGAAATTAGAATTATAAGATCAAACTTTTCAGGTCAATTCTTGTGTGCCACCCTCGCGTAGGATTTTTCGAGCGATAACGAATGATCACCAACTAAAGGAGGAGAAGGTCGCGAAGGTGAATGGGAAGGAAGGGCACTTTTAATTTTCTTTCATTCAGTCTTTACTCTTTAGTACCATTGAGTCATTGACTCGGTTTCCGTTCCCACTTCCCACTTCCCACCGAACTTTCTTCACCTCCCCTTCAAAACAAAATATAAATTAAGATCCCCCACCCGCTTCCATAAGAATTGGAGTCCACAGCACATACAAGCTCCATTTTCCCTCACTTTCCCGAGAAAAAAAAAAAAAAAAACACAAATGGATAATTCGACCCAAGAATCCCACCTCCGATCCGAAAACTCAGTAACCTATGAATCCCCCTACCCTATCTACGCCATGGCCTTCTCTTCATCATCATCATCTTCTTCTTCCCTCCATACCTCTCAACGGATCGCTGTTGGCAGCTTCGTGGAAGAGTACACCAACCGCGTGGATATCCTCTCCTTCAACCCCAACCCCGAAACTCTGTCCATTGGAGCTCACCCTTCCCTCTCCTTCGACCACCCCTACCCTCCCACCAAGCTCATGTTCCACCCCACAACCCACTCTTCCCTCTCCAAGTCTTCCTCCGACCTCCTCGCCACCTCCGGCGACTACCTCCGCCTCTGGGAAGTCCGCGACAACTCCGTGGAGGCCATTTCCCTCTTCAACAACAGCAAGTCCAGCGAGTTCTGTGCCCCCTTGACCTCCTTCGATTGGAACGACATCGAACCCAAGAGGATTGGCACTTGTAGCATTGACACCACCTGCACCATTTGGGATATCGAAAAGGGCGTTGTTGAAACCCAGCTCATTGCGCATGATAAAGAGGTTTACGACATCGCTTGGGGTGAAGCTAGAGTCTTTGCGTCTGTTTCCGCTGATGGGTCTGTTCGAATCTTTGATCTTAGGGACAAGGAACACTCCACGATTATTTATGAGAGCCCGCAACCTGATACCCCTTTGCTTCGTTTGGCTTGGAATAAGCAGGACTTGAGGTACATGGCTACTATTTTGATGGATAGCAATAAAGTTGTGATTTTGGATATTAGATCGCCCACCATGCCCGTGGCTGAGTTGGAGAGGCATCGTGGTAGTGTCAATGCTATTGCTTGGGCTCCCCATAGTAGTAGGCATATTTGTTCTGCCGGGGATGATACTCAGGCCCTTATTTGGGAATTGCCTACTGTGGCTGGTCCTAGTGGAATTGATCCCATTTCCATGTATTCTGCTGCTTGTGAAATTAACCAACTGCAGTGGTCTGCTGCTCAGCCTGATTGGATTGCAATTGCTTTTGCCAACAAGATGCAGCTTTTGAAGGTTTGAGGTGAGAGTGAGACAGTAACTTACTAATAATACAAACCCAATTCCATATTGTAGTGAAACTTGAATGTGCACGAGATAGGGACTCGTTTGATATGCTTATTGACTGGTTCTTAATATAATGGGACAGGTATACTTCAGCTTCTTTTGGTCTTAAACTCATGCTGCTTCTCAGTTTTATTGGTTCACTGCAAACTAGTTTGCCTTCATGTTTTTTACTTGTAGTAAAATCGAAGTTGCATTTGCTTAATGAAGATGAAAGTGACCAATTTGATATTGCTACTGTTGCCCATCTAGATGATAGTAGTTAATCTTTTCCCATTGGATTGTTAATTTGTTATGAAACACCCTGGTATATATGGATCAGTAGTTTTGAACCATCTGCTCTGACACCTCCATTCATTTTTGACAAAGTAAATTTTTATATGCAAGATTAGCAGTAATTTCACAAGAGTTTAATTTTCATCCACTGTCAGTGTAAAGTTTCTTTACACTGTCACCCAATCATGTATTGCCAACTCATGAAAAGAGTTTGACTATTATAACAACTACCTTAAAAGTTAACATTTTTAACGATGTGTCAATACATGATTGGATGACAGTGTAAAGAAACTTTACACTGACAGTGGATTAAAATTAAATCCATTTCACAAATGCTTATTTATGAAACTTTTGCTAATGCCTTTATTGTGACTTGAGAGAGTATCCTTGCTGTTGATGTAGGCATATACTTAAAGAAACATTGTCTTTTATCCTTAGTATTAATCACAATTCTAAAGTATGAGAATATGGCATTCCTAGACTAGTACAAACTTACGAAGACGAATTTGAATATCAGGTTTGACAGTTGCATGTTAACTTTGTAGCTCCGCCCAAAAACACGTTGTCTCATTAAGAATATGCCACTTGTTGAGGCCCATTTGGTATTGCTTTTCAGTGTGCTGTTATGTATTTCTAATGATATAATGTTAGTGGTTTTGGTATTTAATAAAAAAAATTAACTCAAGCTTTTCTCGAAAACAATTTAACGACAACTTGGAATTCTTTGTATTTTGTTACCCTTGCTTCACTTATCATATATAACAATTCTGTGTTTTCTCCTTACTTCCCACAGTATGCTCTTCTCCCCCCTCGTGTGTCTTCAGCATTGATTTTCTGGTTTAATGTTTTTGGTATTCTTTGAGCAACTTGCCCTGACCTTGAACATTTATATTTGCCCTTATCTTCTAGTCGTGTGGTATGCATGAGTCTCAGTCACATAACCTTAAAAGTTAAAACTTCTCATCATGAAGGCTGCACTCAATTCTTGGTGGTCTATGTAGCTTTTTACCTGCAGTTTATCACCCCCTTCAAATTGACTTGCCGTATTAATATCTGATCTGTGTATATGAGTTTCTTTGTGCTTTCTTTCAGCTATTTTAACAATGCTTACAATAATGCTATTAATGATAATATCAATCTGATGACAGAGGACTAGTTTCTGTTGGTTTTTTCCCAATGCTTAAAAATACTGGCTATTGGTGTTTGACGAATATACATGTGGAGCTGTGGAGTAACCATACTCCATGGATCTCTTTGAAACTTTGCTTGATATACTTTGATATTGTTGACTGAGTTATTAATTTAAAGTACTTTGTAACCCCTAGGTATTCAAACGATTGTCAATCATACTTGATACTTTTTCCTTGTTTTACATGGCATTTGGAACTCTTTTTACCTTTAGGGAGTGGAAACTTATAAAGCCCCTGCCCCGCCATGTCTGAGTCAAATACTTAGTTCTTGACAAAAACATGACATAGGTGTTGCTACTCTGAATATACATATATATCATGTATTTGATGTCTCCTTGTTTTAATTACTGTTAATGAGGTAAAAGACTAAAATTTAGCTGCCATTTGCTTGTTAATCTTTTCAATTTTATTATCTTCCATAATTCAAGGCACTGTGCTCTGCTTTATCCTTGGTTACATAAATTGCAATTATACCTGCTCTTTTTTCTTCTTTTTTCCAATTGCATTGTGCTCATTATTTCTACATCTTAGACATTCAAAAAAATTTATGGGGGTCATGTTATAAACGCATGTGGTCAAATAAAGCCACTTTTGTGGACTTTGTGGCATTTTCAAAGATGAAGCAATGCTTTCAATGCAGGTAGTTGGAGAATTTATTCTCCAACTTCACTCGGTGAAGCAATGCAGAGGAGAAGACTCTCCTATAAATTGAGGTCTTCCCTCGTTAGTTTTTTCATCTAGTATCTCACCTCACATGTAGTTGTATTCTCCTATTTAAAAAGAGTGTTATTGTTTTTTTCTTGTGTTTAGAGAGAGGTTGTAATTTTCTTCCATCTAGTGAAAATCGTCCAATCTTGCCCGTGGTTTTTCCCTTGATTTGTTTAAGGGTCTTCCACGTTAAATTTGTGTGTCTAGTTCCTATTTTCTCAACTCTATTTTAGTTGTGTGATACTGTTTCCATAACTTTGGTACCTAACAGTGCTATCAGAGCCACTTGGTTTGAGGTTACTATTCACGCTGCGGTTATTGCTCACGTGTGGTTGTATACTTTTGCAGTATTGTTAACGTATAAGAGGATTGACCCGATACGATATATATACAATACTGCTCATGTATACTATACTATTCACGGTGAAATAGAGTAAGCTGATTCAATTAAGAAACAAATCGTTGTCAATATCATGGCAGCAAAATTCGAGATTGAGAAGTTCAATGAGAGTAATTTCTCCCTATGGAAACTAAAGATAAGAGCAATTTTGAGGAAGGACAATTGCTTACTAGCAATTGATGGCAGACCGTCAGAAATAACTAATGAAAAATGGAAGGAGATGGATGATACTGTTGTTGGCAGACTCGGTGTTGTCAAGCGTTGCAGAAAAGAAGACATCAAACAAGATTATAGGGATGCAAATTCACCAAGATAGAAAAGATAGGAATGTTTGGTTTTCCCAGAAGAACTATATGAGGAAAATCTTGCGGCGCTTCAATATAGAAGATTGTAAGCCAATCTCTACCCCACTTCCTATCAATTACAAATTATCCTCAAGTATGAGTTCTAGCAGTGAAGCAGAGAAGATGGAAATGTCTTGAGTACCGTATACATCGGCAGTGGGTAGTTTAATGTATGCCATGATTTGTACAAGACAAGATATTGCTCAAACAATTGGTATGATGGTTAGTTGATTCATGGAAAATCTTGGTAAACAGCACTGGAATGCTATCAAGAGGATCCTGAGATACATTGAAGGAACTTCAGATGCTGTATTATGTTTTGGAGGATTAAAATTTACTGTTAGAGGATATGTTGATTCAGATTTTGCAGGTGATCCTAATAAAAGGAAATCTACTACTGGATATGTGTTTACACTTGCAGGAGGTGCAATAAGCTAGATATCTAAGTTACAAATTGTTGTAGCTTTATTTATTACAAAAGCTGAGTATACGACAGCTACGCAAGCATGCAAGGAAACAATTTGGATTCAAAGGTTAATGGAGGAACTCGGGCACAAGCAACAAACGATTATTGTGTTTTGTGACAGTCAGAGTGCCTTGCACATTGCGAGAAATCCAGCCTTTCATTCAAGGACAAAGCATATAGGAGTCCAATATCACTTTGTTCGAGAAGTAGTGGAGGAAGGAAGTGTGAATATGTAGAAAATTCACACTAAAGACAACCTAGACAATCAATGCTGATAAGTTTATATGGTGTAGATCCTCATATGGCCTAGCAGAAATGTAAGCAGCATAAAATTGACAAGATGAAAAGGATTTAGGAAGCTCACTAAAAGTGACTTTAAGTGGGAAATTGTGGTCAAATAAAGCCACTTTGTGGCATTTTCAAAGATGAAGCAATGTTTTTTATGCAGGTAGTTGGAGAATTTATTCTCCAACTTCACTCGGTGAAGCAATGCAGAGGAGAAGACTCTCCTATAAATAGAGGTCTTTCCTCATTAGTTTTTTCATATAGTATCCCACCTCACATGTAGTTGTATTCTCCTATCTAAAGAGAGAGTGTTATTGTTCTTTCCTTGTGTTTAGAGAGAAGTTGTAATTTTCTTCCATATAGTGAAAATCTTCCAGTCTTGCCGATGGTTTTGTTTAAGGGTTTTTCACGTTAAATTTGTATGTCTAGTTTCTATTTTCTCAACTCTATTTTAGCGGTGTGATACTGTTTCCATAACTCTGGTACCTAACAATGTACTTATCTCTAAAAAGTACCTTTACACATGTTTACTATTAAATGAAGTGTTTGTATAGACAGTGCCTACTTAAGAATTTCTCTAGACGAACTCCTTTTTTTTTTTGTTTTTTTGTCTTTGATCATATGTGATCCACAACCTTCTCCTACCATCATAGAATATGTTGATTTTCCAACTACATTTTCTGTCTGTTTTTGCAAATGTCTCTGCTACTCATAAGTGACAGGATCGCTTAATGAATGTAGCCCGTGACTCTAATTAATTTAAAGTTTTCTCTGATCAATTTTAGGATTGGATATGTGGTTTATACTCATATATAAGTTGGCTTATTTAATGCATTTATCAGTTTTATTTAAAACGAAGTTATAAACATCTTTCACGTTCGCTGTACTTACCTGCGTTTGCAATTTCCTTTTCTGCAGGTATCCTGGTTAATCGTTAGGAAGTTGCCTCCTTTTGTATGACTGAAGACTAGAGTTTGCTTCATAGAAATAGATCTTAAGGGATGTTTGGGTATTTAAAGAATTGCCGCAGGTCTCTTTCCTGCACGTCAAGCATGTACATTTATTGAATTAGTAGTAGGTAAATATGCTGGAATATTTAACTGTTCTTGCTAAGATTCTGATATAGCTGTATTTCCTCCCTAATTCTCACGTTGTAATCCAGTTTCTCGGACTTGTGGCAATGTTGAATTGACTAAGGTAATGTAAGTTCGTGGTAGTTAAATATTATAATATCACGCCTTGTCAGAAATATATATTTTTTCCACTTGTTTCTTTAGCTTTGACAGACCCTGGTTAGTACTTACATTGTGTAAGACATGCAACATCTCACCCCAAAGTGGTTGGTTAGAGTGATAAGTAAGTTACAACTCTTGGAGGAGACTAAATGTTCAAATCTTAGAAGATGTCATTATGGTGATGACTAGTAATTATAATCGTATGGCTTGAACGAGATTAGTTTCACATTAAAAATATATAAGAATACTTCTAGTGTACTAAAAAAATGAAAGACATGTAACTTCTCGTCGGACTGAATGCTATGAGGTGGATTCCTTCAGCAATATAATTGTTTTTCAAAGTTGAAAAAAATAAATTATGCAATCTCCAAAGGTAGAAGACAAGGGCGTTTGAGATCAAATTATTATCCAAGAAGAATTAATGACCAATGAAATTTTTTGACTTTGTTTTGTTATTGTATGCAAATGAAGGGCAGACTGCAGCCTCACTGCATTGACGTGCTGAAGTTCATATGTAATTCTAAGCTACTTCTAATTGAGGATTTAGAATTTGAGATAAAACCAAGGACTTAGGATGATTTATTGCTCGTTTAATGAGGATTAGAATAGTGTGCTAGAACTATAACATAAAAGCACTGTTGCCAAAGAAAGACGCTGTAGTAGCATGATTGGTTACTCGTTTAATGATGATTTATTACTGTCAAGTGATGAGATTATAATAAGCAAAAGATTGGAGGAAAAGGAAGAATTATGCCGAAATGCAAAAAAAAAAAAAACTATTTTGTTGGGTTGGAGCCTGAACTTGACAACCGAAGTTTTGACTAGAAGATAAATTGAACAGCAACCACTGCTAGAATGTTGGGCGAGGCTTGGTCAAGTGCAATGAAGAGAGTTGCTCATTCATTCACAACTCGTACACGACACTTAAGTAAGACTATGCTCGGCTATACTCATCACAGAAATTAAGAGCGAATTGAACAAAGTTGCATGAATGGGAATGATGAAGTGGTAATTCACCATATTCTGACAACGAGTTTATAATTTGGGAATCTAACGTTTCTAAATCACCCATTTGGCTTTGTCAGGGATTCCTAGTGGATGTCACGTACTTATTCTGAAACTGGAAACGGAATTAGCCACGTGTTAATTAACTCTTCGTTAGTAATGATGTGGATCATGATCGAAATATATGGGAGGGGACAGCACGTAAACCTTATAAGTTATTTAATTATTATAATAAATTAGTAAAGAGACGTGAGGTTAAAAATAAAACTAGCTTTAAAATAATTAACACCCCACATGGCATGTGATTAAGGGATGATGTTCATTGATTTTTTTTATTAATCTTTTATTTTGAACACTTTTATATTAAATTTAAAAATCTTACATTCATATTTTAAAAGCATACACTTTATCCCTTAAATTTTTACAGATTCAAAAACACTAAAAATATTAATAATTAAATTAAATTTGACAATCAAAAAGCTATATGCTACACTTGTAATAATTTTCTTTGAAGAAAAAAAAATCATCAGCGAAGTATATAGTCTTTGTCGATGTTTCATTTTTTTAATGTTTAGGATTAGTATTCATAATGTTACACATTGCTCTTTTTTCTACAGTTTATGCATAAAACACAGTTTCTCTTATTAGTATGCTTCAGAAGATAAATTTTAATGAATTTGGTAAGTTTTGTGTGATTTAGGTAAAAAAAATTAATTACTTGCAGTGTTTCTAAATATTTAAGTGGGTGTACTACTGTACTGTATACATTTGAAACTTGATGGGTGTAAATTAAAAATATTTAAAATTAATATGTTGAATACCAAAAAAATTTAATATGTTAAAATGAATTTTAACAAATTTTTTAAGGGAATAAAGTGTAACTTATTATCTTACAATCCAACTTATAAACTACAACATGATTTCCGAACTTAAATTTGAAAGTTGAAGTGTTAGATCAAGTTTGTTGGATGAAAATGTTACAGTTTTCAATTACAATTTTATAATATTTGAAATGTTAATTGAAAAATGTTTTTCTAGGTTAAATCAATTAGTAGATGATCAGGCGGAAGTATTTCCCAAAAATACAAATTCACAAGACCAGGTATTATTATTGGGCTTGTGAACATAAGAATCCACTAGTCCAATTGATGCAAAAAGTGGGACCAGAAATCACAACCACAGACGAGAGTGAATGAAACAGAGAGAAGCCACGTACGAAGAAAGAGAACCCTGACTAACCCCAAACGACTGAGGACCAGAACAAGCAAAAAGAATATAAACCAGAACCAGAATATCTCATTCCCATCCCAAACAATTTGCAAACACAAACCCATCCCATTCCCCTTATTCTTTTTCCCTCACCACTCAGTTATTGACCCGACCCACACCACAACGCACAACACAACCATTCCCCCTTCTCAAATCTCAACTTCATCATCTTCCATTCAATATTCATTCTTCTTCTCTTCCCACGATGGACCTCACCATTCTATCTCATCAAAATTACAACTTGCACCCTGAAAACCACCACCGCGGTTGACATGTCACCGCCGCCGCAGCCACTCAGCAACCTCCACGACAACCTTCTAGCTCACCACCCCCACAACCTCCCCACCTTACCGGATCTCTTCCTCACAGCACTCTCCGTTTGCTTTCTCTTCACCTCCTCCTCCTCCACCAAGTCCACCCTCACCACCACCAGATGCCCTTTCCTTTCTTTCCCTCTCAACCCTCGTCGCTTCCTCAAAATCCCCGCCATGTCCCACTCTGCAACATCATCCAACAACCACAAGAACCTCCTTCCTCGCCGTCACAACTTCGCATCTCCGCAGTCCCTCTCCGACTGGCTCAAACCCCGTTTGCCCTCTGACTCCTTCGCCTCCTGGGGGGTCAAGCCCGGCACCAAGAACGTCCACAACCTCTGGCTCGAGCTCGCCGAGGGCGAAACCTCCCTCGCCGATTCCACCCCTCCGGTTCGCACCCTGCAGGTCGTCACGGTTCGAGTCACCGCCAAAGATGGAAAATTTCTGATCGAGTCTCACCAGGAATTGTCTGATGGTAATGTCAGGAAGCGGGGTAGACCCTTGTCGGAGAAGATGAAGCCCAACGAGGACCCCGAGTCCGCTGCCGTAAGGGCCATCAGAGAAGAGCTTGGCTCTGTCCTTGGTGGGTCTGAGCCTGATTTTGAGGTCAGTGACATTGTCACCATTGATCCCAATTCCTATGAGATGAAGGTGGAGGAGCGCAGTTCGTATTCTTATCCCGGTTTGCCCGGTTGCTATGTGCTTCACACCTTGAATGCCTCGGTTCACGGTTTGCCAGAGGGTGATTTTTGTACTTATGAGGTGGATGAGTATGGAAATTTTGATGAGAAGAAAGTTGCAGACCAGGCTGTGTCTGTGAAGAAGCATTATTGGACATGGGTTAGTTCTGATTCCATGAAACCTTGATATGGGGTTTTTTTTTTTGAGTTGAAGGTGACATTTTGGACTTTTCTCTTTTGTTTTGGTTATGTTGAAAGTTTTTAATATACTTTCATTTGAATATGATACGATCAATTTTTCTATTTGTAACATCATTTTGAGGTTTTGGGATAATAAGGTGGGACTGTGGGAGTGGGACAATTATTACTTTTCATCTTTGGAGTTGTATAGATTGAGAGTCCAAGCTGCAACTTGAGTTGATGTCAATAAAACCATTCCAACGGTTATAGAATTTGCTATTTTCTCTGTAATTATGTTTTGCATTAGCTGCTTTGGTTGTAAACCTGAATTTCTTTCAATTCACTGTCGCATTCTGGCTTTTCTTGTGACCATCATACAGTGGAGCTTCCCATTCCATGTTATGTACTTTCTATTGGGCACATGACTAATTTCTATATGAATATGTATTGGCAAAAAATTGACATAGTGATGATGCAAGTAAGCCGTGGTCTGAAATTTCTTCAATTAAGTGGCATGTTGGGAGTTTAATGAAGATCCATGATGTTTGAAAATATTCTAAAAGGCTATTGATTTTCTCATGGGTGCTTATTACTTGCACTTTACTCTCTAAGTGCACCATGCTCTTTAGAGGATTCAAATCCTGAAATCTGCTATACTTGACTTTAGGGATTTGTTTGTTATGTTGCAATCATTAATGTTGGAGACATGTTTAAGAATCTCTTAAGTGAATGCTCCTCGGAATTTTTCTAGCATATGCATTGGCAAAAATTGACGTGGTGGTATGAGTGAATTCTGAAAAGAAGCTTTGAATTGGCATTTCTTTCTTGAATGGCAAAGATCGAATCTGTTCAGAAGTATTTTAAATGGGCAGTGGAAGTCAGGTAAACTCTCTCAGCTCAAAAATGGGCTGAATCAGATGCTGTTAGCCTTTTTTTTTAGTAGAAGATGCTGTTAGCCTGTTACTAATGCTTTAGGCTGTGTTACTATTTCTGATGCATCAATCTTACCCTGTCTCCCTCTGGACAAAGAGTACAGAGGACTTTATTCTCGTGCTTCATTCTTGAATGGAACTGTGATTAAAAGAAGCTGAAGTCAGGGATGAGAATTCTCTTAGCCCAGCTAGGTCATATCTTTTCTGGCTTTTCCTTTGCACATTTCCCCTCCATATGCCCTCAGAAGTGCCTTTAACAGTAGAATGCATGCTTTGGGTGTTAAACAGGATTGAGGAGGTCCTCAGAAGTGTTCGCTTTTGTATATAATTGTTCTTTTGAGTATGTTTGGATGAAGGGTTTCGCCATGAATGATAATTTTTTGAATAGGGGTGGGCTTGGGTGGCTATCGAATTCGAACAGTATCGTGTGTTATAGGTTCGGTTTGATTTCAATTAATTATATACAAATATTTATTAATTTGTTATTAAATAATTTAATATTTTGAAATTATAATTCAAATCAACTTGAACATGAGGTGTTTGAACTCAACTTGTCTCGATTTCATCCCTGTTACCGCTGTTGTCCTGTTGCTAAGATATATGGTGAAATGAAAAAAGAAAAAAGAAAAAAAAAAAAAAGAGAAATCTAATGAATTCTCAACCAATATTTGGGTCGTCTACAGTGTATTGGACTAGACACGGCTCAATATCCATAGACCCATTGAAATTTGGCATGTGTTAGGGACATAATCACGCAAGAAAAGAAAAAACAACACCCATGAAAAAAGAAGAGAATAAAGTAGATGTGAGCCTGAAGACCCTCATCATGGGAGCAAGTCTGATCAAGGATGCGCAATGTGAACTTAAGCAAATGACCTAAACCAAGGAGCTTCTGACATTTACAATTCACACACAATCAAGCAGCTGAACTGTACATTTTTTCTTTTCTTCAGGAGAAATATAAAATAAAATTATCATTGTAGATAAGTAACAGAACAGAATACAATCTGGCAACAGCCAAACTACTGTACTAGCCAAGATAGCAATAGGAAAGAAAACAAAAATATTCATTCAGCTCCTCTTTCGCTTTACGCAAAATCTGATAAGGTTCCCAATCTCTATTCTCGAAGATCCATTCATTCCTGTTCTTTCAAAGTCTCTGACTTATCACAGAAGCTACTTACAATTTCCAACAATTTGTCATGGCTGTGAAGGTGTGACATAGTCTTGAAGATCAGCGCAAGAGACGATAGGGACCAAACACTGTGTGTGGTCCGGTCAGTGAACCAGCAGGTGCAGAACTGTCAGAAATTTAGCATTCAGCAGACTAAATTTAACGAACACCTAAAAGATGATGCACTATTACACTTGATCCAAGTTTATTTTGGACTTGGATGCGTATGTATTCCACCTTATAGAGATCAGACATCTTATAGTTTGTCTTAGACAGTTGGTATTCTTAAGAGTTAACCTTAGACTTTATGAAAAGAGTTTCTTTAATTAATTAAGATTCTTGGATGCAAGTGATAAAATAAAAGGCATTTGCTAATGAGATTGGTTAATGAATCAAAAATAAAAAGTATTAAATACAAAAGTTAAATATTTATTATTTTGAAAAGTTAAAAATATTTAATATTTTCTTTATTTAGTATTTAAAAATATTTATTGAGTGTATTAAATAATTTTTAAATAGTACTCTTAAGGCACCGGTTAGCAAGACTCTAAAAAAATTTGATTTCAAAGTGATTCATTTAATCAATGAAAATAATATATATATATCTATATATCTATTTCTTGGACCATATATCAACCCTCTTTAAGAAGAGGAATGCAAATGATGCTTACATAGAAGCAAGAATGATGCACAGACGTTCGAGTGCTAATAGAATCATGTTTACAGAGGAAGTCAAAAAACTGTATATGTTCGTAAATGTATAAAAAAATCACATTGTTTTTAAAGACAGGTCTTGCCACTGCTATTTTACTCGGTTGAAGATACGATTTATCTCAAGCACTTATAGCCAATGTTGTCCGGACTGGACCGGACCGGCCGGTCGGATCGGTGACTGTGAACTGGTCTTTTATCCGGTTATGGTTCAATGTCAAAACCAGATTCATGGTTGGACCGGATTGAACCGGTCAAAATTGGTCAAAACCGAGTTGAACCGGGTTAAACCGGGATAAAACCGAGTTGAACCGGCCATCTTTTTTTTATTTAATTTTTTTAATTTTTTAATTATTTAATTACTCAACTGAGAGTGATATGAGACTTGATAATTAAGACCCCAAAACCTTCTTATGCATTTTATTATTGGTAATGTGTGTTTTGAGTCATATATATATATATATATTTATTTAATATGTAATTATGACATCATTCGGTTCGACCAAATGATTGAACCGGTTAAACCTGAACCGAAAATTTTTTCGATTCACTATCCGGTCCGGCTTTAACAACATTGCTTATACCTGAATGATATAGTACATGGATCTTTTATGAGATGCAGTATATTGCACCAATAAAGTGTAAGTATGGCTGTTTAAGTGTTTATGCTAAAAAAAATTGAAAATTCTCTAAATAAATCTAAGATGCGCGTGACAATGTTTGTAATAGGGCCTGAATTAGAAGAGCTACAAATGTCTTTTAATTGGAAAATACTATAGATATAAATGTTAGAAGAAAAAAAAGAGTAAACACTCATTTTAGTCATTTAAAAATACATGTGTCATTAGTTTGATCATTTAATATTTTTTTACATCAAATTAATCTTTTTAGAAGACTAATTTAATGTAAAAATTAACATTAAAAGACTAATTTAATGTCAAAAAATGATATTGAATTATCAATTTGATATTAGAAATTGACATTAAAGGACTATTTTAATGTATTCATCCATTAGATGATCTAACTGATGACATTGTATCTTTGGAGGGCTAAAAAGTATGTTTACTCAAAACAAAAAACTCATATTTCTATTTTGTATCATTGAATTTATTTTTAAATTTGTATATCCTCACATCAATACAAATTTACATACTGTTCATTAATTTTGCTAATGAAGTGAGTTTTTCACTCTTCGATATTTGTCTCTCCAGCATTATGAGGTCCCAACTTTTTGTTATTTTAGAACAATAATGCATCACAAATTAAAACTAGCGTCATTTTCTAGATTTCATAATTCTTTTAAAAGAGGTGGTGCCCTATGCTTAACCACTAAGTCTACTTCTGATTGGTGGTACCCTATTCATTTGCATGTATATACTAATAATAGGGGATGAGCAGTTGAGGGGTTTGGAGTGGGAGATGGTAGAAGCAAGCTGTATATGTAATATGTACTCAACTTTTTGACAAAATTGTTTGACACCTTCGTAAAGTCACACGGTATTCAGCCCATTCGGGCAAACGAAGTTGAATTCTCAGGTTCATCAATAATCCAAGGCATTGCCTAACATGGCTGGAAGCGACTTTCATGTATCTAAAAGGTCCTGCACATCAATTTTTCGAACGTGAAGTGTCAAACTAAATCAAAGCCCAGAAGCACTTTAGTAATTGCTTGTCCTTTGCCAAGAAATCTACAACCAATTATTGGGTCACCTCTTGCCTCAACATCAACTTACACTTTATTTGTGGTCAGGTTTAATAGAACTTGTTGGTCTATAGAATATAAGCATCATCTTTTTTTTAATATTAAAAAATTAGTATTACCAATTAAACCTAAGCTAATTTCTTCCACATTAACAATTTTTATTCCTTAACCAAATATAAGGAAGCAATAAAGTGTTAATTTTCATAAAATTACTTGGATTGATAGAACACTAATGTGTAACCTCAGGTTTCTAGATCTTGCATAAGAGGCTAGGATTTAAACTCTTTTCTCTCATTCTTAATTTATTAATAACAATAATATCGCTGTTAGTAACAACCTTTACCAATGCATTGCATTTCTTCATGATTTTTGGCACGGTGTACCTATTATTTCTTTATAGTACAATGTATTGCAATGGGTAATATTTGTTGTGCATTACTTATATTTTACATTAAAAAAATTGCAAAATAATTAGATTTATTGCAGGATCCACTAATAAAGATGTGATGTAAAGAAAATGTACAAAAAATCAGAACCCCACAATGGGGTAGCTTGTATCACATTCATGGCCTAAATAATGTTACTTGGATACTTTTTAATTTCTGAAGGTGGACAATTTTAAAGTTACTTTTTAGAAAGAATTTCTTTCGGAGGTAGGTTTGCGTATTGGCTGACCATGTGTATCAAAGATCCTATGTAGGACAAAAAAATTTATTTTTATTTTTTGGTTTTGCAGGATATCGGACGATTACCGGAATTAATCCTTTGAAATATTAAAATATAATTACAGAGATTAATCCTTTAAAATATTAAAATACAATTACAGGGATTAATCTTTCGAAATACTAAAATCTATTTAAGGGTTGAAGTCTCCTATCATATCATGTTTTTTCTACTAGGACAATTTTTAATAATGCTTGTTCTACTCAACGTAGAAGAGGGAAAGATTCTCCCCCTTCCTCTGTTTGAAGGCCAGCACTTGTACAGGATCGTTCCCTGATTAGACCAATTGAAATTGGAAATTATTATACATTCATTGGGACTTGGGATGGTGGGTGGAATTGCTTGCTATTGTCAAGTTTCTTTGTTTGCCCTGCCATGTTCATATCAATTCCTGTTATAGGGACCGGTAGGTAGAGTAGAGAGTTCTGGTTTTTTAAATCTTCAAAAAGTTATGTGACTTTATAAAATTTGTAACACTTGGTTTTTTTTCCAGTTACTTCTCGTTTTTCCAAAAAGCAATGGTAGTGGAGTTGTTTTATCTGCATTGTAATCTTTTATTAGAAGATATTAATATGAAAAGAGAAACAATCTGATCTTAAACTAATTAACAAATTAGCGGCGTTTACCTTTGTAGGTTCACACTTCTACTGCGGGTTTAACATCTGTTTGGTCAATCATTAATACATATACAATACAACCACCCCAAACCTTTTGACCTAATTGTATAATAGGTATTAATAGGATAAATGTGAGAGGGTTTAGTACAAGTTCTTCAAGTGGCAGCTCAACACATGTAAGAATGCTGAAAATGCTGGCATAGATATGAAGTAGCTGTTGGTAATTCAATGCTCTGTGTTGCTTTAGACAAAATGCTGAGAATCAAAAGAGAAAGAGTTTAACTATCCACTTCCCACTGTTAGCATCCCCTGGTATATTCGTTTTGAGACATGCATTGCCAATCTCATCTCTTGGGTATTGTTCAAAGAAGAGAGAAAAATGTGAGCTGATTCATGGTTACCAAAAGTTCGATTAAAGTTTGCCATATATGATTCTTAAAGGTAAGGAATTGACATAAAATCTGCATATTCTCGAGAAGAAAGATACCAATTTCCCTCCCTTTTTCTTTCTCTCTTCTCGGAATCTCGTCTACATATTCTTCAATCAAAATGTTTTCTTCGTACCCACAAAACCAAAGAAACAAAGGTGACCCAATATCTACTCATGCATCCACTCCCAAAAGCCACTAGAGAAAGAGACCATGAAATCCATCCATGATCCATCTGCTGCTTTTAATTTTTCCCCTTCACCGTGCGCTCAACCATCACATGCAGAGCAAAACCAATTTAGATAGATAGTGGGAGAAGAGAGAGAGAGAGATGAAACTAAAGGCAAAGAGATAAGGTTAACCATCTAATATGCATCTTTTTTCATTCTCACTCATAAATTGTAACTTTTGGTCCTGTCATTCATATATATTTTATTTACAAATCACACTTAGTGGCTGCAAAATACATTCTAACACAAAGATAACCAAAAGCTGAAAATAAGAAAACGTGAAGAACTCGCTATGAGGTATGAATAGTAGATTATTTTTAAGTTAGTAATAGTATGCTCAGTTTAAATTGTGGTAGAACACTGAGACCCCTGCTTTGAAGTCAGAGGACCTGCAGGCATAGAGGGTCCAAAGGCCATGATAGAAACACAATTAACATTAAACCTGTAACGTCCAGAGACCCAAGTTCCCACCTTCCACCGAAGCTTTCCATTAACTTTGACATTCAAAAGTAGTCTTCCTGCTGTTTGATCACGACCCACTTCATAACCAAGAGAGGGAGCCACAGGTAGCCCATTTCCAACCAAAGAAGCTGTTAAGAGATTACTTTCTTCATGGCCTTGGTAGAAGGGAGGCACAGGGGTATCAACGGTTATCTGCTGGCCCTTGTATGTTGCATAAACTTGAAACTCGTCGTAGTAAATGCCAACTTTCTGATTTGGGTTCTTGGAGAGCAGAGTGAGTTGGATGGAGGAGTTGAGGTTTGGTCCTGACAGACTGAGCTTGTAGATATCAACTTCTTTGAGGGAGAATTGAGGCTTGGCAGGGCGGAGGATGAGCCAGATTAGAAGTATCAGTGATAGAATTGTGGTGAAAAATGCAGAGAAAGCAAAGTAGAGCTTCCTGTAGTTCCTCTTAATTGTCAGTCCTTGCTTACTAGCACAGTGTTTTGGAGATTTTATTGTGATTTGAGACATTTGCACAAGAGAGAGAGAGACAGAGACAGAGAGTTGAAACTTGAAAGGAGGGATGTTTACAACGTTAAGGAAGAGGGGGTTGGGGTGGGTTATAAAGAGAGCAGAAAGCAACAATTATTTTTCCCTATACCATGCTTTTGCCAGGTAGCTCCTCCTTGTGGTGATTAGTATATAATTATAAGATATTAAAGGGGTAAATTTCTGGAAAATTGCTTGACATATAGGGAATTTCTAGCATGACACAGACGCACACGCGTCTCAGTAGTTTGGGTAAATCAAATGTAAACTTAGCTGAAATTTTGCAAAAAATAGTGGCTTCTGTAGCATAGTTTTTCACCTTTTTTCCCCTAAATAAAAGGAAAATGCCCCTCAAATATGTGTGCACTTGGGGGCCCATATAATGACCTAATTTATACTGTTAATTCGGTTTATGAGTAATTTGGTGCATCTGAACCAGTTGATCGCTGCACCATTCTCTACCACTTTCTTAACCAAATGTTTTTTTTTTCCTTTTGCAAGCAATTAAGGACCAAAGTTTCAGTGGGACAAGCTTAGCTTTTCCCCCCTACAAACAAATTGTAAAGTTATACGTTCATAGTTCAAAGACTAACAACAGCAAAAAGTTCACACATGAACAGTGTAAAGCCTAGAAAGTAACGTAGCTGTGTTAATGTAATAGGTATTTACGGTTGTTTTCACAGTTATCCCTTTCTTTTGGCCGTAAAACGTTTTGGTCGCTTTCAAACTTTTGCATAATGAGATGATTGAGACTGCCATATAACGCTAGGATCCAAATTTGTGGCAATAACTGCCCCCAGTCAACATGATCTCTTTGGTGCAATTGAGTGCGCAAAAGCTTACTGAAACTGAAAAAATCTATTGCAGACAAAACCTTGTTTGATCATTTTAAGTGAAAATTGAATCGAGAGAAGCAAAAAAAACAAAATGTGCAAATAAATATGAAACCCACAACCTACTCATAATTCATATGAGCTTGATATTTAATAACTTATAAGTTCCAAGTATTCAATAGAATGGGGTTACTTGAATTAGCACTAAATTGAAAGTGTTCCATTTCTTCGGGGAGCATTACCCATCAAAATTTCCAAGTAAACAAAGATATCTTGAAGTTGTTATTTGTATTATATTGCTTCCCTTCTCAGACATTGAAAAGTTGTGTAGTACAAGACTATGGAACAGACAATGATAGCATGGTAAAGATGAAGCCAATCAGCCGCATGAAGTGCTTGTCACTGGTGGTGATTTCCAGCTGTAATCACAGAAGTGAGACACATGGCGTACAAGAGGGGACACCATAATTCAGTGGGTCCTAAGTTCTCAGGTCTCCCTAACAATCTCTCCCAATTTATTTTTTTCTTTTCAATTAAATATTTACAATTCAGTAAAAAAAAATTAATCTCTCTTAAATAATAATTTCTCTCTTAATTATTTTTTTACTAAGTTGTTAAAGAAATGAAAAGAGTACAAAAAAATTAAATTTCACATATATTGGGTGCCCTGAGATGCCTCAGATAACGATGTTCTGGGCTATGCAAATTTAAATGATTGTATATGCAATCTGATACTGCCACGATGATTGAAGGAAGAGGATACGGAGATATATCTTTTGGCCAGAATGGGTCAGTAGGAAAGAAAAGCAAAAGCAACGCTTTTTGAAGAGCCGTAGAGGAGATAGCGTGCAACCTTTGTTCATAATTGGAGAAATGGCGCAAATGGCCTAGTGGCATGCCCTTCTCTCGTGTGCCTATTGGAAATGATAACCTAGCCGCATTGTGTGATGTTTTATTCAAAGAAACTGATACTTGTGGGTTTTGTAATTTTAATTATGCAGTTTCACTTCTTATAACAATAGAGTGAGCAGAAAAAGGAGGGAGACATGCAGAATCTGTGAAATAGCTTTTTGGAAACCCCCAGGAAATTATTGTTTTGTGATGATTTCTTGGCCTTAAATGTGTTTTAGACTTTGCTTTTGTAGTTGAGAAAGGACCACTTCCGAGATGATTTTCCTGTTGAGGGGCCAACCTCAGTTTCCATGGTTTGATTAATGTAAGTAACCTGCAAAGTGTGTATAAACTATTAAGCAGTTGATTAGCCAAATAATTAATTAAATTAAGCAGGGGATTGCCATGGGATGTGCATCATGCATATCAATCAATACGTGGTGATGGTGGACCATTTGATTGCTTGAATTTTCGGTCATTTGCCAATATGGGCCCCTTTAGTTAGGAGTTTAGAACTTTAGATAGCACAGACGTTTGACATTATAAGTTTAGTCTTGCTTTTGAAAGATCCCTTTTTCAGTTATTATTGAGCCCTTCAATCAAGAGAAAGTTGATGACCCCATAACTTAGTGGTTTCTCCTCTTCTGAGCTTTGTTACTCAATTTCTTGGTTCTATGAATCACTGTATACTGTGGCTAAGATCTCTGAGATCAATCAAACCTGAGAAAGTAATCAAATTGGCTAACTGTATTGGTAAAGCATAAGTAAACAAGCTTATGAGAGTAGTTTAACTTTTAAGTAGATAAGAGTTATTGTATACTCTTAAATATTGTAAAATGGATAGATGGCAAAAAAAAATTTTCAAAACTTGTCATTTTTTTCTTGAGCATTTTTATCTATATATGTTCCTATTGTCTAATTTAATTTTCAATATACTTTCAATCTTTCATATTTATATAATTACTACTAGTTTTAACTTAATGTGGTTGACTTAACATTAAAGGAATAACAAGATGTACTTTATACCTTAACTAACTGAATTCGAACTTTTAATTAATTAATTTCCTTAAATGTACCATGTCAATGTGGGAAATATGCCTCTAAGATTGCCCAGGAATGGATTAAGTCTCAGTTGACGTAAAAACTATCTCGATGATACTCTTACATATAACATAAAAAAAAAATTACTAGTTTTTAAACAAAAATATTTGTTTGTTAAAAGTCTTCTTTGAACTCATACTAAAGAGTAAGTTTCTCTCTTTAGAAGCTTTTATCTATTGGTAGAATTATGCTTAAGGATATAGTGCTCGTTAAATATAAGGTTACACATTATGCAGATGGAAAAGAAAAATAGCTAAGCTAAAATATTTTTAAAATATATTATACATTTGATTCTTATAATTTTATCATATTTTAATTTAGTCTTTTTTTTAATTTAGTTCCTATAGTTTTTTCTTATTTTTAATTTGGTCCTTATATTAATGTTAGGGATGATGACGTTAATAAAAATGATATTGCCTCAGTTTTTATTTTCTATGTCAAACTATAAACTGACGACGTCATAACTGAGACTAACAACATGGATTATTTTATTAATAATTATAAATACAAAGATTAATTTGCATATAAAAAATACAAAAGCTAAATTAAAATTAAATATAAAATATAAAGGCAAAAATTATAATTTAATTTTAAAAAAAAGTAAACAAGCTTCAAATTTGGTTGTTGGGAAGTACAAGCAAAATAAAGTGGGAGGGTGGGGGAATGACTTGTTTAGACAACTTTTCGCATTATTATTTCCAGAATGCTAATGGTCCCCTGATTGAGTATATGGCTACTTGCATTTGTCCATTTCTGAAGTAAGTATCCTGTCTACATTTCTTCTCAAATTTTATCCACAAATTTGATGGAGATCCTTCTGGCAATTCTTGAACAGGAAAGTGTTCGAAGTCCATAATTTTCAATTACGCAATTCAAAATTTCAAGTGATAAGATAATTCAAACTCTGATATTAGCATGTGAAAAGAAACTGCTTTTAAGCTCCGGGATTTTCTTATACTTGACATACTTGTCCCATTCTAATTTTCTCAAAAAACTAAATATATCATAATCATCACAAACTTCGAAATAACTTGGCAACGCCATAAAAAGGTGGATGGCTTCCTGATATGCTGCAGCTTCCTAGGGAAAATCCATCTAACTTTTCTTTCATTTTTCAATTCTCCTTTTGGGGAATACGGGTAGCAGCGGTGGGAGAGGAATCGTTTTCGAAACTCATTTAAATACACCCTTTGAGAAAGCTTGCTTTATAAACCGGTAACCATGTTTCGGCAGTAGGGGTGAAAATAAGTACAAGTACTTATGACTTAATTTATTTTAAATTTATTTTGGCATAGTTTATTTATTAAACAAATTAAACTTTGTTTTAAAAAATATTTATTTAAATAAGTTAAAACTTTTAAAAAAGTTTATTTTAACTCAACAAATTAACTTATTTATTTATTATAAAAATATATAATTAATATTTTATAATATTTAAATAATTTATTAATTATATATTAATATAATTTATTTATTTTCTACTTAATATAATAATTTTATTAAATATTAAATATATTTAAAACATATAAAATTTAAATTTATTGACCAATTTAAAAATTTTTATACAATATAAGTCATTAAATAAATTTTTAAGTCAAACTAAATTTTTAAATTTTTATAAAAGTGTCACTTATAATAAATAAATAATAAATTAAATTAAGATCAATATTTTTTAAAATAAATTAAACCTATTTAAGATAAAACTTAAACTTATTTCTACTCGATAAACAAATTTAAAAAGTACAAATTTTGAACAAAACAAAAAAATTTAACTGGTTTACTATTGCAAAAAATCATAATGGTCGTGTTGTATAAGAAGATCCTACATATGATAAATCAGTGTCCTTGTAAGTAAACAAATCCTCACAAATAAAGAATTGAGGCAGAAAGTATAAAACTGTATAAAATTACAATGATATATTACATTAGGTAGGTATATTGTATATCACGATCTAGGATTCTAGAGAAAAGGCAAATGAGGAAAATGGTTTTAGAAAGCATATACAGATCAAGTGGTTCTGGTATTTAAGGATTCAGGAAAACAAAATTTTGAAGCAACTATACTAACAATTCAGAGCTCTCCCCTCTCCAGTGAGTAGAAATCTGCTAATGATCATATTCTTTGCCATCTTTTTCTGCAGAAAGAGGATCAGGGAGCACTTGACGAACAAATTGTCCTTTCACTCTGGGACGCTGCTCTGCTAGTTTCTTTCTGCTCTCATATCGAACCTGTTAAAAGCATGATATAAGAAAAAGTTAGCATATAAGGAAAACGTTTTTTGAAACAAATGATGGTCATATACTAATAAAAGGTTATGCCGATGGTGATGTACCTTCTTATCATAGCATCTCTCTTTCCGTTTCAAGCGGAACTTGTTTAGAGCTGCTTCTCTTTGGATAGATCGATGAGAACTTCCATTGTTTGTGAGGTCTTCATTCTTACCCTCTGAAGCTGCCCTAACAAAGGCAACCCGATCAGCATTGCCGCTACTTCCACAATTGCTTCCATAACCAATGCTGTTACCTCGATCTTCTGCATGGTCTGATTTGTGTTCCTGTGTGTACACAATGTGGTTTGGGGCGTTGTTTCCATTTTGACCATGAGGTTCACAAAGCTGCTCTGAACTATTTTCTTTAATATTTGACTGATAAAATGCATTTACTGGAAAGGTTGGTTCAAGGAGCACAACCGAACTTGGACTTGGCATTGATTGTGGACCTGACTGTGTACGAAACATTGGAGGAAGCACAGAACCATAGGCTGCGCATAGATCATTGAACCTTACACCTTTTACCGGAATTGGGAGAGAATGCCCTTGTTGGGAGTGTGAATTTGCGAGTTCAGATTCTTTTGATTGGGCTGTAGCTGGAGACATAATACATCTTTGCATACTAGGTGTAGAACTATCTGAGTTGCAGCCAGTAGCGATATGGGAGATACTTTTCTCACAATTTGTTCTCTGTTCTCTTTGTTGATTGCAGAAGTTAATTAACACTGGAGGCGAGGCTTGCAATTGCCTGTTAGTATACCTGAATGAAATTCATTTCAATGATAAGCAAATAGAAATTTAACGGAACAAGAAAGCTTTTAGAGGCCACATGACAAAATTAAAAAACTTATTACCTTCTTCCCCATCCTAGGGAAGAAATAATCAAACTATGTAATATTTCCTAGAATCTTTATATCATCTTTCAAAGTTCCTCAAAATAATCACACTCAAGACATTCACCTTTTTCATATATTTCACCAGGTACTTTAAACAAAACTCAAAATGCTGTACTTCATAATTTAGATTGGAGATATGATATTTACAACCCCTGTAATATTTCCTAGAATCTTTATATCATCTTTCAAAGTTCCTCAAAATAATCACACTCAAGACATTCACCTTTTTCATATATTTCACCAGGTACTTTAAACAAAACTCAAAATGCTGTACTTCATAATTTAGATTGGAGATATGATATTTACAACCCCTGTAATATTTCCTAGAATCTTTATATCATCTTTCAAAGTTCCTCAAAATAATCACACTCGAGACATTCACCTTTTTCATATATTTCACCAGGTACTTCAAACAAAACTCAAAATGCTGTACTTCATAATTTAGATTGGAGATATGATATTTACAACCCCTGTTAATTTGTTTGAAGGTATTACATTCCTTGAATTCATTTACAGTAAATTAATTACATAAGGAAAGATGTGCAACCATTTACAAGCAAACAAACTGATTTCTATCAGTTTATGATGTCTAGAAGTAACTTTCGAATATTTTAAAATCTCAGAAAGGAAAAAAAGAAGAATAACAACGGATTTTAGCACTTACCGCTTGAAAGCTGAACCATTAGAATGCATGAGAGTATGCCTTTCTTCAGTGAGTTCATTCTCAAAGTTGCTGGGATGTGATCTTCTCAGGGAAAGATCCAATTGTGGAGAAAAGTCAAACTTTCCTGTGCAATTAACCGTGGAATTTTTGAGACTGCAGTTTGGATGAGTATGAAATGCTCCAATCAAGTCAATAGCTTCCTTAGAAGGGCTAATTTGTACATAGTGACTGTCATGAGCCTCACCACTGGTGTTAGCACTCCTACAATGCTCTGGATCGCCATCCTTTCCATTAATTGTGCTTGTCTCACCATTTTTGCAGATACCCACAGTTAATCCTAACAAATAAAAGTTTGCTGCAACTTTAGATATTCTTCCATGTCAAGTAGAACAAAATATTATTGCAGTAAGGAACATAAAGTTACCTAAAGCATGACTGTCATGCATGATCGGTGTCTGGCCTAAATGAATGCATGTTTCAACATCCTTCGTCTTTGTTCCGCTTGGATATGATTCACCATATTTCAGTGGAGGAAATTCCTGCACATTATCGATGGGGCCACTCTCAGCTTCCAAGTCGGGTTTTGTACAAGAGCTCTGCGAGAGACAGCAAACATTCAGTCTCTATATGAAAACTTCATGTAGCCAACCCAAACTGAAAGCAAATTTCTTTTAACTGTACGAGGTTTATAAAGATAGATAAATATCCCGTGGAAAACATTACACATTTGGAGTTGACCATAACACTAAGGCAATAATATAGAAAACAATATTTCCTAGATCAGGAAAACTAACCTGCGCATCACTTCCTTTCTCAATTAATTCCTTATTTCTCTGAATGCAAGCAGCATCACCACTTGAACGATTACTAGCAGCATTGTTTTCAGCAGTGGCTTCAACCTTCTGACAGAGCAAATAAATAATAAATAAAAATTTCAACCAGTTGTTAGTACTTGTACATCTGAGTATTTAAAAGAAAAGGGGAAAACGAACAAAAAAAGAGTGAGCAGAAGTCGTACTGATTGTCTTCTCCAAACATGCTGCCACAAATTCCTCAGTTCATTTTTTCTGAGGGGCTTAACAAGATAGTCAGCGGCACCTCTCAGCATGCATTTGTATACTGTGCTAATTGAATCTTGTGAGGACATCACTGGAAAAGCATTAAAAAAACCAGAACAGTTAATTAAAATATTTACAAAGTGGGAAAATCAGTAATTTAACAGCTAGAAGATTTGTGTTTAATATCATACTTATGACGGGGATGTTTTTGCAAATATCATGCTCCATCATTAATGTGAGAAGTGCATAGCCAGATATGGATGGCAAATCCACTTCTGTCAGTATTAGATCGAAATAGCGTGGTCTTCCCTTGAGTATTTCCCATGCCTTCAAGCCATCAGGAACAGCAGCCACTGCTCGAAACAAACAAGCCAAGTTATTTTAAAGTTCTAAGACCATGTAATTAAGTTTAAAGTACTTAACAATTTTCAAATTACAACTTCAAACAAGAAGAAAAAGTAGATTCTATAAAATTACAAGCTTCAAGCACGTAATTAAGTTTGAAGTACTTACAATTATCAATTTTCATTTTATTTTCCTTTTCTTTTGGTCAGGTCAAATTATACCTCAGAAAAGAGAAAGCAAAGTTTATAATAAATCAAATCGAGGGTTTCAGCCCAGAAAATCGGAACGAGAAAAGAAGAGGAAGAAGAATCAGACATAGATTCTTCTATGACAGTACGCAACTTAGCACGTAAGCCAGAAAAGAGAAAGTTGAGCAGAGACAACAATATGCGTAGAACTATGGATTCACTATGTAGGGAAAGACCGAAGAGGAAAAAAAACATGGAAATCGTAATCTTCGCCATAAAAGAAGCAACCAAGCCCCTTTCTTAGCTGAAGCCTAATCAACAAAACAATACAAATCTCCTACTGGAGCTAGAAAAACCAAATTTTAAGCTCGATCTCCTACTCGTTCCACTATAAGCACACACCGAGACATTCAGAGAAAAAGAAAAGAAAAGAAAAGAAACGAAAGGGCCATAAAATGAAAAGAAAGACGGAAATGGAAGCAATTAAAGAGGGAGCAAAGAAGCGTTGAGAGTGATGATTACCTTTGTAGCTGCATTTCCTGAGAAGCGCTGCTATAATATGCCTGGTGGAATCATCGGCTTCAACCAAGAGAACCCTCAAAACCATCCTGGGCAAGAACTTCTCCCACCTCATCAGCCCCTTCAATTCACCACCTCCTCTGCTCTCGGTTCCACTCTCTTCCTCCTCCTCCTCCCTCTCCCACTGCTTCTCTCCCTCACCACTCAACACCATCTCACCCATTTTTCAAACCCAATCAATCCCAGTAGCAGAATAGCAGAATCAGAGTATGGTATAGTATAATAATATCTTCTTCCTTGGCGGTGCGTGAAACCAAAACCTGAGCACACAAACTGATACCTTGTTTGCCTAAAACCACATTTGGAGGAGGGTAAAAGGAGAGAAAAAAAAAGGACAATCTCTGGAAGGACACCGTTCGATTGAACAGTGGGTGGGATCCTACGGTGTAGGATGAGACACCTACGTTAACAGACTCTCATCGAAAAATATACTGCAGAGCGAAAATATCTAGAGACATGGAGGCGCTGTCCCACATGGTACACGTCATCGATCCGATCTGATTTTCAGCCAAAGATCTAAAGCAAGAGAGCCATTGGGTTCTCGTGGTTGGTGCTGGTGGTGGACATTATTCACCCTCTTTTCTTTTTTTTATTCATCCAAAATCAAAATATCAAAATATATATCTAATATGATATTTTGGTGTGGGACAGATGGCACCGCAAGTGCTCCTTTGGGATAAAGATATTTGAGATATAATATAAGAACCCACTCTGGAAGATATTTTTGAGTGCTTTAAAGTTTGAATGGAGCCCATGAATCTTATGGACCGCATCGCGACACGTGTTCCTGTCTTAGGGGATGTCTCGTTTTGTGGCTTTGAAGTTGTCAAACGCTATCTACGAGAATGGCCGCCATGGGTGTGAGGCTGTCGAGATGGATACTCGCTCCTGCATTGGATGGTGTCTGTGGAGGAGAATTGGTGATTGGTCTTTCTTTCTTTGAATTTACATTTATGGGGTTCATATAGCCTGCGTGTGTAACCCTGAGCGTGGTGATGTTAACATAAAGCTAGGGATACCTTAACTTTGATTATTTTGTTTTTTTTTTTTAATATTAGTATTTAAAGTAATTTATTTATTATTTATTAATTATTATTTATATTTAATAAAATTTTAAGTATTTATTATTAAATTAATAGTCAATAAATAATTAACAATTCACTTTAAATATTAAACTTATTAACATATGATAATAGAAAAATTGATTTAATAATGTAGCTTGTAAGAGATAATTATTTTTTAATTTGGCTTAGAAAATTAACTAAGTATCTAACTATATTAATGAATAATTTATATATTGCTAACTACGTATTAAGTATCAAAATAAAGATAATTTATTAATTAATCGTATGTAAATTATTAATTAATATAATTAAATACTTAATTAATTTTTAAAATGAACTAAACTGATATTATCTTTTGCAAGTAAAACTAAAATTCATTCTCATGATAATATGAAAGCAACTCCGTTGCGTTCTTGATTAACTATTTTATTACTCCTTATCCTATTACTTTTGCACTTATTTCTAGCTCTAGAAATTTAATTTTTAAAATAAAATTTTAAGAGGCCAGAAAATTATGTTATTTTAAAGTCAATAATGTAACAAGTTTAAACCATAATTTATAATAATATTTGGACATTATTTTAGTTTTTTAATATCAATTGTTAATTTTTTATTAATTGTTAATTATATTTAATAAATTTTTAAATATTTATTATAAAATTGATAATTAATAAATATTAAAAAACTTACTCTAAATATTAAATTTATAAAAATATTATAACAATTCTTATAATATTTACAAGGCATTACTTTGTATTTATCTTTTCTAAGATATTGATAGAGTTATTAAATATTTATTATTTATTATTTATATTTAATTTATTTTTAAATATTTATTATAAAATTAACAGTTAATAATAATTGATAATTTATTTAAATTATTATATGCATAAAAATGCCATAACTAGCAATATCATATTTATAAATAACTTATTAATAAAATATCATAAAAAGAATCCAAACTCAACATATTTTATTCAATATTGTTCGATGCTGTCAATTACACTTTTTTATTTTATTTTAGGTGAGTGTAGGAAGAGTTACAATTACAACTCTCAATAATTTATTTTTTCCAGGAAGTGTTAGGGGCAACCAGCTAAAAAATTGTAAATGCAAAAGTTGTACGATAAGTATTAATTTGTTTACTTGATTTCATGTAAAGATTGTATTATGATTGGTTATTTTAATTTTTTTCATTATTAATTTGGAATTAGTTTTATAAATGTTATTTATGAAATAAAAATAAAATAAGAAAGTGAATTCATTACCAAGACTTTATCTATTATATATCAATTATGTTTCCGGGGTGGCTAATACGAGTTCCATTTTAGAATTCCTTTTTTTTTTCTAATCTTAAGAAGTATACAATAGATTATTGACCATAATTTGTTCAACCTTCAAGTTTTTAAATTAATAAGTTAAAATAAACATTAAAAAATACAATGATTATTTATAGTCATTGAATTGAATGTATATTTATAAAAATGTAATGTGACACTGCACACATTTAAAAATAAATATAATGATATAAAAATATATAAAAGAAAATTTGTATCAGGAAAGTATTATTTATACAACATTATTATTAAAATAATTCTCCTAATCAATCTGTCACGTAATTTATGGAGTTGGTAGTCATTGTCAATCTTATACATAAAAAATTAAACTATTCGACGTGATTTTTTTTGTTTCTTTGTTTAAGATGCCAGCATCATGATTATATTTTTAATAAATGAAGTTACGTACAAGTTCATATTGGAGTTTGTTGAGTTTTGTTATCATTGATATAAAGAAAATGAAAATTTCAGAAAAATATCAATGAGAATATATTCTCCTCGTGATTTTTCCTTTCTACAAATTCCATCAGATTATATTTGACTTCTATTTCACTCCAAAATATCACATATTCATTATACTATATTAAAATTTGTTCCTTTTTTCTGGGAGCTGATCCTTGATTAAAAGTTTAGCCCATGTGTTGTTGTGTTTGTCACAATGCTAAAAATAAAAAGCTCATAATGTGTTATGTTATTATTTAAGATTGAGTAAACATACCATATACTTTTGCTTATATGTTGTAGGTCAGGTGAAAATAAGATATAGATTACATATCGAAGTTATTATAACGACTTCCCAATATAGTTTAAAAATATCTAATTGAATTCATGCATTTGTTATCTATGTACCATTCGGTATAGATTATATATTAAATTCTTTTGTCATAAATGTAAATACTTAAAATTTAATTTCACTTTTGTTGAAAATAAAAACTTAGGAAAGAGAGAATTATATGTCAGTAATTCAGTTTGGAACATTAGCTCAGTATTCATTTTTTCTTTTTTTTTTTATTCACCAGTGGAGAGTGAATTGGGCCTTTTTTAGTATAGAATCATCTTTCTACATTGTTTTTTTTCTCATTTTATCTAAATAAATAGTTTTTTCACATAAATTTGATTTTTCTTTCGTATTTTTTCATGTTTTCGTCATCTAAGTGTGGTGGTATTTTGTTTGTTGTCTTGATGCAGCGTTGTTTGGTTTCCCGTCTTGTTGCGGTGTTCGTTTAGTTCAGATTGGTAGATCAATTTTGATCCATTACAGATTCAATCAAGACTTGAGCGTCAACGTTATAGATCTATAGGCATGAGTATTCCAATCACTTTGATTTTGTCACATTTAAAGGCATTTTGTCGTGTTATACTATTAACCTGAGTATTGTGAGTTTGTTTGCAGATTCATTTTTTTTTGTTTTTAGCAATGTTGAATTTATGTTGCTTTCGATGTATTTTACCAATTTGAATAAATGAATATCTTTTTTAGTAAAAAAAAATACATTAACCCAATACTTAAAAGAATTAATTGTTTTTTAAAATGCAATAGGTCAATATGATGGGAGATGTTTAAAATCATTCGTAGAAGAATTAACTCTTGATTGATGCAAAAATGTACTCTGGGAAAAATCCTTCATTACCATACAATGAAAATCTAAAAACTTTCTTCTTCTTTTTTATGTATAAAAAGTTTAAATTAGGGAAATATTCATTCTTAATTTAAGATTAGGTCAAATTATTAACATTAACGAAAAAATTTGATAAAATTATTAATTGTCTATCAATAAACATATTTTAAATTTGAACTGAAATCATTATAACTAACTAAATATTTTCTTCAGTGGAGGCAACATACAACCACAGACACACACATATATATTAAGGCTCTTCAAATTTTATCTCTTCATACAAGAGAAAAATTAATTTTTCTGCCATGCACAGAGATTAAGTAAATGTTTTTAAATTCAAATTCCAAATGTCTCTTTATTCCTAATGAATGATATTTAACATTCATCAAATGCTTAATTAAAAATTTAGTCACTTTTTAACCAAAAAAATAAAATAATCACTTTGTATTATTTTCATATGGAATTTATCCATTACACAATATATCATACAACAATGCTATTTGTTACAAACACAATTCGTGAAATAATGTACGAATGAGTGAGACAGAATTGCTACCGTACTAGCTACATCATACCTTCTTCATATTTTTAAAAAGAAAAGAGAAAAAAAAACATTTAAATTCAAGCCACGTCATTCGTTACCAGTTCGTGTCAAATACTTTCGTGTTACTTAGCATTTTCCTATATTATACCACTTCATGTAATAATTATAGGCAACATCTAATACTCACAAAGTGACGGCTCAAATGATAATTAAGGTTGAGTTTAGTGCTTGAAAGACTTTTTAAATATCAAGATTTTGAGTTCGCCGGAAAATATTTGTAAAAATGAACAATCTCAATATCCCAACAAATAACACAACATATTATACAATACATACATGATTGCAAGTATCTACTTATCTAAACAAAGCTCAGAAAAAATGAAGAACCAAACTTCATTAAATGAAAATAAATAGTTGGTAACAAAAAACAAGAAAGATTTATCAAAATATAAAATGCGCTATCATTTTCAATTGCCTAATACAATTTGTTTAAAAGAATATGCAACTCAAGAGTGTGGGTATAGAGATATTAAACAATAAAATGGTTTCTTTTCTTCTTATGTAAATTTGCACCAGACGCTATGTAACCTATATTAATGGATTTTTTTTTTTTAACTTTTGGTGTAAAACAATTCATAAAATTGAACAGCAACGTAATTAATATTATAGGTTTTACCTTCAGGAAAAAAAAAGAAGCAAAATCCAGCTCAAAAACTTAAAAAAATTACTATTAGCACGAAGTAGATTCACAAGTGAATATATTTCCTCAATTTTATTGTGAGATTTCTCAATGTAATAATTTTTACAAAGAGTGCGGTGCCCGAATTAATACGACAAAGAAAAAGAAAGAAAGAAAGATTGGTTCCGCAATCCGCATTATATTCGGTAAACAAGGGGAAAGGCACATGCAGAAGCATGAGCAAGAGCATGTGCATGGCCATAAACCATTTCAATTTGCCCTCAACTTTTTGATTGCAAGCTACAATGAAAGCAACAGAATTCAATTCAATGCTGATCAAATACCTACATAACTTAGGTAAAGGACGTGACCCCTTCTGAACAAGAAGCATATCACATTCTTTTTGTTGGGAGCTTTCAATAGTTGAGTGATATTTGAGAAAAAAAATAAATATGTGAGAGTAATGTCATTTGAATATTATATTTGAGAGCGTCTTTTTAAAGATGATAGATTTTTTTTTCCTGATATGATTTTTAGATGAAAGAAGTAGTCATTATACAATGATCTTCATTTAACTATAATTTGTTATCCTCATTTTTAAAGTGAATTATAAAGCCTTTTTCCATTATGTTTTTTAGTTTACTTAAGTTTAGGAAAAAGATTATTTTATTCTAAAATTAGGGCATACTAGTAGTATTTACAGATTACCTAATAATAAAATATCAACACTTGAAATCAAACCCAAAATATTTGTGTCGTGCAATTTGATTCTATCAACTGAGCGAACCTTTATTGACGTTTGTTTCTCGTCTTTTAATTTTTGCACTTTTTACCCATAAACTTAACATGTTTTTGTTGTTAATTCTTAGTTTCACAGAATTGCATCACAGAATCGCATGCAAGCAGAAAGAAGCATTGAGAAGAAATTGTTCTTCATTTCACACAATGAAAAGTTGGTTACAGAGTTAGTTACAAAGCCTTTATATATACAGTATTGTTCTATAGAGACAGCTAAGCTACATTAGACTAACTTGAGTTAACTACTCAACTATTCTAACTAGAAGTTAAGTAAATAAACTAACTCTAGTTTAATTTACAATTTAACTAACTATGTCTAATACCCTCCCTCAAGTTGGACTATGTAGATCACAAAGTCCTAACTTGGAAATGAAAGACTTGAAAGAAGTAGCATGTAAGGGTTTGGTAAACACATCAGCAAGTTGAGAAGTAGATGAAACTGGAAGTAGCCTAATAACTCCTTGCTGAATCTTTTCTCTAGTAACATGGCAATCTATCTCTATATGCTTGGTCCTCTCATGAAAGGTGGGATTGTGTGCAAGATAGATAGCAGATTTGTTATCACAATACACTGCTGAAGGTGCAGAAAAAGTGATGTCCAAATCTGCCAGCAAGTAACGAAGCCACTGCACCTCTCTTGTCAATTTTGCCAATGCCCTGTACTCAGCTTCAGAGGAAGATGCTGAGACAGTCTCTTGCTTCTTTGATTTCCAGGATATGAGAGCAGAACCAAGAAATACGCAATACCCTGTGACAGATTTGCGAGTGTCTGGACAGCAGGCCCAATCTGAGTCTGCAAAACCAGACAATTGCAGAGTATTTGATGCAGGAAAGAACAAGCCTTGAGATGGAGCTGACTTGAGGTATCTTAATACTCGAGTTGCAGCTTGAAAATGCGACTGCAGAGGCTTAGATAGGAACTGACTTAGCTGCTGCACACTGAAAGCTATGTCAGGTCTTGTGGTTGTGAGGTAAATTAACCTCCCAATGAGGCGCCTATAAGCTGTTTCATCAGGATAGGCAGGGCTGCCTGCATTGCTGATTTTAATTGAGGGATCACAAGGAGTGGTTGCAGGCTTGGCTGCAAGGATTCCACTGTCTTCAAGAAGCTCCAATGTATATTTTCTTTGATTTAAGGCAATGCCTCGGCTGGACCTTGCTATTTCCAAGCCAAGAAAAAATCTAAGTGCTCCAAGATCCTTGATCCGAAACTTATCATCTAGAATTCTTTTGACAGAATTAATCTCAGACATGTCATTTCCTGCTAGCACAATATCATCCACATAGACTAATAAAACAGTAAACGAATTAGTCATGGATTTGACAAAAAGAGAATGATCAGAGGAGGATTGGATGTATCCAAGGGATAACAAAGTCTGAGTAAGCTTATGGTTCCATTGCCTACTAGCTTGTTTGAGACCATATAAAGATTTGTGTAATCTACAAACTTTATTGGTCAAATCAGAATTTGTGGTAGGCAAACCAGGGGGAAGAGACATGTACACCTCCTCACTTAAATCACCATGCAAAAAAGCATTATTGACGTCCAATTGCTCCAAAAACCAACCCTTGGCAGCAGCAAGGGCTAAAAGAATCCGAACAGTTGTGAGTTTGGCAACTGGGCTGAATGTTTCAAAGTAATCAACACCTTCTAATTGGGTGTAACCCTTGGCAACAAGCCTGGCCTTGTGCCTTTCAACAGTACCATCAGCATGGTATTTTATCTTATACACCCATTTACAACCAATAGGTGTTTTACCACTAGGAAGGTCTACAATGGACCATGTTTTGTTCAAGTCAAGAGCATCAAGCTCAGCTTTCATAGCCTTCTGCCAACAATCATGTTTGGAAGCTTGGTTATAGGTTTTGGGTTCAAATTGAGTAGTGACTGCTAAACAGAAATTTTTATAGGAAGGAGAGCAATTATGATAAGATAAAACAGAAGATAAAGGGTAAGCAATAGGTGAAACAATACCTGAAGTATGATTGGAGCAACTAGACAAATTGCAATGGTAATCATTCAAGTAACTGGGTCTGTATCTGATTCTGTCTGAATGTCTAATCGCAGGCAAATCTGAAGTATGATTCTGATTATGTGCAGGGGAAGTTGATGAGAGAAATTCTGTTTCAGGATCAGTTTCTGTTTTAGGATTAACAGTTTCAGGTGCTGTTAATGAAGTGACAGAGTCACTGGCTGGAATAGGAGCAGAATCAGATGTGGAATCAGAATTCTCAACAGGTAATGGTTCAAAAAGAAAAGCTGAATTGTCTATGGTTTGTGAGGTAATTGGAGGATTGTCAGAATTGCTGGAAACAGAAGTATGAAAAGGGAAATGATTTTCAAAGAAAATCACATTCCTAGAAGTGAATAATTGATGAGAATGCAAATCATAAAGAATGAAACCCTTAATACCTTCCTTGTATCCTAGAAAAATGGTTTTCCTAGCCCTATGATCAAATTTGGTTCGATGATTATGCAAAGTAGAAGCATAGCAAAAACAACCAAAAACTTTAAGATGAATCAATGAGGGAGGTTGATTAAAGAGAACTTCATATGGAGATTTGTTTTTGAGAATAGGAGTAGATATCCTATTGATAAGGTGCACAGAATGTTGGATGGCAAAGTTCCAAAATTTTTTAGGTAGGTTTGCTTGAAAAAAAAGAGCTCTAGCTACATTCAAGATATGTTGATGCTTTCTCTCAACAGTGCCATTCTGTTGAGGAGTCTCAACGCACGATCTTTGATGTATGATACCCTTACTTAAGTAAAAATCATGCATGAGAAATTCAGCACCATTGTCACTTCTCAAACATTTTAATGTGGTATGAAATTGATTTTCAATAAAGGCTATGAAATGAGTAAGATGCTTGCGGGTTTCATCTTTAGATTTCATCAAAATTACCCATGTGAACCTATGTTACGCTAAAATCGCACTTAAGGGCAAGTGCACCCTGTCGCACAAGTAATAAAGGAGTATTTGAGACTCCAAGTATCAAACCCACAAGGATTGTTGGCAATTACTAAGTTAATTAATTCGTTATGTTATTTAGACAATGAAATTCGAATGAGAAAGGAAAAACTATCAAGCAATTAAGAGAAAGTGAGGAAATAAAAGATTATCAAGCAAAGATTCAATTATGGAAAGCCTAGGGTGTCTGGTTTCACTTATGTCAAAACTCATAAAATTACCCAATTCCTCAATAATATGTGTTCCGATTGATTGCCAATCACCTGCTCTAATGCTATTAATACCCAATGGTCATGCAATATTAATATTCTTTTTCTCAATCAAACCCCAATGGTCATGCAAGGCAAACAGTCAAGAAAAGCATAAAGAACCAGCAGATTTGTTAATTAAATAACTGATTGAAAACAAAGGATTGAGTTTGGTCCACACAACCCCAAATCCGATTAATCCTAGAGTTCCGTTAACTAATTGTGGTACGGTCGTCAGTCAATCAATTAACTTTTTAAAGGGTGCGCAAACCTTATTGGAAAACAAAGCACTAGGAAAAATCCAATCAATTGGGGAAACACAAAATTATTTAGAATTAGGAAAACATTATAAGAATTTGAACATAAGATCCACCATAACCCTAGTTATGGATTTAGCTACGCATAGTCAAAGAGAACAAAGCATAAACTAAAACCAAATTCAAATCCATAAAAGAACAATAGAAAAATTAAAACCCGGAAACCCCATTGCGGTGAAACAGGTCCTTCACGAACAATTGGGGAGACGGTCCTTCACTTGATAGCTTCAAAAACCTCTCAAGCTCCGCTACAACTCTCTAATCAAGCAAAGGGCTATAGCTACTTTCTTTCTCTAAATGCCGGATATTCTTCTCCTTGCGCTGCCACTCCTCCTTTATAATATTTTAGTGGCCCAACAACTCAACAATCTTTCTTCTAGGGTTTCCTAATTGTGCACAAATTCATTTAATGTGCAATTCTTGGATAACAGGTGTCGCAACCGTCCCGAAGGGCACCGCGATGGGAGAAGGCAACTAAGAATTAAAGTTTAGGAGTCGCCACCAACCGGTTCTTCCATTAAAAATGGAATTGTGCGATTGGACACCTTAAAAAAATGGTCTGCGTTTAAGAGTTTAGGTTCGGGGGTTGATTACGGGTAGGGAAGGTGTTAGCACCCTACACCGTCCATTCTAAGAATGGTTACCTATTTAATCTATTGTTATCTTGTCAAGTTAATTAAATTGGTCCTTTATTATAAAAAAAATGTTTTTTATTTTATTTTGACATGTCCCATTTTGTCGGCATATTATCAAAAATGATAAATGAATAAGACAGGGAATGGGTGGCTAAATAGCCATTATTGTATGAAACAAATGTAAGCCCACAACACATTACGTGAATGTGGTAAATTAAAAAATCATATTTTTAAGAAAATATTTCTAAATAAAATATGAGATTTTTAAATGATTTTTTATAAAAGGGAATTTTTAGAAAAAGTGATTTGTGAAATGACTTTCAAAAAATAAAATTTTTGGAATGTGTGATTAAATGAAATTTTAATTTACCACCACCACAAAGTTAAGGCTATATTAATTTGTTCACATTTGTTTTTTATTTTAAAATATTTTATTTAATTAATTGTGAAAATTAGACCCCGCCAGCGCTCCTGGCAAAATCTAATATTAATAGCCTCAAGAATATTGGGAAGAGCTTAGTTGATCGTTTCTTCGATCCTCTCCCAAATTTTCCATCGTCGGCAAAATTTAAAGGTTAATTTGATATTTGACTGAAGTGACAAACATGTAATCATAACAAGAGATTAATGTATGAAGAGAGATATTTATATTGGAGATCGCCTAAAGCCCTGCCAGCACTTCTGGCAAAACTAAAGAGAAACTCCTCACCTCAAGAAAGTCAAAATGTCGCCGTCACTTCGGCTAATTTTGATTATTCCATCGTCGGAAATCTTAATTCATTATTATTAATAATTTTTTAAAAAAAGCATGAACAAATATCAATATGCTAGTGGAAGCAAGGGTTTATGATGGCTTGTTTCTGTTAGTAGAGGAGGAGGGCTCATGGTGGCTGTCTTAGAATTTCAACCATGAATACAAAAGATCTCCAATATTTTATGCAAGAAGCAAAGAGTAGAAAAAGATTAAGGTCATACCTTGAGTCGAATTCCCAGATGGAAGGGCAATGAGGAGAGGTTTCTTCTATCTTCTCATTCTTTCTCTCTTTCTTTGTGTGTATTATCTCACTTTGAGCGTTGTAGCTCTCCCTCTTTTTTCTCTCTTTCTTTTTTGTGTTACGGCTACTCTCTCCCTTCTAGGGCTCCCTAGGGTTTTTCTACCATTAGTTATTTATAGCCTAAATAATTATTCTCATCACCTCAATCAGCTCAATTAATTAGGGTAAATTAGAATAAATTTCTCTTACCAATCAAGATCAATTTGTCCAATCAGAATCAATCAAAATCAATTAATTATTTAAACCCCAAATTACCATTAATAAGGGATTAAATGTATTTATGAATTCAAATTTATTTCCTGAAATCATTTTTTATTTTTGTTTTCTATTTAATTTTATGACTGATCAGATTTTTCCTTATTTTAAAATTTTACTGGATCAGTGGAGATTTTTTCCACTTCTGCATGCCAGACCAAAAATTATTTTTCTTTTTTTATTTATCAATCATTTTAAAGCAATGAGTTTGGGCTTGGTGAATGGATCAGATCTAAATTTATTGGTACAATGCCCATTGGTGAAAATTAAAATTTCAGGACAAATTTGGGTGTCAACAACAGGGAAAGGAAATTGCTTTCCCACTTTGAGTATTCTTAATTAATGTGAGATAAGAGGGAAAATCTTCCAATAATATAAAAATAGGAAACTTCCACAACTGGATTGATGATATCTTTGTAGGATCTTGCCAAAATCTTTCATAATTATGTTGATGATATCTTCATAGAATCCTGGAAAAATCCTTCATAATTAGGTTGCTGATATCTTTGTATATTTCCCAAGATTGCTTCCATTTTAACATTTTAAAGCTTGATTCTCATAAATCTTCATCCTGCAATATTCAAAGGAAATTGGGTAAGTTTTCCTTATAAAATCTTCAAATAAATACCAAATCAAACTCAAATTCCTAGCATTTAAGTATATAAAATGGCAGTTTATCAACCTACTAAAATCATCCACAAGAGTCAAAAAGTATTTATGGCCTAAAAATGAAGAATGAACAAATGGTCCCCAAATATCAGCATGTAGAATTTCAAAAACATGAGTACTTTTATTGAGGCTACTAAAATGAGGCAATTTTCTTTGCCTAGCAAATTGACAAGTGTCACAAGGAAGTTTGAGATTATGAAATGCTATGAAAGGAAATTGAGTGGACATACATTGGTGTCTATCAAAAGATATGTGACCTAATCTCTTGTGCCAAAGGCTACTTTCAACAAAGGTTTTAGAATCAGAATTACAAGAAATAGCAGAATTACAAACAGAATCAGATCTTTGAAATGCAGAACCAGTTGCTGACAATTCCAGCAAATAAAGTCCATGAATTAGTCTAGCTGTACCAATCATCCTCTTGGTATTGACCTGAAAAAATGAGCAATCTTGATCAGTAAAAACAGCATAGCAGCCACTTGTTTTGGTAAGTTGTGGTACTGAAATCAAATTGGCATGGAAATTGGGGACAAATAACACATTATGCAGCTGTAAATCAGCAGAGACAGAAACTGTTCCTGCTAGAGATGCAGTAGCATAAGTGTTATTAGGCATATTAATTCTAATGGGTTTAATAGGATTACAATTGGTAAGTATATTAAGGTTATGAGTAATGTGGTTGGTGGCTCCTGTATCAATGATCCAGGAGGTAAGATTCTTACCAAAAGTGATGTTGGAGCTAGTGTTTAAAGCAGAATTGGAATTAACCGAGTTTGAAGAATGTGTGTTGGCCACGATTGTGTTAGCAGAATGTGATGCAGCTGCAGCCTGTTGCTTTGATTGTTGAAGCAAGTCCATGAGTCCTTTGTATTGTTCTTGTGATAAAGTGACACCATTGGTGGAATTATCCTGAGAATTTTTAGACTCTTCATCAGAAACAGCACTGGCTGAAGCCAAATTCGCAGATGATCCAGTCTTGACAGAATTTCTGGTTTGATAACCAGGTGGAAAGCCATGAAGAAAGTAACAAGTATCAATAATGTGGTTCGTTTTACCACAATGAGTGCATAACCGATTGCCTCCTTGACCTCTGCCTCCAGAGCCTTGCCTGCCACAGCCTCTGTTGTTATAATTTCCTCTTCCTCTGTTAGCAAACTGATAACCACTAACAGCACAAGCTTTGCCAGAATCAACAGAAAGGTCTTTTAATTCGGTTTCAACAGTTGGAACATGAAATTGTCTTGATCTTTCTTTCTTTCTTTCTTTCCGCCTTTCCCGCACCCATTTGGTATCAGAGCCTGATGGGGAAGTAGGAATTTATGGCTGGATCTAAGTTATTTGTTATCTTTATGAACTATTTGTTGTAATTCTATCATGTTGTTATACTTAAACTGATAGTATGCTTGTTTGACCTATGTTCTTAACTGGAAAACACAGGATTCATTATGTTAAAATGGTTTGTGGCGCTGTAGCAGTAAGTCCTGATGAGGCAGTAAGACTAATTTGACGATGCATCACAAAGTAGATTAACATAAGAACTGAATGGGGTTATGGTTAAGATCTGTAGATGTTTTGCATGACTAAGTTTCAGTATAATAAATTAAAATTCCAAGATCTAGTTCATGTTGATAAAATTTAACTTAATCCATCACTAAATTTTTATGGAACTATATGATGGTGATGATATCTTTGGGAATACATTGAATATGCTTCGATCTATCTCTTCTCGCTTTTCTCGACGCTCATCCCAACCTTCATCTTCTTCTCTTATTCCTCACCAAACTTTAAATCAAACTTCTAATATTTTCAACGAAGAAATTCATTTTGAAGATATTAACCAAGAAATAGACAACTGGGAAATTCCCAAAATTCCTGAAAAGGAACTTTACAAACCCGAAGGTAAATGGTATCGATTACATTATTAGAACTGTTGAGAAAAATATTCCCATCGACCCAGATGTCGGTGAAGAATTTCATCTTCTTTCTGAAACAAGTTTAAATGAACACCAAACTAAAAAATATAATTTTCTGCACATTGGATGTGTACAAATAGCCATTAAACCTCTTATTAGGGAAGGATTAAACGCCTCTATTCTTCTCTGTTTAAGAGACATTCGTCACAACAAGTTTCAAGATTCACTCTTAGGAACTGTAGAAACAAGCCTCAGCCATGGGCCAATCTATTTCAACTGCTATCCTAATAGAACTATTAGCTTAGCCGACAAAAACATTAGGGATGCCTTATTCCTTAATCTCAAAATTGATGGGTTAGATATGAAACCAGGATCTATTCCTGCAACCTTAATGTATAGGATTCAATACAAGGTAATGAATTCCTCAAACTCTCATGTCCTTAAAACCAAAACTTCAGGAGAGACTACTCTGTTTCTTACTGATATCACCAAGGCCAATGTTTCTGTGCCTAAAACTATTCTTTGGAAGGATGTGGTCCTCCCCGAAAAATGGACTCTGGATATGGCAACACCTGCCATGCCCAGAATCACTCCTAATTTTAGAGAAATTAGACAATTTTCAACTGGATCTGTTGAATTAGTGTTCGATAGGAGAAACTCCTTTAGTTTTGCTAGTTCATCCAAAAGTGAAGACTTCAGATCTGAAGATTTTAGATCTGCCCTCTCTAAGAGATCCATGTCTTCCCTACGAACTCCTCCTTCAAACATTAATCTTCAAGGTTTGGATACTTCATCTAGTATTCCTCGCCCAAGTTACCAACAAGAAGACGACCAACAATCTCTTCAATCCCCAACCTATTCTTCTCTTAATGATGTTTATGATGATAAGTAAATTCATTATTGATAAGATTGCCCTTAGGAAAGATTTCTATTCAGAGGAATGGACTCCTCAACGTGAATGGTTCTTTCAAAATTATCAGGGTCAAAACAAATCTGAAATCCAACAAACTTATTATGATTTTCTTAACAATGTTAAGATGAACATTCCCTTCTTTGACTGGTTTGGAAGCCATCAGCTACAAGAGGTGGGAGGATTTGTTTAGTTGGCCCGAAGTAATCCCACCATTGGATGAACCATATTGGAAAATTATATTTAACATTGTTTTTAAAATAAATAAGCCATGAATGGCGGTTGGTTTTATTTTGAAGCCAGAAGACATTAGTTCAGGCTAGTTGATAGTCCCAATAATTAAAACCAATAGGGTTAAAATTTTGAGAAAATTTTGTGATTGCATTTGGGTCTTTCCCATAATTGAAGGGAGAAAGGACCTTTAGAATCTGGATAGTTGAATGGGTGATGGTTTTTGGATCTTTAGGATCTTTGTGGTGTTTGATGGAGACGGAATCTGTGTCTACAAGGATAAATTCATAAAATTGTCGGGTTTTGGAATTTGAAATTGGTTTAAAATGAAAATCAGGGGGGAAGATTTTGGAGGGAACTTTGTAGGGATTGTTATCCCAAAATTCAGGTTCCATTTGGATAGTTGGGATAAAACAGTTTTTGGCTTTATAAGTGGTTGGCGGGTTTTGCTTAGGTTGGGTGGTGGTAATGGCCACAGATGGAGAGGCAACAGTAATTTGTTTGTTTTTTAGATTTTGGATGGTTAAGGCAAGGTCTTGGTTTTCAGATTCCTCTTCAGAGGCTATATCAGCCCAAGATTTGCGAGGGAGATGGGTAAGGCCTTGATCCTGGAAGGCTAGGAGTGTTTGGATAGGGATGGCATAGTCTGCCTTAGTTTGTTTAGATTGAGAAGACGAAGCTTCGGTTTTGGACTTCTGAGTGGATGACTCAGAATTGATTGGTTGATGAGTAAAAGACTCAAGTGGGGTGGAAGACCCCGATTGTCGGGTAGAAAAAGAAAGGTTCCATCATCATAATTTGAGACCTCACATGAGAATAATCTTCATTGAGTCCCTTCAGAAATCTGATTGTATAATCTTGATCCCTAAACAATCTCATAGATTGGACAGCACCACAAGAACATTGGATAGCACACTTACATTGTGGAAGAGGCCTGAAATTTTCCAATTCATCCCATAGTGCTTTCAATTCATTGTAATATTCAGAGATATCACGGCTACCTTGTGACAACTTACAAATATCTTCTTGAATGTCAGCAATTCTGAACATATCGCCTTGATCAAATCGATCGTGTAAATCCTTCCAAGCATCTGATGCCTTTTGAAAGAAAACAATTGATTTTCGCACAGTTGCAGAACAGGATCTTTGAAGCCAAGCAAGAATCATGCTATTGCATCTAAGCCACTGGTTATATCGCAATTCAGTTTTTCCTGGAACCTCTATGGTTCCATCGACAAACCCTAACTTGTTTTTGCACATCAATGCGACGCGCATTGAAAGAATCCAGGACTGAAAATTCCTCGTACCTTCAAGCAACGGCGTGACTAATACCACTGCAGGAGTCTCACTAGGATGGAGATAAAAAGGATTGGTGGTGTTTGTTGCGAAATCTGCGTATGGTTCGAGGTTCGCCATGGTGATGCGAAATCAAGAATCGAAGAAGAAACATCAAAGAAGAATGAGAGCGGAAGCATGAATAGCGAATGATACCATCTTAGTTTCACAAAATTGCATCACAGAATCGCATGCAAGCAGAAAGAAGCATTGAGAAGAAATTGTTCTTCATTTCACACAATGAAAAGTTGGTTACAGAGTTAGTTACAAAGCCTTTATATATACAGTATTGTTCTATAGAGACAGCTAAGCTACATTAGACTAACTTGAGTTAACTACTCAACTATTCTAACTAGAAGTTAAGTAAATAAACTAACTCTAGTTTAATTTACAATTTAACTAACTATGTCTAATATTAATAACTAACACCTTATTATTTATATTATATTATAGTGTCAAAATATATGACCGTGGTGTTTAATCTCTAGAGTTATTATATAAATTTTATTTTTTAAGAAAACTATTAACAAGTGGATAATTTGTAATTATTTAAAATCATAAAAAATAATTTTTTTTACCATCTAAATAAAAATAAACAAATAATTTTTTTCGTTTGTAAAAAGAAACGATTTAAAACTCCACATTAGGGAGGAGGGCAATATTGAAATGAAAATTAGGGAGGTAGAACTGAAGTTCTTTTGAAAAGCAGCTTCTAAAAATATAAACAATGTCAAACTAAGTCTAAGAGTAGAGATGTAAAAAAAATAAAATATATTCAAATATAATAAATTTAATGAACAGGCATGATGATTAAAAGTTTAACTTATGCAATATTATACCTATATTTTTTTCTTGTTAAGCGCATTTATGTTATATCAACTTTGATTTTGAGTATCAAATAATGCAATGATTTTATAGGTAATTTTATCTTGAAAGCTACCAAACTGTAAACTTGAACGGATTATTTTATTTTATTTCTATTACATTTTTGTTTCATTGAATCATCATTTTGTATACTAAAAATGTCGTAAGAATGAAGGTTCGAAGAGAAGGAAACGTAAGGATGCTTGCAAAGTTAACGAGGAACTACGAGGCTATCAAATCGGACCGGCCCAAGTTTAATCGGGCCAACAAAAAGCTAGTACAGGAATCAGTGAAGCTTCTTTTTTTTTTTTTTTTTAACTGGTGCTTATCTGAAATGCATTGATGTTAATGGAAATCGTCATGTTGATGTTATTAGTTATTATTATTCCTCCCAAGCTACATACAAGTCATGAAAGCAATTCTTGAGGAACTTCTTTCAGTTAGTGCTTCTGATGCCATTGTTGGTGACACGACAGCTCTATTAATTCTTCAAGTCCTGGTTCGTCTGCTCATATATCATGACTTAAAATAAAATAATTATATTTATACATATATTTTATATTTTATATTTTATATAATCTTATTTTAAAGCTGAAGAAAAATAAGTGCACACTAAAGCTCTTCACCCAATAGCGTTCAATTCTTTGGTTTCCAAGCTGAACTTGCATGACATACACAATCTAACTTGCAGGGGGTGTTAGATGTAAAATCAGATTAAGTGTTCCAATCAGGCTATATTTAATTCTGTGATTAAGATTTAATTAGAGTTTGTTAGTTGCCAACCGTATTTTTGTTATTTTGTTTGTTGAGCTTCCTTTCTAAGCTTGATAGTTTTGTATATAAACACTTCGATATTCAATGAAAGATAAGAACAACTCTTTACCAAATCATAACACTCTCTTTCTTCTTTTTTTTTTTTAACATTTAAAAACTTAAATAAATAGATATATATAACATATGTGAGATAAAATATGTGCATATATCATTTTTTTCTTAAAATATTTATGGGTTGCCATACTCTCCTCCAAGCTCACCGTCTTCTCCTGCGGCTTCAAAGTTTATTGATGCATCTGTTACTTCTACGTCAGAGAATAAAGAATGTCCAATAGATCCATCACTTGATGATATTAAAAAAAACAGCATATATGCAACAGATTAATTTCATATGTTTTCATTCAAGATCTGTCCTTGTACCCGTGCTTACTCTTGATTAGATTCAGTGTCCTCTTGTTCACCCTGGAGAGAATGCGCGTAGGAGAGACCTAAGAAAGTTCCGTTACAGCTTTTTTCATTTTAGGAGGGGGATCGTCGGCCCGAATATAAGAATTTGAGGGGAATAGAAGCAACAAACGTGAGAGAAATTGAAGTTCAAGAACTAAAATCTCAATCTTATTATATACATATAATTTATTTTATTATTTATTTTTACAAGTTTAATATTTTATATTATTAAATTTTTGTGTCTTTTATGTTAGATTAATCAATTATGTAGATTGGCATTAATTAATCATTAGAAATTATTGTTAATATATATTAATTATGGTCAATTGTTGGTATTAAAGCACTTGACTAATATGATAAAATAGTATTGGGCATAACCTTATGAACAACTCATGATGGGTTGAATTTTTCACTAAGAAGTCCATTGAGAAGTCTCTACTTTCATCCGGAGTTTATATATTCTGTTTTCCCATTAAGCAGAAGAGTGACACACTTATCATACGCTCTAAGAAGAGAGTAGTTCATTTTCACACTTTGATCTCTCATCCTTTGTTTACTACATCCATGTAGGATTCCAAGTACATAATATTTGATTTAACTCTTCTATTCGATTAGATTAACATGTTGTAATCATGTATGTACGATAGATCTGTGTCTATGAATTGTGACAAATCCTTCAATTGGTATCAGAGCCAATTAGATACAGATTATAACTGTTATCAAGCCTTAGATCAAGAGATATCATTTTACTTTTGAATTTGTTATTCGTGATTAATTTGAAAATTCTTTTTTAACCATATTACAAGAACCTTAAAATCTTTCACTTAAATTATCTCTAATTGAGCCATATTTCTTAAAATTGATTGAGGGTTAATCTTCATCGCACCATTGTGATCAGAACCCCTCAATTAATACACCAAATAATTGAGCCATTTAGGAGAATTCCAATTATCTATGTCGCAGCTTCTTTTACACATACACCCATTTTTTCTTGTTCTGAATTCAATTTTTGTTCGTGCAATAAGCTTGATCTGTCATTTGCACAAGGAGAATAAAGTGAGTCACAAAACTGGGTTGCATGTCCTGTTTTCTGGTTCTGGGTAAGGAAGATGAAGTCTTCATGTGTATACTCACTCGCAAGCATAGGCGCGTGAAGCGCGTGACCAAATATACAGTATTCAAATTTTCTCTAGTTTTTATCAAATATCCATTATTTAATATTTTAAAAAATGGTTTTTTTTAATTTTTTTGACAAACCCAAATATTTTATATTAATTAATTTGAGATTAATATGTAATTTTAAATATTGTACTCTCGAATTTTGGACTTGATATTTTTTATGAATATTCTTTATTTTGTTTGTAACATTGTGATATATCATACTCTCTTTACTAATGTGTCATAATTAAGGATTTTTTTATTTTATTCCATAATAAATCAACTTAATATTATGAAACTTTGGAATAAATTTAGAAATTTTTTAACATCTAGAATTTTTTTAGTTAATTAACCCAAAAATATTTGGTTAATTATTATTCTTGTTTTCTATACTAGGAAATTTAAGAAGATTTCTTATGTGTCAATAACATTTTTTGTACAATTAATCTTAACTTGCTATATTGCACAATTAATCTTAAAGTGTCAAATATTATTATTCTTTTGACAAAATATTATAAATATCAAATATTGGGCATGTTATAAATTCTTTTGGCATAATTTATATATTGCATTTTCACTACTTTGACTAAATTTTGGATCCTCCAATTTATTATTCTTGTGACAAAAATATACTTTGAGCATTTTTTTCTAATAATTAGTCTTAATCACAAAAATAAATTTTGGATCATAACAAAATTAAATCTTATATATGTTTTAATGAATAATGTTATTGTCTATGTCAAATTAATCCAAACTTTGGATTAAATTCTTTGTTGCCTTATTATTGTTAATATGCTCACTTGCAAAATACTATCAAAGTTAATTCTGTTGAGCAATTCTCGAGGCAATTAAAATTACGTCATTCGTGTAACTTATATTCTATATAAATTGTATTGATTTGTATTTGGAGTTTTTTTTTCTTTTAAGATGATATTATATACTCTTACTAAACCATCAAAGCTCATTAGATCTACACACAATGATGAAGGATACTCTCTAAGGTTAGTTGTTAAATCTTTAATCTTTGAACTTATTATATGATTGCATATGTGGAAAAATTTGTTAATAATATATTCTTTTTCTTTTGAGACTATAAGTATGCAATTGTATATGAGAGTATGATTGTTATTCAGAATATTATGAAATTAAAGAACTCTACAATCAATTTATTGATTACTCATTATAATACTCCTTTTTGTAATTATATTCTTATTTATAGTGAGAGTGAAATGTAAAGGTGTGATTACACATCTTATTACTTTGAGTTATATTCTGGGATTAATATAAAATTGCTTTATGCACTCTTGTATGCTTGGCCTGGTCAAAGTATAGACAATAATTTTTGTTATTGTATTCTTTTCTATACAAATCATGAAATTAATGTCATGGTTCTTATGAGGATAAAGGCATAATTATTACATGTTAATTCAAAATACTATTAAGCATGACTTGGATTTTTTTGAATATAACTGTTGTTAAATATCTTTTAAAATGTCAATTGAATATATTTTTTATGCATGATATTGATTTATCATATTCTATTAAGCACAATTATTCTTAATTTGTATAATTGTATCTCACCTATCGTGGGTACAATTATGCAGATTTTGTATTTATTGAATAATTAAGTTTAATCATTAATTATAATTTATATTGCATTGATAATAATTATACCCTATCAGTGTGTTGTTATTAATGTAATTTGTTATTACACAATATACTATTAGTTTTATGCTTATGTCAATTATTCATTCAAGTACTCTATAGATATTAGAATTTTTGTGACATAAAATTTGTGCATTGTATTATTATATTTCTTTTGTTGTCAACCTCATGGTCTAACTCTTAATTGAGCATTTTCTTATGCAATTCAGTGTTATTCTAAAAATTTACATTTGCCTATCGCGATGCAAATTTATGTTTTATATATATATATATATATATATATATATATATCATGTGGTATCTAGAGCCCAGATCCTAGAGTTGATAGAGTTCTCGTATTTTTATGTGCTTGTTCTTATTGCTTTCCAAACATAAAGCATCATTGCTTGAATGTCATAATTGTACACAACCTTGATCATCATTGATCTCTGTCATTTCTAAGACTTGGCTACATTCTTTACCTTCTGCCATTTATCTTCTATTCTTTACTTTCTGTCATTTATCTTCCAGTCATTTAATTCTTGTCATTTAAATTTCATTCCTTTTATTTCCTGCTTTTAGTTTCTGTTCTTAAATTTCTGCGCAATATTTACAGCTTTGATCTTATCAAATTCTATATTCATTGTTGTTATATGTTTTCTAGCACCTTAATTTGAAAGGAAACTCCTAAATACACAATTGGGCATAACATTTGGAACAGAAACAAAATTCAAGAACCAATTTTTTTTTAAGTGCAAAAAGAGAATAAGGGCGTGAAAAATAGCAAAAAAAAAGAGAAAAAGGTCTATTCCAAAAAAAAAGAAAAAAAAGGTCTATTCCAAAAAAAAAGGGATCTATTCCAAAAAAAAAAGAAACTGCCCTTGCACTTAAGTAAGATTAAGTTTGATTGCCTTGTGGGCTTCATTAAGCGGTGCTATTCTACATACCTTGCGCATTTCTTTTCTTCTTAATCCTTTTGAGTTCTACCTTTCTTTTTCATTAGCTTTTCTTGCTTGTCTTTTAAATTCCTTTGAGTTTTGTCTAGAGTTTCATCCTTTCTTCAACTTCTGAGTGCTTACTCTTGAGAGGACCGCTACTTTTGTAAGATCTTTTGATAATTGAAACACGAGAAAGTTTATTTAAGAACTTGCAAAGAGAACTTGAGTGGTAAAAGGCAAGTGTGTTTTCATTAAATAAAAGCCTAATTGTGTGAAACATGAGTGGAATCAATCTAAGAGTGTATACACGTAAGAAGAGTAGTAAGGGCCTTTCAATCTTGAATTATTCTTACTACTTGTGCAAAGATGAGTGAAGGAAGTACACCACCATCCCCTAGAACCGCAAACCTTATGCACGCCTTAACTAAAGAACTTGAGAAGTTTAGGGTGTAAATTAATACAAGGCTCGATAATGAAAGGCGGAGAGACTCTCAACATGAAGTCTCACATGAGGATGAAGATACCTATGATTTGGGTAGGGAAAGGAGGACTAGGAGGAACCATGATAGGAGAAGGAGGCATGGGAGGAGGGAAAGGAGTTATGAAAGAAGGAATAAGAGACATAGGAGTGATGAAAGGGGAGGAGACCTAGGAGGAGTAAAGACCCAAATACCTTATTTCTAAGGAAAAAATGACCCCGAAGCCTACTTAGAATAGGAAAAGGTAGAACAAATCTTTTCATATCACCATTACAATGAAAAAAGGAATGTGAAGGTGGCTGCCCTAGAATTTTTCAACTATGCCTTAATTTGGTGGAACCAAGTACAAAAAGATAAGGAAAGAAATAGGGAGTACCCCGTAGATACTTAGGAGGAGATGAAAAGTTTGATGAGGAGGAGGTTTATCCCTTCATGGTACCATAGGGAATTACACAATAAACTCCAAAGACTTACCTAAGGAAGTAGAAGTGTGGATGAGTACTACCAAGAGATGGAGGTGGCTATGATAAGGGCCAATGTCATTGAAGATAGGGAGGCTACTATGTCACGTTTCCTTCATGGTTTAAACCGTGAGATAGGAGACATTGTGAAGCTGCACAATTATGAAGAGCTTGATGAATTAGTCCACCAAGCCATAAAGGTGGAACAACAACTCAAAAGAAAGGGTGCATGGAAGAAGCCTTCTTCTGACCTCAAACATTCCACTTGAAAGGACAAACAACCAAAGGAAGACTCATCTACACAACCTAAGGAAGGTATGATTTCTAAAAACTTTAGTATTTTTCCTTCTTCTAATGCTTCTTCCTCTTCTTATTCTAAAAGTAGGAACATCAAGTGCTTCAAATGCTTGAGGAATAGACACATAGCCTCTCAATGCCCAAACAAAAGGGCAATGGTGATAAAAGAGGGACACCTCTCTAGTGATTCATGTCCAAATTCCCCTCCCTCAAGTGAAGGAGAAGAAGACTGTGAGATCTATGCTCATGATGGTGACTTGCTAATGATAAGGAGACTTTTGGGTAGCCAAGTTGTGGCAAGTGACCAAGACCAAAGGGAAAACATCTTCCACACAAGATGTACCATCCAAGGCAAAGTGTGCTCATTAATCATTGATGGGGGAAGTTACACTAATGTGGCAAGCACTTGCTTGGTAAGAAAACTTGACCTTAAAACTACTCCTCCCCCCGACCATACAAGCTTCAATGGCTAAGTGAGAACGATGAGTTGATAGTAAATCAACAAGTGTTGGTAAGTTTGTCAATTGGTAAGTATAATGATGATGTTTTGTGTGATGTTGTTCCCATGGAGGCTGGCCATATTTTGCTTGGAAGGCCTTGGCAATTTGATAAGCATGCTATTCATGATGGTTTCACTAACAAGTACTCCTTTGTTCATAATTCTTTGAAAGTAACTGACAAGGGGTTGTCGAGACCACGTCAAATAATAAAAATTACCGGTTCGCAAACTAATTTGTAGTATAGAGCATGAACCGAATCGTCTCTCAAGGATCCAAAAAGAACAAAGATTTAATCAAATCAAGATAATTAAAAGGGGGTTTTGATGATGATTAACAAGATTGACAAAAGTACAAGAATTAAAGTTGTAAACAATATAAAGAAGCAACCAATCCAAGGAAATTTACCCATCTTAAGTTTAACTCATCATTGATCACAAGGAATTCACTTAATTGCTAACCGTGTTCTTGGCCTTAGATCACATCAAGACGCCTCAACATGATCCAAGAATCCTCAATTAGATAAGCATCTAGAATTTAATTAACCAAGGTTAGATAAAGTAAGCACCATCCAAACATAGATTAACTTAAGATCGGGGATTTAACCAAGCTAAACAATCCATCAAAAAGCTTTAATAAATTGTTTATTCTATGTGATCCTCTTGAATACATGATAATAAAGCTATTATCACATAAACATCCAAATCAAATTAAGCAATTCAATCTAGATCAAAATTAAAAGAGGAAGAAGAGAAACTTGAATAACAATTAAGCAATATGAACAAGCGAAATAAGATCTCCAAATTAAACATCAAGATGGCTAATCCCTTGGATTGATTATGAGAGCCTAGCCTTCCATGGATGAGAAGGAAGAACTCATAAAATAAAGAACAAAAACGAAATTCTAAAGAGAATTGAGAAGAAGAGAAAGAAAACTCTCATAAATACTAAAACTTTCTTCAAACTTACTTCAAAATTGAATTCATCTAATACAAAGAGGTTGGCTCTATTTATACTAATCCTAGAAGCCAATTTGTACATGTACATAATCTGAATACAAGCTATAAAAATATAAAAATTGTCAAATATGGAAGCTTGATGCATGGTAGGTGGGTTGGTGCATAGTAGGTGGGTTGGTGTATGGTTGGTGGCTTTTAGTCAACAACTCTTATCCGACTTCTGGCTTCAAATTCATCACCTAGACGGTACATTTTGGCTTGGATGTCTCATGAAAGTTGTAGCCAGTTGTCTCCTTGAAAATCTCCAATTTGAATCATGTCATTTGGACTTTTAGAACTCCAGAAATACCAAAAACACTGCACCTACCTCAAGTTAGGTTGGAAGAACGTGTTTCCAAATTCAAACCAACTTGTAGCGTAAGAAGCATGCCTAAAACGACATTTATTGACAAAATGGTCTTCAGTTAAGTTGGAGATATGGGTCTTATCTTTCAAATGACCAAGTTTCAGCCCAAGAGGAGGCCTATAACCCACTATATAGTCCAATATGTGCATACTACCCAGATAGTTCCGTGACAGCAAACTCACTCTGTATTGCAAGGCTATTTTGGGCCCTTAGAAGTCCGATCCAGCTCTTGAGTTCTTCATGAAACTTGTAGATCATTGTCTTAGCTTTCCAAAGACACCAAGAACACCTCAATTGGATCACCGAGTCCCAAGTTATGGCCTAACCAAGGAAGAAATGTCAAAATGCATCAAAATTCGAAAATTATCCAATATTTACATTAAAACCCAATGAAGCCCAACAACATTAAACTCATCTAAAATACTAATATTGGGCACAATAAACATCTAATGAAGTCTAATACAAAACTAACATAAGTGTCTCAAATTGATTGATCAGTAACTCTTGTACCCCTTACTCCCAAACAGGTTTGTGAAGACCCAGTGGCCTTAAAGCTAAGAAGGGAGCAAGAGAAGAAGGACTCAAAAGTAAAATCAAAGGGGGAAGCAAAGAATAAGGACCAAGAACATGTACATGAAAAAATAAATGAATATTTAATTGCTATGGAGAGTGAGACTAAGAGGGCTTGCTTTGCAAAGAAAGAGATGTACATTAGTATACAAAAGGACTTGTGCTTAAATTATAACTCTAACCCTTGGACCGAATTGTGATTATCCTTGCATTATGTAAGTAATGAATGTACCCTATCTGTATGATATTACTTGACATGATTATTGTGTGATAGAAAAAAATAATTGAATATTTTTTTAATACTTCAAATATTTTAGATTATTACTTTAACTATCTTTCTCTATCACGTGGGAGAGTCTTGCATGCTGTAAGTAATGTCCTATGTATATAGGATTGTATTGATACAAGATCTCTACCTTAATTAAAGGTCCAATTAATTAGACATGAGAAAATAAATATAATTATATTTGTTTATATCTCTTATTCAATAATTTGATTTTCTCTTCACATATTGTTTGTTATCGCTTTATTATGAGGACCTATATTGAAGATATCATAGTCTTTTCTAGAGTACACTAAACATTAAACTCTCTATTGGCTTATATTATTAACAACAATGCTTGTTAAGACAATATAATGAAATCCCAAATTAGCTAGTAAATTTTGCTGAGAATAATTTATATATTCTATATCATTATTATAGATGGTATATTTGGGATATATACTTAGCAATATTATTCTTATTGTTATCATTTGAGATACAATACAATATTGTTAACCTTTTATAGTAGTAGAAATTACAAACTATTTATAGATGTTTCCTTAATTACAATTAAGTATAGGTTCCATGTATTTTCGCTGCGCGTAACTTAATCTCTTATGCTCAAGTGCGTGTGGCTATTGTCTAACACTTGAGTTTCGAGTGAGTTGTTAAAAACTTACAAGTAATACCATATTTTATTTAAAATATTGGGAATTTTTTTATCTCACTCATATAATGATAAGCATTTTAAATGATCATCATACTTTATAATATATAAATGTTACCTTATTTATAAAATTCTTTTCAAAATTTGTTTGTGATTATTCAAGGAGATTCTGTGTTATTAAGTCTCAAGTGAACACTTATAAACTTTTTCATTCTATATGTAGAATATGTAGTTAACTTTGAAACCCAATTTTAGTTAAAATATGTCATTCATAAATTATATATATTGGGTTTCATATTGTCATGAAGTAACCACTTATCTTGATAATTCTGCAATATTTTAAATTTTGTGTGCAAAGTATGTGGTTGTATTTTGAAAAAAATTTGTAATTAATTTTTTTTATAACCACTTCTCTTAATAATTCTGCACTAGTCTATTTCTCTATTGATTCATTAGCCTACTCTTAAAAAGATAAAGATGATGAGTTTTTATACTCACATTAGATATTAAACTACAGAGTAATGATCTCACTGTTAAATATGATACCAGTAGAGTATTTTAATACTAATAGGCTCTAATGAGAATCCTAATCTTGTTTAGGTATATTGAATAAATGGGAGTGTGTACACACAATTATGTATATTTCAAAACTTATTAATCTTACATTGCCATATATTCTTATGTGCATTATGACATATGGCATATTCTAAGAGATTTTGATATTCAGTTTCGTTTTATTGTACTGAGATATATATAAATCTTCTCTTAAATCTTAGTAAACATCTTAAATGGATGCTAAAGTCGATTTTGTTGGAAAATGCACAATAATCTTTTAGCATGCAATTATGTTGTGTTTCTCTTTTAACCAACATTCTACATTTTGTTAGATCACAAACATATAAGTACCTTGCATGTATGATGTCATTACTCTTATCGAGTATTTTTTTGTATTGTTACGGTGCTTGTAGATCTTATAGTCATAAGTGTTTGCTTATTATTGACATTATTGTGGCCACATAAATCCAGAGCATTTTTTTTCTTCCTTGTTTAAACTAAGTGTCTACGCTATTCTATTAAGAGTTTTTTTTGGATTTCTTAATTCTTTATGGATTTGCATTGTCACTCATTTAGTGAAACTTGAATTAATTGAATGTCAAATACTGTAATTACTTTTATTAATGAGCTATCCACATATGTAATAACTATGACATCTACGAGTTTGAAAACATGTTGACAGATCCACCAACCAGAAACTTAACTATTGAAGTATTGTAACTCATCTTGGTTTGGTCAAGTCTTTTGGTATTTTGGGTTAGTGGGAGTTTATTATGAGATATGTATGAGATGTCATTTCTTTATTATCATATCTCTTATAGCATTTTCATATGCTTGGACCATTTTTGGACTGCATATTTTTTTTAACTTAAATATATTTTTCCATATTCATCATTCTTTATATAAAATGTAAGTTTTTTTTTAACATGTATGATTTGTTTGCCTATCGGATACCATTTATGCAGCAGTAAAACTTATGTTTCTTAGACTATTGGTTGACATGTGTCTTGACCATAATTGATATTCTAGTCCTTAAATTCCTATGTTTCTTAATAATTAACTAATGTTATCTAAGTGGGAGAATGTTAGATTAATTATTTTAATTAATCGATTATGTGGATTGGCATTAATCAATTATTAGGAATTATTGTTAATATATATTAAGTATGGTCTATTGTTGATATTAAAGCACTTAGACTAATATGATGAGATAGTATTGGGCATAACCTTATGAATGACTCATGATAAGTTGGGTCTTTCATTTAGAAGCCCGTTGAGTAGTTCTTGCTCTCATCTGAAGTTTCTATATTCTGCCTCCCCATTAAGCAGAAGAGTGACACATTTATCATACGCTCCAGGAAAATGGTAGTTCATTCTCACACACTAATGTTTCATCCTTCGTTCACTACATCTATGCAGGATCCCAGGTATATAATTCTTGATCTAACTCTTCTATTCGATTAAAGTAACATGCTGTAATTGTGTATCTACGATAGATCTGTGTCCATGAATTGTGACAAATCATTCATTTTATAGTCTTCATATAACATTATATTAGAATCTCCAAACCAACAATAGGTTGGTTAGAGTAGTAAGCGGCTTTAATCTAGTATCGGGTCAATGGTTTCATTCTTAGAGTCATTGTTGGGAGGGCTCATAGCTATTTTGCACTTCCGAGTTCGAACGAAATTAGTCTCATACCAAAAGAATATGGAGAGACTCATAGTTTACACAAAAAAAATTAAAATCCTAAAACTCAAAAAGTCTTAATTTTTAAAAATTAAGAGTAAACACTCGTTTTGATCTTTAAAAGATATATGCGACATTACATTTGTCGTCCATTTATCAACGATATCAAATTTGTTCTTTAATGATAATTAATATCATCAATTTTATCTATTAAAGATTAATTTAATATTATTTTAAGAATTAATTTTATGACAAAAATGTGTCAAAATGCTCGATAACCCATATTGAGTATTTGAGATTTCTTGGATACTCTTTATTTTTAGAGGAAACATCCATTTTAGTATATTCATGACATGACATTGGTCCTCTATTTATTTTGATCCTCTATTTTATACACATTGTATATATAGATTGAAATATTATTATAATTTGATATTATATTAATATTTTGATAATATTAAATAAATATGGCCTAATATTTTTTTAAAAAAATATTATTATAGTTATATTAAAAGTGATTTTATTCTACAATATCTAAAACAAAACTTAACTATTACAAAAATAAAATTTCCATCAATTTATTTATAATTAATCTTTTTAAGATTAATTTATTAACAATCTAACTCAAAATAATTCATACTATTTTTGGTAATTACATAGTGATTTTTATTAACATTATCCAAATAACATTCATTTTAATAAAATTAATTTTCAGAAAAAAGTTTTTAACATAAATTAGTTCACTCAAACTCACTTCTAACTAAAATCAAATTTGTAAAATCTAACCCAAATATACACTAAATTGATAGTCATCAATTAAGGAAATATTTTTGCATAAGTATTGTAAAATTAATATCTATTGTAGAATTTATTTGTCTATATAATTTATAAAATATATATTTATTGATGTAAAATGAAAAATAATATATCCATACATTCTATTTTGCATATATAATAAAGATATAATTATCATTTTATAAAATTATATTTTAATATTTTTTTCTCTTTATTCAAACATATAAATAAAAATTTTATCTTATTTATTTATTTTCTTTTCTATTTAATTTTTTATATTCTATTGTTTCTCCTCATTCAAACATATATGACAATTGGTTGTAGAGCCCTGTCAAAATAATAAAATTTACGGGTTCTCAAACTAATTTGTAGTATAGAGAATGAACTGAATTGTCTCTCAAGGAATCCAAAAACAAAGATTCAATTAGATCAAGATAATTAAAAAGGGGGTTTTGATGATTTGTAAAGAAAACACACTAGTTGAATTAAAGAAAATCAATTAACAAATTAACCAATCCAATGAAATTTATCGATCTTGAATTTAATCCATCATTGATCACAAGGAATCCACTTAATTGTTAACTATGTTCTTGGCCTTAGATCACATCAAGAAGCCTTAACATGATCCAAGAATCCTTTATTAGATAAGCATCTAAGATTTAATTAACCAAGATTAGATGAATTAAGCACCATCCAAACATAAATTAACTTAAGATTCAAAATTTAACCAGGCTAAACAATCCATCAAAAAGCTTTGATATATTGTTTAGTCTTTGTGATTCTCTTTGAATACATGATAATAAAACAATTATCACATAAACATCTAAATTAAATTAAACAATTCAATTTAGATTAAAATCAAAAGAGAAAGAAGAGAAACTTAAATAACAATTAAGTAATATGAAAGATCTCTAAATTAAACATCAAGATAGTTAATCCATTGGAATGATTACAAGAGCCTAGCCTTTCATGGATGGGAAGGAATAACTCAGAAAATGAAGAGCAAAAATGAAATTATAAAGAGAATGTAGAGGAAGAGGAAAAAAGAATTCTCTCAAATACTCAAATTTATTTAAAATTTTATGATGTTAAATAAAAGAGAGATTAACCCTATTTATACTAATCCTAGAGGTCAATTTATAGTTGATAAAAGCTGTAAACAACTGGAATGCAAGATAAAAATGAAAATTTGTTAATAATGGTAGCTTGGTGCATGGTTGGTGGGTTCTCGTCAGTAACTCTTATTTGACTTCTAGCTTAACTTGCATGTCCAAAACGATGTATTTTGGCTTAGAAGTCCTTATAAGAATTGTAACTTTATGTCTCAGCTTTCCAGTGACACCGATTTTAGCTCAAAAAGAGGTCTATAGCCCTACGATATAGTCCAATATGTGCACATTGCTCAGATTCTAATGACAGCAAGCCCACTATGACTTTTAAGCATATTTTGGACCATTTTAAGTTCTTCATAAAACTTGTAGATCTTTGTTTTAATTTTCCATAAACATTAAGATCACCTCAAACGAATCATCAAATCCAAAGTTATGACTTAATCAAGGAGAAAATGTTAAAATATATCAAAATATGAGAATTAATCACAATTTATATTAAAGTCCAATGAAATTCAAAAATATAAAATTTAATTAATATATTAATATTAAACATAATAAATATCTAATAAAATCAAATATAAAATTAACATAAATGTCTCTAAATAATTAATGTTTATAAAATGATATCGGTACTATTTCATAAACGAAAGTTATGGGAGAAAGCTCCTTGCGCTAATGTATAAGGTGGGTGCAGGATGCACCCCAAGATCATCCAAATTCTGAATTAAGACAAAAACTGGTCCGAAAATAATTAGAATCACAAAGAGAGAATAGGCGAGCGGAGGCTCTAGAATTTGTCAATCTTTTGGATAAAGTCAGGGCAAAGGGAGAATGGCCACGTCTGACACTAGATGACAGTGAATATTCATTTCATCGTCATCCAACACCAAGAAAGAGACACGGTGTATTCAATGCTGATCTGTTGTGGTGTCACTGTCCCTGTCACCAACACACCATCATCCCCTTCCTTCCTAGTTCCTACAACCTCAACTCCCTCCACCTACACCTAAACCTAAAACCTTCCGAAGCATTCGTCAATGGCAGCTCCCTTACAGTTGCACTGGCACACCACCCTTCGCGCCTCTTATCTTCCATCACCATCATCGTCATCTACTCTCTATCTACTTGGTTCACCTCACTTCTCGAGGAGGCCCTCCACAAAGCTCACAACTTTCTTGAGCCCAACCACCGAAAGCCTCAAATATGCTGCCATCGCACCCACAAGCAAACGTGGCGCTTCACTCTCCGTTCGCATGTCCTGGGACGGACCACTCTCTTCCGTCAAATTGATCATACAGGGTAAAAATTTAGAGGTAGGTATGGTGAGGTAGCTACTACCTATGTAAGCAAAGCCACTACACCTCAATCCCTTTTCTTTCTCACAAAAACGACATTTTAGAATCTTGAAGTTGAAGGGGCACTAAATGAATTGTCATGGTGTTCAGCTCACTGATACGGCGAAGCAGCATGTGGAGGAGAAGGTAGGGAAGGCGGTTCAGAAGCACAGCCACATAGTCAGGGAGGTCGACGTGAGGCTATCGGTCCGAGGAGGAGAGTTTGGGCGAGGTCCCAGGACCCGTAGATGTGAGGTGAGTCTACTTGCATTTCCAAATTCCAATTCTGCTAATATGGAATTGCAGCATTATAATTCATTTGTACACACACCAAGTGGGGTGGGGTGGGGTCGTTCATTCCAATTTGCGTTCTTTTTCTACTGCATTAGGTAACTTTGTTTACAAAGAGGCATGGAGTCGTGCGGGCTGAGGAAGATGCAGAAACTCTCTATGGAAGTATAGATTTGGTGTCATCAATCATTCAGAGAAAGTTGAGGAAGATAAAGGAAAAGGAGTCTGACCATGGTCGCCACATGAAGGGGTTCAATAGGTTGAAGGTTAGGGAGCCGGTAGCCCAACTACCCCAGGATGAGGATGAGATATCTCCACCAGAGGAGGAAGAATCAATTGACCAGGTTGGTAGTTGGTACTTTGTAGTCATGAGTCTTCACTCTTCATAGGTAATTGTTTGGTTTCATTCTATTTCCGCTTTAATTTTGCTTCCTACATGTTATGCCGACTTCGTTCATTTGCTTCATTATACTCTCCATGATTTTTGGTTTTGCTTCCCCCCCCCCCCCCTCTCAAATTTGATCTATCACGGCCATGCTTTATTCCCAATTTATATATATGTGCACCTCTTGAATTGGGTTCGTGCATGTTTATTTGTCTGAAATTGGGTTCAAGAATTCCAGAAAAGAAGTTTGAGATCTTCTCCAATACTCCCCCTCTTCCCAAAAAAACACCTAATATTAGGCTGTCATATGTTCTAGAAGTGAATTCTATATTTGATTTGTGTTTATGTTATGAGTATTGAAATCTTGCATGCATATTGGAAAATTCCTGTGTTGTCTGTTGGTAGATATATTATTGCTTATAATGAAATGGTGCTTTTCTCTTGCTTTCCTTACACCTACTAAAGCTGTGGACTTGTCTTGCAGGTTGTCCGCACAAAATACTTTGACATGCCACCATTGACTGTGTCTGAAGCAATTGAGCAGCTCCAAAATGTTGATCATGATTTCTATGGTTTTCGAAATGAAGAAACTGGTGAGCAATTAGTGTATAGCTATCTTTCGTTTGCCTTTGTTTTTTTTCTTCTAGTATCAATAATCTATTTTTTGCTATCCTGGGGACTAAATTTATTCCCTCTGCTTCAGGGGAAATTAATATTGTATACAAAAGAAAAGAAGGAGGCTATGGACTCATTGTACCCAAAGGAGATGGTGAAGCAGAGAAATTGGAGCCTGTAGTGGTTGAACCTGCTAGAGAACCCTCCCTGACAGAATGAATGGCACCGATGAAAAACTCTTTTTGAAAGAACATAAGAGCTTGTACATGATTTAGCGGATACTAATGGCAATTTCTTTGGAGCCAGCAGTGCATAGGCAACTTTAATGGGGGCTTTGGCGTTTTAAGTGTAAACTATGTTTTCAAATTTGATGTACACGTGGATAACTAGCTATTGTAAAATGAGAGAGATGCACCATTTTGTGCGCTGCACTTTAATGTCCAGAATTCCACCTGTTCCTCTAACAATGCCTCCTGCTTTCTTTCATCATCGGTTTTTTTCTGCTTCATGTCTATTGCTTTGCCAGATTACTATATAAAATGTTAAATCATGTTTTCACATCAGTCCTTTATTTGTCTAGCAAATTTTATTGTGTGTTGTGTAGAGTTGATTAGGTGAATGTTGGCTGCCTAGAGAAACCAAAGTAATTGGGGCACAATCCAACAGGAGTTTGCAAGTTAGTAGTCTTGTTGGTGAATGGTATGTGATAGTGATAGTGATAGAATAGAATGGCTAGATTTGTCTTTAAATGATATTTCACAAACTATCATTATTACTCTTTCATTTGTTCACTCAAGATATTGTGATTGAGAGACCATCTTGCCTACCCTAATGTATATATCAAACCATCAACCATACGACTCTGATCTCATTACTCTCACAGATATTGGACTTCTGACTGCATGCTCCCCATCGTTCCAAGTCAAGGTACGAACTAGGTATATTGTGCTCACTTGGTGACTGGAAGAAACAACAATGGTGAAGGTTCTTCAATGTAGAGTTGAAAATTAATGTATCTGGTTGTACTGCTATTGTTATGCCAATTTGATGTTCTACGACAGCCTTATACATTGAGCTGACAGGTACAAAATTTGTGACAGTTCTGGTTGTTGAGTTTCTAAAATTCTAGAAGGGATGGAATGGTTATAGAATGTAGGTTTATGTTTTCTAGCATAGAGTTCTGTTCAATGGAGGCAGGACACGGGGTGTTCCAAAAGGTGGGAAATGATGGAATTACTGCAGCCTACGGCAGAGTAATCGTATATAATTTGCTGTATCCATGTCATATACAAGAATATAACAAAAATATAACAACATTACTTTTTTTAAAAAATAAAATGAAATAAAATCCAAACGAGCATAGAACAAAAACCACATTTCCGGATGCTCAAGTGTCATCTGGTGACAGAGTCACAGTAAATTAGTTCTAAATCAGTAAATCATAGGAAATTAGTTACTATATAATTAATTTATATATGCAAAAACGAAATTCTTATTTTTGAGGTTATCCTGCTTTATTAAGTTGGAAAATTACTATGATGCTAAGCGAACATTAGCCCAGCAGAGTGCTGATTTCATTTATGTAACAAGTGTTCTGATGCTCACTTGCTAGTGGCATGAACAAATGAGTATTACTGTTATATATACTGATGCATATTTACCAACTTTGTGTTAGTTGGAATGGAAGGGGTTTGGTCATCTTAAACATCTTGTCTTGGGTTTAATTCTTTGAACAATGTGTAATTAAGAGAGGTTCATGCTTCACGCGTTTGGTCATCTTAAACATCTTGTCTTGAGTTTAATTTTTTGAATAATGTGTAATTAAGAGAGGTTCATGCTTCACGCGTCTGACTGTACTCAGTAAATTTAGTCTCTCGCCTTCGAGGCACAAGAATACCCTGGTTTAAATCATAAAAAAAATATGATACATATTTATTGAGGATTTAGGAGTTATGGTACCTTAGGGTACACTAACGTAATGAACCCTATATGCTCGTGTAAAATCAACAGTACCCTTTTTTTTAATGTAAAAATCAGCAGTACCCTTTGTTATCGTTGGGTATAATTATGGTACAAGGATTTAGATCTTCTAAAATGAGAGATATATTTTAGAGAATAAAATGTAAAATGATAACCATTAATAAAAAAATCAACGGTTTAAAATTTTGTAAAATATAAGTACCTATATAACAAATTATGCATGTGCAAAAATATGCTCTTTTGATTTGCTCATCACACTTTACTTTTTAAAGTGCACCCCTCACTTAAGAGAATCCAAATCCATGTTGCAGTATAGGAAGAAAGTAACAACAACGTATTTGGATATGCTATTATAGAGAATAACTAAATCGATTTTCTTGTAGAAGTGATTTCAAACAATTCCTTCCCTCAATACTTTTTTGGGAAAACTCCAAATAAAATTTGGTAATTCTATTTTTTTTAATGTTAAATTTTAATAATTTGTTACAAAATAAAAAAGAGCATTATTTACAAAAAAAAAATGCAATCCTGGGTTTTCATAAACAAGGAAAACAATTGCAGAAACTTTCATAAAATCTCCAGAACCAAGTCTTCTCTCCAGTCTTCCTCAATGGGACAGAACCAGAGATACATAACGTGTGTTAGTAAACATAGCCGCAAATAAATACACAAACGATAGCCAAAATTCGTATGAGAATGACCTAGAAAATACTGGTTAGAGCTTCTTAGAAATATCATGTGAGTCTAGGTGAAAACGCATAGGTCCCTGTCTTTCTACAATATAATATTTTTCTCTTGCTATAAATCAAAATCACAAACTTTTGAGTTACTCGTCTAATTGGACTATATCAAAAAATTTCTTGGTCACTTTGTAGACAAAAATGGCATACTTCAAATCAATATCTTTGACCTATACAACTAAAAGCCTGTACTATAAATTTTGTTCTTTCTATCCAAGTTAGATATGCTAATAACACAGACACAGACACACACATATATATATAGGAAATAAATCTTACAAAAAAAATCTTTGACAAATGGCTTGGTGCATAAAAAGAGGCTAGTATTTATATATAGGAAAGCTTCATCATCTCGGTAAAATAAACCAATATTTTCACAGCTTCAAGGAAATCAATTTGTCGTTTGTATATCCACAACACAAGCAGCAAGTATCTGCAGCAGTTGCCAGTGAAAAATAAGGTCTTTTGCACTAGAAAAATGCTACTTCGAAAACACAATCTCCACAATGGCCACAACTGCATGTATTTATATTTGATTGCAGCTGGTCTCACATTTATTTTTCAGTCAACACCCAAGTAGTGGTGATAGTTGTCCTCTAAGTGTTGTGGAAGTAGTATTACTCTTTGTAGTAATGCTCCTTAGGAAAGGCCTCGAGGCTCAGGAAATAAAATGAAATAACTGGGGTCATCAAAAACTGACGCAAAAGGAAAATAGATCAACTTATTCACCTTTGTTCAATTCAGATTGTCTATAGCAGAGGCCTTTTTTCGTTTTCCACTGAACCTCTCAGTTGAAACAGTTAAAAGCTTATTGAGAGACATTTGTTCCCCTTTTATACTCTTCTTTACTTCATACCTAAGCTTAATTCTGTCATCAAGCTTGTAACCAAGGAATGCAGGAAAAACCAGTAACTCCTCAATGTCACGATCCATCTCCTCTATCAAGTACTTCATCTTCTTCTCTAAAGAAGTATGATTATACTGCAGTATCTGCGGTTGCTTCTTGCTCATAGCAACAATGTCTTCAAACGAGAACCCAAAACTCAAGAATAGACCGATCACCTTTTGCATGTTCTCATAGCTTGTCCTAGTAGTAGATCCAATTGCCATTGCCAAGTCCTTCGTCCTATATTTAAACCCAATCTTGACAAGAAACACAAGTTTATATGCAATGTTCTCATGAAATGAATGGCCTAGAAACAAAGGTGCTTTAATCAAGAACTTGAAGATATCACCTGAACCTAACCCACATTCCTTGAGAAACAGTAGTCTAGGACGCAGTTTCCTCTCTCTGCTAGCACTAATGATATTTGGGAATCCAAGTATTATCCTAAATATTTGTTGGTCATCTAGGCCTGCAAAAGACCGCAGGAGCTCTACATGTTCCTCCATATGCTCCACAGTATAACTCAAAATTGCTGGGAGCTTACGCAGCAGTTTCCCAGTGCTACCCTCATCTCCTCCACTAAGCTCTATTAGAAATTTAACTCTTGGAATCAGCTGATTCTCCAAATCATAGTTGAGAATTGCAGGGCGCCTTACAATCAAACTAATACCACCAAAGGGGTTCAAGTAAGCTATGGTTCTGTCAATTTCATCCACTGACCTATGACATATTGCCTTTGGCAAATTCACCTTGTTGAGCACATGGGCAATCTTGTCATGGGGAACACCTCGATCAAGAAGCAGTTCGACCTTCTGACGAAAACCCGCCAAAAATCTTGGTTCTGTAGCAGATAACAGGCGCTTCATTTGTGCTTGCTCAAGCTGTCCTTCCAATTCATCTCTCAAAAAACTTAACAAGGGGTCAATTTCCTGAGCTGTTAACACAGCAGGGCGCTTTGTAACCAAGTGATACAGGGCAACAATATCAAGACCAACAGACTGTAAAGAAAGAATCCGAGAGCGCAATGAATCCATTGACACCAATGTAAGGTCAGGATGATTCACCAAAAGCGCTTCCGTTTCCTGATAGTCAATCCCCATTTCTCGAAACAAAGAGAAGAGCGTCCCTGAAACAAAACATGAGGCAGTAAGAGTAAGACACAGACAGAACATGGGTATAACTGGTTTATGTAGTTGGAAGGCTAGATGTTTGAGAATTTGACTGTGAGAGTTATTCACCGAATTCAGTTGAAGTACTGGCTAGGGAGCTAGTGCAGCGGCACCGGAAGAATGCATGAATGGTGGGTCGGAAACACTCCTTCTCCACCTTGTTTAATAGTAGTAATTTGAGGTTGTCTCTTGATGTTTTAGTGAGGGAGGACAACCCTTGACCTCGAAATTGAGGATAAAAGGTTGAAAATGAATGAAGGGAGAGTTGAAGGGAAGGTGAAGAAGGGTTTAGTGGTAGTGGGTATGGATGAAACGTCATACTAGAACAAGAACATGAAAGATTACAAGTTTTTGCGAACAGAGCGAGTGCTGCTGCAACCTTTTTTTCTGTGATGTGGAGAAGCAGAGAAGGGATGCCGCTCGTATGGTTTAAATGGAAGTGCAAATATGCAATTATGGACTGGAAGAAAACAATGGCAAGCAAAGAATGCCTTTGGAAGTTGGAAGTATTCACCTTTAATTTATTAAAATGCAAAATCCTTATAAATTTATTAATATAATGTAATTAAACTTAACATAAAGAAATTAGTTATTAGGCTTACCACATTACCAACCAGAGATAATAGAAATTATGTAAATGTTAATTTAAATGAAAAAGTTGATATTAGCTAATGTTCAAATGTCACAAAATTTAATTCTTTGGATATAAATAATATAACCAAAGAAAAGGAGGCTAAATTGCTAATTAGTATTGTTGCCCAAAAAGCAAATGCATAAATGCTAAAAATCTTAGGCAATATAATGCAGCGAAACAGCGGCATCACATGATTTGGCATTTTAAAATTAGGAATATATGAATACAATCCTTTCAAATTTAGATTTTTGACAAATAAATTTTCAAATTTTGTTTCAGCAACTAACCACCTTCAAAAAAGTTTTTCTATAATTTTTTTAATCTATTTTTTATAGTCAATTTATTTTCACATGGCAATAATTTTCTATAGCAAATCTATTTATCTCTTGCCTCTATTAAATAGTCTTTAAAAAAACTCTCAAACTGGTTGAGTTGCTTTTATCACTCCAGTCTATCCATCCAAACATTAAACACAAAATTGTCACAGAAACTCTATCAGTGCCACCATCCTGTCAAACCAGACATTCTTTACAAGTTTGATTTAAACTATAACAAGCATAAAATTAAAATATGAACAGTTGAAAATAAAAAGAGAAGAACACTGAGCTGGTTAGAACTTTAGAAAGATATGTCTTCAAAGCACAGCGAAAAGAAACGTATATATTACAGTAAAATTCGTTATCATGATCAAACAAGCCGGATTTCTCGAAACAAAACATGAGCCGGTAGGATACACAGTACATGGGTATAGCTCATAGCTGGCTTATGTAGTTCGAACGATAAATGTTTGAGAGGTTATACTCTCGAGTATCTATTCACCCAATTCATTGTGAGGATTGGCATTGGGAGTAAGTAAATGAAATGATGCATGGTGAGTGGTTAACATTCCTTGTTAAATATACAGTAATAATTTAAGCTTGACTCTTGATGTTTTACTGACGGAGAACAACCCTTGGCCTTGAGGATAGAAGGTTGAAACCGAATGAAGGGAAGCTGAAGGCATTAGCGGGTGTGGATGAACCGCCACGAAGCAACGTGCAAACAAGCAATGCAATTACGGACAGGAATAGAAGAGTAAGCAAAATAGGACTTGCAGTTAACAACTGGTGGCCACCATGAAATAGCACCAAAGAGAAGCATGCTTCATAACTAGCTGCAGCCAACTTAAAATTTCAAGTTAAGACCTGTCAATACTTGAATTATTTTCTCACTCTCTTAGCTTTGTTGAACTTTGTTCTTGTTCCTTTGCTCTTTTATGAAGGAATGGCTTTTATTAAAATGACAGATGTGTTTTCCTTTCTTGATTTTCTGGGAGACCTGGAAAAAGGAAACCTGCAATGTATTATGGTATATTTCCAGTCAATGTACAAACAGAAAAGGCTACTGGAATTTATTGCTATGTTTGGTAGAAACTATTTGAAGAGAAATGAAAGGAAGGAGATGCATCTATCTGGACTACCTCTTAGTCTAGTAACATCATCCTTCCATTCCCTACTCTTCAAATCCTTCCTACCAAAAATAGCCTGATTAAAGAATCAGAAGAAAAATCAGTAACCACAAGCAGCTTGCAAGTGCACTTGCCTCTTTTTGGGAGGAGGCGTTAGATCATCTTGTGTGTCTTTACAGGCATCTCTCCTCTCATGTTTAGTATATTGTCCCTGAACATGGAAGCACAAGAAATACAAAATTTCTTAGGCCTGAACAATTATGTGTACTTGCAGCATGCCACATCCTAGAAATGAGGATATTGGCTTCATGTAATGACCCACTAAAATAAAAGAATAGTTTAATATACTGATTGGCTTATTGCAACTTATTTCAGAGGTGAAACGCATTGCATGTAATTGCTGGCTTCACTACTTGAAAAACAACATGGTTCAGCATAACATATATTTATGCATAGTCGTGTACTAACTGTATGAACTGATAGAAAAGAGAACAATTGCAGTGTTACAGCTTATCAATTATGAGTATATTACTCATTTAGAAACAAAACTAAATAATACTAAGGACAAACTGATATTAATTCTACAAGGTATATTGCCAAGGCAATCCCCTAACAGCAGAAAGCACAAATCAACAGTAGTTAACAGAAAACTAGCTTTCTCTTAACTTTAGATCAAGATAACATAAATATTTCTTATCAAAAGTTTCTCAAAAAGCATAAGGGAAATTGAGAGGAAGGGGTTTATTTAACCACACTGACCACCAAGAACAGAATTCATATAAATCTAATCATGTGAGTGTGCAGATGGAAATAAAACAGATGCATTTCGTGAAACATATAGATATTCATCCTGAATTGCAACAACAATGTGTGCGTTAAAACTTATTTAAAAAAATATAAAAAGAATAATATTAATTGGAATTTAATGCAATCCTCTCTTTTCTATGAGAAGGAACAATTAAGGATAAAATTATGGATGATGATTGTCTCAGACTGGGAGTGTGTGAATAACCTAAGCAATTCAGAAAAAAGTTCAAGAGGGGTTAGCCAAATATACAATGGCTTATAGAGAAAGAGTGAGAAGTGTGAGAGTATCATTATTCTAAAATAGTAAAATTAATAATGAACAACTGAAAATAAAAGGAAAAAAAAAAGAAAAGAAAACTGAGTTGCTCAGAGGTTTATCTTCAAAAAACAGAGAGATCAGACCCTTGACCCATGTCTATAATAGAAAGAGAGGGGTTGGGCTGAATAAGAATGGGCCTAGTGGTGGGTTACATGTTTATGAAAGGACGAAGAATAGAGGAAATGCAGGAATTGGAGGAAGCCTACTAACTGTACAGAAAGAGCTAAAAGGGAAGTTGGTTAGTTAAGAGCGGGATGTCACTGACATCCCCCAACCCCTCTCTTTCTATTATAAACATGGGTCAAGGGTCTATCAGTCTCCAAACAGTAAAATTAATCATCATGATCTGCCCTTCTTTCTTTCCTTTCTTTCCCTTTCATTCCTTCTTTTCATTTTACTTCTGGAAGTCAAGTTGTGTTCTCAACCAACAAAAGTTGTATGCAGCTAAAAGAATTATCACATCATACACATATTTGAAAGAGAGGATAAGACAAGTGATTATTAGCAGATCTCCAAGCCTATCTCAAGAAAAGGGATTTGGGAGGCCATAAGCAACTCATCAACCTCCACCAATTGCAAGATGGCACGTTGTCCATATGGTTCGATATATTTTCCTTATATTTCTTATTCTACTAATTAAGTAGCAGAAGGAGAAGGGAAAAGGGTATAAAAAGCTGAGCATGCCTGCCCTAAAAGGAGCACTCTGACTCAATGAGAAATACAAGCCTCATAAGCATTTTTATTCAACATCCCATGCTTTAATCCAGAGAAAGCTCTTAAAGCATACCATCAAATTTGGTGGGCACCCCATTAGCTGTAATAAATCATTACCAAAGTAAACACAATTACCCATGTCAGCACCACAAGCTTCTAAATGTCACATAAAATTGAACTGACATTTCTGATATTGAAACCTCAGTAATCATATATAACTAACATGGTTTATGAGACTTCAATAGCAGTACTGAAGTTATACTTGAGCACACAACGTGCTCTTAAGCAAAGATTATACAATATATACGAGCATGCATTATTAATCATTCTCTCTTAGTTCTTAATGAACCCAACATTTCTTTTATTTTTATTTTTTGGTAAGATGACGCCAACATTTCTATCACATAAACTATAGCGTGAACTTTGTTAAGGGGTAATTCAATTGACAGCCAACCTTATCAAGCTTAAGATCATAATCAGGACAGGAAAATTGATGATATATATCTGAAACAAGCCTAAAAAAGAAACTTACAGAGAAGATACTGAACCCCCGCTTGAAAGGGTTATGACATTGTGAGTGAGATCCCATGCAATCATAATAAACAGCAAAAAAAAAACTAAAAAATCTTCCATATATTGCACTAGAAAGTGCACTTAGTTTTATTATTCATCAAACTGTTAAATCCAAGTTAAATACCAACATAAAATATAAAGGCAGTTACATTTTCGTATAGCATGCAATAACGGCACACACAACACTAGACTTTCCATAACAGTAACACCCAATATAGAAACACAAAAATGAAGAAGTAACACGGTTCAAAAACACAAGCATTAGCTAGCGCATGCGCAGGGAATGTTTCTATATGTATTTGTACAGAGTGCACCATATATATAATAAAAGATTGAAGCAATATTTTTATACTTACGCTCTTACTTGGAGGTCCCAATTCCAAATTGATAGACTTTGCTTTCCTCTCTCTGACTTTCCACACATTGTTCTTTCTAAACACCAAATTGTGAACCTTCCACCCCGGGCAACTCGTGTCAATGACGGTCACCTCGCTACACGAGAAACCCCTCATCAACTCGTGACCATCGTTGTCGTCCCCACCAGCATCACCATCCATGGCCTCTTCTTCCGCCTCCACCACACCACGTCTGCTGGAAGATGAAGCGACCAAGAATTTGGGGTTGGTCTGCTTCCTAGGGCACTTCTTCTTCTCGGGAAGCTTGGAGCTTTGGCCCATGTTGAAGAGCTCCGCGAGGACGCTGCTCATTGGCGGGTCGTGGGTCTCGGGGGCCCGAGCCCGATTGTGGGCCCTAGCCTTGAGGGAATGTGAGTGGGTAGTGCGGAGGAGGAAAGAGTCGAGGTCGAGATCGAGGTCGTCGCTGGTGGGGATGCCTTTGCTGGACCGGAGGCGGTCGAGCCAGTTCGAACCGGACTTGCCGGGCTGAGCCGAGCAGAGCATGGTCGGAGCGGAAGATTCTGGAGAAATTGGAATTCCAAGTGAATCTGAATGGCAATTAGCAATGGGTGGGAACAGGCAAGGCAAAGGGATGCGCTATGCGTCCCTGACTGCCACGTGGACAAATGACAAGGTGCTGCATTTTTCAAATTCAAAAAATTCAAATCATGTCGAGCGTGTACGATTAGTCAATTACTACCTACAGACAAACACAACACAACACACGTGACATTACATTTGATGATTGAGGTAAGTAGTGGATTATTTTAGTCTCCTAAATATATACGTAATATTATATTAATTTTTTATTTATGAATATATTAAATTAATTTTATTTATGAATATTATATTTTTTATTATTAAATTAATTTTTAAAATAATATTAAATTAATTCTTAAATAAGAAAATTAATAACATTAATTATTATTAAAAAATTATTTTAATGATATTAATAAATAAAAAAATAATGTGATATTACATATAAAATAAATTATCACTCTTACTGACTCAGTCTCCCGAATATGTTGTTCATATCTTTCACCAACGTACTACTTTTTTTTTCTCTTCTTTTTTGCAATTTTTTTTTGTTTTCCATCTTCAGACAACCAACTTAAAAGGTAGAGATAGAGAGACGCATAATTATTATATTAAGGCATGTTTGTTATAGGTTAAAAAAAATTAATTTTTATTTTTAATAATTTAAAAATTATTTTTTATAAGTTATTGTGTGTTTATTTATAATCATAAAAATTATTTTTTAAATTAAAGTAATTTCTCTCTCTTTTATTATAAGAGATTTTTTCAAAAACTAATAATAGTAGTATTTCATTTTAATCATAAAAATAATTTTTTTAAACAAATAATTTTTTTAATAAACTTAAACAAATACGATCAAAATTTTTAAAATTATTTTTGACTTTAAAAAAGTAATTTTTTTTATCAAATAATCTATAACAAATTGACACTTAATTAATAATTATAGTTTAAGAATTACGTAACTATGTAAAAGTATTAAAAGTAATAAAAGTAAATTATGGTTCACCTACGGAAATCTTGTTACGACTTCTCCTTCCTCTAAATGATAAGGTTCACAACGTCACTAGTAGCGAACCGCCCATATCGTCACGATCTGAACACTTCATTGGACCATTCAATCGATAAGAGCGACGGGCAATGTGTACAAAGGACAATGACGTAATCAACGCAAGCTGATGACTCGCGCTTATTAGAAATTTTTGGTTAAAGACCAACAATTACAATGATCTATCCCTATCAAGATGAAATTTCAATGAAAGGTAGGTTTGTTTTGAATTTCTTACCAAGGCTAACGGGCGTTTGACAACAACAAAAAATAATATTTTCTATGAACACGCATTTAAACCGTTTCCATTAGTAGAAATTTAAACAAACACACAACACAAGAAATTACCGACAAATATTTCTCTTCCGTCCAACCATTATTCAAAAATTTACTTTTAAAGTTTTGGGTGGATTATCCATGGAAAATTTTATCAGAATATCGGGATACCTGCCAAAAAAAAGCTAATTGACATTTTGTTTATTTTTTTATTGAAAATAAGTATTTTTAACAATAAAATATTTGTAGTTATTGAATTATTATATTATAAATAAGAATAATTTAAGATGCATAGTTAATTAATAGCTAAAAGTAAAAAATATGGCGCATAAATAATTAATTTTTTTTAATATGCACATAGCGCTCTTATAAGTTAATATGTACTCATTGCTGATGTGAGATTTTGCATAACCATCATTTTCTTCCCTTAATTGGCGGTACAGCCCGGTCCTAGAAGAAATTGCAAGCACCAAGGTGAAGAATAGTGAGAAAGAGCAAGGATAAGCGACAGCTTACCCATTCATCAACATATAATTTCCATCATTCATATAGGAAGTGTCAATAATGACTTATATAACTCATTCCTAGGCATTTGTTTTTTTTTTAAAACTAAAAAAGATATTCATTCATTCAAATTAATAAAATATATTAAGAACAACACAAATTCAATATCATTAAAAATAAAAAATAATGAATCTATGAACTAACTTACAGCACCCAGATTAATAGTATAACATGGCAAAATACTTACAAATGTGACAAAATTAAAATGACTGGAATACTTATGCATTCAGATCTGTAACGTTGACATCTAAGTCTTGACTGAATCTGTAATGAATCAAAGTTGATCCACTAATCTGAACCAAATGAACATCGCAGCAAGATGAAAAACCACCGCAACAAAACGGGAAGTCAAACGACGCCGTATTAAGACGACGAACAAAATATCGCAACACTCAAACGACGAAAACAGAAAAAACACGAAAGAAAAACCAGATCTATGTGAAAAAATTAATTATTTAGATAAAATGAAAAAAAAAACGATATAAAGGGTGATTTTAGGCCCAAAAACTGGCCCAAATCACCTATTCTCCGATGGATGAGAAAAAAAAATGAGTAGATAGAATGTTAAAAGAATGGATAGGGTTTATTGTTTCCTAAGCATTTGTTAATCGTGGAGTGTTTTGTGTGGATTGTATATCACATGTATCCATTTCTTAAAATTTTAAACTATGAAAAAAATAATGACTTATATAATTCTTTCGATGAGTGGGTTAATATTCAATATTAATTAAATTTTTATTTGCTTAAAACATATCCAACATGTCAGTGAACTTACAGGCAATGCTATAATTAATACCAAAGCAAACTCATGTAATAGATTATGGAGGGGTATGCAGAAAATGCAATCACGCCACCTCCTCTGCTGTGATCAATGTGGCAAACCAATTTGTTTCCATCCCTACTATGGCGGGGATTGTTGATGTTATGATCTTCTAAAAATACAAATATCATCAGTTAAGTTTTTTAATAATAGATACATTAAATTAGTCATTTAATATTATTTTTTAATATCAAATTGGTCCTTTAATGATATTTTTTTGATATCAAATTAGTTTTTCAATTATATATTTTATATCAAATTGATCCTTTTAAATGTCAAAAATTATTAAAAGACTAAACTGATATTACTTATATTTTTAAAAAATTAAAATAAGCGTTTATCCTATTTTTAATTAGCAAAATATACGTTCTTATCTTTTGGTAGGAAGAAAAATAATTGCTTTATTTGTAACATTGTAAATCTAATAATTAAAATTAAGGGCATCACTATATGATATTTTAAATTTTTAGGTGAAGAAAGACTTATCTCCAATTTAAAGTTAGGATAAAACAATTAATCTTAATAAAAATTTATAGTGAGATCACAAATCGCGAGATGTATCATGAATTTGAATTCAAGTCATAGTCATAAACGAAAAGTCAGATCAAGTAAGCCAACACTCGTTGACAACTTATCTCAAGTTAATAGCAGTAATGTATATCACAATATAAACAGGTTTAAAAAATGTGTATTTAACAAAAAAAAAAAAAAAACACCAGTCAATTCAGCTATAAAATCCACATTTTTAGGAGTAATGAGGATAATTGTGTGGCTATTGAGTCATAAAAGGTACTATATCCCTATCCTATCAAAATTTCAACTAAATCAACAGGTTGAGTCCTTGTTCTTAGGGATAATGAGAGGATAAACGTGCTCAACTACTTACTAAGATTGTGCTTAGTCTTAAGGATTTAGAAGTAATTTGTTACTATAAATAGAGATTAAGGGATGAAACTCCGCTGGCTGAGTATGAGGCTGTGATGCTCTTTTTTTGGTAAAAAAATCTATTTGGCGATAATGGAAACACCAAGCTGAAATGTTTATTGCATAATATTCTCTCTCTGGCGAGAATGTTTTGCAGTGTCAGCTTCCACATATGTTGATGCAGATAATGCTGTTACCATATGCTCACATGGTCGAACTCTGATCACAGTAATGTGGAACATGGTAGGTGGAGATATTTTTCTCCCTGCTCATTATGTAACCAGAGTCTTTAGGGTCCTTTAATTTGGTCTAAGTATGTGTTTCCTTTCAGGAAAAAGAAACAGTGTTTCAAAACCGTGTTTGATGACTTTTCACTTGTAAGGCCAAGCCATACCCAGTATGTTGTATATTCTTTGTTGCACGAGTTACACCATATATAAACTTAACCTATTCAAATCCCCCGCGTCATATGATTCACATATCAGCCATCCACTTTAGTCTCCTCAAACCTGAGTTAGTGAAACAATTATATTACTTATATGATATGTTGCTAACGTAGTTTGACCAAAATATGCCTTTTTAGAAAGCAGAATTTAGACTTGACCATCCAATTTGATAATCTAATAACAAGTGCATGGACCAAGTGAGAATTGCTTACCGAAGAGTTACCCCCTTCAATTCGAAGTATAACAGATACCTATCGTTGACCAGGCAATTAAATATCAATTGTCACGCTGTAGTAATGTGAATATTGCTAAGTACTTGACTTTTACTAATTCCCAATGTTTGATTTCCCTTTCCCAAGCTTTCTTTATTTTTATTTAATTTATTCCTGTTTATTCCCCATTCCCACTCATTAGTTGGATGTGATAGGCGCTTTTACAGAAGGTATTAGAAGTTGGAACTTGGAACACGAGGGCTTGTCCTAATTTGTTGAGAAAGTGAAACTGAGGAAGAGAGGTGAATTATACAAAGAGACATGAGAACGTTTTGATTAGAAAACAAATTTTTTAATGATTTAAGAATTCACCGTACTTTTCAAAATAAAAATATAAGTCAATCTTCCCGTAAACCAATTTATTAATCTCTAGGTTTTTTTTTTTTTTTTTAGTGAAGGATTCTCCTAAAACTCACAAGCCAAGTCATATAAAGGATAAAAACAAAACAAACAAAACTGGTCGGTGCTGCTGTGGGAGCTGGTTGTGTTGCTAAATTTGGTAAATTGCCACTGAGAAGATGTAAGGCAAGGATAGAAATGTGTGTGATGTATAAGGAACCACATAGTATTTTTTTTTGGTGTGTATAAGTTATTAAATATTTATTAATTATTAAAATAAACATTTAAAGTCTCATGAGCTTAACTCATTTAGTAAGAAATATTTGATGTTAGTCTCAAGTGTAAGGTTTGATTTCTTGCGAATGCATACCCTTTTTCTCTTTTCTTTTTTCTTCTCTCCTTTTTCTTCCTCCTTTAGGATATGCTTGGATTAGAAAAGTTTAAAAGATAATGGAAGAGATGGGTAATTTTTCATTTCTAAATTGAGAGAATAATAAAATATTTATAAAAAAAAATACATGAATAAAAGACTACATGATAGTCTTTCATTTAATTCCTCTCATTTAAAAAAATTATAAAAAAAAAGAATATAAATTTAAAATGAAAAATTATTCATCATTTCCCTTCCTCTTCAAAATCTTCAATTCAAACAATACTTTAGAGGTTGTCTCTAAGTTTCACTCTAAATGTGTGGCCTCTACTGACCTTGTTGAGGAGAGAAACAAATTTTTTTTTTTAAAGTTTATTAAGTATAATTTATAATTTATAATTTTTTGACAGTTAAGTTATTGATAAAAAATAATGAATACTCACCATTTAATCACAATTCATTGACTTTTTTCTTAATCTTTATTAAAAAATTATAATTTAAGTAAATACTAAAATATAAATGACATCAATTAGTCAAAAATTAATATTAAAAAATCAATTTAATGTTACCAATTATTAAAAAATTAAATTAATATCACTTATATTTTTAAATAATTAAAATAAGTATTTATTGTTATGATTGAGTTGCTTCTACTTCATTTTTCATTTTCACAACAGTACCTCGTTAAAATTAAAAATAAAATAAATAGTCAAATAATTGTTTGCGACACACAAGATAAACATAAAACTCGCATAAAAAATGCAAGAAAAACGAGCCCTCACAACGTGAAAAACAAGGCCTAGGCAAGTTAGCTAGTCATAAAAACCTATGTACCAATAGCTTTGAATTGCCTCCATTCACTTTCTTTTTCCAAGAAGCAACAAACACCGTCAATTGAATTATTGATATATGTTAGACTTCCAATCCTTGCTTTCAATATCACTTACCAATTCCAAGTCTCTCTCTCTCTCTCACACACACACACAGTCGCATCTCCCCATCCCTCTTTGCCACCGTTCATTTTATTTGTCCTCTGATTCCCATTGACGCCCATTGGTTCCTCAAAACACTTATCCTTTTTTTCTTTGGGTGATAAAACACCTGTCCTTTTTCCTCCACCAATACCCACACCACCGTCATTGGTAGCGAATAGCGATGATGCCCGGCCACACCACGACGTCGTTGTAGGGTGAAACCGAAGCCAAACCCTCCTTCCTCTCTTCTCTTATTTCTACCCTTCATGTCTTAATCACTCCACTCTACCCATCAACGCCCTTATCCTTTGTCTTGCTCTCCCTCTTATTTTTCGCCAAAGTTGTCTGCTTTTTGTTTCCTGTGTCTGATTTTTCTTCCCATAAATCTTCAGCGGCTCCCTAGTACAAACCCCTTTAACCTTTTTCTCCTCAATTTGTGCCAAAGGTTCTCTATCAAGAAAAAGGAACTTTCTTAGGGGCTGAACAGATTTTGGGTGTGGCTTTTATACTCCTTTTTCGTTTGATTTTTTGAAACTATATTTTCTTCTTGTTGTGGCTTTGGTATTGCCTTGTTTGGATATGTTGGAAAATCCCACAATCTTGGGTGTGTGTACAGAGATGACCATGTTTCTGGGTCCTATCTGGGTAGCATTTTTCTTTGGTGTCATCATTGGATGGTTATGGAAACCAAAATGGGCGAGTTTGGGGAGAGAAAAATTGGCTGGTTCTCTGGCCAAGTCCTTGGATTTTTGTTCTCCATCCTCGGGCTCGCCTTTCAAATCAGTATTGTCGCCCATGAAGAGCTATGCTTCGTCTCCCTGCTTAAATTCTATTAAAATGGAGGCTCCAAATCCAGAATCTTTGGTCGTGAATAAAGGGATGAATAAAAAGGCATCCTCTTCATCCCCCATGAAATATGATAGTTCCAGCAGGTAATTTGCATTTATCCTCTATTCTTTTTGGGATAAATAGTTGTATAAAATTTAGAGTTATACTATACTATCATTTATCTTGTTAGGAAGGTTGTTCATATCGCTTTTCGGAATTAAGATGTTGAACACCAATTAATTTATTAATTCAAAATTAAATCCATCCATAATTCAGCTCAATGAAAACTTCGTTTGTCTTTGTATTATGGTCCTTGTTCCTACTGAATTATTATCTGCCCTTGTAGTACTAGGACGGTGCGTTCCTCGTGAGTTTTTCCATGTATTGCCAATAAAAGAGGGAAAGGAAGATGTGTGGAAAAATATTCTGATATATTTTCAGCCGATTGGTCACTTGTTATTGTAGTCTGCATTAATGTTATCTGTGTCAGCTTAATAGTTTGAGCCTTTGGGGTGAATAACTGATTTGTTCACTGTCATGACTCATCAAATCTTGTTTTAGCACTCATTACTATGGCAATGAAAATGTGGCCTAAGTATACTGTCCCATTGTGAGCTTTAATACTTGGTGGATTTTTGTGCTTTGTATGTGTGTCTGTCCCTGCGTGTGTATTGAAGGACTTCATCAATGACATAGTTGAGATTTCTCTCTTTGTTGTACTGTGCAGTACGTCCAACTCAAATGAAGAAATATCAAATGCTGTTACAATGGAGGACTTACATCATCTATGCCAGCTTGTAGAGGTGAGAGATGGAGGTCTCCCTTGGATACAGATGATGGATCGTTCTACCCCGACCATGAGCTACCAAGCATGGCGTAGAGAACCAAAGGTAGGATATTTCTTGGTTATTTTGCTAATTTGAAGAGTTTCTTTCTAATACCAATTTCCAATAATTATCTAGATCTGATTTTTATATGTGCTCATACAATAGAAGATTGCTGTTATTATTGTCTGCAAAACCTTGTAGTTTTCTGGAAATTACCTATATATATTGTTGATTTTTGTCTTCACGTTTTGTTAGGAGGGTCCTCCCCAATATCGAAGCAGGACTATCTTTGAGGATGCTACCCCTGAGATAGTTAGGGACTTATTCTGGGACGATGAGTTCCGACCTAGATGGGATGACATGCTTCTAAGCTCTACAACCATAGAAGAGTGTCCCACTACAGGAACAATGAAAGTGCAATGGATACGGAAGGTGCAAAACCTCTTAACTTGATTTATCTTTTTATTTGTAATTCATCGTTGTATAATTGCATTGATTCCATGTGCTTATGCTTATCATTTCTTTTTGGAACAGTTTCCTTTTTTCTGTAAAGACAGAGAATACATAATTGCCCGACGAATATGGGAATCAGGAAGATCATATTATTGTGTGACAAAGGTATGAGAAAGAAGTTACCTCTGTCAACTGGAATATTTGGTGGGCAGAGGTTAGGATTATGAAGCAGATTATGAAGCAGAAATTGTTTTTTTAAGAATAATTTATAATACAATATTGATCAGTGTAGCAATAAACATTTGCACTTAAATATTACTCTTATTGACGAAGAAGTGTTTTTCTCAGTTATTTTGTAGCAATTTGTCATTTATGGTGTACTAGTTCATCATCAGAGAAAATATAGATGGGGTTAACTTCAGTATGATTAATGAAATGAACTACAGCAGCATAACTTAACTGAAATATGTAGATGAGAAAGATGGATGATGGTTATCTTTTAGTTGTAGAGTTGGACTGATGTTCTAACTCTCTTCTTCGTTTTTTGTGTTCCTTTTATTCTTTTAGGGAATTGATTGTTCTTCTATCCCAAGACGTGACAAACCAAGACGTGTTGACGTCTACTACTCAAGTTGGTGCATTCGAGCTGGTATACTTGGTCATCCCAGTTATTGAATTACTAAATCAGATTAACTTTTAATTCTAATTTGATGATACTCGTGTTACTTATATGTATTAATACGCACAGTAGGGTGTTTTCTAGCCCACTTATTAGCCAGCAATACCATTACTTCTAGACTAGTTTGGACTAATAATGCTGTTTTATATGCCAGTGGAATCAAGGAGAGCCAAGGACCAGCTGACTGCCTGTGAAGTTATGCTTTTCCATCATGAAGAGATGGGCATCCCATGGGAAATTGCAAAGCTTGGAGTACGCAAAGGGATGTGGGGAACAGTCCAGAAGATTGAGCCTGGCTTGCGAGCCTACCAAGAAGCAAGAGCCTCTGGAGCGCCACTTTCTCGGTCAGCCTTTATGGCCCAGGTCAACACAAAAATAAATCCAGATTACCTGCAATCCGTAGGAGCCACAGATAATCCATCAGAGACTGAGAGTGTGACCACTTCTGACAAACCCCAGGGCGTTAACATACCCAAGATGCTAGTACTTGGTGGTGCTATTGCTCTTGCTTGTAGTTTTGATAGGGGGCTGGTGACTAAATATGTTATATTTGGTGTAGCAAGAAGATTTGCTAATATAGGAAGAAGATAGCAAGACATGATCTAGGTTCAATCTCTGGAATGTCATTTCTTGGGACAATTGATATTCTCTATTGTACTCGCTCTTTTATTCTTAGAAAATGTAGAGGTTCAAATCATAGAGGTATTTTCAAATTTTTCTTCTTGAACCATGAATTATTGGTCTAGAGTCTAGACTCGGAATATGGCTGTATAATATCGGAAGCAATAAACGTATCCATTTTTTCAGTGTCGCCTATTTTATCATTGTATATGTTGTTATGTTTGCCCAAATTCGTTCACGAATTAAGTACTCCACAAGTCCTTATTATAGTGACGAGAAACTATCATTTTTTTTCCCGTGGCTCATACATTGACCTGACCCTGCAATGTCTGTAGATAATAAGGCTCAAGATGAAGACCTCTCGGGACTGTTCCTTTTTCTATGGAAGGATTGAATAATTAATTATACTTGTTGTAGCACATTAATTGATTTTCGTGTTCTTCATATTATAGAATTTAAAATGTGGATATGTATATTATCTTCTATTGAATTACATTATTTCGGATGACTCATTCGTTTTATAATTTATTGCCTTTGGAAAATTTATGATGAAGTTGTTTATTTTGATGTTCTTTTTTTCATTTCACTCTGTGTTTTGATGTATTTAGTATCCCACAATAATTATAAATGATTCTTATGGTGTGAATTCATAGTTGTTTCGCTAATAATTCTTGGAAATCTGACTTTGGGAACTAGCTAACCAGATAACTAGTTAATTATAAATAAGGATACTCTGTATGCAGTTTTCTCATCGATGTTGAATTGGCACCTCAGCTTACTGATGAAGATTATTCATATGGGAACAATCTTTCATTTTATGTAGTTACTGAGGTTTGTGTGTTTCAATTGTCATTCTTTTCCATCATATGTTAATCTTTGGCCTAGTGAAGAGGGAATGGTTATTATTCAAAATAAATTGAATTAATATTTTGAAATTGTAGGGAGGAAAACAAACATCAAGTCTACCACACATCACAAGATAATTAAGTACATACAGCCCTAAGCGAAATTAACGCATCACTAAGGTTTCAAAACAATGCAAACCATCGAGCTGCGGTGCCACTTTTGGCTTCTGGATAGTCTCCACTTGTTCTTTCACGTCTGCTATCATTCTTTGATCGGATGCCGAAATCCCTTTTTTGAATTCCTGCAGGTGAGACATCTTGAACTTTAGGTATATAATAATATCCGATGTCGTTCAACGTTGATATAAAACACAATACACATTACCCAAAAAAAAATTAAAAAAAATAACCTTACTTACCTTGACATAGTTTCTGTCTACGAAATAAAATCCAACAGCAGCAGCAATTGCTGGCACAGCTGCATAAATAGTTCCCGTAGCCATTGCTCCCCTTGAAAGCTGAATTCTTGGAACGAACAACTAGCCTGGCAGCGATGTATATGTCAAGGGTGGAGGGAGAGCGAGAGAGAGAGAGAGAGAGAGAAGATTGGGAAGATGCCTTGGTGATGAAGACAAGCAAAGAATGGCCTATAAAGAGGGGAACGGATAAAAAGTCAGTAAGGTTTGAAATGTTTTGAACTTGGTGAAAAGTGAACTTAAATGACAGCAACTTAGGAATATATAACATAGCAAGGCTTCCTATATTCTATATTACTATTATAATAAGCCTTTATTTTCCCCAAGCGTTAAGCAATTACAGTATCCTTTTCTGTTTCCTTTGAATTTAGTCACCCCTACTTCAAAGTAAATCCAAGGCCTCCCATTGTCAATAGAGGAAATGTACTCTCTATTTCTCTTTTTTTCTTTTTCTTTTTCTTTTTTTCATTTCATCATACCAATTTTATCAATATCTGTAGAAATTATATATCGTGAGTGGTGGATGTAAGTTACCTATTGTTGGATACTCCATAGTCCATACATGTGTAAAATAAAAACAAAAGCTTCATAAAAGGATAACCCTATCTTGAAGTCAGAGCATTAAGCTTTGTAGAAAGTAAGCCACGTCATTAAGCATTAAGCATTAGCTCGTATCCTTTTTTCTATCCTCCACGCAGACTTGGAAGTTGCAACCCAATAATCCAATATTTTTGCTTTTTAATTTTTATCCAGCTGTTCTTCCTCTTTTATTTTCTGTTTTTTTTAATATATAAAACACATCTTTTCTAGAAAAATGATGTTTTTCTTCTTTTGTTGACTCTAATCAAGTAACAGAACATGAATTTCGTATTATATCATATACGTAGATGCACCACTGTACCCAAAAAATATACGTAGATGCACCCAGGCCCAGCCACCCATTGAAAACGTGGTTGATCTTTCCTATCTTGAAGGACAGTAGAGACCATCAAATCCTATGCTATCCTCTTGAAATGGGCTCAGGTCGGCAATTGTCAAACGAGTAGGAGGACACGATTTTGGTAGCAATTATATCTTGAGGTGCATTGTTTAACTTCCGAAGAAAAGAAAATATGCACATGCTTCATTTTTATTTTTATTTTGGTAGAAAAGCACATGCTTCATATTTTACTTACTACTATATAGCATTGTTGCAATGAAACAAGTTAAGTTGAGGAGAGAGAGGGGGGGGGGGCGACGTGATATATTTGCACACCTATACTCTGTAAGGTGTGTACATTTCAAATTATATTTAAAAAGTTTAGACAGGTTTATATTGGATTTAGTTAGAAATAACATAACTCAGAAGACAAATTATGGAACGAATAGGTAATTATCAAGCAAAATACTATTTAGTTTTCTCTTTCATTAAATTATACTTTTTAGTAGTTATATTGGTTAAATTTTACATTGACTACAACTTTATAAAATTTTCGTAAAAGAATAATTAAGGAAAAAGAGACTGAGAAACATAAGTAAACTATTTTTTTTAGAACAATATATAAAATTAAATGCATATGTATACATGGAAAAGAAAAAATTGAGAATTTAGATTATTCATTTAAAAATTGCGTATAGGTGGCTCGCATATAATAAGACAATTTACAAAAATAATTTTTGCATTTTATAACTATACACAATTATATAATGATTTTATTTGAATTGGAGAGTTCGCTCGAACATTTACTTACTAAATTCTGACAATGTTTTCCACTCTTTACGAATGAGTGGTTTTCGTGTAGAACAATCAAGCACGTCACCGGCACAGTAACTAATACTATTGGAGTTACTTATGTTTATTATCAATCTTTTTTACCAAAAAGGAATTAGCAATGCTCTTTTCTCAATTTCTCTTTATTGGAGATTACGGGAGTACAAAAAGTACTATTGTGTCTTATTTCATAGTATATTTGCCTTGTTGATGTATAGAAATCATCATTCACCTAATTCAAACCCTTCGAAAGCTCAACCAGTGGAAAAAGAAACCTGAAAGTTGAAATTAAACCATATTTTTACGTCAGTGTCAATTTCTTTTCTTTTTATTTGGTACCCATTGCAATTAATCGCGCTCAATGAAACCCATTGGTTTGTTTGTGTAATTCGTTGTTGCAGCTTGCTTAATTGGATGATAGTTTGAGAAAGCTTGCTAGTGCCGCTTAAAAGTAGAAGAACAGGTATAATTAAGCGTCACAGTTATCTAGGAGAACAAACACGGTGTTGATAATTAGCAACAAGAAGATCGCTATGGTTTCAAATTTCAACTTACAATTTTCATGTTATTAATGAGAAACAAAATTTGAACACAGCTTTCTCAACTATTGATTAACTACATAGTAATCAATAATAAATAGAATTGAATTGCATATGATTTGATATGATGATAAATAAATTGAGATTGGAGTTGAAATGAGTCCATTAAGAGGGTACGATGGACTCAAAGCAGTGTAGGCCATCCAACTCCGGCGCAAACCTAGGCCTTAGAGGGGGCCTATTTTGGTTGGCACCACCGGGTGTGGGCGATGATGGATTCGGCTCTTTTCTGGCGGCGACGTTGGAGGCGGGGCCTTCCCTTTTCATGTTGGGCTTCGGATTTCCATCTTTTACGGGGGTCACGCCCAAGGAAAAGTTCCAATTATGGCCCTGCGACACCTCAAAGTAGCTGAAGATGGACATGAACATGATGTTGTGTTGTTTCTAGGTACGAAGAAATTGATGAAGGAGTTGGTTGATCTGTCTGATCTGCTGGGTATGAAGAAATTGATGAATCTGCACTAATATGATGATGATAATGAGTATTTATAATTCACTTAAATGGAGGAATGGAAGAGTCGTGGAAGATGAAGATCGATTTGGAAATTTCATGAAGTTTCTATGTATGTGGACCGAGTCTGGACTGAGCTGGAAGTTTCTTTCCTTGACGCGTTGGAGTTAGAGTTAGAGTTGGAGTGGACCATTTACTCATTCAACTCTTCGCCCCTTTTGACTCATAATCAAACTAGAGTAAGCCAACTTTGATTCAGTTGAATTTTCGACAATTTCTTGTTGACTCTATACCCTCATGCTTGACCAACTATGTGATATTTTTATATTTCAACTATGTTTTTATTATAATAATAAAAACAACTATGATATTTATATATAGAAAAATTGTTGATAAATTTGTGCTTGACCCATTGAAACTACGAACCAAAGAAGAATCCAATTTCATCTCATGCTTGACCAACTATGTGATATTTTTATATTTCAACTGTGTTTTTATAATAATAGAAAAAAAAAACAACTATGATATTTATATATGAGTTTAATTTTGATCCATTGTCAGTGTAAAAAATTTTTACACTGTCATCCAATCATATGTTAATAAATCATTAAAAGAATTTAACTATTATAACAACTACTTAAAAAATCTAACTTTTTTAATAATGTGTCAACATATGATTATGATTAAATGACAGTACACTGAAAGTGAATTAAAATTATATTCTTTATATATAGAACAATTGTTGATAAATTTGTGCGTGACCCATTGAAACTACGAACCAAAGAAGAATCCAATTTCATGCGTTTTAACTTTTAAGTATAGAATTATAAACTCCATGATTACTTCTCTTTCTCACATTTAAAGGCTCATATTTTACTCTAATTTCTAAATCCGCCAACCACATTCATAATTTCATATTTTTTATTATCAAACCACATACATAATTTTTGCATGATTTAATTAAAATTTAATTTTAATTTATTGTCTCTTCATAACACTTATCATCTAATCATATATTATTAAATTATTAAAAATATTTAACTTCTTAAATAATTATTATCACAGTAAAAAAAATTCTAATATCACAACACATGATTATACAATATTATAAAACTATTTTATAATGACAATGATCAAAATTAAATTCATATTTATATGTTAAAAATGTATACCGTCATCATCAAGCACTGGATCTGTTGGTAATAGGCACTTGATTTTTTTTTCTTTTTTTTTTTAATGGTCTCACTAAAATTAGTGAAGGTCGAGTGAGATTTTGGAAAATCCCCGTAGAGAATTCCGAGTGTGGGGAGGGAATAGAGGAAGTACATTAAAGAGATCGAAAAACCCACCCTCTCCCCATAAGCTGCAGGTAACCATACCACTTGAGCTTAAGCTGATGGGCACTTTATTTAATTGAGTCATCACTGATTTAATTTAAGCATGGGCCAAATTTCTCTTACAGGTCCTCATCCCCTTCTCTACCCTCGGAATTGAGCTATACACAAATAATAATAAGAAAGAAAAAATATGTACCCTCGTTCACAGTTTTCACGCGTAAATATATGATTTAAGTCTCTGGTATATATCATATTAATCCTATTCTCTATTTGTCAGTTTGAAAGGGGGAAAAATCTATCCCCTCATCCATAGTTTTCGTGCGTATATATATGATCTAAGTTTATGATATCATATTAATCCTGTTCTCTATTGTGAGTTCTGAAAGGGAAAAAATAAATAAATCTATACCTTCATTCAGAGTTTTTAAGTGTGTGTATAAAGTCTCCAGTATGTCATATATTAATCTCTTTCTCTATTTTTCTGCTTTTACTCAGCAGTAGCTCCCACTCCAAGAACAATAATGTTGTTATGCCTGGCAAATGAAATGGTGATTTCATTTCATGAAATAGGCATTCCATGCTTGTTAGTAGACAAAAAAGCATTAAATGCAACTATTCCATGTCTCATTCCATAAATTCAAGAATAACCATTTGGCTCGAGAGAGGTAAGATTAGTAATTTCATACACTATAGAAAGATTTAATTTATTTTTTCTAACACACCCTCATTTACTTTATAAAATGACAATATAATATTTCGTTAAATTTAGCCTACCTAAATTTTAATTTTGTTTTCATTATGCCCCAATCCACTCTTCATGTTTTATAATTAATTTTAAATATTCATGTTAAATTTAAAAATAATAATAATAATGCAAATATGTGAAATTTTTTTTATAAATAAGTAAAATAATACAAGAAAACACAATTATTATCTAAAACATCACAAAGACAATATTTAAAAAATTGTATGAAGCATCTTATAAAAAAATTGTACTCATTTCTATATTTTCTCATAAACAAAACAAAATTTGTTCTTTTTTAATGACAATATTTTTTTGATATTAAGTTATTTAAAAAATTAAATTCAAACATTATACATGAGAGAAGTTAACTTTGTTTTTTTTTTTTCCATTAGAGTTATTTATGTCATTTAAATCAATTTTGATTCTACTTTACATTGATTCCATGTATTTATATTGAAAGTTACCAAACTGTAAATTGAGAATAGTCATTCTATTCCAACTTCTTGAAATCATCATTTCGTGTAGTAAATGTGACATAAAAATTTCCATACCTAATTGTGAATATAATACAATGTAAGAATGAGAATGAATTGAAATCACAACATTTAAATGTGGTATCAATTTTATTAAGTTACCACCTAGTAAAAAATAGCAAGCTGTCACAAGATCATTAATTTCCCACGAAAAGCAGTGTAATTCTAATTAACTGCATTTTTTAACACCGAAAACAACATAGATACTTCTAACTCCTGCTACTATTCTACATGTCTACCAAGTATCAATATCTAAGACCTAACTCCAAAGATGAACATAATGGTCAAATTCCAATTAACCCATTGTACACCTCCCATCTACTATGGCCCAAAGGAACAAGAAATGTAGTATGACTTAAAACCATAGAGTCATCACCAATTATTTATTGGGTAGGGAAAATGACAGACAAAATTCTTTAAAAATAAATTTAAAGTAAAACACAAAAAGGTGGTATACAAGAACCAAGCGAGGTTCAGGAGTCAATTATGCATAGGGAAAAGTGAAAACTTAATCTCACTGCACCCCTAATACATCCATCTTAAGACGGGTTACCTTAAGCTATTTGTGCGAACTTTATAACCTAAATGATATCTGTTTTACCATTTTTAACAAGTAAAGAAATTCAATAAGAGCGAACAATTATTCACAAAATAACAAGAAAACTAAATTACAAAAATTAAAAGATTGGCTTGATTTGCGTGCCTACGTATCCCCTAGTGCAATGGGGAATTCAAAGTCATGTAGTTCTTTTTAGAAAATGATTGTGATTCGCTTGATTTTAAATTAAAAAATTAAAGAAAAGACAGTAGACTGCACGATAGACTCTTACCCCTTTAAAATAAACCGAAGACAACATCAAGTGATACAATTATTGCATAGATATTTATTAAAACTAAAAATTAAATAGTTTGGGTGCAAAAATGAACACATAACAACACAAAAGGGAAATGACCAATCAGTCGGCTGTCCATCCGAGCGCCTTAGGAAGGATCCGACTAGACTATTAACTATGCAATTGAAATTACGATATGATTGGTCGGCCAGTCGATCGGCCTGGGGGGAGATACTCGATTGGAGACCAAAACACATGAAACAGCAAAAGGGGGAGAGGAACGATCGGTAGGTCGGTCATCCGAGAACTTTAGAAAAGATCCGACCAGATCATTGATTATGCAATTGGAGTCACGATCTAGTCGGTCGGTCAGTCATCCAATTGGCAGTGAGAGAAGAGGTACTCAATTGGAGACCAAACACATGAGACAACAAAAATGGGAAGAGGATCGATCGATAGGTTAGTCATCCAAACACTTTAGGAAGGATCCAACCAGACCATTGACTATGCAATTGGAATCACGATTTGGTCAATCGACCATCCAATCGGCAGTGAGAGAAAAGGTACTCAATTAGAGACCAAAACACATAGAACAACAAAAGGCTTGGTCGGTCACTAGAGGTCAGGTAAAAGGTTATCCGCTTGGTCGGAACTGATGAACAAAAAGTGGATACAAAGGGTAAACAAAATCGAATCGGTTTGGACCAGTCGGAAGGAGTAGAGGTGACTCAAAGGGAAGGATCGAATCGATCTGGTACAATCGAGAAAATAAGTGCCAAAGGGAAAGGCCTGATCGGTGTGTCCGATCGAGGGGTAGAGGATGTCAAAGCTGAAGGTCCGATTTATGTGTCCGATCGAGGTAGAGGTGGTCAAAGGGAAATGCCTGATCAGTAAAGGGTAAGCTTGGCTTGGTTAGTGTAGTTGATGGGAAAATTATTTAATGAGGGTTAGATCGGTTTAGTGAGCTGAGGGGTAAATGTGTTAAGGGTAAGGTCTGCTCAGTCGACCAAATGATAGGGGAAAGTGTTAAGAGGATCGAATCGGTCAGTTGGGAGATCTAAGAGTTAGATAAGCAGCTTGGCTCGGTCAGTTGGAGATCAGTTAAGAAGAAATCCAGGAAAAAAACTTTGATTGGTCGGAGAAATGGGTGGTCGGTTGGAACTGGTCTTTAGGGTGATAGTCGGTCGGAAATGGTCTGGGAAGTGGTGGTTGATCGAACAATGATCTAGGAAGTGGTGGTCGGTTAGACATGGACGCAGACTATATTTTTTGATTATTTTTACAAATTTGGAATGTTGTTCTGGTTTTGGTGGGTATTAATGTTGTGTTTGGAGGCAAAATAAGGGGATGTTGTGGTGGTTTGGATTGTTTGTGGGTGGCTTTGGGTGGTATTTTATGAGGAGGACGTGAGTGCTCTGTTTTTGGACATGAAAATGCAAAAGATGGTGCGTGAAATGATTAAGTAGTGATGCAGATGCTGTTTTGGAATTATGAAGGTCGTGTATGGGTGTAGGTGAATGAATTTGACCATTTTGGGTGCATAGGAGATATGGTGTGGTTGGAAATGGTTGGACACGATTGGGGAATTTCTCGAGTTAAGGTGTGTAGCTGTGTGTGACTGGAAATGTTTCGGTTTCAAGGAGAATGGGTGGCTGAGGTGCTTCTTTAATGAGTTTATGACATGGTTACGTGATGGTGAAGTGAGAAAAGGAAAGGAAATCAAGTTAAAACAAACAAAAGCATAATTGACCATATTACAAACATATTACATGTACGTAACCAAAGTTATGAGAGATGAACAAAATATATCAAGATTCAAATATTCACACGGATTTGGGACTTACCTCCTGAAGCTCAAGTTAAAAGAACAGCTAGTAAATGATTCACCCTTTCCCCGGAATCAATCCTCATCTTTTCTCTATTCTCAACTTTTCCTTCTCAGATTCTTTCTCAGTTTTCTCTTTTCTCTCGGTTTCTTTCTCAGCCAAAAACCAAAAGTGTCTGTTGCTTTCTCTTTATATCCCCTATGTATGTGATCATCATTTTGAAATAGAGGTAGTTGAGCTGATCAAACAACTTATCCTTTGCTTGCTGCCAAGGTCTTCTTCCTTTGTTGTACATTTTCCAACTCTCACCTGCTCCTCTCTGTTTCCTTCATTTCTCAAGACCCTCCAAGCTGATGGCGAGGTGATTATGGGCTTAGTTGGTTTCGTCATTTCTGGACCAGATTTGGGCTGAGCCCAAAGGATTATGGGGTGGATGGATTTGGGTCAACTTTATAAGTTATGAAATGGGTGATTGGGCTACTTAGGTTGTGGGCTTGATCCTTTTTCTTTTAATCTTTTTCCTCTTTTTTGATTTTGGATTTTTTTGGATTTTTGTATTAATTTTCTTTACTTTAACTAAAAAAAGTTTTTTTTTATTTGATTTTCAAGTTTGTTAAAATTTTCTAAAAAACAAAACCTAGTCAAAATAGAGTGTTCACAAAATTTACAAGTACAAAATAATAAAAAGACTTTTATGCATAACACTAAAAGCAATTGGAAGCCAGTATCACATTCTTCAAATATTTTTACATAGTTCACGTAAATATGTCATGTCAATGGTAGTGAACTTAATTGTTACTTATTGTTGAAGAGTATAACTAATAATTCCTAAATTTACTGACACCAATAATCATCTCATCAATCTAGTTTGAACATTGAACATATAACTAGGCCACCTCAAGAACTACTACTTCAGATTATGGACCCACAAATTGTATGAGCTAATCTATAAGAAATTCAAAATCTCCATATATGCATAACAACTAATTATTGAGAAATTTATAGATGATATCATCCCACCCTACTTGTTCAAATATTCATTTGCAACGCTAGCACAACAAATGTAGCACCGAATGGTCCAAAAGCCATGGCACAAAATGCACTAGCATGGCACTTGCAATATCAAGGTGCAATGCACATTATATTATAATTATGCATAAATATAACTAATATGGATCATAATAAATACTATAACGACAGCATAACCTATATGTAGTGAAAAAATTAGTTTGAAACTGTAATAATACATAAAGGATAAGATAACATAGTTATATATGTAAAATTATAACTTCAACAAACAACAACAATTGTATCAAGTTGAACTACATATCCTGACATGATTTGACAAAAGTAGAGGTGAAAACTACTAGGTTTTTTGTAACCCAAAGATTACAAGATATTCAATGAAGACACGTGATACTGGACATAAACTACCAACTAGTAAGAGAGCAAATAAAGGGGGGAAACCAAAGCAAATGAGGAAGACAACATAGATCCCTTTAGACATTTGCAATTTGCATTGACCAGTAAGAAAGAGCAAATAGAAATATGGGGAACCAAAGCAGATGATGAAGAAGAAGATAACAAAAATCCCTTGAGATATTTGCAATTTGCACTAATCAATAAGAAAGAGCAAATAGACAGGGGGAAGGGAGAACCAAATAAGGAAAAGAATAAGAAATCAAAGAACCCTTAAGACCTATGCAATTTGCACTGCCCCCAAAACTACCTTTGTATAGTCAGACTTCCCCAGTTGCTAGTTCTATGATAGAAAATCAATTGCTCAAACAACCAAAATACATATTACTTCCTCATAATTTTGGGGCCTTGAATCTTGAGCGCATGGCATGCACCATGTACCACATGAAATGGTGCAAATAAAGCAACTAATCTCACGCAACATTAAAGGTGTCATGCAACACTTGTTGCAAACTTGCAGTGTGCTTTGGCTGCAGCATTGCCCACAAGGTATGCAATTAATAACTGCTCCATGGGTCATATGTTAATTAATCCATCTTAATAATCTGTAACACCAAAAAACAACTCTATTTTAATTCAACATCCACTAGTTTCATAGGTCAATATTGGTAATATGTAAGACAAAAATGAAAAAAATATAATTGCTCAACATCTACCAATTATATTTAATTTTTTGCACTTCACCCTAGAAAAAATTGATATAGTTGGCAATCTCTTAGACTCTTATGAGGACATTCGAAATTGAAATGAAAATTATATAATTACATATTTGATATAGACTCAAAAATAATTTACATGCTCATTGACAATTAAATATCTAGAAAAGCCAAAAAAAAGTGACTAAGAAGAAACCCAATGTATGATCATAGTCCAATATATATCCAATGGAAGAACCAAGGATCAAATTCACTGCTTGCAAAAATCGCCTTAGTAAAACTTTTCAAAAAAAGAACCTTCCAAAATCTACTTTACAACTTTTCAACTAATCCAAGACCCAAAATAACATAACATTGATTTATAATGAGCCATAAGAAACTTCTTGTCTTCTTTAGATCAGCAAAAATATTATTCTAACCATCCAACACCAAAGTTTTATCATTAAGAGCAATAGTAAATACAACCTTCATTAAAGAAAAATGTTAGTATGCTTTTAGTTTAATAATAACAAGAGGATTGGCAAAACACAATTCTATGTGCAACCTAATATTACAACTATTTCATTATGTAGGAATAATTCAATAGCATGTAAAAACTTTCATATAACCTTTTAATCTTCCATTTAAATTTAGACATCCAAACAAATAACATTTCCTGACAACATAAGTATTAGTCATACAAAAAAAAATATAAACTGCATTGGCATATAGCCTGGAATTCTCACCTGCTTTTTATATCAAATGAACGTGGCAACATTTTAATCAATGTGATCGTGCACTAAAGTTTGATTGCACAATATAGAACAAACTACACTAATGCAGATCATTATGGATTGTGATTAAGGAAAGATTTATAGTGTGTGCACATTTGAATAAAACTTCAGTTTAAATACAAATGATTTATAAAGAAGAAACTAACAATTTCTAGTGGCAAAGGAAATAAGGATTTTTTCTATCCTACATCATTTATATACTAAAATTTTTTAAAAATATATTTGTATCCAAGATAGCCAGAAGCCACTGTCAAAACATACCAGAAGGGGCCCGTTGCGGCATAAAAGGAAGCCATCATATTAGAGACAAACAAGTAAGCAAACTTATCATTTTTACAAAACATTACTGATGTTTCAATATTGGTCCTTGTTTCTTCTTTTAGCATTTTACGGAAGCTCAAGACCTTCCAGAATACTATCCCCTAACAAATCATAAAGGCACATACAACTGAGATATTAAAACATCAATAAAATTTAATATGCGAAAATTGCTACCCATACATCTACATAGTGCACTAAAGTGAATTAAACGAATTATGTCATCTTAATACCCAAAAAATAAGGCAGGTGATTTCAAAGAAGGGCACTAACCTTGGTACATCAATCAATTGCTATGGATAAGGGAAAAGGGAGAAAAGAATACTCATCAAAATTAGCAATATCATTCGCCTCTTCTTTTAGCTCTACAAATGAGCATCTTGTACATTGTCACCATCGAGCAAAAGAAGGCTTCCGACGCATATTGTTGTTTTAAAGGCAGAAGGCATATCACTAATCTTGATTGTTTCAATTTCCGTACTGATACAACCATACCAAAATAGTTTCTTACAGTCCTATTCTATAAGCATTTTGTCACTGGTCTTGGATAAAAGTAATGGCTTGCAAGGCAATTTACATATTTCAAATATAAGAAGTCTACACTAAGACTCATGCACTCCATACTCCTTCATCAACCAAAACTCTTGGCGAACCTTAGTTGAAGCTATATTAGTCAAGCACAACACAAGCAGGGACAGCCATCCAGGACACTCAAACGCGAGATAGACCCACATTCTAAATTATTTGGAACAATATACTTGCAGAATTCTTCACTTCCAAGACAAGCATTCGAATGTTGAGGGTTTTGATGGAATGACTAAAAGTGCGGTTGATAAAAGGGGGGTGTGTGATGAGTAGGGGTGTTCATTGGTTCAGGTTGACCGGGTTGACCCAGTCAACCCGACAAACCAATTAAAAAAATCGGTTTGATTCGATTCGGTTCGGTTCGGGTTATCGGGTCTAATCGGTTCCAATTTGATCAAAACCGATCATGATTGGTTCGGTTTACGGATTTTGTATTTTATAACCCGATGACCCGATGAAATGACCCGAAGAGTAATAAAAATTTAGATATTATCTTCTTGTCATTTAGCTTTTCATTCATTTAAAAACCTAAGATACAATAATATATCTTTAATTTCCATTTTCAAGCATCAATCATTTAATTATTTACATATATATATATATATATATATAACCTTCTTTGTGAAGCAGAATATATTTAATGTCATACATTTATATTACAAATGAAGCTTATGATGATTTTGAGACGTTGAAATATTTATTCCCAAACTTGATTTTACTATCTTAATACTTGTACTATACTGGAAGGCTTGTATGCTTAAAATTCATATGTAATTGCCTAATTGAGTTTAAAGTATTTAGTAATAGTAGATTTGTAATTTTTCTCTGTGAAAAAAATGATCGGATAACCCAACATTAATCGGGTTGGTTTTTGGTTCGGATTGCTATAAATTTTTTTTCAAAAAACAAACAAAACCAACGCGATCAAAGTTGATCGGTTTGGACATTTTTTTCTCCAAAACCCGAACCAACCCAACCCATGAACACCCTTAGTGATGAGAGAGTACCATGACTTGCAAACGCACCTGAATTGTAGAATAGCGTCAACCGGTAGCCACGAGAGTATTTCAGCTATTATCTCCAACATAATGTTCCTCGTACTCATAGTATTACTATTGTGTTTCCTAATTGTTGAGGTAAACAATTGACCTACGGAGATAAAAAGAGAACTCATTGTGTTAATTTGTGTAAGTTGGGTTTTATTTTTGGTAACAAAAAAGGGGCTGAAGAAACTAACTCTAAAGGAGGATCATGAACCAGATTCAAACTATAGTGTTGAGATAAACTCCTATTGTTAGCCAATGTTCATACATGTTTCCTTCTCTGGAAGTGTGGGAGAAGAGGATGTTTCAATCCCATTTTTCATTGTCGGAATCGACAAATAATCTGACATTGAGCAATTTAGTTGAGAGATAATTGCTCTAGAGTCACTTTTCAACACCAAGCTATTTGAAACCTTCTCGCCAAGCTATTTACATACTATTTTCTTTTTCTTTTTTTTGTTATAAATGAGGTGGATCTGATGTGCAGAAGGAGAGGGTATATTATATATAGATTTTGGTGTATTATGATGATGAATTTTTTAAAAGAAAAAAAAGTCGTAGCACTAAAAGAAATTACAAATTGTGCTTTTTTTAAAACTAAAATTTTGTATTTCTCTAAAAGGTATTAAAAAAATATTTTTAAATATTTGTATTCAAACATAAAATGATTTCTTTCTTTTTATAAAAGATATTATTTTAAAAACTTGGAAATTTTTTTTATAACATCAAAATAGAAGTTTTAGCCTATGATCATTTGCAAATTATTATTGACTTGTAATATTATTATTTGGTTGTAATTAACAATTTAATATCCATTTTGTATATTTAAATTTAAATTTTAAACACATCATTTTTCAAATATATATATTAATATACACATATTGTATTCCGGGTATTGATTCACTATTTATTCATCATTCAATTTTAATCATAATCTATATTTTGGCCTTAAAAGTTTGTAATATGTTTTTTAACTAGTTTTTAACCCGTGCACAGTAATTATAATTTTTTTAATAATTAATATAAATTAGAAAAAAATAGTATAAAATTTAAATTTTTTAATGATTGATAAATTAAAACAAAAAAAGGTTGCCTCAATTTATTCTTTTTATCATCAAAGTTCATCTTAAATTTACTTCACGAGAGACTGAGTCGATTTTTATTTTGATCAGACTAAATCATAGAAATGAATTTTTTTAGGAATTAAATCGAAAACGAATATATCAATGAGAGACTAAGATATAATCTTTTTTCTATTTGTGAGAGATGAATAGATGTGGGGAACATGAATAGTCGTTTGATCAATTTTAAAAAGTATTGGGAGGAACCTACCGTTAAATCAAATGCAGCATAACACACTGTAGTAATTGAGCCCAACCCTCAAAGTAACCCATTTTGATAAATTCCCCCCTCAAAAAAAAAAAAAAACCCAGAGATAGAAAAGGCCCATGTAATCATGATCCAAATTGAAAACCCTAGCCCTCTCACAACGCTATATATTTCGCGGTGGGGATCCAAAACCCTAGAGTCGTCTCTGTGCCACAAGCAGAAGCAGTCCCTACGCTCAGATCGCAATTGAATCTCTGCGCTGCAATGGGTTCCAGCGAGTTGGCTTGTTCCTATGCCGTTTTGATCCTCTTCGATGATGGGATCCCAATCACCGTGAGTCTATATCTCCCTTCCAATTTCACATTTTTATCCTACGATCTTCAATTCAGTTCCCTCTTTCTCTGATCTATGATTGTTTTTTTCCCTTTCCTTTTATGGGTAACGCGATGGGGGGTAGGCGGAGAAGATTTCTACTTTGGTGAAGTCAGCTAATGTGAACGTGGAATCGTACTGGCCCAGCCTTTTCGTGAAGCTTGCTGAGAAGAGGAACGTCGGAGACATTATTTTGAATGCTGGGTCCGGTGGTGGTGGTGCCGTTGCCGTCGCTGCTCCTGCTGCTGGTGGCGGTGCTGCCGACGCTGCAGCTCCTGCTGCTGAGGAGAAGAAGGTAATAATTTTAATGCCTTTGCTGGCTTTAATGAATATTCTGCTTCTCTGAGGACATGAATGAATTGTATATTGCTGCATATACCTCCAGGGTGGTAAATTATATTCCATATCGTACGGAGAAATATTATTCTCATGACAGATTAATAAGAAATTACTTGCAGGGGAAAAAGGAATTAGAATATTGCTTGTGATGTGGTTTTGTGTTACTTATTTGCAATATGTCTCTGGGATCTCAATTAAGGCTTAGATCTTGGAAGAATTTGCCTTAATTGCAATGCATGCAAAGAAAAGCTCATAATACAACTGGTTTTGAAGTTAATCATTAATTGCTGTTCTAAAATGTATGGATATAATCTTGAAAATCAACAAACTGATGCCCATTTAGATGTTTAGATGGTGAATAGAAAAATTAGTTGCATCTGAAATCAACATCTCTATCTTTTCGAACTAGACCGAGACAATTGTGATAGGCAAGTATTTTATATTCTCAAAATAGCTTGAAGATAGTAAAGGCATTCTCTACTAGTGGGGCATGCTAAGATATTACACTTTTTAGTTTTGTTGTATGCTTTCTCTATTTTTCTTTTTCTCTAAAGCATTATGCTGAATTTTTCTGACTGGTTTGATAAGCAGATTGTGTTCTGTACCTGTTGGACTAGAAAGAATTTGCAGTTTGTCTTGCAAAACTTGTAATTAGATTTTTTTAGTTATAAATATATATACCTGGGCTGGCAATTAGAGGTGATCATATATATCTTACAAAACTGCTGTGGTTCATAATTGCTCTCTCCAACAAATCAAACTAACCCCTAAATGGCAACATTAAGTTAATTTGGTTCATGAAGAAATATCATACAAACTTTTTTTTCGGTTATAACAACTGTATTGAGAATGAAGAATGATCAATAGCAGTAAAGCACCTTGAGTGACTTTATCCCCATTTAGCACTTTTTAAGGTGAGATTTGATGTCCTTTTTTACCGAAGTTTATAAAACTATCATAGCATGACGCACTGCAAACTTCAGCTATTGAGTTAAGATTAGGAGACACAATTACAGACTTAGAGCCAAGTCTTTAAAGAATGGCTAGCTTTAGGTTTATTATATTTCCAGTTAATCTACCATTATTAATGAATTATGGTAACCTCATATATTTCTATTAAGATGCCATAGCATGCATTACACAGAAATTTGATACCTTTTTGTTTTAGTGTCGTGTTCCCTTTTTGCTTGATTTTCTCGCATTCTTTGTTTTCTGTATTGGGAAAAAATTTATCATAGCTTGCAATACCACAGTTTATGGTGTACGTAGTGAACTTGGTTGTTCAGTTATTTGTTCGTGCAAGGCTGCTTTTGCTATATTTTTGTACCCATACTTTTGAATTTGTGTTTGCAGGAAGAGCCCAAGGAAGAAAGTGACGATGACATGGGGTTCAGCTTGTTTGATTAGGTCTTTCCTTTAGTTCGTTGTAGCCAAACTAGGACTCCTTTTATTGAGGAGTGGCTGAATCGAAAACTTGTTTGTTCTATAAAAGTTTTATCCGAGTGAATCTTAGCCAATTGACTATCAAGTTAGTTTCTTAAACAATTGTTAAATTTTGGTGGTTTTATTTCTATATATTTGTGTTGATTAAATTTCTAATTGTCTTGTTGGTTTTTTTTTTTAACTTTTTTGTCATCAAATATGGGAATTTCTCTGCACAAAACTTGGCTAGAAAACTTCCTGAAAGACAATTTCTTCAACATAGACCATAAAGTTTTAATGTTATTTCGTTGGAACAATCTTACAGGGATTTACTATGGTATCCATTGCAAAAAACGTATATAGTATTTCTACATTCTATATTTTTCTGTTGGTATTTACATTATATGATTATTTTAGTTATCGATATGCTCTTGTAGTTTTTTTTATAAAATTTCTGTAGTTATTTTTTTTTCCATATTATGTACTTAAAAAATGATAAGCTTTGTTTTGGGATGACAATTGTATTTCTTTTATTTTTTTGTAAGCGACAATTGTATTTCTATTACCTAATTTTACGGAATGCAAATTTGGGAGTCGCTAGTGTGATTTTTTTTTAAAGTGACCCATAGCAGCATTCATAGTTAACCTATAGATAATAATATGAAGTATTTGTAAAAATATTAATTTTATGTTTATATCTTTTTTAACCTGATGGTTTTATAAATTAATAATTATGCAAGCCATTAAGAGTGTGTTAATGGTGGGTTTTTTTAATTTGAATATTGATTATTATTCTCTTATTTATTAAATTACTTCATTTTTATTTTCTGTTGCAAAATACGCTTTTATTAAGACTTAATCAGAAATTGTTGTGGGTATTTACCAACATGTGTTTGCTTTTTTTTATTTAATATGTAGATCAGAAATGGTCTTAGGTAGGCGGGTGATGTTCACAAAGCAAATTAGAAAAATTAAAGAAAATATAACTCAAGGGCAGTTTTTCAACTAAATTTAGAAAAAACTAAAAAGATCTAGAGTTTAATTTTAATTCACCGTCAGAGTAAAGTTCTTTTACACTGTCATCCAATCATGTGTTAACAAATTATTAAAAGAGTTTGATTATCATAACAACTACTTAAAAAGTTTAACTCTTTTAATGATGTATCAGCACATAATTGAATGACAGTGTAAAGAAACTATACACTAACAGTGGATTAAAATTAAATTCAAAAATACAGAAACTGCCTTTCTTTGGCAATGCAAATTTTAAAAAAATGACGATACATTCTTTTCCAACGTCTTCCCTGAATCACAAATCCTGCCCCAACACCTCTGATGCATTTGAACAAAATCTCCCCAACTACTTTGCCGTGGTGGCACCCACTGCATGGTTAAACGACTCTGGGAGGTAGCGGAGGGAGATGTTGGAAGCATACCAGAGGTTATAAGCCCCAGGGTGAAAAGCCTTCCAGTGGTGAACCATGTCAAAGGAAAATGGAGGAGGCAATGGGGGTTGGGAAGAAACAGAGAGGAGTTGTGGGAAAATCTGTGAGGAACTAACAAGAAGAAAAAACAATAGAAGTTGGTAGTTTGCTGTTGTTGGATTGAGAATGAGAGAATTTTGATAATGTGAGAGGGAAGAAGAATGAATTAGTATAATGGGTTTTGGTTTTGGGAGAAGAAAAAGGGATTGATTGAGAGAGAGAAAATGAATGATGCAGTGCGAGAACCTGTGAGGTGAAGTGTTTGGAGGAATTTTTTACGGAGTCTCCAAAACATGGTGGTGGCAGCAACAAATCCACTTTGCAGCAGCGGCAGCTCAAGAGTTGTGGTGGAGGACAATAGCAACGGTGGTGGCTTGTCCTTTTTTCAATATATATATATATATTACCACGAAGGGTGGTTTCTCTCTTAAGAATTTGTTATTTTTTAAAAAAAAATTAATTAGAAAACCACCTCATATGGGGTGATATCTAAATTATCTTTTCTTTAATTTTTCTAATTTGCCCCCACCTAGAGTGATTTCTAATTTACATGTTGAAATAAAATAAAATAAATACATGTTGCTAAACTATCTTGACCCACAAAGATTTATGAATATATTTTAACAAAATATATTTTGGTACATAAAAATAAAGGTGATATAATTTGATAAATAAAATAATAATAATTAGTATTTGTGTGTCTGCATATATATATATATATATATATATATATATATAAATTCGTTAATGATGTACTATGCATTATTTGTGGTCTCTTTATTATAAAAAAATTTGTGTTAAATAAACGTTGATTATGTTGAATTGATGGTTATTAAAATAATTGTTACTAGTAAGTTTGAGTTTAGTAATCGATGAGTTTTTGTAATGTCAGGAATTTGAACTCGTAAGAAATTATTTTTGAAAATAAATAACCTCAATATCTTAAATGAAATCAGTCTTAATTTCAAAAGGTATAGAAATACATGTACAATAACAAAATAATAATAATTGTTACTAATTATGATTTAAAATTTGAACAGTTTGGAATGATATATGCTAATAGATGATATTTGAAAATTAAATTTTTATAGTTAAAAGTAGGAAAATAACTCCCATTGCAAGTTAAAATATACGCCTAACCCCAAGTGAGTAAAGGGGGATGAGTACATATACAAGACTTGGGTACCTTATGAAAAAAATCAAATAATTAATTTGATACTTGAACCCCACTAGATACTTTATTGAGGAGAATTAGGAGATGATGATTAAGATTTTTATCTGATTAAAGATAGAACTGAGTATATAAATGGATACGTAGATACCCTAATTATATTAGATCTGATGTCATCTCCATCTTGATTCTAATTTTATCAAATTATATAAAGTAAATATTCAAATTGGTCATTCAAAAATACATAAGATATCGGTTTGGTCATTCAATCATTTTTAACATTAAAATAGTATTCTACTGTCAAATTTTTTATATCAAATTAATTCTTTAATATTACTTTTTACATCAAATTGATCTCTCTAAAATGACCAATTTGACATTAAAAATAATTAAAAAATTAAACTAATATCATGTATATCTTTAAAGAACTGAATTAGATATTTAATCGTATATTATAAGTGCTTGTTTGATAAACTGATTTACTTGGTAAAATTGTCTTTTTTATTTAATTTAATTTATTTAGTTTTACATGTGACAGCAAATCATGGAAATCAGCTTTAACTCTTGTTTTTTTTGGGTTGTGCGCATTAACATAAGCACTAAATAATTCGGATGAATTTATCTCGAAACTAATCAGATTTGTATAATAAGGTGAGATGACGAGTGAGTCCTTCCTTAATGTAAATAAAAAGATTTTAATTTTAATTTATTGTTAGTGTAAAAAAAATTTATACTATCATTTAATCATATACTGATACATCATTAAAAGAGTTAATTATTTGACAATACATGATTAAATGACAATGTAAATTTTTTTACAATAACAGTAAATCAAAATTAAGTTAAAATTAAAACTCGACCTTTTTTTTTAAAAAGAAAAAAACTATCCTTACTGTTCGGCCCAGAAGCTTTCGGGATCTGTAAATGTTATCGATAGATCATTTCAAATCAAAGTTACTATAGCATGTTGTTTGCATAGGTCTATAACTTGCAAGAAAGTAGAGGTGTTCCGTTTGTATGGGTTTGATTTTGAAGAAAAAAGTCATCTAAATTAAATTAATTAATTTTTTTATATTAAGAATTAATTGATTTTTTTTAAATTAGAGAACCGAATCGAACCAATTACAATCGGTTTGGTTCGGTTCGGTTCAATGGGTTTTTCACTAAACATTGATTTTTTTAAAAAATTCATACATATCATTACTTTGTTTTTTTTATAGACCAATTTAAAAAAAGTTAGTATAAAATCCTAATAAAAACATTATTACATAATTATAAATAATAAATAGGCCTAAAATATTTATAGAAACAATAAAAAATTTAAATATAATCATTTATAAGTATATAAATTATAAAAAGTATATAGATAATTATATGAATTCGGTTTGGTTTGGTTTGATTCGGTTTTATAAATAAAAACCGAAAACCAAACCAAACCAATCGGTTTTTATAAAACAAAACCAAAATTAATCGGTTTTGTTCGATTTTCAATTTTTTAATTCAATTTTTTTAATTTTAATTGGTTTGGTTCGATCATGAATACCCTGCAATAAAGAAGTCAGCTTCTCCCGCCACCTCAAAGTGCCCAAGCGGCGACAATAGTTATCTAAGTAGAAGTTGATTTATCAAACATGGTTATTGTTCTTTTCCCTAAAATTTTGGCTCTTTAAATCATTACGACACCTCCTGCCCAGAGAAAAGTACAAGAGATATCTTTTTATAAAAAATGGCTTTTTTTTATAGATTTTTTTTAAAAAATATTATTTTGTATTTGGATATAATATTTTAAATATACTTTTAAATAATAAGAAGGTTTTTAAATTTGTTTATATAAAAAAGAACAAAATATTTTTTTATAACAAAATTATTGAAATGAAGAGTATCCAAAACGAGGGAGACATTGTTTATATAAAGGAAAAAAGAGAAAATATGTTATATAATTTTTAATAAAGACAACTAATATTTTTATCATAAAATTATATTAAAAATTACTTATATTTTTTTTAAAAGCTGATGATGATTAACTTCTAAAAAAGTGATAATTAATTTTTTATTTAACTTTTATTTTTTTAAAGTTGTATCCAAATATATTAAAAAAAAATTCTTTAAAATAAAACATATCTAAATGCATTTTTAAAAATAATGATATTTTAACTTTGATAACAAAATTTTTCAAGAGAGTTGTTGAAATTTTTATTGTCGATAAATTATATTATTAAATTGATCAAATTGTCCTAATTTTTTAAATTATTCAAATTATTTATTATGATATGAATCATATGATAGCTAAATTGATTCTGTCATTTTATGATTTTTTATTAAATTCATCGATTTGCTCCTATTTTAACTTAGTTGACTGTGGCTGATGTGAAAATTAAAACCCTTGAAAAGAAAAATTATTTCACAATAATTATTTAGAAATTATCAAAGGTGATAAAGCACAAGAAAAATTTATCAAATATATGATAAAGCAATTCACCAATATATATATATATATATTTATATGATAAAGCAAAAGAATAATATATGAGAATACACTGCTGGTGCAAGCCCAAGAAGACTCAAATGAACCTAGTCGGTTCGAATTTTTAGTGCCAGTTTACTAAAATAAAGACCACGTGTGTTTCTTTTCTCCATTATCAAACCCTTGATCACCACCGAAAATAATTATTAATTCAATGTACTAAAGTCGATACACCCAAAACAAAAATTGATGTTAGGACTTCTTTTCTTAATCCTTAGATCATAATAGACAAAATAATAATAATAATATGGTGGCATCCATTCATGATTTTTCCATTGACAACTAACAATTCTGATAGTGTCAATCAAATGTTCAACTTAATACTCAAAATGACGTAGCGTAGAGTTGAATAAACCTACATCGACATGTGATTGCGAGGCGTGCACCGCAAAGGGAAACGTTGATTCACACTGTTCCCAAACCGTGATCTGGGGATCCAAGAACCCGCATTCACACCACCTTGCACCAACCCTTGCCCCAAACAACAAGGCATCCCCACGTTACGCAAAACCAAAAGGGGAGAATCCAATCCTGCTTTAGAGTGATCCACAGAGTTGAGAGAAGCACTCCAACACCAACAGCGAAGAAGAGTGCATGAAATCTGAATCTGAATCTGATTGGCGAAGATCTAATCGACCCATTTATTGCCTAAAAATAAATATTGGGAATTGAGGGCTGGTCTGTGAGGGAGGGAGTACCCTACTTGCTTGAGCTCCGGAGGCCAGCTGAGACGTCCAAGGCTAGTAGTTGCTGGGTGCTTTCGTTGCAAAACTGAATTCTTCGTTCTTCGTATTTTTCTTCTACTGGAAGTGAACCCTAAAAACACTGCACCCTTTCGGCATGCTTCAAAGGCCAAAGGAAAGATGCCACATTGGCTATTAAGTGGTTATTTGAGTGAGAGGACGTTCTCTAATTGCAGGTACGCTTTGGTTGGGTATTGCGCGAGTAAATCCGTAGACATTGGTCAATGCCAAATGCAGTTGCTGTGCTTTTTTTTTTTTTTGGAGGGGGGACCATGAGGGGTTGCAAGTGACTAGAAGATGTTGCTTTGCTTGACGATTTGTTATTTTAGTGTGTCAGTGGGTGGTTTTAGTGGAATACGAAAGAGTGCAGAAGATGTTATTGTGGTGGATAAAAGAGGGAATATCTTCTTCTTTTTTTGGTGCGAGAATTTTTTTTTGGTGCGAAGGAAATATCTTCTTCTGCATTGCCTTATTGCCTAATTGTTATTTTTCAACACTTGCTATGTTTGCATGTTTGACTGTGTCTGAGGGATATGCTGGTTGATTGTTTGGTTCTCATTTTTTTCAAAAGTGAATTCAGCCAAAACTATTTTGTATATCATCAAGTTTCTATTCATACATTAAGCAAGTTTTTCATCCATTATATATGGGTTTCTGTCAGTTTCTTCAACTTTATCTCACGCTTATTTTGTGCCTTGTTTTTCTTCTCCTGCACATACTGGTGATAAAGTTCGTGACATATAAGAAAACCATGGCTGCCTTCCTTACATGTTGTACATTTGTTAAGATTTACTAGTTAAACAATGATCTTTTTAGTAACATCAAAATTTTATTTATTTTTATTAAGAACCAGATTATTGCTGTTATTTGCCACATACACATAATATTTTTGGTTCAATAGCACATGTGATGCTACATAATCAATTCCTGGTATTGACCCTAATGGCAGTCAGATTAGGATGACAATGAAAAAGTTGGACATTTAAGGATGCAATTAGAACTAAAGCAAGTTTATGTGCAAATTAGTAATTTTGTCAAAGTACATAGATGTAAAACATCCTTTTGGGATGTTGTACTTATCATATCTACTATGAGCATTGAGCTGTATACTTCTTTGATGAACCAATTTGCTTGTATACTTTCTTGTAGATGTTGCAGCTAAGTTCAAAGTCAGTTGGTACAGGATTGGTGATGTAGAGTCACTGAGCCAAGATGGCATTTGTAACTAAGATAAAATGGGTTGTTCTTTCTGTAGTCACTTTATCTGTGGCATCTATCATCATTCATCTGTCTTTAGCAAAGTTTTGGACTGTTAACATGGTGCAGTACAAAGCACTGCCTAGTCTTCCTGAAGATTTCGCTTCCATGTTAGGGAGACAGGTTAGTTTGGATGGATTATACATGTATGGTTATGTGTTTTGTGTTTCACTTAAGTGATTTTGGCTTTATTTGCTTGAAATGGTACAGGGTATAAAGAATAAGAAGCTATGGGGTTCCTTAAAGTCTTTGGAAGCATTGCAGCCTTATGCCAACACTAGAAGCAATTATTCTGGTAATAATTTTGCTCAAATTTCTTAGCTCTTCATTAGGGAGACAGGGGAGGAATGGAAATGTGCAATTTAGACTTGTAGTTGAGTGGGTATGATATAAAGCTTTGTTGAAGGGTAAATATTTCACATCATTATGCTGTGTTTTTTGTTTTTCACTTATAGATATAAGTTATGTATTAAAGAACTGAAATCACATACTCATTTTCTATTGCAAAGGCATTATCGAGTAACTAGATTATGGGAATCTCTGCTCCTCGTGATCTTGGAGATGATTAATTTTTTTCATAGAAATTACTTTCATATTTTCAAAGATCTTAGAAATAAAATTTTGATTATAATCGGTTTTGAAATATTTTTCATTTATGAGTGTAACTGGAGTGGAAAAGTAAAGATTTGTGGTTGAGTTGACTGTAACAATTGAGTTTTCTCTAGACGTAACTGATATAATATTATTTGGTGATTTTTTTATCTTTGACAAATTTTAAAAAAGAGCTGTTGTACTCACCATATTAAAGATTATATATCTTCATTTTTCTTACATTTATTGTTTCCATCCTTCACATCTTCCACTTCAAGTTTGTGTTTCTTTTCTTCCCAGTTCCAAAGGAGCAGAACAATGGTTTCATCTATGCAAAAGTTTTTGGTGGGTTCGCAAATATAAGATCATCGGTATGATCCACCAGATGTGTAAAAGTCATTTTCTATTATTTTGTAAGTAAGTTAATAACAATTTTCTTGATTTTGTAGATCTGTGATCTGGTCGCCATATCTAGGCTTTTAAATGCAACTCTTGTCATTCCAGAAATTCAAGAAAGTACTCGCTCAAAAGGAATTAGGTATGTGCTGCAAGGTTTCTGGAGTCATTTGTGTGCCAGTGTGCTTTATGCTATTTAATATTTCCTTGTTGGGCTGGATATATACATAATTTATTTTTGTTTTTAAAAATTTCATTCAGCTCGAAGTTCAAGAGTTTTTCCTTTCTTTATAATGAGGAGCAGTTCATAGCATATCTCAAAAATGATGTAATCATTGCAAAGGCCCTGCCTGAAAGTTTGATGGAAGGGAGAAGAAGAAAAGCATTTCCTACATTTAAGCCCACAAGTTCAGCTTCTCCAAACTTTTACATGAAAGAAATTTTACCAAAGCTAAAGAAATCGAAGGTTATTGGATTAATTATTAACAATGGGGGAGGTCTGCAGGTATTTCAGTATTCTGAAATTGTTAATTAAAGTTTTAAGTTATTGTTGCAGTCTTGCAGATGCTTTTGTCTACTTCAGGAAGCATCTGTCTTTTGTTTTTTTACAGATACCAAATATTATCTTTTCAGAAGAAATTTAGTAAGTTTATTTCATCTTTGAATGTTATCAAAAGTACTTAGTGCTTAGAACCTAGAAGTTTTGCAGTAACCTCTACTTGAGATCTTATTGTGGCCTGTTCTATTTTTCATGTGCTTATTGCTGACTTCTTTACTTTTCATGGACTGCCATGCATATACTTTAGCAGCTTATCTTCATTCTTGTGCAAATCAGGGAAGTCTGAACAAGTTAATAAATGGACATAAGAAGTGGAGAACTTCAACTCTCTATCAATTGCTTCATGCTCAATATTAAGATACTTAGGTTCCCAGTAATTCATCCCAAAATTTGGACTTCAAAAATTTGTTGCTTGCAAATCAATTTTCTTTTTATTTGCTACATTTTGACCTTTGAAAATATTAAATAAGGGGCATAATTCCTCCAGCATTTTCCCATCACCTTTACCTTTCAGCGCCTTTTTCCTTTGTTCAAATGTTGCCTTAAATTGTGTTTTTGCTATCCTAAGGGCATGTTGCTTTAGTGTTTGTTAGAGATATAAAGTCATTCATGAGCCTTCACTTAACAGCTTAAGCTTTTAGGATAGTTAATCCTTGACATGGTATCAGAGCTTCCAGACCAAGTGGTCAGGAGTTTGATCCTTGCTGCCTTCATTCTTCTAAATAAAAAGTTGAATTTCAGCACAAGGTAGAGTGAGCCTGTGCATTGTCCACACTTCAAGCTCAAAGGGCTCTTGCGTGAGGGGGGCATGTTAGAGATATAAAACCTTTCACACGCCTTCACCTAATAGCTTAAGCTTTTAGGAGAGTTGGTCCTTGACAGTGTTCTTTAATGATTCTTAGATACCAAAATTTCCTTCATTCCACTTTTTTGTCTGTGCATGTGTATTTTTGACCAAGTTGC